>OX371224.1:13842906-15042906 GCA_947310385.1 Nephrotoma appendiculata | reverse complement strand
AAACTCAGGTGTGCAACTAGAAGCTCTGAAGTTGGTTGCTTTAAAATATACATGAACGCATCCAAATCTCCCGCCTTTTTGGATATATGTAGCTTAGTCATTGCTGTTTTATGACATAATTTTTAGACATTTACAAACTGTCGGCGTGTGCATAGAGATGGATGTCGTTAACCAATATTTACGTCATTGCATTTTATTCTGTTGTCAAATGAAAAAAATGCTGCTCAAGCTATGGAATTCACATTCTGTGAATTATTCAACATTAAAAAAGTGGTTTGCAAGATTTCATGATGGCAATTTTACTCTTGAGAACGATCCACGCCCAGGTGCAGTAAAATAATTTGAAGACGAAGAACTTAAAAGTATTACTGGATGAAAATCCGTGTCAAACTCACAAAGAGCATGCAGAACCGTTATGAGTTACTCACCAAGCAATATCACTTCGATTGCATGCAATGGGAAAAATTCAGAAGGAAGGAAAATGGGGATCTCATAATCTGACCGAAGAAAACAAAAACCGAAGAGATGACATCTGTATGAATTTGCTTTCTCAGTATAAAAGAAAAAATTGTTTGCACAAAATCATTACGGGTGATGAAAAGTTAGTTTTGTGCGATAATCCTAAACGCAGAAAACCATGGGTTGGTCCAGGTCAGCAATTTATCAAATTAAGTGATGCTTTAGAAGAAAAAGAGCATTTACAGCCTTCTGATTACCACTAATTCAGATCGATTTCATCATATTTAAAAAGACTAGCGGTTTACGAAAGATAAAGATATGCAAATCTAGCTCAATTACTATTTTGCTTCGAAACCACCATAGATAGTCATGGTCAAAAGACCATAGATAATTATGGCGAATATTTCGATAATTAATCTTTGTATAACAATTACATTTTCAATAAAGTTGAATTTGACCAAAAACAGCAGAGTTTCTACTTGCACACCTAATATGTTGCCAACCCTATAATCTTCAGATAAAACCAAATAGTAGAATCGATTAGATTATCCTTTTATCATACGAGAAAGTACATCCTCATCTTCCTTTTATATAAGTTAGTTCTCTGTTGCACAATAAATTTCCTTATTATTCTTGTATTATAAGGAACTATCCAATCAAGCACTATACCTTGTAGTACCTATTTTTGTAAAGATTATTCTTTGTATCTTTTTGTAATATTTTGTAATACTACTCCCATTATTTATACAAAATCGATTGTTGTATTACGTAATTGAGAAATTTATATAAATATGAGAAAAACCGATTACATGCCATCTCGGGTTTTTCCAATTAAATCAAAAATAAATATAGATTTGTCATTTTCAAAGATGGATCAGAATTTTTTAACGTGATTTTACAATGAACTTTTCTCATTATTATTAGATTAGGGTTTAAGCATATATGTATAGTATATAGGCTGGGATAATAAATTAAATAGAAAGTTGTAAAAGCTGCGCTATATTGAAATTGAATGACCTAATTTGACGTACTGTATCTATTTTATATAAATTATAGAAAATTAATTATAAGTTGAAAAGTTAAAATTATGGAAAATGATGATCAAAGCAAGCAAAATATCTTAGGTTATATCTTGGGGTGGAATGTTGTATCATCAATATTTTCAACTTTCGACTTAATTTATGTTTCATTTTTTTCGTGTAAAACCGCAGTCTACTACTGTTTACTGGCGGGTAAAACATTATTCTATTCTCGATATCCAAGAATACTAGAATAATTGACTGAATTTATTTATCACCAAACGATTTTTCGTGATACGTTTTTCGAAATGTAGAAGAGATAGGATAGGGTTCACAATTATATCAACAGATCGAAAACACGATATAAAGCCCGTAATTGTTTTCGCGAGAATGTTAATTAATTCCTGTAAAATGAAACATAAACTAAGTTATAAACCGAAAATAGTGATGGTACAACATCCCTCTCTCCCCTCAGTATAGTATATTGCTGTTTATGAACAACATAATAAATCATATTTTGTTTTTCGGTAAAAAATCCTCTCTTTCCTCTTAAATTTAATCTTTAATTTTGGTTTTACTTCTTCGATTCTTCAGATTTCATTAATAAATGGAATGGCATGGCGGCTAGAAGTATAGAGCATTATTTTTAAAGTAAAATAAATAAAACTCAACACGTCAACACTTAATACATCCTTGCAGATATCTTGGCAACCACATATTTTATAAACCAGTTTCGTCTGATATTTGAAATTCTATCTAGTTTCAATCATGCATGGTTTATTTTTTCTGCTGGAATAAGTAAAAATAATCAATATAGCGTCGAGTGTTTATTCATTAAAGACATTCATAGAGTTAGGCACTTCCTTATTTAGACATACATAATCAAATCAAATTTTAATTTTCATAATCGTGAAAAAATTTTCAAGCCGATTTATCAGGAACCTAAATAATTATTTACATTTCAAGTACCAGTAATTTTCATATTATCACATATATTAGATATTAGTTAAGATGTCAGAATTCTTTCAACGAAATATATAATAATTTTATAAATCTCAATTACCAAGGATATAGTTAAAAACTAAGTGACAACTAAGTCAGGACGACCTGTGTTTTCATATTAGACAATCTGTGAAAAGCATAAATTATCCATATTGATATTAAGGATATATTTGTATATAAATAACAAAATATTAAGCGCTTCAATTGACTGTATATAATTTATTGCTTATCAGAGTGAAAAGTTAATTGAAATCGAAAGTATTTACCATTTTACCTTATTTATATCAATGATTAATATTCTAATATTACCTGTTATATTGTTCTATTTCCTGATAGAAAATCACAATGGTCAAAGGTGTGTTAGTGCGGCAGCAAAACTGATTTTCTTATGTGTGTTAATTGTTACGTTTGTGGTAAAATGTATGCACATATATAACTTGGTATAAAGTATCCTGTGAAATTAAAATTATTCAAAACATCCTCTCATCAACAATACACCCCAACCCTGTGTTTAATCAAGTTGTAATATAACATCTGGATTGTAAATGAATAAATTTCAATATTTTATTGAATATTTACGAAACGATTTTTGAAATAACACAAGTTTTTAAGATTTCTAGTTAAATTTTATTTGAATGAATATAAGCCAATAGTAACTCAAATAATAATTAAATTGGGCAAAATATGAGCGTCTCCTTTGTGGGTGTATTGTATACGTAGTTTTCTTAATTTACAAATATTTCAGAACCGGGTTCCTGGATTTAAAAAAATCTGCATCGAAACCTGAAAGAATATTGCGGTTTTGGATGCTTTATTCCACGGTAAAAATCCTTATTTTATTCAATTTGAAACATTTTTTCATGGTAATCATTACAATTTTTTACCATTCGCAACCGAAAAACTGGTCCTCGAGGTGATTGGTGTCTGTCTGTCTGTATGTGTCCATTCTGTAGCTCAGACGGTTTTACTAATTTGGATGAAACGTCATACCTGAGACAACCTAAAACAGATATTTCATCCTATGTAAACGTAAAAATTTAAACTGCGATTTCATTTTCTGTAAATAGCCGCATACGATCAAAAATATTTAGGTTTTTGCGTATACGTATACGCAGTTTATCGAAAAATCACAGATACAACGATGACATTGGAATTATCAGAAGTTTGTTTTGTTTTCATTTTTTAGTTCAAATGAAAAATCTAATTTGCTTGTCTAAGGTCATACTTATGCTATGAGAAAGGTCCTAACTCAATTTGCAACAAAACTGGTTCAGACCATTTTTCAAAAATTTAGAGCGCTCAAACTTACATAAAAGCTTTGTGCTTGAGGACAATGCAATATTCAATCATTTATCGCACGCTGAGAGCACCGTTTGACACCATTTTGAATAAATTACTTTTTAATTATGTATGTGATATCAGGTTTGTCGCTTTTTCATTTTATGTGTAGGGTTGATGAACATTGATGTATTTCGTTTTTAACTAATAGTAGGTTACACTCAATATACGAGCTTTGTAAAACGTGGTGCTTAAAAAGTCTTTTTAGTTTTATAATTATGTATTTATTTAAATTCAAAACAGATCTTTTTAAAATTACACAATTTTATTTTATTTCACTATTTTATTGGGATCTCAGTACATATATGTAAAACAAATTTGTACATTTATCGCTTCGATAACCTCTTAGTTTTTAACCTTGACATATCTTATACATGAAACTTGGTGAAAACAACATTTTCCAGCTAAAGAGCTCAACTGAAAAGTTGGATTTTGTTTAAAAAAGTAATTTATCGTAATTTTAGAAAAATCATGAGGGTAAATTCTATTTAAAATCGTTTTAACCTTAAATTTGTTAATCAAGTAATTACTAGATGTCTCGCGTCAAAAATGTTGAAGTCGAACATTTCCTTAATTATCATACTGCCTTTTATTTTATATAAGAAAATTATTAAATCTACTCGAGAAGTCTACTCCAATAAAAAAAAATAAAACAAATCAATTGCTTGCCACAAAGTTATAAATTGAACCAGAGCGCGTTGTAGAAACGTTACAAAATTTACTTTAGATCATTGAAGCTCTTATATTTGTACACACGTAGTTCAGATGCAATTCGATTTCAAATTCTGTTGTTGGAGAAACAGTACACGAATCAAGTTTTCATCGATTTCGTTTCATTTCGATTTCGTTATTGACGGTCCCCGACGATTAGTTGCCGGATAGATGTATATTTATGCCAAATTTTCGAACTTTTCAAAATACCAAGTTAGATTCCGAGTCTCAGTGTTAGTTTCCGAAATTAACTTTCATATTAATTGTTTTAATAATTTTAAAACAGGGGAATCTGGAATATTTTTGAAAATTTGATGAATTACAACTAGATTCATACTAATATTTCTATTTCGAAAAACTTTGGTGGTTGTTGAAATTGATATTTAAAATTTGGTACGTGCATCACGCAAATATCTATATATCTATTAGCATTATGTTTGAAAATATTTATTCGATGGGATTTTTTTTTTTGTTGTTAAAAAGGGTTGTTTGCATACATTCTATCTTTGTGCTTGAAAATGTTGATTAACATAAATAAAAAAATTTATTAATTGAGCCAAATCATTCTAAAATTGGACTACACCTAAAATAGAACAATTTATACAACGATTGAATAATTTTGGGAATATAAATCATTGAACCAAATTAGAAATAAAGAGAGAGAACACAAACACTTGGTAAAATTCTACCTACATCATCTATCGGTGTGTATGAATTAATAAAGGGTTGATGTATAACCTAAATTTAACTTTCGTTCTTCATTTTCTTATTTGCGAGTTGCTGTAATGAGTAAAAACTAATATAAATATTTTTATGAATAAATTACGTTAGATATTTTCGTAGGATTTCGATATAGTGATTTTTTTTGTAGATATTCTTTATTATTAATAATACGAATAAATTGAATATTTTCATATCGAGTAAAACAAAATAAAAACTTGAGCAGCATGTATTCTTACACGTGTTAAGGCACAAATATGCGGATAATGACGAAATTGTGTGGGTTCTTAACTATGCGGAATGAAAAATATGATTGCTGGCATGATTTTAGTGACAGTTTTCACAATCCAATTTTATATTATTTGTCGACAAACCAATTATTTTGACACAATAAAGAAGTTGGTAGTTATAACTATATACAAATGCGGATGAATATTTTTACGGAAATTTGAAAAAAATTATTCCCAATTTATTACCAGCGTGCAGTGCGAAGTGAAATAAAGTTGTTTAGCACGCTTCAAAAATAATAAAATAAAGTGAACAACTTTGTGAATTCTACTGTGGGGGTAAACTAACATATTTGCCATATTTGGATAACGGATGTCTTCCGATATGTCCTTAAAAATAGGAAGGTAAACCCCGTTATTTTCTTAAATGTAGCTCGAGCTTTCGACAAAGTTTGGGGCACCGAGGGCTTGAATTTAAACTGTAACGAGACCTGAAAAAGCAATTTTAAAATGTTTATAACAGAGGTAACCAGGGCTAGTCCTTCGTCAACCGTGAAATTTATTTCACATAAATAATATAATCTCTGAATCAACTGTAATATTTAATAAAATGACATAAAAATCAGAAATCATCAGTTTGATAACCGTGAAATGAAGATCGATTTCTTTCTGCCAGAAACATATAAATATGTCCATGTTGTATTCTAATTCAACCCAGTACCACATTAAACGCCCAAATTGTTTTAAAGAAACAACTTTTTAAACTAAATTTTATGAGGATTCTCCTTTTAAAAGTATTTGACTCTTAAAGCATTACAAGTGCAGAATAATAATGGAAAATACATTGATGACATATTTCCTTGGTACTTTTTAAGATTTGTGGATTACCCTTAGATCGTCGGCCTTGTTGGTTTTTTCGTATTTTTGTTTTCATAAAACAAATCTCAATTCATTTCAATCATATTTTAAAAAACGCATAATTTATTTAAGCGTTTTTTTACCTTACTTACTTCATTTCAAAATTCTAATAATTAAAATTAATTAAAAAAACGAAACGCCAATTTTTCAGAAAAAAGACAAATAATGAAGCATAAAAAATCGAAAATGCTAAATAATTTTTTTAGATTGAATTAACATTCTGTAAAACCAATATCTAGCTATCACCCAGAATAACCCAAAAGATATAAGAGGCCAACTTTGGAAAACCCTATGGAAAGAATACGAAGAACCGTCTGTTATGTTTTATATTATCTTATATTATAATCCTCTAAGTTTTAATTAAATAATATTGATTAAATGTTAAACATTACATTTTAACTTGCTTATTTCCATAATTAGGGTATCGAGACATTAAAAAATAAATTTCCAGGTGGGGGGCAATACAAAATTAAATAGTTCTTTTATATTAAAAATATTTAAATAATACATCTTGGATGGAGCATATAGATAAGTTCCAAGCCGTTTATAAGGACCATGAGTTGGAAAGTTACTGAACTAAATTTATCGGGCTGAAAGGAGACTATCTAAAAAAAATAAATAACACCAACGTTTCCTTCCCCAACACGAGTACTTATCATAGAATCCTCATATTGTGTTATTTTGCGATGGTGAATAGTTACATAAAAAAGCTTCATGTCAGTTCGTATTTTGCGGCCGCACAATCGCTAAAACAAAATTCAGTTGGATAGTGTCCCCTAAATTAACAAATTCCTCTAATGTTCAGTATCATTATTTTTTTTATATAAAAATCGAAGTATCATCACGGAATATCACCGATCGTAATCAATAAAGAAAGTTGATTTATATCCTTCCTCTGAAGGGATTCGAACCCGCAGTATCTCCCGGTCGATGTGTCGAAGCTTTACCTCTGAGATAAACTCGACGTGAATCCCATTTCACACTTCAGCTAAGCTAAGCAATGAAACATAGTTTAGGTTATCCTTGCTTAGCTCACTAGCTCGATAGTATGCACATTACTAACTAACGAACACACAACTAAAAACATAGTTCATATATAATTTGGTATATTGGTATTATTTGTGTGCATATAATTTTAAAAGTAAATATTTTGACTGAATATATTTCATTTCATGCAACATTGTATATGTGTCACAAATAAATACATATTTCAAAGTCTGAGCGAGAAATATAGCTGACCTTTGTACGACGAAGACATCTCGAGCTAGTTATTTCTGTGCGCTCAAAATTGGACAACATATTTCACACAGCTTAGCTCTAGTGTGCAACAATACATTAAAAATCTTTAGTTACAAGTACTAGCTAAATATCGCTTAGCTTAGCTTAGCTAGAGTGTGCAACGGACCTTAATGCGACATTTCTAATGGTTGGTTCACGTATGCGATCAAAAAATGATTCGCGAATCAAGGCAATCAATGAGCGTCATTATTGCTCATAATGTGTTTTTTATTTTTTTATTATGTTGGATTCTTGCGATCAAAATAAGTCCAAAGTTAAAATTATTTCATTGGCAGGGATATTTGTATACAATTTAGTTTCTAAAGATTTGGTTGGCTTTTGATCGCATACGGGAACCTGCCTTAAATGTCGTAAAACGTTGTTCTCTATAGCCTGCTGAAGACTTGTTAATCGTGTCGAATGTATCGCTGTGGTTTGAAATCATATATTTTACTTTTAGTCACGTCGGTCGCGTCGAGTATATCTCAAGGGTCTTTTGTCCTGTGAATTATTACGAGTCTGTTTAAAGCTTCATAAATCTCAACAATTTTATGTTATTTTGATATCAACAAAAGATTTATTACTTAAACGCAATGGCATCGTTTTTGAAAGTTTTTTGGAACTTGTTTTTTGAAGATTTGCCCAACGACACGGGAATCGATCATTATTATTTCGAATTAAGACTGTTGATTCATATAGAAAATTAGTATACCTCATACGAACGACGAATTTGTTTGCGAATATTGCGGTCAATTTATAATTATACCATAACTTATAAAATATTTGTGAGTTGAAAGTAGATCATTGATACTTTCAGAATCAGTAGCGCTAGTTCTGTGTATCTCCGAAGAATACGATATAATATATATTTAGCACATAGGCTAATTTGACATGGTTTGAAGGTAAAAGAAATCTGCTTAGTAACCGTTGGCAAGCTCCTAAATTTTAAAAGAAATTTCGTTGTCCACATTAACATTTAGGAATCGAAATTTATTATAAAGCATTAGTTTTTGTTTAGATAGACATTTTAGTGAGATAGATAAATTTATCATTTTAATCATTTTAATTTATTTTAGCATCTTATTTTATGATATTTTAGTACATATTTCCATAATAGTTCTAACGCTTAAGTACACAAATATCTATACTCCACTTCAGAGTACAGATTTTGTTCGAAAACTGAGACATGAGAATTTGGGGTTTTACTGCTGTTTCACCACCCTACAAGATGCACAAAATTAATATTATTGTTGATTGATCTAATGAAAAATTAAATTAAATATTAATCTTTATTATGTGTTGATGAAACAACCGAAAAACTCTCAAGTCGCGGTTTTCGAACCAAATTCGTATTGAATGGCCATGTAAGGATTTTAATTTAATTTATTTCCATTTATACCATAAACCAAGTAATCTAAATCACAAAATCTTTCCATCTCACAAAAATAAAATGGCACCGTATCATAAATAACTGTTTTATAAAATGTTTAAAACTTAATTCGTGGATTTTTGCAATAGCAACCGCTGAGGTGTGAGACGGCACATTAAGACAACTCCACGAATGTCCCAGAAAACAGTCGCCATCACTTCCCAGCGGAAGATTCTCCCTTGCCAGTTCACTATTTTAACTGAATTTCTTATTCTGGAGTGTAATGGTGTATCCAAGTTTCATGAACAGTAATTAACCGACGCCAAAACTCTGATTTCTTACGCCTTAACTGCGCCAACTGAGTGTTGGAAATCTCCATTCAAATAGACCAATATACGGAACAATTACAAAAAAGCCAAAAAAAAGTTTTCTCATGCCTAAATCTTGATTTGATATGTTACACACGTCCTTTGGACATATTCATAGCCTCTTCTACTTCTCTAACTTTAATTCAACGGTTGTCATTTCGTGAACTTGAGAGATGTTACCGTCAGTAGGTGCAGTTTTTGGATGTCCCGAATGTTCATCGACACCCAAGCTGGTACGAGAGAATTGAATTAAATTGAGCTGCCCAAAATTCCACACTGGTAAATGATAGTGCAGAGTCCCGATGGTACACTACGTTCAACTCGTCTGTGATTTGCGTAGGCGTATTGCCTTCAAAAAATAAAAATTTAATGACAGCTCGATACTCAATTTTTTTCATTTTCACAAAAAGACTCACATCGACTCACTGAAACGATTTTTAAAAAACAACTGCGTGTCCAAAATGGCGGATATTTCGGTGAGTACCTTTCAACACATGCGCAAACACAATCCCCCACTTTTGTTGACTAGTGCTACAATTTTCATGTTGAGGTCGGAAACGTTTCAGACAACCTTTGTAATTGAATCCGCAGAATGAATTTTGAAATTGATTGAGCAGCAAACGGTAGTAGGAAGTCGTAGGTGCAAATATTGGGAGAACCAAGTCATTGGTGAACAATTTTTTGAAAAATATTGTAGCCAATAAAATGAAAGGCATACTTAGTTCGAAGGGCTTCCAATGAAATTAAATCGTTATCTAAAATCAAAGCTGAAATCCGAATTACAGTTAGTGTATCATGAATAAGAAGTCTCATTAAGTTATTCGATTATGATAAACAAAGAAAATCGAAAACAGCAGCACTATTTCAAATGGAAAAGCAAAGCTGCAAGAATTTGCTGAATATATAATGTTGTGGAAAAAGATCGGGTTCTTGTTCGTGACGAAAAAAAGTTAATTTATATGGTTCGGATAATTTTAATGCATACCTTATTTCCTTCATGGCTTAAGAAGAAATATTCCCCCTAAACCTTTCAAAAATATTGGTGGAGAAAGGTACGAGAACGGAGCACTTTATGATTCAATGCACTAAAAAACAGAAAATTTGATATAAAAACATGTTCATTCATGAAACCATTATTTTAGGAATTTTTTCAATTTTCACTGAGTGGCCTTAAACTAATGAAAATAAATCAGATAGAAACCAATGCCGTTCAGACGTGTAATACATCCTATTATTCATCTTGAAACCATTATACGATCTTAAATTCAAATATGAAAAGATCCTTGATAAAATCCTTAATTAAATAAAAACTGTTCTATTCAGATAAAACCTATAGTGTATTATGAAGTTTAGTATCCTATATTCACTAAATCTATTCACAACTAACATAAACTAGTAAACTGACAAATTACATTCTAAAGTGTGAAATGGTTGCTACAAAATATTTAACTCCGATGTGGTTATCGCCCTACATGTTCCTGTAAGATCCTAATAAAATGAAACACTGCCGAAGTAGAAAACTCATGGGCCGACCCATCCACTAGGTGTAATGAACAATTCGGTATTAAACCTATCTTATAAACACAAAAAATCAAAATCAAAGATAGATAAACAATTTCGCCAATTTTTGCTTAGCATTTACGTTTTGCATAACTTCTAAATTCTAATATCTGCTACAAGTTCAATTCTTATTGAGGTGGATATACATACGTAACTATGAATCACTCATATTATGGTTAACTTGTATTTCCCCACAAAATCGTACCGAATCATCGAATCATCAATATTATTTATAGGGTGGCCTACCAAAACCAGTCATATCTTAAATAAATCAAACATATCAATTTTCTTTACGATGGGAAGCTTGAAAGCTAAAGACACTGTTTGACTGAATTTATCGAAATTGCAAATTTTAAGTTTTAACCTGATGTAATTGTTAGATGGATCACCGTGTTTATATAAATAAAAGAATTATAAAACTATAAATTCTAACAAAAATGGTAAACTCCCTTTGTTGCAGTGATTAAACCCAATATGAAATACTTTCGTATTAAAAGCCCCACGTGCTTGTTTATCACATGTTTATCTCCCATAACATGAAATTTCAATATTCTTAAATAAATATTTTAGCATCATTAGCTATTTTTTTTATTTTGACAAACAATAAGCGGATAGATAATCTGTGTGCATCCTGCACCGATACTGTGTGAAACAAGCACAGATAAATGAAAATTTTCTACTTTATCACATTTTGCAATATGTCAGTACTTTTACATTTCGAATGTAGGAATGAGTCAAAATCGTACCCCAAAAAAGGGTTCTACTACAAAAAGCTTTAATATTTTATTATATTATAATATCTACTTACTTTTAAAAAACGTCAGATGGTGATATCCAACTTTTTAATAAATGTATGAATTTTCTGCAAAGAAAAAAGAGAAATTATTAATGTATTAGTGTACGTATAATGCGCGGCTTTTAAAGGGTATTCTATAAGAAAGTATTGAATAGAAAGTAAATCAAATATTTTAAAATATACATTATCCATTTTTATTTTGCTTGTGAAAATAAAGAAAAAGCTTTTAACTACATATAACTGAACGAAATCTAGTAAAATTAAAGTAACTCAACATTTTACATCTATGTAGCTTAGAACAGAAAATGTATAAGATAACTAAAAATCAATAACTTCGCTTGTTTTGGTATGTATCAATAATAATCTTTTAATTTTCACCTTTCGTTTACCTTTCGCATGTATAATAAAATTATTAATATAAATTCTCCTCATATTGCGAGACACCATCTACATAATATGCTAAAGATTTTTCTATTTTCCATTTCAAATAATAATAAATAAAAAAAAAATCTACAATTAGATTATATGTTATATAAATCGATTACCCTAGTTCAGAGTTATAAACTACCTTTATTACAACAAATAGTTTTATTTTAAATTAATTTAGTTATACAGATGCTTTATACATCTCTTGTTTTTTTATAAAAATGCCTTCAGGTAGAAAAATATTTTTTGAATATAAAACAGATCCAAAGTAAAAGCTCTTTCCTCGGATATTAACCTCGTCTATAAAAAAATAACGATATATTATATAATGTCATTATATTTAAAATGAAATTGTTTATCTTATAATTTGACACTAACTACAGCACCTTAGCACCTTAGTTAAATTTTAAATCAAAATAAAATCCTTTAATTATTAATTTTTCATCACTGATACGACCATAAAATAAATTTAATTAAAATTAAAAAATAAATTCGATTAGCTTTAATTACAAAAAATGTTTAACCATAAAATTGCAATATTCTACTATATAAATATTTAATGTGAAATGACAAATAATGTAATATTATGCAACAGGGTAGATCATAAAAAGGTCTCCATTAAGTTGAACATTATAATAGCAATATGTTTATATCTTTAAAAATGCCATTAGGCTCGAGTACAAAGTTTATAACCAAAGGTGAGAAGCTAGCGATAACGAGGCTTACAATGGTAATTTCTACAAGAAAATACTACTAGAACGTGTCGCATGAAAATACTTTTCGTTGGATAAGGCCAGCTTGGTATGATCAAATTTAATTTAATTTTTGGTGTAATTACGCTTAATAAACACATTTTTTCAAACACCTGTTTTTTGTTTCGCAAAAATTAAATTTTTGAATATTTTAATTAAAAAATGTTTCCAAAAATTTTTTATAACTTATTGGAAATTTTTTTTAATTCAATATTCAAAAATTTAATTTTTGCGAAACAAAAAACAAGTGTTTGAAAAAATGTGTTTATTAAGTGTAAGTGTATTTCGCCAAGTGCCCACGGCAAACAGTGTTAAAACTTAAAAGTACTCAAACAAACTTTCAACTGTTATTCAAAGCATGTGTTGACGCAATATTTATGGTTTTTCTTCTAGTACAAATGACAATAAGAACCGGGACATAATATAACAGGAATGAGACGGGAAACGGCTCCATTGCCTGCCAAGATATATTGGCGGTGTGGACTACTACATGGTGCACATTTTGTTAGACATGCAAATTAATAGTTTTCGGCACATTGAAAAAAACAAATGTGTAAACGTGCTTATATTCGCCCAATTAGATAAACACAGGCGAAATTACGCATCCCGATCGCTTCACGTGTGTAATGAAATATAAAATTTTGTTGAATAATTAACCAAGTTCAAATTTTTCCAACCAAATTCAAATTATAAATTATTATTTTATGAAATTATTTTGCGCATAATTCAAATTTAGGAATCTCAAAATTATTGTGCTTCGTACCAGGAATTTCGTATATATTGGCATCATATTACCAATTCAATTTCCAGAAAGTGGATCACCAACATCCGTATAGAAATTTATCAAACCATTTTGGACATGCTCTGGCTTAAAGGCGTCTCTTTACCACTCCACACTTTAAACTCATGCTTGCAAAACGTTTTAATTCTTTGCGGAAGTAATTTGATGAAATATCATGGAAAAATCTTTGATTGCTAATTTTGTAATAAGCGACAACGAACGAAATAATTGAAAATGTTTATGTTATAACAACGAACTTTTTTTTTTCAAATCAATTTTGAATTGTCAGCTTTCTAGTTTAGCATAAAGTAAGACACATACATTCTAGGCCGTTCTATAAGAAAACACAATAATATAAAATGAGGGTGGTTCGTCAAGTTCAATATTCGTATAATATGTATGTGCAACATAAAGTAACTCTCATAATTTTATTTAAAGATCGTATACAGTACGTGCTTTGTCTCATAATCTGAAAGAGTATCCTTAGCTCGTCCTGAGCTAAGCTACATAGAAATGTTAAAAGAAATTCTCTTGGGGTGTGAAAACTGAATTAAATTATAACGTTATGAAAATACGTTCTTCTTTCCAATTCATATTTCTACACATCGTATGCGACGTAACTCGGCCGGCATAAAATAATAAATTTGCTAAGCAATGAAACGTATATAACGGGTGGCCCATTTAGCGTTCGCAATTCCAATTACCAGTTATTTCGAGTGTGGCAACACTTACATCATTCGCGTTATGACAGAAAAGTAGTTTAACGTTTGACGTTTAAAAAATAGGTCGCTTTACGCTTGAACAAAATTGGGAAATATTGCAAACTTACTTTCAAAGTGGCGAGTCTTCTACCAAAACTGTAAGAAATTTTTATTCTGTAGAAATAAAATGTAAGGCATCTACAGCGCATACAGCCGATAACATTTCAGCTGTTGTTCAGAATGTGTCTGAGCATCAACCAACTCGCCATCGTGCTCAAGAATTGAACATTTCACACAGTTCTGTGATAAGAATTTTGCATAAAGACCTCGGTATAAAGGCGTACAAAATTCAATAAGTGCATAGGATTTGAGATAAATGACCATCCGCAACGTTTTCGGTTTGCTAATTGAGCTGTGGAACGCTTGGAATAAAATGAGCATTTTTTACCGACAAATCATTTGTTCCGATGAAACTCATTTTCACCTCGGAGGCTACGTCAAAGCTCAAAATTGTCGCATTTCGGGCTCATAAAACCCACACGTAACCGTGGATAAGCCGATGCATCCACAACGAGTTATTGTTTGGTGTGGATTTTGGACCGGTGGCATCATTGGTCCATTTGATTCGAAAATAAGCAAGGAGCCGCCCTTATAGTCAATGGGGAGCGGTACCGAGCCATGATAAACGAGTTTTTGTTACACAGAATTCAAGAAGACACACACGACATTTGGTTTCAACAGGACGGCGCAACTTGCCACACAGCAAACGCAATAATCAGTCTTCTGTCTTTGGAGATCGAATAATCATCCGTAACGGAGATGTCAATTGGCCACCACACAGATGGTGGATCTGTGTTTTGATGCCGTTGAACTATTTCCTATGGGGTTTCGTTAAGGAGAGATGTTATACGGATAATCCAGAGATAATTCCAGCTTTAAAAAATAACATTGCAACAATCATTCGCGAAATAGGCGTCGAAAAAGTTCTTAAAAACTGGCTTACTGTAAGACTAGCAGAGGGAGCCACATGAAATTCCTTCTATTAGTAAATCGGAGACTTCAATCTACACAATAAAAAATTGTCCACAAAATAAAGATATATACTCATTTTATAGCGTTTTTAAAAACAAACTTTTAAATGGCGTATCCTATACTTCCCAGAATTTAGCGTATGATTCAGTTGCAACCATTCATAGTACAGCACCCACTCTTAATCTAAATTAATGAAGACTTCTGATTTGGGAGTCTGGTTTTGGTCATGACTTATCCGCCCGACATTATTGCGAAACTTTTTTTCTAGCGATTCATTTCAAAAACGGATGGTTTGTATTATAGATAACCAATGAATTAGATTCGAGTAAATTCGGATTATTTACTCTTAATAAACACATTTTATAAAACACTATTGTTTTTACATTTCGCAAAAAATTCAATTTTTTAATATTTTAATTAAAAAATTTGTCCAAAAAGTTTAAAACTTTTTAGAAAAATCTTTAAATTAAAATATTCAAAAATTTTATCTTTTGCGAAATAAAAAAAACAAGTGTTTTATAAAATGTGTTTATTAATTAGTGTTTCGCCTGCCTACGGCAAAAAGTCAACTGCCTACGGCAAATAGTCTAAAAAGGGTTGTTTACTCTAACAATTCGTGCACTCAGTCCCTATATCCCGTAAGACAGTTGCATATTTAGCTTTGCTGCATTTCTAGAGTTAATTTGAGGCTGTACTGTAAGACTATCGTGTCT
The DNA here is from genome assembly GCA_947310385.1 of Nephrotoma appendiculata. Taxonomy (NCBI): domain Eukaryota; kingdom Metazoa; phylum Arthropoda; class Insecta; order Diptera; family Tipulidae; genus Nephrotoma; species Nephrotoma appendiculata. The sequence continues at coordinate 15,026,736 of OX371224.1, read as the reverse complement.
AGATTTGGTAAAAGTCGTTGATGGACTTTTATTTTCATTTTCCAGCATACATTCAAATTCAATAGTCTACAGCAAATTGAGAACAAAAAATCTTTTGTTATTTTCAACCTAAAATAAACCTAAATTTGTAACTTGGTAACTAACCAAAGGCATAATAGTAACTATATTCGTTGATATACTTTCCAAATCATACAATTAGATGTTAGCTAATTTATTTTGTATTTTGTAAACCTGAAAAATTATTTACAAAGATTGGAAAATTATACAGAGTATGCGGAACATGTAGCTAGAACACTTGACATTTTAAATGGCACTTTTCTTATATGGGACGCTCTTTACCAATACTTGTCTACTAGAGTTTCAGACATTCGATTAAAAACCTGTTCGCTGTCTTTACCTGCGTAGCTTGTTTTGGTTGTACCTCATGTTAAGTATATGCTTATTTTACGAATAATGACGTTAGACAGCAACCTATACGATTTACTATACTGGAGTCAAAGTGAATGTTAACATTATTTTAATTTGTGTGTAATAATTTTAATTAAAGTCCGGGATAAAATCAGTATCCAAATTATTGACATATAAAAAGAAATAGGTAACGTTCACTTACGGGCATCGGGTTATCTCATGAAATTGTTTGTAGCTTCCACACCATGTACAACCGATAGTTTAATATAGAAAACACTATTTTAAATCTTACAGCTTACGGAAAGTTTATTGAGCTGTATCAATTGGTAGTTGTATCGAAGTAGTTGTAGTAGTTGTAAACGTAAACAAAGCCGGAATTAAACATCAATCTCATGAAAATTTTCATAGCAGCTGAAATGGTATACTAAGCCAGAATAAAAATCGCATATAGGTACGAACATTTCTGTAGAAAGCAAAAAATATCTTTGCAATTAATTATTTTGAACAATTCAGCTCCCACCATGAGATTTAAAAGAACAGGAAATTCCACAAATTCTTAACATTTTAAAATAAACATTTTAATCAAATAATTCTCAGAATAAAACGCTTTAGATAAATACAATTTTTGAAAACAAATTAAGAAAGAAATCCTTTTTAGTTGTTATACTTTGCACTGCACAAATTTTGCTATAGTAGTATGTAAATTAATCAAACTTTAATAATGGAAGTTCCTTATAATTAACAATGAAAAACTTTCAAAAATTTACCTACCCAACAAATTTACCCAGCACATCTTATATAACCTTTTTATAAAATATCAGAAGGTTAGTCAATTTTGTGAGATTACCTATTACGACTAGATCAAAATAAACGTGTCGTTACTCAAAAAGGTTCTATATTTTGGCCTTTGATAAAGTGTGTTGGTGTTATTTTTACATTTATATAATTACGGGGGTTTTGATTTACATAAAATGTCAAACAAATTCTTTTCAAATGAATATATTCAATTAGATAAAACGTTTTCTTCAATTATATTTGAATAAGAGAATCACACACTAGAAAATTAAACTAACTTACAGCGAAAGTTATGTAAACCGACTTTTAACAACGTAAGTCAAAACAATCCAAACTAGTTTGAGGTAGGTGTCATCTTTCATTTACTGTACGCTAAAGAATGAAGAGCTAAGGGAGTGTTAAACCCCAAATAAACTCAACATTAACCGAAATAATATCAATTTTATGATATATCAAATCCTAGCTACTGAAAAAGGCAATCACGTTTCGAATAAATCCCTAACATTAATTCTTACACCAACACATTGAAAATTATAATATAAATTACACGACAAAAAATGACAAAGCCAAAAAACATAAGAAACTTTATACTCCTCAGCACATTATAATTTTCTGAAAGTCTTATTTATTTATATTTTATATTTCCTAAACTTTAAATGAGTTTGTGATTTATGTTGTGTGTAATATTTAAATCAGGATTATTTTTAAATACAGTATACCATTCAGTAAAATAAAGTATTAAAAATAAAATTTGTTTGCATAACTAATTTGCATAAATGTTTTAAACTTATTGCATATTTTCGTAAACTGTAGAATCGAAATTAAATTTAGGTTTGTATATTCGGAAGGAAATTGTTATAGCAGTGTGCGAACAAATTGGTTACAAATTGAGCTATTAATTTGCAATTCAAATCTTCATTATTTTTGACCTAAGCTAACTTCCTGATAAAATTTTACCCCCTTTTAAAATATATTTGCTGTTGTCAATGATATGATTTTCTGATGATCGCGGGGAGACCAGTAAGGGTAACGGAAGGAAAGATTAAAGAGATTACTTTGTGTTCTAGAATTTCGTTGGGAATCCACACACAATTTGGTAGAGGCAAGTAATCTTACTAGTTAGAATATAGGAAGAACATTGGAGAAACCTTATTGAAATCAACAACGTTGCTCGCTATATAAACGAACACGAATTGTTGGAAAATTCTAGAACACAAATCTAGAACAGAAAGTAATATCAATCTAAGTTATTTTCGTAATATCAGATTTTCACCCGAAAATCAACAATATTACCTAACTAGCAATATCAATAAAAAATGAATGGCGATTTAAATATACATCGTTCGATATTAATAAACATTAATTTGAATTATTTGTTAGATTTTCACTAAAGAATATTTCCATTTCAACGAACACACAATAACTTGATTACAAACAAGAACATTAAATTTTTACGATACTAAATTGTGTATATTCCTAAAATATCCTTAATCGATAATTGTGGTTACAAAAGTATACGAGTATAGTATCCAGGTCATGCAGAGAAGTACTAAAATTAATTATTTTTAATCAAGGTACACAAGACATTCATACGACTTGATATTCAAAAATTTTATGTAGGAATTCTGTTTTTGAGAATTAGTATTGAACTATGTACAAATCAAAGTAAAACAATGAAATTTATAAAACATACTTCTACATACTTCTGAACGTAATTACACAGTTATTATATACATAGATGCAGTGCGCATGTTTTATTTTCCATCCAAAAAAAATAAAGTTCACTAAAAAAATAATAAATAAATAATACAAAAAATAATTTAAAGTATACCCGGGGGTGATTTTAACGAAGAACACGTTTAGAATATATTCATGGTATTTATTCCACTTTTTAATTTGGCAACCTGTCTACAATAAAATACTATATGGCTTACAAGTTATTGAAAGCCCGATTCCAAAATAACAAATAAAACACGTCACAATCACACCAAAATTTAAAAAGATGTCACTTTATCACAAATTTTCATTTTTTTCTATTTCACTATTAACATTATATTTTCGGAAAATCACCAAATCACGAAATGACAAATAAAAAACAAAGTAAATTTTCCCAACAAAAAAAACACTAAATTCTAAAATAAACTTTTTACTAAAGTTCAAAAAGAAAAAAGCACAACACTTATGTATCTTATTACGACAACCATCGGCAACTGAAATGTATGTTAAAGTATAAAGCAAAACCGAAAAATGTAAAAAGGGGTTGAAAATAAAAATGAGAAAAACTAAAGGACTAAAACCGAATTTTCACGATATCTACAAACATATCCGTATACACGGAGGGAAAAAGGAAAACATTTTTCAACATATTATATAAAAGGCCGGGTACGATTTTTAACGAGATTCGAAAATATATAAAATAAAAATTCATCCCCTTAAAAAAACACAACAAAAACAACGAAAACAACAATAATAATTCTCTTGTTTTTCCATTTTACCAACATTGGTATGGTATGTTCGATGGTGACGTCAAAAAAAATTCAATCAATATTTTACTGTATTAGAACGTATCTCCTTAAATCCTACATTCTGTATTTCATTTCGATTTTCATTTTCCTGGCGAATGTATGTTATATAAAATAAAAACAACAACAAAATATGGTTAAAGGGAAAATACTGATACCGAAAATAAAGTTCATCTCTTTACAAAAATATATTTTGCACACTACATTTTGTTACTCCATGATAAATCACAGAAATAACATCACATGGTTGGATTTCGTGTGGCACATATGGTATGTGATAAAATATAAGTAAATACTTGCAACTGTATCTTGTACCAATATTGTATACATTTTTAGATGTACATACAGATTTTTCATTTTGTTGGAAAATCAATGTTCACTTTTGTAAGTAGTTTCTAAATTGTTAACAGCAACAAAAATATTGTATAGCGTTACTGTTACTGTTTGTAGATGTAACCCACAAAAATATGTAGAAAAACGAGGGTTACACAGACGATAAATTTAATGATATACAATTTTTTTCTAAATGATTCTAAATTTTGTTTCACAAAAAAAAAAATTTTGTTTTAAACGAATTGTTTCACCGCGTGCGTGCTCATTTGATAAATCGGTTTTATTATATTAAATTTTACATTTTGTGGAACCTGGTTTTCGACCTCGAAGTACAGATAAACTAGTGTCTTCGGCGAAGAAAATAAAATAACAGATTTCCAGTATCAACCTGTAAACCATTCTAAAAAATCTAGTATAAATATAATACTTTTAAAAAAGTTTAAAATTCAAGAAACATCCCACACACAAAATTGTATATAATCAGTAAAGATCTTCAAAAGAGAATATAGAGTAGCTGTCAAAACATTTGCAACCGCTTTGAATAATGTAATACAACTTACTTTACTGATACATATGAAAGCTCTGGAGGCCCGCTTTCACAATTTACACTCCATTTTAATTAAGCAAGCAACCAGTATCTTTCAATCTTCAGTTTTATAATCTGTGCAGTTTATCTATTATAAACTATAAGCAATACTGACAAGTGAATATAAATAGAACCTTATTTAATCACAAAACAGTATACCGAAAAATCCATTACTAAGCTTAATAGAACTGGATCAACGTACAATGTGAATTTACAAAGAATTATTATTTTTTAAATCATATCATTTTGAGAATTTTAAATCTAATTTTGGAATACGAAGCAACCTATATGTATAAGGTTGACCTACTCTTCAACCGTACGAAGGCGCAGCACTGTATGCTCATCAGCCTAATTGGCAATTACCCACCTTTTCGTAAGTATACCACTAATTGATTCAACGAACACCTACGTCACATTCGTCGTTAGAGTCCTTACCTTGATACTCGTAAGTTCCGGGTTCGATTCCTAGTGTTGACAAGAAAAAATTACGTATGGGTGTTTTAATGTTTCATAAGTCATATTGTTTGTACGGGCGTGTAACGTAATCCCGGTTTGTTAAAATCCCGATTTTTTTATAAATCCCGGTTTTCAAAATCCTGGGGTCGATTTTGTTCAAAATCCGACAGACGAAACATGACTTTTCGTATATGTATAAGGATTATAGTATACGCAATTTTATATATTTATGTGTGTAATTTTTCTGTGGTTATATTTGTTTGTTTTCTGCAGATATAAGGATCAAAAATTATGAATCGGTTCAGTTTTTTGGTGCTTATGTCCTTTCGTCGTCTCATTTTTTTGGCATCTCACCAAGTATTTGAGTGGCGAGTTAATACGTTCGCGCAAATGACTGCTATAGCAGTCATACAACTATTTCGTTTTTTAACACGTTCGCGCAAACATCTTTCATTTTTTAAGGAATAACTCGACATTTTTTTTAATTCTCATAATAAATTCTTTTCCGCGACGAAATATCATTGCAATTATAAAAGTTATCAAATGTGTTCCTGAGTAGCACACACATTTAGAAAGTAGAGTGTGCGTCAATATGTAAAGAAAAAAAATTAACTACACATATTTTAAGTTTTTTTTTCAATGCGATGTCGAATGAACGTTTTGTTTTCGCAGAAACACAGAATTACTAATTATTATTTAATTACTAAAATTAAATAAGTTTAATTTTATTTAAAGCATATTTGCATTGCATTTACAAATTTTAAATTATAAATGGAAATGTTATCTAGAAATGTCATATCTAAAAAAATTAAATGACTCACATTCGCACTAACACCATCACACATACTATATACATACTTGCAGTTATTTTGTCAAATTATCGAATTTTGAACAAAATCGACCTCCTGGTTTTCAAAATCCAGGTTTTTAAAATACTGGTTTTCAAAATCGCGGTTTTGTATAAAAAAAACTCCGATTTTTAGCAAATCCCGGTTTGAATTTTTAAAATTTGACATGTGGGAAAATGGGACTTTTACAATAAATGATTTTTTGACAAAATTGTAAAATGAGTTTGCGATAGTTCTAGAAAATGGCTAATAGGGATGGAACTAGGCCATTTCTTAACAGATTTTGTTGAATTTTGATACGTGCGATGGAAATGGGATTCTAAAATGATTTTTCGATAAAGTTTTGAAATATGGCCATCGCTATGGAACTAGGCCATTTTTTAACTGATTTAGTTGAAATTCGATATGTGGGTTCACAAAACCTTGTATAACAAAATGGTGCAATTATTTTTCTTTTTAGTAGGTGTCATTGATAGATTCTACATAATCCGTTCCTACGTGCGGCACGCAGTGCGACATGTTTGGTGATCCCGGCTCCTACGTCCCCCGAAGTTCAAATCTAAAGGCTTTCGGAGGGGCTGCACAGCTGGGGGGGAGCGCAGCGACCTCCCTCGTGTCCGTGAGAGTTATCGAAGCCGTCAGCCTCTACAATTATTGCATTTCAAAATGTTGCATTAATAAAATATTGTATGTATATGTATTGTATATACTCCACGAAACCGACTCCTGCCTCTGACTTCGCAGCCCTGGATTTTTCTAGTAAATTTTTGCCAAGATATCTTATTTTTATATTAAAACATTATTAGTCCGGCCCGCCCGAATTAATAAATAAATATTTTTTTCAAAATCAAGACTTTAGAACTAGAAGAAAAGAAAACCGGGATTTTGTAAACCGACATAATAAAAAACCTGAATTTTGAAAACCAGGATTTTGAAAACCGGGATTTTGAAAACCGGGATTTTTAAACCGGGATTTTAAAAACCGGGATTTCGTAGTACACCCTATTTGTACCTATAACATCTAAATAAAATATAAAAATAATTTTAAAATGTAATAAATATTAAAAATAAAAACGCAAAAGAAAGTCTTAGGCGACCTACAGTTCAGCATTTCAACTCAGGCCTATTTTGAACAATAACTTTAGCTGCGTTGCTTTCACTTAATAAAGACATTTTTATTAATCACTTGTTTTTTGTTTCGCAGTTATTTTGAATAATTTTCAAAAAGTTTAAAAAATCACTCGATCGATTTCGACTTGTTAGTTCATCATCAGGAGTATCTACTGATTTGTGTTAGTAAAAAATTTTGTTATATAGTAGAAAAAAGCAAAATATAAATAAAAGAAGGAGGGCAAAAAATTAGGAAGCAATTTTAATTTTTTACAACTACTGTTAAACCATATTAGATTATTATAATAACAAATTCTTACCAACAAACGACGATAAATTACGGCGAGGGTGGCCAAATCTGCCAACTTAATACTTATCGTCGTTTGTTGGTAAGAATTTGTTATAATAATAATCTAATATGGTTTAACAGTAGTTGTAAAAAATTAAAATTGCTTCCTAATTTTTTGCCCTCCTTCTTTTACTTATATTTTGCTTTTTTCTACTATATAACAAAATTTTTTACTAACACAAATCAGTAGATACTCCTGATGATGACCTAACAAGTCGAAATCGATCGAGTGATTTTTTAAACTTTTTGAAAATTATTCAAAATAACTGCGAAACAAAAAACAAGTGATTAATAAAAATGTCTTTATTAAGTATTAGCGTGTTTCGCCAAGTGCCTACGGCCAATAGCGTAAAAAGCGTTGCTTTCATAAATCTCGCTTAGCTTAACTTTTGAATCTAAAAGCAACAACTTTGCGCTTTAATTTGATTCTTCAGTTTGATTCATTTTTTTTTTATTTTATGAAATAGTACAAATTAAATTCGGTATTTTCCTTTCAAATGACAAATGCCAGATATCTTTTTTTGTGGATGAAAAACCTTCGACATTTTGTGGACAACAAGATGACAAACCTTCGAAAAAACAGAAAAAACCGCCTTGCGATAAACATAAAATGGTTTTATTTCCCCTAAACCTAAAAATTGTTTGGCTTAAATTAAAGCCAATTCAGCTTTATACAATACAGTTGTTGTTGTAGTCTTTTTCGGCTTTACGAAAGCAATGCACCTTTTCTTTTATCACGTGGGCTGCCGAGCCGGAAGAAATCCGGTTTCATTCAAACGAAACGCTGGGACACATTTTAAAATGAAAACATAATTCTAATTGTATTTGTTATGCTAATTGATAATAAAAAATAGATTTTACACTGCGAAATTCAACTAAAGTCAGTAATTTTAAAAGATTTAAATGAGACGGACGAATCGATGGTTTCCTTCGATTTGTGAATGGGAGCATTATATCCTGCTGGACAATCCAATTCGAGGTTAGTATTTTAACACACAACCCACGAAATTTTACACATAGCGATTCATTTTTAACACTGTTTTCTGTGGGCACTTGGCGAAACACACACTTAATAACACATTTTTTAAGCACTAGTTTTTAGTTTCATAAAAATTAAATTTTAGAATATTTTAATTTAAAAAAATTGCAAAAAAATTAAAAATCTCTCGATCTCGGCTTGTTAGGCCATCATCAGGAGTATCTATTCCTGATATACTTACTCCTGGGGTAGATACTCCTAATTATCGCCTAACAAGCCGAAATCGATCGAATGATTTTTTAATCTTTTTGGAAAAAAAAAGGAAATGCTTAAAATAATGTGTTTATAAAGTCATAGGGAATTTCTGAAAAAATGCGACCCAAATCATTAAGGGGCCAGCTCAAAAGTTTCGACTCATTGATACTTTCTTACCTGATCTAAAATCATCCCAGTCAGGTCCATTTAAATTAAATTTCTTCTCTTCAAAGATAACATTTGTCCAAATTGGTCCCAAGGACATGTATTTATTGGCAAAGTTTAATCTATTGGTTTTATGTGCTTCCGTAAAACAATCAAACACTCTGATGTAAAATTTGCTGTATGCGGCGGGTACCAACTAGCAGATCAAGTTCCGAAACAATTTTTGTGACCGTTGATTCCTCTTTAATCGTAATTCTTAGGAATTGTGTTGTCTAGCGCGGAAAAAGCTTCTGATTAATTTTATTTTTTCGATTTTTTCTATAATTCTCGTTTTTATTCATAAAATTGTTGATAACCGTGATCTAATTTTATAGCGATTTGCGGTTGGAAAGCTTGCATTCTTTTTAGGCCCGAATTTTTTATATTTATTCGGTTATTAGTGTTTTTCCCTTGCCCATTTTTATCAAAATTTTATAAAATACCAACTAATAATGTCACAATTAAAAAATTCGTTAAAAATATAGTAATGGTAAATTAATTAAATCAAACCCCTAACATACTGAATTTCAATGTGTAAAATCTATTTTTTATTTTAAATTAGTAAAAACAAAATTGTACAATTAAAATTATGTTTTCATTTTAAAAAGTGTATATTGACATCCCAATTAAAACCTGATAATAGAATAAGTTCAAACTCTAAGCCTTACTTTCATATCAAAAAAATTAAGGGTGGCTTTAATTGAATTTCGCGGAGTCTATATATGTATACAGTGGGTCAAACAAATTGATATTTAAGTAACTATAATATATTATAACAAATAAACTATTTTACTATAACGTGTGGATAATTCAACAAATTTTATGAATAAAATAAAATATAACATAAAATTATAGTTGAGTTTGTTCAACAATTAGAGCAAAATGAAGCCCCATAAAGTATTTCAACACTTGTCTTTGAATCTAATTTTTATTTTTATTTTTTTAATTCTCTTTTATATTTCCCCATAATATTTTGTATGCATCCCTCTTTTGCATCTATTACAGCCCGCAATTGCCTTGGCATGGATTTCACTAAATTTTTTGTCATTTCGACAGAAACGTTTGCCCACTCCATTTTGCGTGCATTGATCAGGCCTGCTTTGTTTTTTATGTTGTAATTCCTGAGTTATGGATCTAAATGAGCGAAAGATTCTTAATTTGGATTTAAATCCGGTGATTGAGGTGCTGTTGGTAGCATTTGCCGTACATTATTCAGTATGTATTCCTTCACAATACGCCTGCATATTTTGGATCATTGTCCTGTTGAAACAGAAAGCTATCCTCGATTCCAAGCATTCATTTTGCCGTCTATAAAATGCTTTTTTACACCCCATTGTGAGAAAAATAACCCCAAACCATCACACTGCCTCCTCCGTGTTTTATGGTTTGACATACATTTTCTTTAGCTAATTCAGTATTTTTTTCGCCATACACTCTGTCGTTCGTCTGAACCAAATAAATTAAACTTACTTTCATCAGAAAAAATTACATATTCCAAAAAGTAAATCCTTGTTAATATGCCAATTGGCAAAATCTAGAATTTTTTCATTTACCGCATTAAAAATATTTTTTTACGGGCGGCCTCGTTTACGGGCAAGACATAATAACAGTTTTCCTTAAACTAATACCATGCTTTAAAAGAAGCAGGAACATCTGACACCTTTCTGCTTTCGTTTAGAACATAATACATATCAACAAACGATTATTTATACTTACGAAAGTAACAATGAATAATTACAACACTGAATGGCAAAACTAAAGTAAATAATTTAATGATAATTAGTTGTTTGCAGGCTATGATAAAAATTTATTACCATAATTTTTTAGAGAGTTAATCTCGCTTTCATACGGAAATTCTTGTAATTTGTATAAGATTTTTGAACGGTTTTTCTATTATTGAATCAGATACCTAATTTTTCAACGAATGGGTTGTATTCTTAATAACATATAGATTTGCTGGAATAAGAATAAAAATTAATATAATCAAAATGGCATAAGTACCTGACACTGTTTTTTTGTCCAAATTTCCGACGGCTAGTTCATACCAGTTTTTCATACATAACACAAAACGTACCGCGTTAATTAAAATTTACTACAAAAAATTAGAATTTAGCAATCCCCGAAAAATGTTTAACCACCGCCGATTGTAAAATTTCAACTCAGTTTGCACTTTAGAACAACACATCAGGCACATTTTGGTTTATTTGCATTAGAGACATCTATCAATAATAAGTATGAACTAACCATCAATTTAGTTAGTCGAAAATTTAAATAAAAAAATCGGTGTTGGGTTGCACACAGTATTAATTTTATTTCAAACCACATAAATAATGGCGATCGCTTATGATTATAATTCGACAAAATATTATTATAAATAATTTATTTAATATTTTTTTTCGGCTTTTCGGACAAAAAGTCCGAATCTTAAATAAACTAATATCACGAACGATTCTAAAAAATTTCTTAATAATGTATAATGTTAAATTAGTATAGAATTAATGAAAAACTAATATCAAAACGCCATAAGCTAAGACACATAGCCAAACAATTTTTAGAAGACTAATGACTTGTTCAATTAAGTCACTTCAACACTAAACTTATTACAGGAAGCCTGAAATTTTAAAATACATAAAACTATATATCTCACAATTCTTTGTACATTTGTAATTTATTCTATATGAAAACCAAGTTAAAACTAAAAACTAAAAATTGAAGAACCACCCAGATAATCTAAGTACAGAACTACTTAGATTTTAAAACTTTTTAATCCTAAATTGGTTAATCAAACAAACAAAAATCATTGTGCTTTAATAACCAAATCCTCACACATCTTTTGTGTATCCTCCTTTATTTCAGTCATCCTTCTTCTATTCCCAAAATATAATCTGCCAGTAAAACCATAATTCACGTGACTGTACTTTATTACTTTATCATGTCGTGAAAAAATTTAATATACGAATAAAATAAAACCTAAATAAAAAATGTAGTTTCTAATCCTTTTTATTTCGCCTGTTCTTCAAAAAAACCAAAAAGAAAAATCAAAATCTACCGGCAAATATAAAAATAAAGGAAAATTCGTTTTTATCAACCATTGTGTTTTCTTAAGATTTTGTGTATCTCTCACAAAGGGAAAAATATATGTGAGTTTATTTATATACCCGTACAAAAAATTGGAGCATTTGGCATGTCCGCGCATTTAAATTTCTATTAATTTATACAGCCACAAACACACATTCTTATTTCTCATCGCCACAAGACAAAGAGACAAATATGAATGTTCAGTTACGTGTCAATAATTTTTCTTACAATATTTACGATACCCCGCTTTCCGTATACAATAAAATGTTACATAATTTTAATCATAAAAATCTATTAGAAAATATCAATACAGGGGAAATTAATAATTTATATTCGAAATGATTGCATGCTAGCGAATTTAGAGAACATTCGAGAATAAAAGTCCGGCGTGTAACTAAATACGTAAGTAATTGGAATTTATGAAAATACGCAGTATAAGGAATAAAATAAATTAAGTTATAATATAAATTACACGAATTATAAATTAAGATCAAAAACCAACAATTTTATTTTCTCACACCAAGTAGAGAGATTGCCGCCAAACCTTTCCCATTTAATGATAGTTAATTAAGATATAACAATTAAAACGGAATTCAAAACGAAAAGGAATTAGTAAAATATGGATAGTGTAATTCTGTGCCATACAAAAAAAAATCCTCGGAATCGGAAAAATCGTATTGAAAATATTATAACATTTATTTGTACATGTATTTGTTTAGCTTGTTATTTTAGAAAAACAAGAGGGATATAATTCCGTACACATGCAAGCTCGTGTACAGAGTAAAACCGGGTGATCAATAAATAGACCACGCCTTTCTACCAAAAGGAAAAATATATTCGTATTATGTAAACGAAAATCGAAATCTGTTTATCGTGTGCAAACGACGAGAAGGCGCACAACGACCCAATTTACATTGTGCGCTACTTCTGAATCCCCACTAGCAAACAACAATTTTCTTTTATCGTATACTCATGAAAATAAATTCATTTCCATGATTATTATATTCATTTTTTTCACAGTATTTGTAAGTACTTCATAATTTTGCATTTACATATACTTGTTCAAAAGTAAATATTAACACTAATACGTTGAACTATTTTTTGTATGTTTTGTTGTTATTTTTTGCCGCAGAATTTTTCTCGATGGTTATTTCAAATTTTCATTTTGTTTTTCTAGTATGCGGCGCCCTTTCCCATTTCCTTTATACCCATAACAGCTGGCAACACAAATTAAATTCAATATCTTTACATGCTACCATGCATAGAGATATTTTTTTTGTCGTACTATACTTTATAAATTTATAATTTATATTCGAGTGCGTGATTATGGTTTACCAATTCGACTAGATTCAAACTAAATACCTACACATAGTTCAGAAATATCAGTAGCCGCGTAATGTACTTATCATGTACTGAATTAATCTATCCTATTCATACTGCTAGTTTCGCGTGGGATTTTAAAAATACTAAAAAATTATTAAAAATTGAAAAACGAAAATAAAAAATGTAAATTTCAGGTGATCTAACGGAAATTAAAATAGGAAAGTTGAATTTCCTATATTGATAAAAATTAATATTTTTTGCGAGAATTTTAATAACTTTTATATTAAAGCTTTATTTTGGCGTTTACCGGTATAAGAACATGTTCCAGCTCTTGAAATAAATTATAAAGAAAATTAACCGGAAAATTAAAGAGGATTTATTCCACGTCATTGAATTTACTTAGGGGGATTTTTATGCATTTTGCTTTTCGGGAATCGGGGCAGAAATTATTTATACATGCTGCAGTCGTGCGTACATCTTCGAGTGTAAAATACTCAAAATCTTGTATTTGGGTTAGAATGTCAACAAAGACGGGGTGAATTAAAGTTTATTATTTAAACTTGTTTCTATTCGGTTTTCCGAAAATTACATTCTATTTGTATTTCTATTGAATATTACACAAATTCTTTATGTAAATATATTTCCGCCCTCAAGAATTAAAAGGGTAATATTTCTCATCACGGTTTGTATGTAGGCTGTGATTTTAATTTATTAAGAATTCTACAAGTAAAGAGGTATTTGTGTGTAGGTTTTCCTTACTTTTGTGAATGCACAAATCGAGAAACGTCTCAGCTTTATATAGCCTGGATTGAGCTATTTTTTAGACATTTGGAATTATTTAAAAACAAGTGTAACTGGATATTTTGAAATGCTTTTCGTATACAAAGGGAAAACTACATAAATTATTGTTAACATTTACGATGTATCTAATAAAAGTTTGCTAAGTTGGTTGAAAAAGCAGTAAACCGTTAGAACTCAAATTTATTAAATTTTCTTCATTTTCTTATATTTTGACATAATTGTTATTAATTTTATGTTTTTTTAACGGTTCACCTTTCAAAACACTTCTTAAAGTTGTTTTTTTTTGAAAATTTCAATTTCCACTTGCAATAATGCTTTTCATCTTCTCATTTGAACAGAAGGCTGTTTGTCAATTTTTTATTTTGGGGAATAACCAGAAATCACAAAATAAAAGCAGCGGAAAATTCGGTATAATGGTAGAATTTCTTCGTCTCCTTCCATTTTGTCAAGGATCCTAATGTTTTTTTTTTCGAAAACTATGATAAACTAGTTTATGTTTACCAATTGGTAGGATAGTTACAATAAAAATTTTAAACATAGAATTTGACAGAGGCTAATGATGAATGTAGCATGTGTAAAGTAAGGGAAACAGATCTCAACGTCTCCAAGCAATTGAAAAAATCAAAATTCAAAAACATTAAAAATAAATAACTAATAGATATACACACTCAAAAAATTAGTAGAATTTTTCTTGATTAAAAAAAAAGATAAAAAATGCGGTGTTCAATAAAATAGGACACAAGTTGGTTTTTTTATATAAGTGTTATATAAATTCAAAAGTTACAGATCGATTTTCACTAGTTGTTTTATTAAGATAATGAATGGGGTAGGTACTCGATTGGCTAGCAAACAAGAAAATTGAAATTGAAATTATATTTTTCATAAATTTTTTGTTTATACAATTGCTCCCCACTCCCAGATAGAGACTAATAGTTGATGATCCGGCGGTCTATACTTAAAATTGAACTACTCTTCATTATTATGTTGTATTTTTAATAATTCGTGTGTATTTCGGCAAGTTTAAATTAATAAGGATGTCCTATTTCTTTGAACACGTAAAACTATGTTTGTTATTATTTTCGGCGAGTTCTCAAAATTTATAAAATTTATCTATTTACATAATCAGCATTTTTGTAATAAACTGAATTGAAATTTTATCCAGCAAGTTGAAATTAGAAATGTTTGGAAGGAGTTCTCGAAATTTCTAATTACATGGAGAACTGTCCTATTTTATTTAACAACACTGTATTCATAAATCCGCATAAACATTGTGTTCCCTGTCACCATCCTTGCTTAATATTATCATTCCGCTTTGGGAGTCGGAAAATATTAATATTTTCCTTTTCCATTTATTACCAAATTGATACCTTCCAGCATACCTATAAATTCTGTATTCATTATACAAATGCCATCACGGAGGAGAAACCAAATTCTCATTATTTATACTTGTACATACATAATACGCCAACACCGACCAACTACTGTATTATTTATACTGAATTTGTGTAAACCTACTCATATTCATCATTTTTCACGTTTTTAATTTTTGGTTTTTGTAAATATTTTAAATACACTATTCTTTGGTACTACTCTCCAATTTTATTCGGATAGTAAAATTGTGAGCTAAGTTTTGAACCTGACTTACTTATACTTATTAGTAAAAGGTCTTTCAATAGGAAAGCCCGAAACTTGTTATGTTATAGCAGCAAGCTGCTTATGGTTATAGCAGTTGTTAAAGTAACATCTATCAAATTTATTGTGGATGGAAGGTTATAGCGTTGAATACGTGCAAATCATAAAATTTTATTTTCAAAGTCAGTGCTACGTTCGAGAAACGTTCCGTGGATTACGTCATTTTAATCCTCACCACAACCGTCCTGCCGAGTCGGCTTTTCGGCAACAACCATACGCCACCGAAACGTAAAGTCTGCTGAAAACATCGCTGCTGTGCGTCAGAGTCTACGGGAAAACCCGAGACGGTCAATTTCTCGTCGTTCACAAGAACTTGGCCTTTCTGCAACATCAACTTGACGAATTTTGCGTCGAGACTTGGGTCTGCACCCGTATAAAATACAACTGACCCAGAAACTTAAGGAAAACGAGCATAGGCAACGCTGTGTGTTTGCTGATTGGGCTCTGGAGCAGTTGGAAATTAACTAAAATTTCGCCAAAAAACATGGTTAGCGACAAGGTATTTTTTGAATGAATGTGAACAAACAAAATTGTCGGATTGAGACGATACCAAAACACACGAGATACACCAGCACCAAATGCATTCCGAAATGAGCACTATTTGTTGAGGATTTTGGCATGGCGGAATCATCGATCCGTACTTCTTTCAAAACGAAACTGGCTTTGCCATACTCGTCAACGGCGAGCGCTACAGATACAAATCTCTCAACATATTCAACTGCAGAGTGGCCCTTGCTGTACGATTGAGTTGTGTGTGGAAGCAAATAATTCTCGTTTACGAAACATTTAGTTTTTTCTTTCAACACTTGTTTTTTTATTTCGCAAAAATAAAAAAAAAAATAAAAACAAGTGTTTAATAAAATGTGTTTATTAAGTGAAGTGTGTTTCGCCAAGTGACTATGGCAAATAGTGTAAAAAGTATCTTTCTTTCAACATTCCTTTAATCAGTTTCATTAACTTAACTAACTTACATGGTTACGAATAGTGTTTTCAATTTCCTTTTATTTTGTCCTACAATATTCTATTTTCAGTATACATACTCCAATTTAACTCACACAGGGCTATTATTCGCTCGCTCCCTCTCAAGGGTTCCAAACATGTTCAATTTATCATTCTATTTCACTATTAAATTGATATACACAAAAAATCTAGAATATGGGATTTTGAAAGCACCTGTACGAAAGGAAATCTATTGGCTGACCACATTCGACATTCTGATTCGGTAATCCTAAATGACAGAAGAAGACCAACTAGAATTGCAAATGTGGGAAGTACAACCAATGCACTGGATATTTTCTTAGTATATGTAGTGGATTGGCTTACCAACTGCCTCAGGAAATTGTTAGGAAAAAGTTAATCAGTTGTATTTTTTTTTTAAATATTTTCAACCTTTTTTGTGGGTATAAAGCCCAAAAGAAACGCCGACTGGTCTACGTTCACGTACTTCTGTAATTTGTTCTTATCAATTGAGAACAACATTCATATTAAAGGTAGGTTGAGGCGAGAACACTAATATTGTGAATATGTACAATTTTTACAAAACAAAAAATATATCACATTCTCT
Source organism: Nephrotoma appendiculata (assembly GCA_947310385.1). Lineage (NCBI taxonomy): Eukaryota > Metazoa > Arthropoda > Insecta > Diptera > Tipulidae > Nephrotoma > Nephrotoma appendiculata. The sequence continues at coordinate 15,009,433 of OX371224.1, read as the reverse complement.
CAACTAATAACCTGTGTAATCCACCAGAGCCGTAATTTGTCATATAAACCATGGAAGAGGGTAGCTCGCTCAATCGTGGTAATAAACAATAAAACAAGCATTTGCCATGTAATATTTTTAAACAACATAAAGTTGTGCAAAGCTAAAAATATACGCCTGGAACAGCACCATAAAACGTAAAACAATGTTTAAATTATTTAGAGATTTGCTTTTATTAAAGTTTTATATAAAATTTTCGGGTGGACGTATTTGAATTTTTGATATTTTTATATTTGAAAAAAAAAAAAACCTAAAAACAAATATTTGCTTTGAATTTTATTTTCACTTAAATAAATTATTTAACAATGGAAATTAGTTAAATTATGTAAGTATGTAATGTTTGAAGATGAGGAAGGATCTTATTAAAATTATTACAATTTGGGGTTTTTCCGATATGGTAATCGATGTTTTTCTTTGACTATTGAGTTCTCGAAATTTCATTTTGATAAAGTTTCATTCCCAGAAAATTGTATTTGTATGTATAAAAATTAAAATTGCCTGAACCAAATAACATATATATTTTATAGTATAAACAAAACTGAGTTTTTAAAGGAATTTCATCTTTTATGTGAAAAACAAATAAACAAAAAATATATGTACATTTTATTTTCGTATAACAAAGGAACTGTTTATTCAAAACAAGGGATGAAAAACAGTTAAAAAACTGAACTAAATGTACAGAGTCCAGAGGGAATATTCCGAATTCAAAGGATTCAGACATCGGTTCTAAATTAACCCAATATAATAAAACGTTTGTTTCTAAAATGAGTGTGTTCTCAGGATATATATATAGCACGACCCATTTTCATATCATAGTCTTTAAAACTGATAAATACTTTTTAATAACCCGAATTTCCGGAGATTGAGTGCTGCAAATTTTAATGTGGAAAAATGAATAAACAAACACGATTCCATTTATTTTGTTTTTTAATTGGATCAGTAGTTTAGTTTTTAAAACAGTTTCATATGGCAGGAACTTTATATTGTGCGGTTTACGGTTTCAATATTTTGACGATTTTTCCAATTATGCGATGATTAGAAACGATAACTACAATTCACTTAGTGGATACCTTGAAATTACTAAATTGACTCCATCAGTAGGCCCGAAAATACAATTTAGAAATGACTTAAACTTCAAACCGGACAAGTGGTGCAGTGCCGGGAGGTACTGGGTTCGAATCCCATCAGATACTAGATGCAAAATCGAATTTTCATCATCGATTACAATCGGTGAGGATAATAAACACAACTAAGACCCACCCTCTGATGGAGTGCAGAATTCAGCGCCGACCCACCGTCCAAGTCAATGTACAGGTTGAGATGGAGCTAGCAATGTGCAGGTGGTATACTGTAGTGTTGTGGGGGGGGGGGGGGGGGGGGTGGTAGGGTTAATGATTAATCAATGGGTTAATGATGTGGGGTGAATGCGTGGTATCTCAATGGCCCAAAATTGAACTAAGTGTCAACCACTGAAACGTAACCTTCAAATAGAATGTATCCGTTCCGTTCCTCCCGTTTTCGATCCGCACCGCTTCGCCTGTTTTGTAAATCACAATGTGGCAGCTCCACTTGTCAAATTATCAAACTTTAATAGAAAATATCTGTGAGTAAAATAGTTTTGTTCATTTCTTTTTATTGGTACACGTTTTAGAAATATCCGTCAATATATTATTTTAATACTAATATCTATGTACAAACATGTTCCACACGAATGTGATTGTTTTCGATATGTCAAACAACATTGAAGGTTATGTTGTCCGCAAAAATTTAAATTTAGTGTCCGTTATGTTTTATTTCCCTGAGTCTATTGTAGGCATTTATCTGTTTTTCATACAAATTGACAGAACAGTAAAACGTAATGAGCGGATGCATTGTGTTTGAAGCTTTAATTGTCGGCATCCGCCAAGGAACTAGATTGCATCGACTTATAGTACAAACACACAAAGTACACAACCATTGAGGGTGCAAACTAATAGTGCCATAAAGAAAATGAAAAAATTCATTTGGCGCTCAGAGAATGAAACGTCGCACAGTAAAACGTGCCCACTCCACCTCTGACAATGCATGTAGTGCTGCGAAAAGAAGTCAAACGGAACCACGCTAAGATATAACGAGAATGACAATCAGGTTTCTAGTCAACGACAGAAACCATAATCTCAATGAGCAACACCGGTGCCCATTTTTCGAACTAAATACAAGAAAAATAATAAATTTAACATACGCTTCTGATGAAACATTGGGCTTTAAAGGTGCATTACTTGGTGGAACTTACAAAAACATGCTAATCATGCAATGTGCTATGACAAAACCCTTAAACGGGTTAAAGACACTGTCTACTTTGCATTCGTGAGATGGCGCTGAACTAGAATGTACCCAATTCATTAACCTACCCAGGCATGGTTAAGAGTACATTTTTGTTCCGGACCCTATTTTAGAACCTTCAGAAATCCTAGGGCATACAGATCATCTTTGGTCAAAAGAAGGGTCTAAAGGGTCTGAATCTATCCCAAATCTATAAATTATTGGTTTTAACCCCTTTTGTGTCTTAGTGAGATCACTATAACGTGTCTCAAAAACACCGGAAAAGAGCCCAGATGAAACTGCACAATATCATCTTCACAGAAGTGTCTCCTTCACTTCTTAAATGACGCATGAAAACTTGCAATACAGTATTTTCAAATTACGTCTTCTTGATTCAAGGATCGTGGATTATTGGCGAACTCAAGTACCGTTTTGTTTAGTAATGTTTGCTCTGACCAAGAATTTAAATATACATATTAGCAATAATCAGGTTCTTTAACGTAATTTGCTGCAAATATCTTACAGCAACTGTAGTTAAGTAAAAAAAAATGGAATACGGCGTAAGGTTCTAGTTATCTCTGCTCGCTTTCCTTGTGACTCGGAGTTCTACTCAGCAGTTTATGAACGCTGAATTAAGGAATTCCGAAACCCCAGAAATACAAACTAAGTGATTTATAGATCCAATCTTCCCCAGACGATCTTAGTAAACCCAAACGTATTAGAATACTCTGGTGGGCAAGTGAATTGAGTAGACGGAGGAACTAGACAAGAAAACTTCTCAAGTAAAATGGAGATCTTGGTTTTATGTGTTTAGAGCATCTCATCCATCAGAAACCAAATTCCAGAGACTGATAAATGGTTGCTAAAGTGCCGACTGGAGAAATATTGCAATGATGCGTCTTTTCTTTCGCCAACACCCCAGATGATATTTACTTGTGGAAAGGAGGAATTGGAATTTATTTTATAAGGGCTTTTACATTTATTCAAGGCCTGTTTGGCTTTAGGTACACGGTTGAAAATATCAGTATAAAATTAATACTTTTTTGTTATTCATATAAATCCATAAATAAAACCTATAAATGTTATACTTGCATCACTTATAAAAATGTATATGAATTTATGATTTTTTTTTATACTGAAGGGTTTAGAACAATTATATAAGTCATCGTATAAAATTTTATAATAAAAAGGGTATAAAAAAGTTGTATACTCCACTAGTGTCGATTTTTTTCGGCTTTTTGGACAAAATCTTACTTTTAATGGCACCAATTGACCCAGCGATGATCCATACATACGATACAATGTTGCGACTGTTCCAGTCGTAGAAAACAACGAGGCCATTTATGGGGAGGCATTCCTCCCCATTTTAACCCCAGGGTACTTGTGTACACAAATATAAGATACACAAACCCTTAAAAAATGAGAACTAATGTCTCTTTTGGCAGCTTGATTGCAACGACCAAACTACAAAATTTCAACTTTTGCTTTTACCTTTAGTACAAAATAAGAACTTATCGATTTAGCGAATTATATCCTTATATGAATTATATAGGCTACGATATTCAATATGCCACTTCTATAACAAATATGTATGAAACTCTATAACTTAACCTTATTAAACAATTTCGTCATAAAAAACCGTCGTTCGTCATAAACTTCTTATAAAATGTATACTGGTATAGATATGAATTATATGAGTTACATTAAACTTATACTTTTCCGGATACAAATATATAAGTTTCAGTTTAAACAGATTTTATTTTATGGAAAAATATTAAAACTATATGTAAACTGGTATTAAAATGCCTTTACACCGATTTCCGTATTAAAAATTATACCCATTTTTTCAACCGTGTACGTTTCACAATCGTGGAGAAAAGTATAGTTGGTGTTTATCCCTAAGGATGGGAAGCCGAGGTATAATCTTGCTCAAATTTCTAGCCTATAACTCTGTCATGCTAGTGAAGCATTTTTTCATCATGAGCTTACTTAATTGTTTAGACCGCTTTCGTGTTAGGTACTTAAAAATAACTCTCTCAGGTCCTTTCGAATTCATGCTTCACAATATTTCTATCAACAGATTAAATCTGTGGATACAGCGGTTCATGAAGTCATAAGGCAAATTGAAACATCGCTGAACAACAAAGATGTTGCCATGGGATTATTTCTGAGACATTGATAATGCTATCAACGGCTTTAGCCTTTAAAACATAAATAGGCTTTAACCGGACAAGTTGTGCAGTGGTTAAAGCTTCGGCACTTGGACCGGGAGGTACTGGGTTCGAAACCCACCAGAGGCTGAATGCAAAAGCGAATTTTCGTCATCGATTACGATCGGTGATGTTAATAAACACAACTAAGACCCCTCTGATGGAGTGCAGAATTCAGCGCAAACCCACCGTTCATGTCAGGTTGACATGGAGCTTGCAATATGCAGGTATACGTGTAAAGGTGTGAATGGGTGGTGTGTGCGTGAATGTGAAGGGGGGTATTAATTTGACCTTCAAGGGACATTAAATCCCCTGGACAATTAATACTTTTCTTTATATACATGTATATATACATGTATATAAAAAAAAGACAAGGCATGTAGACAAGGTTGCAAGGTGGTGGTATAATCATGTTTCATTTTCATGAAACTGGTAAAATCCTGAATTAAACTGTAAATAAAGGATTTTGAAAATGTTTAAAACGTTTTAAATTTATATATTTTGTGAATTTTAATTGTTGAAAATATTTTATTTAATCTTAAGTTTCTTAAACTGGAAAAATTTAAATTTCATGTGGGATATTATGAACTTATTCGACCGCTTCTTTGAACATAAAGGGGATTGTAATGTTCATAAATGCGAAGTTGAACCAGAGATTTTTAATTTTATCAGAACAATCTACCATTTTCAAAACTAAGCGGTCTCATAGGAGCTTGCTACAATGGCCCATCTTGTTCGCCCATAAAAAAACCATAAAAATATTTAAATGTAAAGAAAAACATTGTTTCATTTACTATTGGAAGTTCATTATCCGCATCGGTACTATTTCCAACAGTTCAATGGTAAGGGAAAAGTGTGTCAAATCTAAAAGGACTGGTACACATATTTAAGATGTAATACAACCATTATCATTATGACCCGAAGTCATTGCCGTAGTGTACGAAGCGTCATCCAGCGATGAAAACATTCTTTTATGCCTCGGAAGAAAATCTAATTACTGCTTTTACAAGTAGACCTACCAATATCACAGAAACATATTACACTGACATTTTTTATATTTATAAAGAACATTTTAACGGTGGTAAGAATAGCACTTCTATTTGCATTAAATGAATTAGCAAAATTAATTCAAAGAAGTCATAAATGTATAGATGTTCGAAAAGATTATAGCGAAACATAAAAACTGCTCTTTATGTTTCTTTCAGTCGAAACGCTCAGATCTTTGAATTTTACAGTTCTTCCAAAAAGATTTGTCGTTGTCGGCCCCAAAATGTTACCATTACTTAAACACCGACGGTGTTAAAGTTTGGTTTTCAAATTTAGGCCAGCATAAAGGAAATCTACATTTCTATGAGGTGAGCTAAAAAATCTGCAGTTGCGAGATAATTCTCTGGCAATTGTGAGTAGGGTTTTCTTACGTATGTACATAGATACGTGTACTTGATTGTCGAAGTTAATTAAAATTCACAACCCGGCATTTCTAGTAGTATTGCTTTGTTGAATTTTTTTAGTTGAACACCTTTTTATCCTTCGATTTCAGCCATTTCGGTTAAGTTATGCATTTTTCAATTGAATTTGGGCATGAGCAGACAATATTAAGCAATCCAATAATTAAACGCTCCAAATTAAAATAAAATCATATAACATTATATAAAAAGCACTACGTCCTAGTGCTTATAAAATCCATAAAAAAATTACAAAAATCGATTCAATACATCTAGAAGAGCATATAAAGGTCAGAATCACCTCGCAATCCTCTTTTCGAGGCCGACACGATATTAACAAAAATTTGGAATGGGACAAAGTTACAAAATGTCGCGGTCTAATTAAATTAAACAAAATTACTGGGACACAGCTATTTTCCCAATAACGAGCACAAAAAATATTGATATGTATAGTTTTTCCATTCATTCATAACCTTTTTCCATATCGACCGACCGAAAAAAGCAAATCGGCATCGCATTCAAATCCAACAACAAAACATTAAAAAATTTTCACCATGCCATTCTTTTCTAATCGCGAAAAACGAAAATCCTAATCAGAATTTTTTCTGCTTCATCATATCCTCCAATAAACTCTGGTACAATAAATCTAAAATAAAAATCGGCTAAATAATAATTGTAGCACATAAGAAAAATAGAACTGAAAATTAAAGGCAGCAGCAGCCATCATGATAATGATTTTAATCGGAAAAAACTTACCAAAAATGGTTCAATATAGAAAGGGGACAGACTCTCACTTTTTACAACACACAATTAACCAGAAAATTAAAATCACAAGATAATTATCTGAAAATGAATATTCACTTAACACTAGTGTTTTCTGTTTTAACGATAAAATTGTTCAATTAATTAAGTCCATAAACTAATAAAAAAATTAATCAGAATTTTTTTTAATTTTTTTTTCCCTACACACAAGACGATTTGACAGCAAATTTATTTAAAAATAAATGCACGATAAAATTTTGTTCTAATTGGACATTGAACTTAAAATATTTTTTCTTATAGGATAATAGAACTAAAATCATATAGTAGAAATGAAAAAAGTTAATCCTAACTTATGTACGGAAGATGGAACTGGTATCGGCTTGTGGAAAACAAATTGACGTTTCGTGATACGAAGGTAAATAAAAATATTACTTTAAAAATGTACAGGATTTTTTATAAATAAATATAATAATATGTATTAAGCTAATTTATGTTGATAATTTTTGTTTTGTGTTGTTCATTGATCTATTTTAAATTATACCTATACATAATTTATTAGGAAAACTGGTTGAAGTATTTGTACTTTTATCTCAATACGTGTTAATAAATATTTATGTTTGCACTCTGTGTACCTGTGTTTAACCCTTTGAGTGCCAACATAATTTCAGCCAGTGTAATGAACGAACGCTATCGCGCTCCTTGGCACTCAAAGAGCTAATGAAACTTCCAATTAGATTTTAGGGGATGATTTTAGTACATTTTTAATACAGTACAAAAGCGAGTCAAAATTGGTACATTTTTAATCGTTTTGATTTGCACTCTTTGTAAATTTTTGTTTTACACTGATGAAACACACCAAGCAGCAAATTTAAATATTGGCTTATTCCCTTATGTAATGATACAAAATCATAGTTTTTGTGTAAATATACGTATTTCCAATAAAAGAAATCAAATATTTTGTAATTTTAATAGAAAAATTTAAATCTAAAAAAATTATATTCAATGAAGTTGCATCTAAGGATCTATTAAAATTACAAAATATTTGATTTCTTTTATTGGAAATACGTATATTTACACCCAAACTATGATTTCGTATCATTACATAAGCGAATAGTCCAATATTTAAATTTGCTGCTCGCTGCTGCTGCTGCATGGTGTATTTCATTCTTAAAGTAAAAGTGTTTAATATCATTTTTCGTTTATTAGGACGATTTTTTCGAACCTGAATACGATACGAAAACGAAAGTACAAGATTAATTCAATTTTAAATAAGAATTGTAAGAACCTGATTCAATTTGAATATGAATCTTGTAGTTTCGTTTTCGTATCATATCTGGGCTGGGATGTTCTAACATCACCATGTTTCGATAATTTATCGAAGTTTATTTCTCGTTTCTGTAGAATAAAATTTATCTCTATTTCAATTTTTTTATCGTTTATCAGCCTGCTAGATTGCAATATTGTGATGTTTCTACTGTGTTTCTATCACCAAATAATTTTTTTTCGATTGTAGAACGAAAATAAGTGAAATAGATATTGTTCAAATATATTCTAGAATGCTGTGATAGGAATAGAGATGAAATAATTGATAAATGAAACAGAAGTCAAATTAATTCTAGCAGAAAGAGACGTAAACTTCGATAAAATATCGCAAAATGGTGGTTAGAACATCCCAGCCCAGGAATAGGGCCCCTGGCGCCCTTTATCTCACTTTTTATTTATCTAATATCGTTTTCTGTGACAAAATAATCTTGATCCCGGATCAATAATATGACGTCATTTTTGATCCAACATGGCGTTGTTTACATTCTTTGTCTTTTTATTTTTTCATCCCGGATCAAAAATAAAATCCAACTCCAAATCCAAATTTGTTGGACTTTTTTTTACGTTTAAGGTATAAACATAACCAGAGATACAGCGACAAGATACATCGACAAAATACATTTGTCTGCCAGCGATGTCGCTTTGATGAACACAACAAGCGCGTCAGCGTTGAAGCGACAAAACAACAAAAATAATAATAAATTAACGCTAAAATATATCATTTATCTTTTATCGACTCTATTAAAATTTTTTTACATAAAACATTGTGTTCAACTCAACATTCACTTGTTGATTAGTGATGTTAGCGGGAGATCGCATGGTTACCGTGTATTTTGATTCGGAAATACCTTTATGGGTTGCAGTGTGTTTGGTTTTTATTTTAGAAGAGCGGGCATCGATAACTCCTTTATAAACATTACATATTTTTCTTGGTAAATTTTACTATGATTATTTGTAGGAATTGTTCTTTCCACAATTTGATTTTGGGATAACTAATTTTACTAATACTCCTTCATCCAACTTTGTTCAGCGTTTGAGTATTAAATTATTATATTTATTTGTTTTAATTTGGATTGCAATTTAGAGTGATCGAGGTTTATCAAATGTTTATTATTAATACTATTATTCATTGCAGTTCCTGATTAAGCTTATATATTTAATTCTAATGAACATTTTTGATTACAGAAGATATTTGAAGCCGTAATACTTTCTAATTAAAAATAAAATTTTAATTTGAAGGTTGGAGGAGCAGATAGGGTAGGAATCATAATGGCGATCGGGTTGATAATAAATTTGGCATTTTAGTCGATATTTGACTTTGAAATTACAGATAGCTTAGAAGCTATAGTGTAAATTTGAAATGCAGTTAAATATTGATGTACATACTTAGAATGGCATTTATTTAATTAAATTATGTTCTAGTTTGTTTTGGGAGACTGTAAATTGGTGAAGGTTTTGGTTTTGTTCTAGGTTGGATAAATAATTATCGCTGGTTGTTCTTTTTATGATTTAGCTAATACAGTTGACGACCATAGAATATTTTCGAATGTCTTATTTTAATATTTACTAAATCATTTATTTTATAACTCAAACATTGGATAATTGATGGCGTTATTTGGTTATCAAAGATCCAACAGTTGTTCTAGCTATACTTTTTATTAATTCTGTTATCTTATAGATTCCTGATTGCTTTAAATTTATTATTCTAAAGTTTAATTCTGCTTTAATTTTTAGAAATTGGGGCTCTAAAACTGTGCCAAACATCCATTATTGATATATTACATTACAGATTTCAGATTAGCTGTTTATGAAACCAGATTTCCTTTGGTCACTTTATTTATATTTTTTATATAAACATTTGTATTTTACATAGATTAGGGATGGCAAGGTTAAGTGACCTTCACATCACTTATAATTTTTTAATGTAACTATTTTTATAAATAAATCCATTAAATCAACAGATTCACAAAGATTCTATCCGTTGGAGATGGGAAAAGTCGTGCGTTCCTTTCCTGCTTTGATACGAGTTCTACAATATCTGGTGATTTCTGGATTCGATTTATTTTGTTTTGATTTGGTTTGTTTTAAGAGAGCCAAATTAATTTAGTTAATACTAATCATGACATTACATTTATTTTATTCAAGTATAATTAAATTCATAATAATGACAGTTTTTCAGAAAATTTACTGCAACTCAATTAATTATAAGTTATTAATTATAATTATGAATTTTTTCAGGATGCTGATCGCGCCCGGGTCAACCGGGAATAGGTTAGGTTTGGTTGTACAATGTTTTTGGAGAACCAGTTTAATTTAGTTTATGGAAAATTCAACTCATAATTATAATGTTTTATTCAAGGAAATTTACTATTATGTATGGGTACTTAATTAATTATTACAATTTGCTATGTAACAGGGAGAAAATTGCTTTAATGTCATATAGCTTCAATTTTAAGGGGGATTGCTGTTGCTCAATCTTCCCACGGTAGACTGGCGCAACTTATCGTTCCCTTTCTATAACAATTTCAATGAAAAATCTGAAGATGTCCCATTCATTCATTTCAAACAAAGTAGTGCTGCGCTCTTAAGATTTGCCCCATGTTGGTGCGATTTTTTATTCTAATTTGCTTACAATTGTTGTAGTTCTATGTTTAAAAGTCGATTTATATTATCCGTTCAGTTCCTACACGTATCATATCAGACAAAAAAACATTGTTCCGTTCAGTTCCTACAAGTATGGAACGGATAATATAAATACTCCTATAGAAAATAATAAATGTAACATTTTTTTTGTCTGACACGATACGTGTAAGAACTGAACGGAACGGATAATATACATAAATCGACCATAATGCAGAAAATTTTTTTGTCATACCTCTGAAACCAAAAATGTTGTATGAATGTTATTTATATATTTTTAACTGTTTAATCAAAAAGTGAAGGTTATAATTTAAAAAAAAACTAACTAAAATTTCAAGACTATTCACAATCACCGGTAAACGTCCCGCTCGACATTGAACAATTTTCCTTCTAAGTAATTTTCTCCTGACTTGCGAATATGGTGATAGTTCAATGTGTTTGATTATCGTCACATATCGACTCAAACCTGTTTATGGTGCTTAAACAGGTTCAAAGTGTACTCTAGAACATCAACACTTGTTGTTTTTAGTCGACTGTGTGGAATATTCAAAAGAACCAACACTTTCTTTTGATATCTCAAAAAATTGAACTTCCGATTTCAAACGCAATCGAAAAAATGTAAAATTACTCCCAACTTACGATGTCAATTGTTAAGTTTTAAAACCATTCACAATGTTTTGGGCGCCATGACATTAAACACACGCTCGACTGTAACCGGCTGCGTACAGAGCAATCCACTCAGGAAATAAAGTTTTCGGATCACTATTTTGGCGCATCTATAAGTTTTTTTCTAGCCCTTTTAGAATCTCTGATGGTTCTAGAGTTAGTCTTTAAAGAAAAACTATGAAAACTGTACTTTTAACAGGTCTGATAGATTCTAGATTGGGTAGATTCCAGTTCAGCAACCTTCATCGGCAGTAAGTTAAATAGGTCTATTTAATCCATTTTGGAGTTCTGGCCTTTCGGGTATAACAAATGCGTAGCGAAACATAACAATTCGCTAAGGGCATAATTTTATATTAATTTTAAATTTGGTTAATTAGATTTACAAAATAGTTTTTAAGATAATATTTTCCGCCATTCTTTAAGTGGAATGGTTATGTAATGATCTTAAAAAGGAGGGATGTAACCTAATTGATGTATGATAGTTACCTATTAACATGACACAGGGTGCGTTCAGTATATAAAAAAAATTATAATATAAAATCGATATAAAACCGATCTACCCTATGTTTATTCAATCAACCGTACAGTGATATAAAATATTTATTCCAGTACTTTACCAAAATTTAAATCATTTAACGTTACTCGCGTGTGCTTGTTGGAGATTATTCTATAAATATGCCTGTTTGTTTAGGTGGTTTTCAATTTAATAAGTGATAATAAATAAAAATGTTTGTTTATAAAATTTGTATTTATGAATAATCAGATTGATATCAAGTACAAAGCCGATTTTAACACATTTTTGGAAAATCTAAAACGAGCAAGATCACATGTAGGATGAGTAGAATTAGATTAATCAGGCTGGACCATTGGGAATTAATAAATAAAACATACCCCATAGCAAACGAAGTGAATCAGGAAAAGAAGAATATTTCAATTGTGGCAGTTATGAAAATGGAGTTATTTATTGTTATATTCTAAAAACGCTTCCGTGACTACAAGGTTATGTAAATAACCTCTCAGCAACCAAATCTCATTATAATGAGTTTACTTATAAAATGGATTTAAAAATCTAAAAATTAAATACTCTTACGAAGTTGCCCTGTTAAATCCGGTTTGTGTCACAGGAATGTAAATATACAGCTATATAATTTGATGCTTTCAAGAACAATTCTCATAATTTATACCGCTTCCGGAATATTCCCGAAAATAACAGAACTAATCTCTTAATAATCAAACTCTTACTCCACTAAAGTAATACTTACACCACTTCTGGAAATTTCTCGAATGCTCCCACATTAATTTCCCAATATCCACTAGTTAACCACTTCTGGAATATTCTCGAATATTCCCATATTAATCTTCCCAATATCCACTAGTCGTTTCCTTCCCCTTCACCTACAATCTAATTTTGTGGCGGGGAAATTGTTGATTCTTTTTTCAGCAACATTTTTTTTTGATTCAACTGATTCCGCGGTTTCACACTTTGATTCTTTCGTCGTGATTCCTTCTTCGTTTCCTTCCCCTGTTTTTAGTTTGTTGGTGAAGGGGAAGGAAACGAGGAAAGAATCAAAGTATGGAATGGTGGATTCTCGCACTACTCAAGGATAAATATTTCAAGGACACCTTGTTTATTTATCGTTTTTGGGTTAATTTTCGCAACCAAGGAAGCAATTTTCGCAGCAAATAATAAGCATTTTTTACTATACGAATAAATCAAAAAACATAATTTTACGCACATACATAAACAAAGAAATGCACAAAGATATCAAATGTGGACGTCGATTGATTTTTTGAAATCATGGAATCACATCGAAAGAACCAAAGTATGGCGTATTCTTTCGCGTACCACGTCTTAACCAAGACACACCAAAGCCTAACTTAAGACTCATTCATTGTGTTCATCATACTCGTATTTATCGCGGTCTATAAATAAACATTCGAGAATGTCTGCGAAGAATCCTAATTAATCTGCTACAATCTGAAATATGTACCACTAAATTGCTACAAAACTACTTATAATTCTACTACTTCAACCTAGATGTCATTAATCTCGCTAAAATGTTAATAAACCAATTTACCGATCAAATCGTAACAATACAAAAATAAATTGGATGTACGAGTATGATAAAAAAATAAATCTAAATATAGTTTACGAGACTGGTCTTCGCTTTCAAAATTTTGTGATGGTGATTGTCATGACAAAATAAAATTATACTGAATACTCGCTTGCTCCCTACACCTTGACAAAGAGAGAATGAATGTTTTGTCAAGACACGGTGACAAAATGGGAATACATAGTATGTATTGAGTTTTAAGCTTAATTAATAAAATGATGTGGTAAATGTAAAAATTGAAAAACTGTTTCACTGCTCCGTAATCTATGAAATCGGAGTCCTATTTTCCCGTAATAGTTCGTGATCGTGGGCGGATTTTTAACAGTGTAAACGAAATTAAAATCAATTCGTATATTTACCGATCTCGCACTTTAATCGTAATATACTCGTATATCCCTTTTTCAACCAAGAAAACAAAAAAATTGGCTCAGTTTTAGTTCAACCCACACAAATGTGTGAGTAAAAAACCATAGTATGTAATGGCGTTGTTGATAAAAAATTTCGCTTGATTTGAAGTAAAACCAACACAATTGTGTGTATAGATATAGTGTTTTTTTTCAAGCGAAAATAAGTTAAAAAGGAATGCACAAATGTGTAAGTTGGTTCAAAAAACATACAAAACTAAATTTTTGACATGGTACTTATGCCACCCACACAATTTTGTTAGTAAATCACTAAGGGAATATAAAGAGAATATAAAAACTTAACCCATTTCACAGAACTATACGGTTGAACCACCGTTAATATTGCGCAAATAACTGGCTTGCTGAAAAAAAAAAACAAAAAAAAACTCCCCTTATCATTGAACACTGCCAAGCACTAGCGATCGCACCAATAAACCTGGTTTTAATAGGGGTTCCATTCCTATAATTATTATAAGGGTACGAAGCACCTCGAAAGGATGAATATCCAAACCGAGGTCACCGGACATGAATAGTTCTAAGTTTCTAAGTATATGGAATTGTGACCTAATCAATATTCACAGGGTGTTAGTTCGTGTAATCAATGTTTTTTCCAAAAATTATAGTCTGGCATTTTTAAGCGTTTATAACCAGATTATTCACCAACTCTGAGATCACCAACAAGGATCTGAAAATGTGGTGCTTGCAGAGGACCTAGAATAAATAATGATAAGATAAGATGTTTACAATGCAAGGCAGCTGTTAGGCTGGTTCAGCGGTCAATAAGTCCCGAAGCTAACTACTAAAACAACGATTGTTTTGCAAAATTGGACTTTATTCATCAATACAGTTTTCTTCAAGAGTGATACATTCATTCTAACTCTTTTTTAACATATCGATGCCTTATGGAACGATTTATTTTTGGCCTCAAAATATTCGTTTGTTTCGGTAAAATCTCTTTTCCTGTGCCACATTTTTAGATAGTGAATAGTAGTGCCACTCCTCCTCCGTACGTGACTTTACTTCACTCTCGTCATTCAGTTCCTCAGGTTTTGAAGTCACCAACAATGAAAACAGGCTGTCGCAATCGAGCATGATGGGCACTAAACACGGGTGTTTACCTCCTCGCCGATTTTTTGTATTATTAATATCATAAGATTCTGACAACAACTTTTTCTTCGTAAACGGCTGGTGAGTCGTTTGCAATCTCACAATGGTTTACGTTTAGCTGAATGGCCTCTGTGTATGTTATACACCGGCCACTGTCATTGTCTAAAATTTCGACCTTATCCTCATCCTGTGTTAATGTTTGGATTATTTCATCTGCAGTATGAGAGTTTTCTAATGCAGCTTAATTTTTAAGTTCTTTTAAGTGTACATTTTAATTTAACTCACACGAAACATCGCCCTTTGCTACTCTACGTATGTGGGCCACCTTCTCAGTGAGATCATTCAGATTTGAATCCCCTTTCATTTTATTAAGTATCTCATCATACGGCAGTGCCCCACCCTTCGGTATCTCGATAGTATCCGGATGGGGTGGCTGAATCTTTCTACGTTTTCCGTGTCTTGTTTGCAGTTTCAACGGGATTTTCATTTGAACTTAAAGCTCCTAGATCTAGGGTTTTGCCAGTTCTTTGTTTCCTTTCTTTTGGATGTGCTCAATCGGTGAGACTTTTCCACTTGAGCTTTCTTTTTTACTGTTTGATGTCATTTTTGCTTCACTGTCCAACGAAACGGTGTCCTTTTGTTTTTTACTTCTCGGGTTTGAGATTATTGGAATACGATTTGGACCAGTAAGTCGTGAGTACTGTTCAGATTTGCCACTTCGGAGGGGAGGAGTCTTTAATAAAGTGTACTACTACATCTCGCACGTGACTGTTGAGTGCGAATTACCTTGTTTGGCGACAGTTGCCCATTCTCGCGAGTGCCACTCTATTTCTTTGAAACTGGCCGCAGAGGAAGAACACTCGCGTGGTTTACGGCATATCCATAGAATAGACAATTGTTGTTTTATTTTTGACACTTTTAATTTATAATTATAAAATATTTAAACTTTGTTTGTTAGAATTTTGGTTGTATGATGCACCTGGCATCCTAAAATAGGTTTGATTTTGGCCTAATAAATTTTAAAATCTCAATTCTATTATATAAACTGAAGATTTTTTGGTATTTAAAAAAAACTCCCTTTTTCATTCGCGCACACGTGAAATGATTGACTTCACTCTGCATGTCGACAGGTCACTTTGACATGGGAGATGCGTTGGCGCTAGCTTCTACACTTTAACAGCATGATTAATGTAATCGACATTGGGTTTCCCTTCAGCATTGTAGAAAAAGAAATTTTGCAAGTTTTATTTAATCTGGCCAATATCGGAGATATTTCAAATCATCGCCAACGAATTATTTTGAAACCTCAAATTTATCGTACAAACCAGCTTCACAATCGATTATAAATGCGTAATGCTAAAGTTATCATACTGATGACCAAACATATGCATGTAAATTGCATGTCATGTGCACATAGTCTAGAGGCAGATTAGCAGTTGTACCTCGTTTGTAAATATCATTGTTCATATATCAATTTTATTTTGTTCTGTACCATATGTGTTGATTATGAATAATAATTTAATATTTGTAGCGTTTGTGCTATCGATTTTTCAATTGAGTTTTATGGGTGTAGAACAGAAATGAATTTGTATAAATTCATTGTAAAAACAGATCGAGATTGAGACCTTTTATGACCCTACTCGTATATATCATTTATTACCTTTCGAACGTTGAAACTTACAAATTACAACAATCCATCAAATAAACTAATAAATTATAACGTTTATCCATAATTTAAATTATATATTAACTAATTTAGTATTTAGTTAGTGCCGAATTTCATAGTTTTAAGCAGACAACATAAAGGAGATATTAGTTATAGGGCTTTGTTTTCTGATTTCTATATCCAGTGCATTGCTATCGAAATATTTTAGTTATAAATTGTTTTCGTAATGTTTCAACAGAGTTAGAGTCAATTAAAGATTGCGAAATTTACTTAATTACATTGTAAATACAGGCAAAGATAAGAGGAGTGATGCTATTGCAGCTTTGTAGTTTTTATTATTTATCGGTCATATTTTCTTTTTGTGTTGCGAAATAATATTTTGACGTATACTGAGCATAATAACAATTTTAACAGGAAGGTCCTGATTTTGATACATATAGGTAGCTTCGGGATGGTACGAGTATAAAACTATATACCAACAAACCAATATTAATCAAATTTAATAATTTAATTTGATTAATGCTGCTTTGTATTTATTTATGTCTAAACTATTGATCGTCTAAAATATGTGTAAAAGCAAAGAAATATTGAGTATATTTAGATTGGGTTATCAATTATGTACACACATTTTGAATTGAACAATCTAGATTGACACATAATTACAGGCAATGTAAATTTTCCAATTAAATTTAGGCCAGCGGACTAATGTTGACCTTATTTGAACTTTAGTGAGCAGGTGTGAATCTGAAATTACTTAACAGAGCTATTCCTAATACTGCTGACGAACACACATTTAAGAATCTAGGCCATAATTGAGCCAGTTGAATTGTTGATTCACAAAGAGCTACTATAATCTAATAAGTTACCAATAGAATTATTTTGTTCCGTCCCAGAATTATTCCCTATTTTACATTACAATTACGAAGTCAGTAAAAGTATAAATTGTAATCATGTCAAAATTCGATGTTGAATTATTGATGGACTTGTATAGCGATTCAGTAAAAATTAGTAGCAATAAACCAGGATAGGAAACAAGCACACATTTTATCGATTAAAAATATCAACAGAAAAAAAAAAATTTTTTTAGGGGATACTGGAACGAAAGTCTATCAATAAAAAATATTTATTAATTTTTGTTTTTTGATCACCCAGTAAAATCAAAAGCCTGATGCAATCTTATTTGGAATTTTATGGATAGTTTATTGATTTTTTTAATCGAATCGGTTCCAACCCAGAATAAATTTGTGTATATAGTTTTTGTTTCACCCCTTTCACTGAATATTTAAAAAAAAAAATTTGTATAATTAAATTAGTCGATTGTCGCCTCAGTTCGATCCAAAGAATCCTTCTTTATAGTTTTTATTTTATTGTAGTAGAATTTTTTCTTACTAAACATACATAGAACTGCTATTGTGGACGTTTAAAGCCCACCTGCACGTTTTTGAACCATTTTTGGAGTGTCGGTTATCTACCGACAGTTCTTTTTATGGTCAAATATTCTAAATGGATTTGTCTTGTAGTGAAATTGAAACCTTTTTAGATAATCTTTAACATAATATGAGAGAAGTCCCTGAGTCTAAATTTTCTAAGAATTTGAGATAAACATGAATAAATAAATTTGAAGTATTCAACATTAATATGGGCTTTAAATGTTTTTGACATAAACGGAGTGTGTAAGGAAAAATCCAACTATTATCCACATTGTTCACTTTAATAGTGGTTGCGTGTCCACCGTCATTGAGTTTTTCTCGCCGGTATTGTTCGTATCCGTCGTCACCAGTTTGTGTCTCTTAATTCATCCGTCGAGGATACTTTTCTCAAACATTTTCTATCTTTTATGCAAGGTGAATTGGGAATCAGTACTCCACATGGCTCGTGTATCATATGTTTACTAATGATTTTAACTAGAATTCAATCTTGTTGGAGATACGGTAACTCATATTGTACCATATTGGGTGATATTGCACGATGTTGCATCCGTCATGTTGCACAATGTTGATTCATATTATGGGATGCTGCTAGTTGTTGCACCATGTTCCGTCCTACGTGACATGTTACACCATGTTGTGTGATATTGCACTATGCCGCGAAATGTTGCGATATTTTGTTTCATGGTGCGTCATATTGTTTCGTGGTGGGTTTTTCTTGAATTAAATATCTTATGTTCTGTTCCATCATATAAAATTATGATTAACAATAATAATTTGTAGTATTCGCTACCTAATTAAATGTTTGACCTTGGTCTCCTTTTCACATTTTCTTACGCCTTTTTCAATTCACTGAGGGTGTTATTTTCTAGTACCAGATACTGATTGGGACCATCCTTGATTTCGGGAAAATTTATTTAGGTGGTCATCCGGTGAAGTTTAGATTTCCACTATATTTAATTTTTTCGTTTTGCCCGATTTTCCCGTTTGTTATTTTTTATTTTGTGGTTTAAAAATTGGTGTAAGGGAGTTTTCAAACTGTAATCGATTGTGATTGGTCCTGGTTTCTGACAAAATCGTTTGGGGGTTCTACGGTGGGGTCCGTATTTTTTCAGCTAAGACGATTTTTATAAAAATTGGTAACGAAGGAATTTCGAGAGCCAAGAGCCTATTGCGATGGGTGCTAATTTCGAGAAAATTTTTTTTATAAAAATCCGTGAGCAGAGTTTTCGAGTGCTAAGAATCGATTGTGTTGAGTTCTAACTTCAAAAAAATTTGTTCTGCGGATTCTTAAATAAGATCCGAGTGGCTATATAAAATAAGTTGGCTCGAACGATTTTCATAAAAAGTTCAGAAAGGATCGAGTGTCAGGAAACGACTACACTTTATCATGATTTTGGGAAATTTATTTATAGGGGCTCCGGTTTAGTATGTTGCAACCTTTTCCTTAATAGAACTATGTACCTATATCATTTCTCAATCGAATAGGATTGAACTCCATATTAATGAAGAAAATGGGTATCTAATATAAATTTTGAACATGTCTCGAATGCCAATAGAATAGTATAGAACTCGGTTGGTACTATGGAACTATCCAATTTGATGGGAACAAAACCGTTGGTTCTTTAAATTAAATAGAGCTTAGCCGTTGCTTAACCAAGTGTGGCATAACTATTACTTTCTTTTAAACTTTTATTTTGTAAAAGAAAGTATGTGTCCGCTCATACAGCCCAGACGGATTGACTAATTTGGATGCAACTTCATACTTAAAGAAATTTTGCATAAATTGATAGATCCCAGTGAAATTTTGCGGAGTACGGCTTATCGGAAACGGCCGCTTTCATAGGAGCTGTTTCGTTTTATGACGTGTTCAATAAAGAAAATTGATCGAATTTAGTAAAAAAAAATTAAACTGTACTGTAACATCTGTTGTGATGCGTTTTAATTGCTCCTTACTGCTGATTTGATGTGTACGAATTTTTCTCTCCAAATATGCCCACATGCTCTCAATATGATTGAGATCTGGTGATTGTGGAGGAGAAGGAATGGTTGTTTTTACGTTATATATAAACCATCCTTTAACCAGCTATGAGATATATGTTTTGGATCATTGTCCTGAACGAAACAGAACTCTTTCTCATATCCCAATTTCCCAGCACTGGTTAACAAATTTTCTTTTAAAATGATTAAGTATGCAAATCGATCCATAGCAGTTTCGATAAAATTAAATTTCTAACGCCTTTTGCGATAAACGCTCCCCACACCATTACATTTTCATCTCCATGCTTCACTGTCGGCCGCAAATTTTCAACTCAAACTCAGTATTGGCTTCCGTCACACCTTAACTCGCCTCTCTAAACCAAAAACGTTGAATTTACTTTCATCTGAGAAAATCACGTTTTCTCAGTATTCTTCTGGCTTACTCCCATAGTGAGGCGATATGTATGGTTTTTTGCGCGATGCACATCCTCGATACTCCTTCTTGTGCAAAATGTTACGTATCGTCTGGGGATGGACTGTGACATTTTCAAGTTTAAATAGGTTGGTAGCCAGCATTAGAGCACTAACCTTTGGATCCTTTTTAATCTCCCTCTCCACTAGCCTTATTCGACCTTCATCTAGTTTAGCTTTGCGGCCACGTCAACCTGAAGTTATCTCTTCGGATTTTGTTTTTTGGAAGTTCTGGATTACGTATTGTATCGAAGATCGCGGTCTATCAAAAATTTTTGAAATTTCAGATAAACTTGTACTCTCATTTTTCAATTTAATGATTAATTGTTTAATGTCAAATTTCCAATTTTAGAATGAGAAGCGTTCATTTTGTTAAATGTACCGAACTTTCTTTCACCGTGTCAAAATCTTAACTAATAGGCATTATAAAATATGTACGTACATATTATGTAACAAATTTTAAGGTTAAAAGATTAAGGTTAAAAAAGAATGATTTGTTTTCAGGAATCAGCGTTCTATTTACCAATAGAGCTAGTGTACGGAGAATTATTTGATGTAGTTTTGGACTCTGTTCATACAAAATCGTGTTTAATAAAAAATTGAATGATTTTATGTCATGTTAACTTTTCCGTTTCGTATGTACTACATTTTTTTCCTTATCCGAGTACTGTACGGATAATTTTTTCATACATACTGTATAACATTTAGGAAAATCTAGTAAAATAAAAATTTTGTAAATTAAATTTAGATAAAAAGTAGGTAGTTTTTGTAGGTTTTCTGGTAGTTAAGCGGAAATGACGATTTTTGATAAATAAAAATACTTATTGAAGAACATTTTCGTTTGCTTAGATCCGGCAAACTACTAGTTTGAAAAGAAATAACTTCTCCTTAGAGTAAAGCATAGAAAATGCTGGTGATTCGGTGATATGCTAATTTAAAATAATATCATTTAACTGTTTTGTGCTCAGAATTAAAGAAGCATAAATGGCATAAAAATCTTCCAATTCAACCAACTTTGACCAAGCGATACTCGGTGTTCCATGTAGGGACTTAATTTTAAATGGAATGTTAAATGAAACTAAGTCCTTTCTTAACCGATTAGAGAGTAAATTCGGATTATATAATTGAAATTTTAAAGTTAAATTCGGGTCAGAATCTCATTCATACTCCAATTTTAAATTTCATTTTTTATGTGAAATTTTCATAAAGAACCATAAATTATTATTGGATTTGATAAAATTTTACTTTTCTACGAAATACTCTACTAAATGTCACACAGATAAACGTTGTGTATATTTGCGATAATCTGAGATAATATAATTTTATTGTTTATTAAAACGAGAATTATGTGAACTTGATTGAAGGGGCGCCCTTAACTCTATCAGTATGTTTTAGGTTAGTCTACCACTTTAAAATTAAGTTGTTCTTGAAAAACACACAATTTATGAAATTTTCCGATGACCCAATTTAAATTTAAATATTTTTGATTAACTTTCATTGTGTTATTAATAATTTGACATGCATGTGAACATTCCTAGAACTCAACAATCTGTGTATATAATCTGGCTTGCACATAATTATTGATAATGAACACTTACGACCGGTGATTTTCTGATTATAAAAATCTATAAATCTTTAAGAAAATATTATGACTCATTTTTTTTCTGTATTTTGTTTTCTCCAGAGACGCTCGAAATGTGTTATCTGCTATCTGTTTACAGCTTATTAATATAAGGGGTTCGGGGTTACGTAATTATGTAAATATCGCAATGTACAATAATATTTCTCCTGTATTTCATTCTGTTTTAATATGTAATGTATAATGTATTTATAAAGAAAGCCCTAAAATCTACACCTTACCAACACCTTGCATTATAACGATAAAAGTACTAAATTAGTTCACCTTATCACTCAACTGTAAAAATCACACAGTAATATACCTCAAGTATTGTATTTTACTATTTACTTAAATACACTATGTATTAGCTATGCCTTAGCTATATATAGGATATAATTTTGTTTATTTTTATCAAACATTATTAGTTCTAATTGTCGTTCACATTTAGTTACAATTTCAGTCTCATCGAGTAAACACTCTGAAAAAATAAATTGATTTAAATTGAGAACAAGCATCTTAAAAAAATGTTGCAAATTTTAAAAATATTTCTACTTGTCGGTAAGAATAAACTGTTTGATATATGTCTGTAAACTAACCCCATACTCGTGTACATATTTTAAAAATTTTATTTGATTAATCTAATTTTACTGTGAATGATTCAAAAAAGTGTCGAATTTATTTGGTGATTAATAATGATTATCTTATTAATATTTTAACAGTACCTTACAATAAATTCTTTATTGATTAGTCGAATAAAATATGTGTGCCCTAGTGTGTTTTTATACGTATTTTTATCTAACGGTGGTGTCAAGTACAAAATAATTCTTCTTTTTATTTGCGATTTTGTATTTGTATTTAAATTAATAATAATAAATTGTAAATTGATTAAATTTAAATATCGGTGCCAACACAATTGATAATAATTATGTTAATTTATTTAGAATTTTTGTATGATCGAATATTAAAATAACCGTTAAAATCTACCTTTAACCGATATTATATTTTTTATTTGCAGCTTTGTCCAGCAAAATGGCACTCGCACAAAATCTAACCAAGTTTACGTGGGCGCATGCGGTGAATAGTCAGGCACAATTAAATCTCGCCTTGAATTCATCGACCCTAGATTTTATTGAAGCTGATATTGTATTAGGCACACTTGTGTCAGATCCTTTAAATAGAATTCCAATAATGGCTCATCCTCCAAACGACACATCAGACATATCTCTTGAAAAATTTTTGAATGATATAATTAAACATAACAATCAAACCACACCAAAGAAAGAAGTAAAACTTGATTTTAAATCGATTGCTGTTTTCCAAGCTTCACTTCGGATACTAACAGCCCTTAAAGATAAATTAACATTCCGCGTGTGGTTGAATGCCGATATCATTGCAGGTCCAGTAAATAATACCGAAACAACACCAGTTGATCCAGCTGAATTTTTATCGGGGGCCAAAAACTTTAATACATCAGTACTATCAATCGGATGGACAACAAAATGGGGTGCGAATTACACGGAGGGTAATTATACCGAAAAACAAATAAGCGATATGATCGCAGCGATTAACACGAACGGGATTAATACAACAAAACAAGAAATTACATTCCCAGTACGTGCTGGTATCGCGGCCAATAGTCTTCAACAACTCCAAAGTCTTCGTGACACTGTCTCAAAAACCAATCCAACCACATTCACCGTTTGGTCGAGTGAAAATGATGCCGTCAATATTGAGAAGTTGCAGGATTTTATTTTAATAATGGGTGTCGATAAAGTTTACCTTGATGTGCCAGTCGAGGTGTCAAGCAAATTAAATTTGGGTAGTGGAAATAATGGAAGTAATGGAAGTAATGCGTTAAGCTCCAATTTTACTTTATTGGGACTTTTAATTTTCTGTTTTTATTTAATTAAAAGTTTAAGTTTTTAATTAATTTTTATTTTTTATAATTTTATTTTGGCTTAAAATATTTTGGCGTGAATATTTAATAATAAATAAATAAATTATTCGTGATATAAATATTTATAAAATAAAATCTTTTTTTATTCATCACAATCAAATCCTTCCCCATCTTGATCGATTGTTTTCAAAACATTCAACAGTGAACAACTCCCCAAGTTTATAATTAAACATTTTAAATAAACATTGAGATGTCCTTGAAATTGAACTAGTTTTTTAAGGTGTGGACACTTTTTAATCGACCTTGATGCCGACACAGAAAATCGAAACACAATTTCTGTTTATATAATGCTGACGCCACAAGTAAGTATTTTAATAATCATTACCAATGTAAATAAAAATAATTGTTCATGGTACAATAAGTAAACATAATAATATTATTTACTAAGTAATTAGAAAATATTCTTAAGTACAACGTACATATAAATGTTTTTTTATTTTGGTTTATGGCTTAGATTGTCAATAAAATCACTTTAACTTAAAAGAAATTTGTATCTTTCTAGACTAATTAATATTGCTTAGAAATAACCATAAACACATTAAAAGATATGAGTAATTTCCCTGCATGTTGGAAATGATTGACTGAACGATAACGATAAGATTTCAATTCTCGGAAGTCACGTCATTGTTAATTCCTCAGCCTTTATAGTTGTAAAATTTCACTAAAGTATCGTTAAATGATCATTATCAGGTTTATGACCTAGATAAAAGGTAAAATTTGAAACAATTAAATAACTGTTTGTGAATGATTCATTAGAAATGTTGCTCTAATGAATCATTCACCAACAGTTATTTAATTGTTTCAAATTTTAAGTTCCAAATTCAAGGGGTAAACTAACCATAATTGTTACAACGAATAGATCTGAAAGTGTCTAGATTGATTTTAGGAGGGTATTGTGAAATACTGTTTCCCTAATTCGTAGGCACATGTTTTCGATTTTTGAAACTAACTTCTTCATCCCATTTCTTCCATCTCTATGCCTAGCTGAAGCTATATAATTTATAAAATGGAGGGGTGAATATGTTGTAGCCAACACCCAACTTTCTTTTATCACGAATGTAAATATACAGATCCCGAATACACCACTCTTGATTTCTAAATCCAAAAGTCTTGCAGAAAAGCAACAAGCACCATTGTTGGTTGAAAATTTGATCTTTAAATTTGGGAAAAACTGCCGGTATACAAATTTTGCAAGGATTTTCCAACTAACATGGGTTTTTTCTGAATTCTCAAACCATCTGAACTGTAAACTCGTCATTTCCGGCATAATTTTCAAAATGATGTGGGCTTCGATGATTGATGGTCGACGGAGAAAGACGTGTTTTGTTTGTATTTCTTCGAAATAAATAAAAACGGAAATTTTAGTTCTTGTAGTCTTATCATATGCTCAGCAAAATTTTTGTGTTTTTTCCATGGAATAGTACCATTAGATTACATAATTATTATATATTTATTTTTAATATCTGTGTGCGTAAATATTTTTTTTATATAAAAGAGAGTAAAAAACGATCGTAGTTAGAAATTTTTTTCCAAGATTTTTAGTGTTTTTTGTAATACCATGGATATGGACGTAGGTACATAAACAAATTTTTGGACACATTCTTCACTGCGTATATGTCAGGCCCAAATAACGTTAATATGAAAAAACACTTTCTACTAATTTTTTTTTTTTTACTTTATTTACTTATATCTTGTAAATGCGGAAGAACAACAATTTTTAATTCTCCTGAGCATGAACTTGATTTAATTATCATTAATTTTGGTAAACTGTCTTTTATTTTTAAGGTAGTTTTTATTTATAACTTTATCATTTTTCGCAATGATGACTTGAATTTGATGATCGTCATATAAAATATATGGAGCAAAGTTTATGTGTATGCATGAAGAGCGGATGTCACAGAGAAGAAAACCGAAAAAAATAAACTACTTCTCATGCATTCACACAAACTATATGCTCTTTATATTTTATATGACGATCATTAAATTCAAATCATCATAGCGGAAAATGGTAAAATTTTAAATGAAAAGTAGTTTAAAATTAAAAAACAATTTACCAAAACTAATGATAAATAAACCAAGTTCATGCTCAAGTCAGAAGAATGAAAATCTATTTTTGTGTCGCATTTATGAGATATAAATAAATCAGGTCGAAAAGAAAAAATTGAAAAAAAAAAATTTACATAGCATTTGTATGAAAGTGTTTTTCCGTGTTTACGTTATTTGGGCCTGAATCCATACAAAGTCCATATATTGCAAGACGATCGTCTACACATACATAGGCACTGGCAATGACATTCAGTTAGCTGTCCCACACGTGATGTCAAAAAAAGCACTGCTTCACGCTTCAAAATAAGTCATAATAAATTTTTTATTGCTAATCTAAAACCTTATTTTATATTTCAACACAATTTTTTTTTTCGTATGTATTGTTTTATTCTGCTCTCTCGAAAATAAAATTTAAACTAAAATCTACATCTCAAAACTGGCCTTAAATTTTTTTTTATCTCATTTCTATTTGTGTGCAAATAATTTTGTTGTAGAAACTAAGGTGAACCTGCTTCTTTGACAACCCGTGTGAAAGTGCTAAATTGGAAACGGATAAAGCTGCAGCACACGAATGCAAATACATACCAACATTGGCGTGTTTGTCCAAATAACAAGTCGTGTAGCGACAAAACAAACGACAAATTCAAATCAAGGTTACATTTTTCCAACATTGGCGCACATTCGCTTAATAGGCGGGTTTTCAAAAAAGATCAAAGGAAAAAACAAATTCTACAAATCGTGTAGATCTAGACAGTAGAGTTTGTCAATTGTCATATTTTACCAATATTTGCCAAATATAAAATACACTAACGTTGGTCGATATTTGCATTCGTGTGGCTGCGGCTTAAGCCGAATTACGATTTTCGTTAGGTTTCGTCGAGTTAATAACATGGCGATGCTAATCCCTATCGTTTCCATAGGAAAATTATAAAATGGTCAATTTGTTTTTACAGTTCAGGTAGTGTGTTTTTTCCATTAAATTAATTATATCTTTTTCCTCTATTATATCCAATAATATTTTGTTTTCGTTCGCACTCCAAAATATACGTGATGCTATTTTCATTTTGAATACTATATTTTTTCTTTTGATAGATAGAATCTCTTTTAACCCAAATACTTTCGTTGAGTTAAGGAGGATTAAGAAATTTAACGAAAACTCTAAGTTCTACTTGTTTCCATGATGAGATGGTCCGAGGTAAGTTGGTTGACTCTGTCATGGAAACATGGTATATGATCATCATCGAAAATCCTGGAATTAACAACGGGAGTTAATCATCAAGACACGGGAAATGATGATGTGGAATATTCGCGAACACGACTACATGAAAATGATTAACTATTGCAATACACGTACATATGCAATAAAAATAATATTCTTGAAGAGCAACGATAGACAACTGTATAACCGCGTGTAATTTGGGACGCAGACACAGTGAACAATGCCAGTAAAAAGTGGCAGTCAGTACAAAAAGTAGTGAACAACAAAAGTAAACAATTAAAGGGAACAGTAAAATCGAATTAGTGAAGGCGTGATATTAGTGAATTACTGTAGAAATTAAAGGTGTTGGACAATAAAGTTAGCGACTTGAATCCCTGAGTGTTTTATTTGCAAAATCTAGTACGATTCTATAGCGAACGCCCCAATTTCATAATATTTTTGTCAGAAGTGGGATTTTGCAAAGAGCGAGCTGCTTTCAGCTGCATCACCGACGCCAGAACCATCGAGGATTCCGCCAGTTACCCAAAACGATGAGCATTCAGTACAGCCACCTACTCCAGAACAACAGAAATCAACCTTGGACATGGGAGATATAATGAAGGCGCTGTTACTTCAAATGAAAGAAATTAGAGCAAACCAGGCTGCCATGTTTGACCTACAAAGTGCCAAATCTACTCTCAATCGATGAACTCCGAATAGAACAAGGAGCTAAGTTAGACCAGCAAGGTGCAAAAATTGGCCAGCAAGGTGATCAACAAAGTGCACAGTTGACAGAACTGAGATCAGAGCAAAGTGAACATTTGCTGAGCTGGTCAAGGAACAAAAGGGTACAATTGGTAGAACTAGAAGCGGGGCAAGCTGGTCAGCTTGCAGATCTATAAATAGAACTTGTAAATTGAATTAAGCAAGTAGAGGCAGGCCTCGAAACACATACATCGCAGGTTATTGGAGATGGTCAGCTAAATAAAACATTTCAGACTAAACCAGTTGCTGGAACCTCAAGAAGAATTTTAAAGTCCCCGACATCCAAGACCTAGAGAGCATATGGCAATGCGTCAAGCAAATGGCAATGCACCTGCAGATGTGTTGAATGGACTAACAGTAAACGGGCTTGTCAGTGCTATCATGAACGACCACTTGAAACTTTATTTAAAAACAAATACGAGAGGTAAAACCTTGAATGAAGTATTGGCATTGGCTTTAGAATATGAAGCAGTTAGAGCAAGTTTGGCCATCAGACACAGTAAAATTGCGTAAGCTGGATGCGAAGGATATCACGCAAATAAAGGTTCTTATTAAAGAGGAGATAAGAAAATCACGGCCAGCTTTTCGAGGTAACGGAATAAAACGACCGCGTTCCCGGTCTCGGTATTTCCGATGCCAACAATTCGGGTATTGCATGAGGGATTGTGAGCAATTAGCACAGTGCCCAGAAGCTGACAGAAGGAAGGGCAAGAAATGCGAAGGTATGAGACAATTATCCGTTACCGCACATTGACGACACTTTGAACACGCTGTTAGGGACCAAGATTTCCAGTACAGTGGATCTGAAAAGATGATATTGGCATGTATAGCATCCCATGCTGATGATACAAACAAAACGGCGTTTTCAGCAGGAAATGG
The DNA here is from genome assembly GCA_947310385.1 of Nephrotoma appendiculata. NCBI lineage: Eukaryota > Metazoa > Arthropoda > Insecta > Diptera > Tipulidae > Nephrotoma > Nephrotoma appendiculata. The sequence continues at coordinate 14,980,415 of OX371224.1, read as the reverse complement.
TTTTTATCAATTTGGGGAAATGCCATTTGGATTATGCGATGCGTCTGCTACATTTGAGAGGCTAATGGAACAAGTTCTAAAAGGCCTAAATTGTAAATCATGTCTAGTTTATTTGGATGACATCATTGATCGCACATTTGATGAATACGTCAACAATCTTAAACGAAAAGTGTAACGAAATGCAGACTGTTCAGAGAAGAAGTTCACTATTTGGGTCATATTGTTTCAAGCAATGGTGTGCGAACGGATCCAAGGAAACTAGTATCAGTAATGGATTGGCCTGCACCAAAGCCAACTAAGAAGTTTCCTAGGGATATGCTCATATTACCGATAAATTGCGCCAAAGGTCGCAGATATTCCACGAAATCTATTTCGCCTCACCGATAAAAGACAACCATTTCAGTCAAATATACAGAGCATCAAAAAGCATTTGAAAAATTAAAGAAATAATTAAGCAGCGCTCGTATTTTGTCGTATTCGTAAGCCGGGGGGATATTCATTTTGGATAAAGATGCTAGCAGCAAGGGGAAAGTGCAGTGTTGTCACAGAAGTAAGAGGGCAAAGAGCGAGTTGTCGCGTATTATAGCCGATCCCTCTCTAAAGCAGAGAAATATTATTGTGTAAAACGTAGAGAACTTAAACATTTCAACAAATATCTGTATGGACAAGAGTTTGTTCTAGGGAATCCAAGTCGGTTCTACCCGACTTCGTGTAGTTGGGCAATTATTCACCCCCAGAGACACCCGAAACCATCGGACATCGCCGCAAACAACCGAAACCGACAACCCTCATATGCATCTCAACGAAAATGGAAAAAACATAAACGTACATATCCCATACGTTGGAGGGAATCCAATTACCCGACTAGGGAATCCAATTACCCGAATTTCGGGTACCCGACTTTCGGTTTCGTGTTTTTACCATTACCCCACCGATTTCTACAAACATACGTTTCTAATTTTTCCATTTTCGTTGAGATGCATAGGAGGGTTGTCGGTTTCGGTTGTTTGCAGCATTTCCCGAAGTCTCTGGGGGGGTAAATAATGGCCCAACTACACGAAGTCGGATAGAACCGACTTGGATTCCCTAGTTTGTTCTTCGAACGGATCATGCATGCGGTACTCAAATGGTTGATGTAGTTTAAGGAGCCCGAGAGGCAAGTGGCTAGATGGATCGAACGACTACAAACATACACTTTCAAGATAATGCAGATTGATTATCAAGAAGAAAAGATCTGTTCCACGGTTATTGCACGATTCCAGTTTGAGTCGGAACGTGGTTGGGATAAAAAACATTTTAAAGAAGACTGGAAGGCTGATGAGTCATTTTTTGTTTCCGATGTGGCTGGTAGATTTTTATTTTGTGAGCGCAGCCAAAAAGACATATCGAAACTATAAATAGGAAGCATTAATGGAGTATACTCCATTAATGCTTCCTATTTATAGTTTCGATATGTCTTTTTGGAGACAAGCCTAATGCAGCAGCAAGTTCAAAATGCTTCATGGTGGTCTTACGTGGCTTTTTCGTATGCAGACTAAACATTTAAAGTATGAAATTAAATAATTTCTAATACAATTTTAAAAAGGATTTACAATTAATAGGCCGGGATGGCTTATGATTATTGAAGAATGGTCTAATAGCTTTCGGTGAATACCACTCTGCTTTTGTCACAACTTTTTGAATAGCAATGGGAAACACAATTGAAGATTTGAAAATAGAGCTGTATGACAAAAAACCCATGCTGAATACATTGAAAAAAATCCTATCACAACCACTGACTTTGTATGATGCAAAAGTAAGCATGACGTCGAAATTCAGAACAGTTAATAGTAATAGTAGAAACCATGGGCGACATAGTCCAAGTTCACAATGCTGCAACCTAGAGCTCTGGTTGCTAAAAGAAGATATTAAAAGACATTCCGTGGGGTTAGATATTTCCAATTACGGAGTAATTGAAAATAGTTGTTTATCAGCGTTCCAAAACAATAGGTACATTATTGAACTTCTCCCTAGGTGGGAAAGAATTAAAGTCATGTGAACTAGTCTGATGCAAAAATCATCGACAAACTCAAATTCAGTAAATCGGATTGAATAGTGAGAACTGCCGCTAAATCGGCAGAAGATTCAAGCTCTTTTGCTGGTTTCCTGTAATGCTAGAGTATATTGGTTTCACACCACTCAGATGATCAATCAATGATGAATCTGAAATGGGCAAGTCATCAAAATCCTCTTGAAAGTAAAAAAGTAAACAATATTTAGGCGATAATAAATTATATATTTTTTGAATATTGATTATTTACATATCTGGACCGGGTTTAAAAAAAACTAAAATTTACATAAAAAACACCTGATGCCTACTATGAGGATTGAACTCATGACCTCTGGTTTACGAGACCAGCGCTCTACCACTGAGCTAAGCAGGCAGTAATATTTTTATTGCTACAGACATTTAAATATTTTCACAGTCTGACTCAAAGTTAGGAATAATTATCTTTAAATTAACATTAATAAAAAAACCTAATTATTCCGTACCTGTTAATAATTAAGAATTTTATTTTCAAAACACTAGCATGTACAGAGTACACTTTTACACAAATTGGAAACCGAAATAATATTTTCGTTTAATAAAAAAATTCATTGCATAAACAGTCTTAATAATACCATAAAAAATTGCTATAAAATCAGGCAATTGTATTATATTATGGCACATTATCCAATCAGAAAACAACAAAAATTTAACACAATTCTTGACAATTGCAACAAGAACAACAGACAAGCAACGTCACTTTCTATCTATGACTTACTACAAAAGTTGTTTATTTATTTATTAAATTCTACATTTTTAAAACGAAATATAAAAAAATAAGTTAATTAAAAAGTGTAATATTATATAGTATTAATACAAAATGATGGTAATTATAAAATATTCGTTTGTGGCCTTTAAATTATGTTGATTGATAAACAAAATAAATTTATGGGGTTCCATAAATTCGAGGTTATGTGGCTCTCGAGTTTGTGTGGTAGAAAAAAAATAATTTTTTCCATCGTCGAGAGGCGTTTTTCTATTTTATTTTTTGTGCATACCACTTGTATTAATTTAATTTAATAAAATTAGATTTATAAATCAATTTACGTCACTTAAATTTACGAGTTTGGTATTATTATGTTATCAATTTTGGGGCTGGTGTTGTTGTAATATCAAAATATGGTGTACCATGTTGTTAAATATTGGGTGGGATTTTGATAAGAATTTTGTTTTGTTGACACTTTACAGGATGGTGCTGATGATAGTGGAAGTCCACTTAAAGAAAGTGTAAATAATAATAATGGTAGTGGCACCGATACGGCATCACCACAGGACAATAATACGGCATTGCCCGAAAATAGCTTAGTGGTATGTATTGGATTTTTTTTTTTTGGTTTATTGAATTACAGGTTGAGATAAGAAATCTTGCATAATTTGTTTGTAATATTGTGTTTAGCGTCAAGCTGTTATCATTTTGTCAAAGCGAATTAGTCATAACTCAATAAAGTTATTAGTTGCCGCCCTTCAATAATATATTCATTCAATTTAAAATTTAGGTTGACATATCAGATGCCTTGAGCGAAAAGGATGGCGTAAAATTTACAATCCATACACGAACCACCCTAGCTGGTTACAATAAACGTGATATATTTGTAGTGCGACAACATGAGGAATTTGTTTGGCTTCACGATCGCATTGAGGAGAATGAAGATTATGCTGGTTATATTGTAAGTTAGGCTGCCTATAATGTAACTTAATACATGCTTAAATATTGTTTTTTTTCGATTTTAGATTCCTCCTTGCCCACCCCGTCCAGATTTTGATGCATCACGTGAAAAATTACAACGCCTTGGTGAAGGTGAAGGTAACATGACAAAAGAAGAATTCAAGAAAATGAAACAAGAATTAGAAGCGTGAGTCGCCAGAGTATTTTTAAGGATTATATAGATATATTAATGAAATTTTGATTGTAGGGAATATTTGGCCACGTTTAAAAAGACGGTTGCTATGCACGAAGTATTTTTAACTCGGCTCGCCTCACATCCTGTATTTCGTCTTGATCAGCATTTAAAAGTTTTCTTAGAATATGATCAAGATTTATGCGCAAAACCGCGAAAGAAAATGGATCGATTTGGTGGTTTGGTAAGAAGTTTAGGAAAAACTACTGATGAGCTATACTTAGGTGCTACCGTAAGGGATGTGAATGACTTTTTTGAAAATGAGCTACAATTTTTAACGGAATATAATTCGCTATTGAAAGAAGCTTCATTACGTACCGAAAAAATGACAAAGAAACATTATGAAGTAGCTGATTCCTTAATAAAAATCTCATCAAATTTATTACAATTGTCGACAGCGGAGCGTGGTACTATGGAAAAGTTTTTAGCTAAAACATCGGAAGTTTTCGAAAAGACTAGAAATATGGAAGGCAGGGTTTCAAGTGATCAGGATCTGAAATTAGGGGATACACTACGCTATTATCAACGTGATAGTCATGCAGCAAAGGCGTTACTTATTCGTCGTCTTAGATGTTTGGCAGCTTATGAAGCGGCTAATAGAAATCTCGAACGTGCACGAGCCAAAAATAAAGATGTCCATGCGGTAAGTTTAATGTGAAATAATAAATAGCTTTAGTTTTAAAATTATAAATTAAACGCATTTTTAAATGCAGCCATTGGAAGTTCAAGAGGTGAATTCGAATAAATAGTACTTCACAAATTATGAATTGTAATAAGTTTGTAATTGAAAACAACTTATCTAATACGAATTAACTTATTTTAGGCCGAAAATGCTCAAGCAGAAGCATGCAAAAAATTCGAATCGATGTCTGCAAGGGGAGAAGAAGAATTAATTGGGTTTAAAAGTCGACGTGTAGCAGCTTTTAGAAAATCGTTGGTTGAACTAGCCGAATTGGAAGTAAAACATGCTAAATCACAGTACGAGTATTTAAGGCAGTCCCTCATCTCGCTGCAGGAAATTGTTTGATTTTTATTTCGGCAGGCCCAATCAAATATGAAAATACGTGTAATAACTCCTTCATTTTATATATTTTTGATATAATTTATTAGTATTGAGTAATAATATTATTATACATAAATGTCGTATTATCGTCTGTCTGTAACGAAAAATTCCATTTTCTATTTGTTTTCTCTTGGCATTTTGTTTTCAAGAAGCAAGTAAATTGTTTATTTTTTTCCATATAATTATCATTATATTATTATTTTATATATATGAAATAAATTTATATATTCTCTTTGTTTATATAGATTAATATAATTATCAGTAAAATAATGTAAAATATACAAATGTGTTTTGTTACCAAAATCAATCTGTAAGGTGAACACCTATAACCTATCTACTCGAACAAATTTTCAAATAAATTGCATACGTCCTAAGACGCGTGGCAGTTGAGATTGTTGTTCTGGCCATACGTTAGATTACAGTGCCGCTCCTCTAAATTAGTGTACCATTACATGTCCCGCTTTTAGCACCCACCTTACTGTTTCATCGAATGCCACTTATGCAACAACAAAAAATTTTTTAACGTGGAAGCCGAAGATAATATTAATTCAACAAAATTAAAACGGTATCTATCAAGTCCTGATAAATTGTATCTGTGATGAGCAAACAAATTGTTTGTCTGTCTTTGGTTAGTAGCTGTGGTTCGATACTAGACTTTGAAGAAAGAGCAAGGTGCTTATTGATTATTTACAAAAGATATTGCACTACTACAGAAATAGTTAGATCAAATTAAACGGCCGGTTTAAGAACATTTTTTTAAATATTAATACCATCACCATTCTGAGTACGTTTGATGTTCCCCATGGCCGTGTTATTGATTCCACATTTAAGCGTCAACAAATAAGAAGAGTCATAAGGCCTTTTTTGAAACGATATACGTTACACCATTTTAGCGGCAACCGCTCCATTTATAGTATTTTAAAGAGGATGACATGGTTTACGGTTTATTCGGCATTTCAGAATGAATAAGTTTCGTCCATCTTACATCTGCAATCCTATCATTTCGACAGAACAACAAAAAAAATCTGCCGCCCCGGTGGCAAAGTGGTTAGCATGCTTGTTCCAGCAACCGGAGGAGGTCCCGGGTTCGATTCCCGGTGGTGACAAGGAAACATTTCACGGCTGGTTTAGGATCAATGAATTAATCACTCATTATCCGAAATGAAAGTATGATTATGAAACCTCATTTGAGGCGGCCAAATCCCTTGATGGGATGTATAGTGCCAGAGAGAGAGAGAGAAACAAAAAAAATAAGCCACAAATTGCTTGTTGCTTTATCAGATATAAAACCAGTAAATTAATGCATATATGTGACAGAAACAGAGTAAAAAAGGAATGGTTTATTAGAAATAGAAACTCACATAGTTGAAAATGAAGTAGCTTATAATGAAAATTGGAATAAATTTGACAGCTTTGGGGAAGGTTTTTACTATTTATCCAAATTTGAAACAGTTCATTTCGCCCGTGTTTAGAGGATTTCCGTAATAAAAGACAAAATTTGTAGTAAGTGTATACTGTATATCATTAATTTTGATTATGGAAATGTTTGACTTTCATGGACATGCTGCCGTTAAATCAGTCTGCAGATTTTTAATGCAGTATGCAACATTTTCCGTGTTTAACAGGTTTCCAGGCAATACGAATTTTAGCGCACCCTGTTTATAAATAAATTTGACATTTTAATAATTGTGTGTGCAAAGAAAAGTTCTAACGTGATATCATCAGTTTTTTTAATTTAATTGTGAATATTGTGTTATTTTTCCAATAAAACGTTAAAATTTGATTCGAATAGAATACCTTATGACACCAATATCTAATTTATTTTAATTTAGCGCTAAAAATGCAAGAAAAATAAATTTGCCGACGAATAAACATTAATCCATTGTGAAATATTTTTCACCGAAAATTAGGGTAGGGTATATAAGTAATTTTAATATTAAAATATGACTGTGTATTAGTTTTTAATTAATAGATGTATAAATAATAGATATTCTGGTTAAAAACTGATTCAAATAAGTGATTTTATTAGATAAATACATACAAAAGTTAGAAGTGAAAAAATGGCGACTGTACATTTATTTTAACCCCTCAATGCACTCAGTTTTATTTTTGTTTGTGACACCACCATTGCTAACATGAATGATATCGATAAGAAAAGCTTGGATGAAAATGCACAACACGAGCATTATCATCATCATTTTTCCTACCATCGTGTGAACACGTTTGATCCAAATCTTGGAACAGCTGCGGCACGTTATAGTCCGCCCCAGTATTGTGAGGAGAATGTAGGACTAAACGAATGTCCAAACGGTACTTACGAAAATGTTATTTTAATTCAAAATTCTGGGAACATTATGGGTCATGAGAATGGTTTATTAAGTGTTGCCGAAGCTGCGCAGACAATAGAAAGTGGTATTCTCGACCAATACAACATTCTTCCGTCCGATCATCGTATCATCACGTACGTGCGCACAATTAACGATGTCAATGCGGATCAGGTTTATGAGACTCAGCAACATCATCTAATGGAAAACAACGATGAGTTGAAAAGCTATCAATCCAATCACCATCAGCATGACGACAATGATAGTTTTGTTCACCATCAGAATTTAACTGACGAATCGGGGGGTACCCAAATAATATTTCGTCGATCGCCAAATGGTCGCATGTATCAACAAATACATAATTTTATCTTGAATAATGATGCGGATAGTAATACACTTTCTGTGGTAAATAACGATCAGAATGGTGGGAATATTGTAGCAGAACATCATAGCATAGTGGGCGAAATAGAACAAACATTCACACCTTATGACACTTCCTCTGCGCCGAATTTACCTCACCAAAATCATGAGATGATTGTTGTTCCAAACGATGAACGAATTGGATTATACTTTAATAATGGTGTACCTTATGAACAGCAACAACATCAAAATGAAACTAATCTTTTGATTGAATCAAATCCAAACCATGGTTATAGTACGATGGAGAATACAAACGAAAATCAGCAGCAAAACGGCCCAAATACCATCTGCGACCAAAACAACGGTATAGACAATTTTGTAAGACCGGTAACCGAAGATAAAGATCAGTTGCTTGAAATGACAATGTCACCGCTATTAGCTGCAATTAATGATATTACGAATAAGAGCAGAAATTGGTCACATAACCCATCGAATGTTAAACCCGTATCGTCCAAAGCAGCTAATGCAATGCAATATTACGATACTCCAACAAGTGCACCTGCAAGAGAGGAAACATCAACTACAAATAATGCGGCGAATAATAACTACAAAATTATTAATATCCGTTCATCGCTCAGTGATGAGTATGTTGATATTAATGACGTGAAAACTATTCAGTTAGTTCAACCTCATGATGGTTATGTCGACGATGCAAATGAATACGAGCTTTCTGGCGTAAGAAGATCTAAGAGGACTAAGAAATTAGAAACATTTTTAATGGTTGCAGATAAACACGTTCCATGTCGAGCATGGGCCTCTCTTCCGACTTCGTATTTATATATAGCAAAACAACGCAACTCGTCTAACGGTACGTATTACTAATCTATATATTTAATTTATTTATAAATTAGAACGGTTCTCCTTCATTTGGTGCTCTCGCGTCAATATACTCGTGAACTTTGGTACCTGATCCATATACTGAATATTCGCTTTTTCCTGTTCTCAAACCAGTTGGTGTTACGGTGATCGGATTTAACAATTCGTTATCCGAGCTAAATGCAAGTCCAACGGGTGGTGTATAATTTGCTCTCATTTCCGAGTTCATTCCACAGTGAGGAAGGAATTTTGGAGTGTTTGGTGTTATTCGGTTTAAAATTGGCGAGATAAATTGAGCCCTATTAAATGTTGGTTCTTTCTTTTCTTTCTGTTTGGCTGGGAACTCCTTTAACCCATAACCTTTTATCGATTTTGGATATTCCAACCAGTCCCATATCGTTATATTATCTTTTCGGGCTATTCCATATTGCTGGTCAACAGTATATGGCACATGATCCTGACATTTCGTAGTCATATAAATATCGAGATATTTAGAATAACCAGGCGAATTTGGATCCACTTCGATTTTCGGTCGTTCAGGTTGTTTTGATATATAATCGTTACAAATTTTATATTCGGCTTCTGGTTTTTTATAATTGTAATCTTGGTGATATATTGTATCGTACTGAACAATTGGTTTAGGTGGCTTCTTCGTTAAGCGATGTTGTATGTCATCCACCATTTGTGGCCGACTACAGTTCATGACGCGGTCAGCTGGTATTACATACCGTTTAGGAAATTTCCATGAATATTCAGCACCGTACTCCCCGGTGTAATTATATTTCATTTCTTGATTGCGAAGAATTTTGCAGGGGTCCGCTATTTGACCGGGCTTACTACAATCTGGTACGTCCATAAGTCGATGACCTAAGAAAATGATTGCATAATTAATTTTTTTATGCTATTCTTACAATTTATAAAATATACCTCGATAGTATGCAGTTCGGCAATCATTGCTGGATTTATTAATAGGCGCCCGATAATCGTAGACCCCATAACTATTATTAGTTTTTACAAGTAAGTCCAAAACCATTTTTAAGCCGTGTTATTAAACCGATCGTATCGATTAAATAAACTCATTATTTATCACCAATTGTCATTGGAAACCAAATGGTCTACTATTGTTTGTTTTTTTTGCGCTATAGAATACACTGTGTACTCGAAAAAGGACATCCCGTTGCGTACAAAGTTTGGTCCATTCGAAGGAGATATTCGTGATGTAAATGAAGGTGATCTAGATAAGCTTAAATGTGATGATTTCATGTATCCGCTACTCTTAATTGGTGAAAAATGTTTAGATGTCTCAAATGAAAGTGAGTTTCAAATTCATAAATATTTCATATTGTTAATACATATATGATTTTTTTCTAGACACATCAAATTGGATGAGATTTGTAAGGTTCGCAAAATCATATGGTCAACAAAATCTTTTGCTGTTCGAATCTGATGAAAAGTTGTATTTTAAGAGCTCGCAATTTATACGAGCTAAAGAAGAGTTGCGAGTTGGTTATAGTCGTGAGTATGCCGAAAAGTACCAGTTACCATTGCTGAAACCTAACGGGCAGAAAAATGAATGTATTACTGAAAATACCTCGGATTATTGGTCTTGTTTTGAATGTGACAGTAAATTTAAGACTTCGGAAGAGCTTCAGAAACATTTGGATCGTGATCACGAACGTGATGTAGCTACGAAAGTTTCACGCCGAAAGCGGCATTTACAACGGAAGGGATCTACACGGTATGCGTGTCCCGTTTGTAGCAAAACATTTTTTAAGAATGTAAATTTCCGCCGCCATTTGAAGAACCACTCTGGAAATCCACTCTTAGAAAAGCATTTATCTGATTCGAATGGTAATAAATTGGCGAATAAACATAGTAATAGTTCCGGGCAAAGAAATGTTAATAAAATTAAGACTATCGCGAGTAAAAAGTTGAATATTAAGAATAAAGAAAATCAGTTTAAATGCGGATTCTGCTCAAAATCATTTTTAAACGATGAACGATTAAAGCGCCACGTCATGGTTCACGGGCCTAGTGAACTGAAACCATATCAATGTTCACATTGTGCAAAACGTTTTCTGAATGGGTCTGCATTGGCGGCGCACGTTAAAATTCACTTATATGGGAAATTTTATTTCCAGTGCCAGTTGTGCAGCGAACGCTTTAAACATAATTCGGAATTTATGTGTCATGTAAAAACGCATATGATCGATAATTCCTATTATTTGTGCAAATTTTGTAATAAAAAATTCCTCGAATATGTTTTAATCCGAAAGCATACTCGTGCCTTTCATCCCGCTGTAAAGCATCCGTGTACCGTGTGTGATAAAAAATTTTCAAATACCGATAAATTACGCATGCATATGTTAATACATTCAGATAAGAAAGAATTTTCATGCACGGTATGCGGCAAAGAATTTAAACGGAAGGATAAATTAAAAGAGCATATAAAACGGATTCATACAAAATCGACTGCTGCTAAATGTGAAAAAATGGTGGGAGCACCAAAAACGCGCCAGAAGGAGACTACGACGATTAGTTCTGAAATAATTTATGCAGATGGCAACCTGCTGGAGCATAATGCGTTTGAGAATGGTAACGGGTTTTTGGAGATTAATAAAAGTGTGGGGAACATTGCGGATGGTACAACGGAGGACGAAGACGAGAAAAAATGTAATAAGAAAAAGAAGACCAAATTTTTACCAAAGGTGTCTCCAAATGATTATCAGCGTTTTATATATAAATGCCATGATTGTTTGTTAGGTATTTTAATAAAAAAATGTTGCTTTTATTTTCATTTATTCGATTTTTTTGTTCTAGGTTTTAAACGGCGTGGCATGTTAGTGAATCATTTGGCAAAGAGACATCCTGATATTCGTATCGATTCAGTGCCTGAATTAAATCTTCCCATACTTAAAGCGCAGAAATTTTTTTATTGTCAGTACTGTAACAAAGTATATCGTAGCAGTGGAAAACGAAAATATCATATTTTAAAATGCCATCCGGGCTCTGAGCTTCCAGTGTCGGGACGACAAAAAGGAGGAGACGATAGTGAAAATAATGGGTATCCAACATATTCGGAAACAGTTTCAACGATTACTACGCATCCTCATCTCTGTGACTGGTGTCATAAGCAGTACGCGTCAAAACCCAAATTAGTTGAGCATCAACGAAAAAAGCACGCAGATAATTTGGAAAAATTAAATGCAAAAGTAGTCAAAAATAGCAACTGTTATCTATCGAGTGTTGACTCGCCTCAGATAATTGAGAACGGGTACAAGGAAAATACAGTCGATAAATATCATCCAAACGGCGTTGATTATGATATAAATTCGACGACACATTTTAACGGTAATACAATTCCGGAACCGACTACTAAAGTTCCAGATAATAATACCATATCTCAATTTGATTGTCAAACCATATTCGACGACATGTACTATTTAAATTTAAGACCGGTACCTGTCACCCAGTCTGTATCGCCCCCAACGGCCACAGCCAGTTTAATGGAAAATAGTAAGAAAGTTACGACCTATGTTATTACGAAAATGGAGGACGAATAAAATTAGTAATGGTCAAAATTTTGGTGTAATTTCAAAGTAAAAAAAAAAAAAATTTGAATTTGTTTAGACAAACGGAATCCTTTGATAATTAAGATTTAATCTTAATTTAATTATATTAAAGAAATTGGTAACATTTGTGACTTATTTGTATTACTGATGAAAAAGTAATACAACGTTTAAATTTCTTAGTAAATTTTTTAAGCACTAATTCAGATCAATTAAATATTGATATTTAAAATACTTAAACTTAAAACTTAAACAACACGTGCGTAGTGTAAAATGGGCTTTGAAAGTGCAATAAACTAGAGTATCGTTAGAAAATATGTCGATAAAAAGTAAAATGCAACGTTTTTAAAGTTTTTTAAAGTTTTTTTAAAGTTTTTTATAAGGCCTATCATCTTTTGTAACACTTGTACGTGTAGTTGTTGCTCGTTTTATAGTTCCACTGGTAATTGTTGTTGACTGTGTTGTACTACTAAGTGTTGTGGTTCCTCCTGTTGCAGCTTTACATTTTTCACCAATTCTCTATTTAAAATTATACAAAAAAAAATTGAATTAATTATATGTACATATATGTATGTATATTTTGCAATTTAAATTCGGTATTTTGTTCATTGAATATTTACCTTTATATCAGAAGTTTTCAAGATTGTAGATGGGTTTCCTATTCCAAATTTCGTACTCGTTGTTTTTGATAATGCCATATCCGTTTTTGATAATTGCCTTTTGATTTGTTCAGCAGTTGTGGTAAATTTTGTGGCTTTACTATCATCATTTGTAGTGGATTTTGGAGTGGACGATGAGCCCGTCGTGTCGTCTGTAACCCGTGTATGTGTAGTTGTTGCTGGTTTTCTAGTTCCATTGGTAGTTGTTGTTTTTCGGGATGTCGTACTTAATATTGTAGTTTTTTTAAAATTTTCGTGTTTTTCTACACCGTGAATTTTGCATAATCCTAAATACAAAATGTTTTTGCCAGCATTCACGTCTCTGTTCCATGTGATACCACATTTTTGGCAAAATTGGTACCGATGTGGAGACAGAGACGTGATATGCTGGCTATGACACTTTGCACATAGTTTCGTACTACGATATTCTCCAACTTCAAGTACATCCGCATACGTTTTTAAAGCTTTTAGTAGTTTCGGTTGTGGCGTTCTTATGTATCCTTTCATGGGCGAATTTGACGCTATTTTAGTCGATCCTATAACAACTAGGGATTTTGTATTTTTATCATCTCCTATTATTTCTTTTGCTAATTTGTAAGCCGCTTTTTCCACACAAATGTATTTTTGTAGTTTTAAACGGGCAACTTTTCTTTGCATGAACTCATTTTGGGTGGAATTGAATTTTGATAGCTGACATTTGGTGTATTGTTCATAGTTCTTACTCATTGGAGAAATTTCATCTTTTATAATTGTCGTCCATTTCTTTAATTTTAAATTGCGAGTGTTGACGCCCGTCATGTGGCGAAATCGGCTACTCTTTATTTTCATTGGCTGATCATTTTTAACGCCGCCAACAATTAGTTTGAGCCCTGGATCTAATCCAATCATTACATCATAATTATTAATATTTTTTTGAATTTTTGATAAGGGTCCAAAACATCTTCATTAATAATTTGTTTTTTTTGCTTTTTGCACTCTTTTGACTTTTTCTTTTCATTTTTGCCCATTAAAAATGATATCGATACACCATCTGTCATTATGCTATTTTCAAATTTTTTGTTTTTTGTTTCTACCAATTTGAAATGTTCCCTCCATTGCTCATTTTGATTAAATTCTTCCCATTTACCCTTGCATAAATTTACTGATCGCAATAGTTGCCAAAAAGCAAAAGAGTCATAGCGAACATGGTGCCGACCAAATTTTAAAATTGGAATTAAATTAAAGTTTTTAAAATTGTTCTTTTCATTGTACCGTTGTAATTTGTAGAAAAATTTTATATGTTCGAAATATTGATTTTTGTTTGTTATATTATAAAACTTTTTACCATTCCATTCTAAATGATCTTTAATTTTTTCCAATAATAAATCATTCGGTATTTTATCGGTAGTTTTATAAAATAAAAAATGCATGGTGTCGTAATTATTTTTGTCAAACCGGTTTAGAAACTTTTTAATTCGGCGGTATCCATGCATCCATATATTGTTATGGAATAAAGTTTCGTATCTATTAGCTGCATCGATTACCAAGTTAGATTTGTATGACTTTTCGAACAAAGTTAAATTATTATTATTGCGTATATTTGCGTATTCTGTATCCAACTTATATTTCGGTAGTTTTTTTTCAAATAAATGATAATAATAATTCAGGAATTTAATTTTTTCGAATTTTCCGGCTGCCCATTTTTTCATTAAAGAAAAATGAATATACCGTGAGCATTCCACGCTAAGAGCGGAAACCTGTTCAACATCTATTTGTATTTTATTAAAAACTTCTTTGTTGAGGCACTTTGTTCTTAGCCCACATTTTACATTTGAATAGTTTTTGTTCTAATTCCCCTACCTCCTCTTCACCCTTTCGTTTGGCCATTTGTCAAATTTTGATAACTGTTGTGTTGATTGTATTTATTTGTTTATTTTTTTTATTTTCTATAAATTAAAGAAAAAATACAACAATATAACATTATATTAAACAAACAATAATTATATATATATAAATTTTGGGTATGGTCCTAAAAATATTAGGTCTTTCTCATATGGGATTTTTTTAGAAATCTCATTTCCATTCAACATACCCAATCCCGTCCATCACAATCGGTTAAGAATTGAACGAGTTTAAATAAATCATTTAAGAAATTATTTCATAAATCATTTAAGAATCCCATTTCCATTCAACATACCCGATCCCAATATAATTGGCTAAGAAAGCCTGAGTTCCGCCTCTAAAATTGGAATTAAATTAAAGTTTTTAAAATTGTTCTTTTCATTGTACCGTTGTAATTTGTAGAAAAATTTTATATGTTCGAAATATTGATTTTTGTTTGTTATATTATAAAACTTTTTACCATTCCATTCTAAATGATCTTTAATTTTTTCCAATAATAAATCATTCGGTATTTTATCGGTAGTTTTATAAAATAAAAAATGCATGGTGTCGTAATTATTTTTGTCAAACCGGTTTAGAAACTTTTTAATTCGGCGGTATCCATGCATCCATATATTGTTATGGAATAAAGTTTCGTATCTATTAGCTGCATCGATTACCAAGTTAGATTTGTATGACTTTTCGAACAAAGTTAAATTATTATTATTGCGTATATCTGCGTATTCTGTATCCAACTTATATTTCGGTAGTTTTTTTTCAAATAAATGATAATAATAATCCAGGAATTTAATTTTTTCGAATTTTCCGGCTGCCCATTTTTTCATTAAAGAAAAATGAATATACCGTGAGCATTCCACGCTAAGAGCGGAAACCTGTTCAACATCTATTTGTATTTTTATTAAAAACTTCTTTGTTGAGGCACTTTGTTCTTAGCCCACATTTTACATTTGAATAGTTTTTGTTCTAATTCCCCTACCTCCTCTTCACCCTTTCGTTTGGCCATTTGTCAAATTTTGATAACTGTTGTGTTGATTGTATTTATTTGTTTATTTTTTTTATTTTCTATAAATTAAAGAAAAAATACAACAATATAACATTATATTAAACAAACAATAATTATATATATATATATATAAATTTTGGGTATGGTCATAAACATATTAGGTCTTTCTCATATGGGATTTTTTTAGAAATCTCATTTCCATTCAACATACCCAATCCCGTCCATCACAATCGGTTAAGAATTGAACGAGTTTAAATAAATCATTTAAGAAATTATTTCATAAATCATTTAAGAATCCCATTTCCATTCAACATACCCGATCCCAATATAATTGGCTAAGAAAGCCTGAGTTCCGCCTCTAAAATTGGAATTAAATTAAAGTTTTTAAAATTGTTCTTTTCATTGTACCGTTGTAATTTGTAGAAAAATTTTATATGTTCGAAATATTGATTTTTGTTTGTTATATTATAAAACTTTTTACCATTCCATTCTAAATGATCTTTAATTTTTTCCAATAATAAATCATTCGGTATTTTATCGGTAGTTTTATAAAATAAAAAATGCATGGTGTCGTAATTATTTTTGTCAAACCGGTTTAGAAACTTTTTAATTCGGCGGTATCCATGCATCCATATATTGTTATGGAATAAAGTTTCGTATCTATTAGCTGCATCGATTACCAAGTTAGATTTGTATGACTTTTCGAACAAAGTTAAATTATTATTATTGCGTATATCTGCGTATTCTGTATCCAACTTATATTTCGGTAGTTTTTTTTCAAATAAATGATAATAATAATCCAGGAATTTAATTTTTTCGAATTTTCCGGCTGCCCATTTTTTCATTAAAGAAAAATGAATATACCGTGAGCATTCCACGCTAAGAACGGAAACCTGTTCAACATCTATTTGTATTTTATTAAAAACTTCTTTGTTGAGGCACTTTGTTCTTAGCCCACATTTTACATTTGAATAGTTTTTTTCTAATTCCCCTACCTCCTCTTCACCCTTTCGTTTGGCCATTTGTCAAATTTTGATAACTGTTGTGTTGATTGTATTTATTTGTTTATTTTTTTTTATTTTCTATAAATTAAAGAAAAAATACAACAATATAACATTACATTAAACAAACAATAATTATATATATATAAATTTTGGGTATGGTCCTAAAAATATTAGGTCTTTCTCATATGGGATTTTTTTAGAAATCTCATTTCCATTCAACATACCCAATCCCGTCCATCACAATCGGTTAAGAATTGAACGAGTTTAAATAAATCATTTAAGAAATTATTTCATAAATCATTTAAGAATCCCATTTCCATTCAACATACCCGATCCCAATATAATTGGCTAAGAAAGCCTGAGTTCCGCCTCTAAAATTGGAATTAAATTAAAGTTTTTAAAATTGTTCTTTTCATTGTACCGTTGTAATTTGTAGAAAAATTTTATATGTTCGAAATATTGATTTTTGTTTGTTATATTATAAAACTTTTTACCATTCCATTCTAAATGATCTTTAATTTTTTCCAATAATAAATCATTCGGTATTTTATCGGTAGTTTTATAAAATAAAAAATGCATGGTGTCGTAATTATTTTTGTCAAACCGGTTTAGAAACTTTTTAATTCGGCGGTATCCATGCATCCATATATTGTTATGGAATAAAGTTTCGTATCTATTAGCTGCATCGATTACCAAGTTAGATTTGTATGACTTTTCGAACAAAGTTAAATTATTATTATTGCGTATATCTGCGTATTCTGTATCCAACTTATATTTCGGTAGTTTTTTTTCAAATAAATGATAATAATAATCCAGGAATTTAATTTTTTCGAATTTTCCGGCTGCCCATTTTTTCATTAAAGAAAAATGAATATACCGTGAGCATTCCACGCTAAGAGCGGAAACCTGTTCAACATCTATTTGTATTTTATTAAAAACTTCTTTGTTGAGGCACTTTGTTCTTAGCCCACATTTTACATTTGAATAGTTTTTGTTCTAATTCCCCTACCTCCTCTTCACCCTTTCGTTTGGCCATTTGTCAAATTTTGATAACTGTTGTGTTGATTGTATTTATTTGTTTATTTTTTTTATTTTCTATAAATTAAAGAAAAAATACAACAATATAACATTACATTAAACAAACAATAATTATATATATATAAATTTTGGGTATGGTCCTAAAAATATTAGGTCTTTCTCATATGGGATTTTTTTAGAAATCTCATTTCCATTCAACATACCCAATCCCGTCCATCACAATCGGTTAAGAATTGAACGAGTTTAAATAAATCATTTAAGAAATTATTTCATAAATCATTTAAGAATCCCATTTCCATTCAACATACCCGATCCCAATATAATTGGCTAAGAAAGCCTGAGTTCCGCCTCTAAAATTGGAATTAAATTAAAGTTTTTAAAATTGTTCTTTTCATTGTACCGTTGTAATTTGTAGAAAAATTTTATATGTTCGAAATATTGATTTTTGTTTGTTATATTATAAAACTTTTTACCATTCCATTCTAAATGATCTTTAATTTTTTCCAATAATAAATCATTCGGTATTTTATCGGTAGTTTTATAAAATAAAAAATGCATGGTGTCGTAATTATTTTTGTCAAACCGGTTTAGAAACTTTTTAATTCGGCGGTATCCATGCATCCATATATTGTTATGGAATAAAGTTTCGTATCTATTAGCTGCATCGATTACCAAGTTAGATTTGTATGACTTTTCGAACAAAGTTAAATTATTATTATTGCGTATATTTGCGTATTCTGTATCCAACTTATATTTCGGTAGTTTTTTTTCAAATAAATGATAATAATAATTCAGGAATTTAATTTTTTCGAATTTTCCGGCTGCCCATTTTTTCATTAAAGAAAAATGAATATACCGTGAGCATTCCACGCTAAGAGCGGAAACCTGTTCAACATCTATTTGTATTTTATTAAAAACTTCTTTGTTGAGGCACTTTGTTCTTAGCCCACATTTTACATTTGAATAGTTTTTGTTCTAATTCCCCTACCTCCTCTTCACCCTTTCGTTTGGCCATTTGTCAAATTTTGATAACTGTTGTGTTGATTGTATTTATTTGTTTATTTTTTTTATTTTCTATAAATTAAAGAAAAAATACAACAATATAACATTACATTAAACAAACAATAATTATATATATATAAATTTTGGGTATGGTCCTAAAAATATTAGGTCTTTCTCATATGGGATTTTTTTAGAAATCTCATTTCCATTCAACATACCCAATCCCGTCCATCACAATCGGTTAAGAATTGAACGAGTTTAAATAAATCATTTAAGAAATTATTTCATAAATCATTTAAGAATCCCATTTCCATTCAACATACCCGATCCCAATATAATTGGCTAAGAAAGCCTGAGTTCCGCCTCTAAAATTGGAATTAAATTAAAGTTTTTAAAATTGTTCTTTTCATTGTACCGTTGTAATTTGTAGAAAAATTTTATATGTTCGAAATATTGATTTTTGTTTGTTATATTATAAAACTTTTTACCATTCCATTCTAAATGATCTTTAATTTTTTCCAATAATAAATCATTCGGTATTTTATCGGTAGTTTTATAAAATAAAAAATGCATGGTGTCGTAATTATGTTTGTCAAACCGGTTTAGAAACTTTTTAATTCGGCGGTATCCATGCATCCATATATTGTTATGGAATAAAGTTTCGTATCTATTAGCTGCATCGATTACCAAGTTAGATTTGTATGACTTTTCGAACAAAGTTAAATTATTATTATTGCGTATATCTGCGTATTCTGTATCCAACTTATATTTCGGTAGTTTTTTTTCAAATAAATGATAATAATAATCCAGGAATTTAATTTTTTCGAATTTTCCGGCTGCCCATTTTTTCATTAAAGAAAAATGAATATACCGTGAGCATTCCACGCTAAGAACGGAAACCTGTTCAACATCTATTTGTATTTTATTAAAAACTTCTTTGTTGAGGCACTTTGTTCTTAGCCCACATTTTACATTTGAATAGTTTTTTTCTAATTCCCCTACCTCCTCTTCACCCTTTCGTTTGGCCATTTGTCAAATTTTGATAACTGTTGTGTTGATTGTATTTATTTGTTTATTTTTTTTATTTTCTATAAATTAAAGAAAAAATACAACAATATAACATTATATTAAACAAACAATAATTATATATATATATATAAATTTTGGGTATGGTCCTAAAAATATTAGGTCTTTCTCATATGGGATTTTTTTAGAAATCTCATTTCCATTCAACATACCCAATCCCGTCCATCACAATCGGTTAAGAATTGAACGAGTTTAAATAAATCATTTAAGAAATTATTTCATAAATCATTTAAGAATCCCATTTCCATTCAACATACCCGATCCCAATATAATTGGCTAAGAAAGCCTGAGTTCCGCCTCTAAAATTGGAATTAAATTAAAGTTTTTAAAATTGTTCTTTTCATTGTACCGTTGTAATTTGTAGAAAAATTTTATATGTTCGAAATATTGATTTTTGTTTGTTATATTATAAAACTTTTTACCATTCCATTCTAAATGATCTTTAATTTTTTCCAATAATAAATCATTCGGTATTTTATCGGTAGTTTTATAAAATAAAAAATGCATGGTGTCGTAATTATTTTTGTCAAACCGGTTTAGAAACCTTTTAATTCGGCGGTATCCATGCATCCATATATTGTTATGGAATAAAGTTTCGTATCTATTAGCTGCATCGATTACCAAGTTAGATTTGTATGACTTTTCGAACAAAGTTAAATTATTATTATTGCGTATATCTGCGTATTCTGTATCCAACTTATATTTCGGTAGTTTTTTTTCAAATAAATGATAATAATAATCCAGGAATTTAATTTTTTCGAATTTTCCGGCTGCCCATTTTTTCATTAAAGAAAAATGAATATACCGTGAGCATTCCACGCTAAGAGCGGAAACCTGTTCAACATCTATTTGTATTTTATTAAAAACTTCTTTGTTGAGGCACTTTGTTCTTAGCCCACATTTTACATTTGAATAGTTTTTGTTCTAATTCCCCTACCTCCTCTTCACCCTTTCGTTTGGCCATTTGTCAAATTTTGATAACTGTTGTGTTGATTGTATTTATTTGTTTATTTTTTTTATTTTCTATAAATTAAAGAAAAAATACAACAATATAACATTACATTAAACAAACAATAATTATATATATATAAATTTTGGGTATGGTCCTAAAAATATTAGGTCTTTCTCATATGGGATTTTTTTAGAAATCTCATTTCCATTCAACATACCCAATCCCGTCCATCACAATCGGTTAAGAATTGAACGAGTTTAAATAAATCATTTAAGAAATTATTTCATAAATCATTTAAGAATCCCATTTCCATTCAACATACCCGATCCCAATATAATTGGCTAAGAAAGCCTGAGTTCCGCCTCTAAAATTGGAATTAAATTAAAGTTTTTAAAATTGTTCTTTTCATTGTACCGTTGTAATTTGTAGAAAAATTTTATATGTTCGAAATATTGATTTTTGTTTGTTATATTATAAAACTTTTTACCATTCCATTCTAAATGATCTTTAATTTTTTCCAATAATAAATCATTCGGTATTTTATCGGTAGTTTTATAAAATAAAAAATGCATGGTGTCGTAATTATTTTTGTCAAACCGGTTTAGAAACTTTTTAATTCGGCGGTATCCATGCATCCATATATTGTTATGGAATAAAGTTTCGTATCTATTAGCTGCATCGATTACCAAGTTAGATTTGTATGACTTTTCGAACAAAGTTAAATTATTATTATTGCGTATATTTGCGTATTCTGTATCCAACTTATATTTCGGTAGTTTTTTTTCAAATAAATGATAATAATAATTCAGGAATTTAATTTTTTCGAATTTTCCGGCTGCCCATTTTTTCATTAAAGAAAAATGAATATACCGTGAGCATTCCACGCTAAGAGCGGAAACCTGTTCAACATCTATTTGTATTTTATTAAAAACTTCTTTGTTGAGGCACTTTGTTCTTAGCCCACATTTTACATTTGAATAGTTTTTGTTCTAATTCCCCTACCTCCTCTTCACCCTTTCGTTTGGCCATTTGTCAAATTTTGATAACTGTTGTGTTGATTGTATTTATTTGTTTATTTTTTTTATTTTCTATAAATTAAAGAAAAAATACAACAATATAACATTATATTAAACAAACAATAATTATATATATATAAATTTTGGGTATGGTCCTAAAAATATTAGGTCTTTCTCATATGGGATTTTTTTAGAAATCTCATTTCCATTCAACATACCCAATCCCGTCCATCACAATCGGTTAAGAATTGAACGAGTTTAAATAAATCATTTAAGAAATTATTTCATAAATCATTTAAGAATCCCATTTCCATTCAACATACCCGATCCCAATATAATTGGCTAAGAAAGCCTGAGTTCCGCCTCAGATTAAAATCGATCGAATAGAATAGATTTAAAAGCATTCGGATTTAATCGCAAACGGATTTAACGGACTCTGTATACAATTTTACGTTAAAATGTCACGTAAATATCAACGCAACAATTTAACGCAACATTTAACACAACATAATATTTAACAACATAATTTTGATGCCCTTTTATAATCAATTTCTCTTATTGGTATATATGTACAAGACCATCTTAAATTAAAATCTAATGCCAAATAGTTTTCAACCAAAAACCAAAATCTGGTGTAGCATGGGTGATTCGCATTTAACGGCGAACGGATTTAATCAACGCAACAATTTAACATTACATAGTATTTAACGCAGCGTATAACGTGAACCTAAAACTAGTCCCCTAAATTACCAAACATAAAAAAAATGAACAAAAATAACCGTATATTTTTTTTTTAAATTTTTCATTTTTTATTTTGAATTTTTTTTGGTTTTTATTTTTTCGTTTTTTTTTTCGAACAACAACTTTTGTTGTTCCCTAAGCATTTTCAATTTTGCTTCAAGCGTCTCTCTATTTTGTATTTTATTAAGATTTTGTTTCGATGGCATTGGCAGGTCTAATATCCGTTTTATTTCTGCGATATCCCGTCTTAGAATCATATTTCTGTTGATTGATTGATTGATTGATTAGAATGTACGGCCAAGACTAAGCAAGGATCCCGGATACGCCGGGCCTACCGTACACCCCTTTTACATATAACAAGATGGAGGGATAGGAAAGGTTGTTAGAAATGATAGACTTGACCCGGTTACAGACACCTAAGTAGTCAATAGTTAGTAAAGCACAAGACGGCACAATTATTTTTGTTTTTCGGGATATAAATAAACAGCAATCAACATCCTAAAAAGTAATTGATTAATTAGTAAATGTCCTGAAATAAAATTTCATTATTATAAGGGATTAAATTTTATTTAATACCATTTCCTCTGCCATCCCCTCCCAAAAAAACAAAAAAAAAATGAAGCAGTCAATGTCGCGACGCCGGGTCTGCCACACCCCTTTATTATAGCATCTTAAAAAATTGATAATCAATAATTTTGGCATCTTAATGGTCAATTTCCTGAAATAAAATGTCATTATTATGCGTTAGAGATTCCTTATTTTGTACGATATAATTAAATTATTCTTGAATAAAATAATAATAATGTAATGATTATTATAACTAAATTAATTATAATTTGATTATCGTAAAACAAATAAAATAAAATAAATCGAATCCAAATAAGTAGTATCAAACGGATGGATCCCCTCTTCAACCGATAACCTTACCATCCTTAATAAACCAATATGTTTATTAATAAAAATAAAAATGAAACAAAGACATCTTGTTTCAAAAATAGCTAATCTGGAATCTATAAGGTAATATATCAATAATAAATGTGTCACAGGTTAAAAATCTCCAATACCTAAACAAATTAACCCATTATAATTTATTCCCTATCAGAATTAAAAAAACTATTAAGCTAATCAGGAATCTGTAAGATGACAGAATTAGTGATAAGTAGCTATTAGCAAATAATCTAATTAAAGAAGTGCCATGATCCCAAAAATACAAAAAAACATCTATGTATTAATATTTGTCTGATTATGGTTATTTTATTGTGTAACCTCCAAGCCAAAAAATAAATCAACCCATAAAATTTCCCTCCACCGGCACTTCAATGTTACATATAACCATAGTCATTTAATCTATTAAAATAATATTTGTAACAAAATTGTCGTGGGACAAATTAAATCTTAAATATATAATTTAATTAAATTAAAATAAGAAAAATTACAATTAAATTGTAACTACAATTCGACCTATAATTAAAAATTTGTTATCTGGTAAATAGTGGAAATCTATTATATTCCTAGCAACGGCAATTGTCACTTCAATGCAGTTCTTGAAGCAAACTAACTTCGATCTGAAACCATAAATGGCAGTTAACAAACACGATCAATTTGGAAGCTTTATACCCAGTAAAACCTATTGAAAGAGCTATAAGGAAGGAAATTCTTAATTACAAAATATACATCTAAACCAACTCAACCGGGATTAAAACGTGCATGTACAAATTATAATTTATCAATTTCTAATAATAAAACTCAGTATTGATAGCTGTAAAAAGGCAATTATCAAAAACGGATACAGCATTATCAAAAACAACGAGTACCAAATTTGGAATAGGAAACCCATCTCCAATCTTGAAAACTTCTGATATAAAGGTAAATATTCAATGAACAAAATACCGAATTTAAATTGCAAAATATACATACATATATGTACATATAATTAATTCAATTTTTTTTTTGTATAATTTTAAATAGAGAATTGGTGAAAAATGTAAAGCTGCAAAAGGAGGAACTACAACACTTAGTAGTACAACACAGTCAACAACAAACGGTGGAACTAGAAAACCAGCAACTACACGTACAAGTGTTACAAAAGATGATAGGCCTTATAAAAAACTTTCAATAACAAAAGAAAAAATGTAAACTATAAATACATATATGTATATTCTCAAAGTAAAATTTATTACTTTGGGATGATTTTCTATTTATGAATAAATAGAATATTTAACGTCTTGTTAAGTTAACATAATGTTAATCTAATATTTGATTAACATTATGTTAACTTAACATTTTGTTGATATATTTTATTTATTCATAAATAGAAAATTTAATTTTAATTAGTGAATCCAGCAAAAGTACGGTAAATTATTATTAAATAGTTTAAATTGCTTTAAAATTAAAATTTCATGGCATTTTTTTTGGGGGAATTATTAATGGTCTAATATTTTGAAATTTTATTACCTGGAGTAAAAATTCTTTCTTGGTGAGACTTATAAAACTATAAACTAATTTATTCAAATTTGTGATATTATATTAATTAAAAATTAAATGCTGAAGTTTGAAAATAAAATTAGATCATATAATTTTTTTGTGACCATTTATAGTTATTTTTGAAAAATGGCAAAAAGTGCCTCGATATTATAAAATTTATAAATATAAAAAATATGTTAATTTTGTATAAACATAAATACTTAGGAAACCAAATTCTTTCTATCTACCACAGTTTATAGCTGTGTGAAATTTACTTGTGCTATTATGATGATTGGCACCGGAGTTACCTAGTTGAGACTGAAAAACGTCTGTAATTTTTACTGGTTTCAATGAACTGTTAAAGTTCAAGAAATTTTCGTGAACGTACCTAAAATAGAAAGAAGCATTTGGTATATCGCCCGGAAAAACCATTTTTTGTGAATGGGTTCCTTTCTCTAAAAACACCCTGGTGTATCACAGTCGTCAGAATGGTAGAACGAAACAAATATCGACGTGGAAAAAACTTCCGTTAATTTTCAGTAATCGAAATAAAAATATAGAAGTAATAATTTTGTATTAGTTTATACATCGAATTCGAGATTACAAAGTTTTTAAAGGCGGATTCAGTACTGCTGTCATTCGTTCCTTCCTTTCGTCTGATTTTTTTTAAGCCACTTTCATTGGTTACAAATGATGTTTTTTTCCATGTGAATTTTTTTCAACAACGTGGATTGATTTAAAAAAAATTCAGAAGGAAGGAAGGAACGAACGACAGCAACACTGAATCCGCCTTTAAGTACACTTTATTATTCACTACTTTTATTATTCTAAAATTTCGATATTCGCAGAGAACATGTAGGATTAAATTTCCTACAAATTGTAAAAAGACCGTATCCCGATTCAGGTACTAGAACTGTTATGAGTGTCAGTAAGTAAAAAAGGTGAACATTTTCGAAAAAAATTCAAATTTTAAATTATTAAAACGTGATTAAATACTTTAATTTGTAATTCCGCTCTACGATGACAATTAGCTAATAATAAAAAAGCGTGTGATACAAAATGAGCAAGACTATTTATTGTCGTTTCACAAAACTAAAACAGTTCTCTTGGAGATTACAAATTTACTCGTCACGGTAACATAGTCCCACTCCCACCAATCATCATCATTAATTTTAATGAATTTTTTATGAAAAATTTAAATTTATTGGTCACACTAACGTGATAATTATCGCACAAAGTGTTTTTGTTTTGTTGTTTCAAAATTTTTTAAAACAGTAAATGTTAAATTACTATAAAAAAGTAATAAAAAATATTAAAAAAAGCAATAAATTATATTTTTATAATTAAAACAAAAATGATTGTGAACATTTTTTAGAATTAAATATACAAAGTTTTTCCTTTTCTTGCTCTCTCTGACTATATTCACTATATTCAGATTTAGCAGCATCAGTTTTTTGTATGAATTCCCGAAACGTAAAGTTTTATAAATTCATTTAAACAAAAATATTTATAAATAATTAAATATTGTTATTTTGCTTAATTTATTATATTAAATTATTTTTTTTAATATTATTATTATTATGGAAAGACAAATAAAATTTATTATTTTTTAAGGAGAAACGGAAAAAAAATTTTATTTGATTTATTTTTATTGTTGAATTATCTTTTTTGGTGCAGGATTTTTAGTTTAGAATTTGTTTATTTGGTGTTATATCCGTTTATTATTTTGATAAGGGTTGCACACATTCCGATGTGCTAAAATATGATTAAGAATTTAAAGAATTATTTGGTGTATATTTTTATACGACGGAAAGGGAATTGCTTTATCTTGCACAACTCATCGTTATTTGCCTGATAATAAAAAAATAGTCCATCCCTTTTTAAGGAAATTTTACATCCTTTGCGTTTATAGATCAGTGACTTGTAATATGGTGTGGTTTTCTATGTTAGTTCAGGTGTTTTCTTCAATAATATCTATAGTATTCTAATTCTTCATTTAAGGATGCCAAATAGTAAGATAAGTCTGGTCGAATAATAATATGGTTACCATATAAATGTTCTCGTACTGTATTAGGCAATCCCAAAGGTGTTGCCATACATCGATTGTAATCAATTGAAAGGAAATTCACGAGAACTACACATTCACTAGAGTTTCCATGTAGTAAAGCGTGGCCAATGAAGGTTTCACCAATAAAAATATGATTTCATATTTGATATCTACAATTATCGAATCTTGTTATGAAAATGAGCGTTCAAAAACAAATCCAAATCTCATTACATTATGATTTTGGATGACAATCGACCAACTGAGCTTACAATTTTGAATATCGTGTGCAAATTCTAAGAAACTAGGTTGGAAGTAGATGTGTCTATGCCAATACGTCAAGAAAGGACGAGGTAATAAGGCATTATTGATGGAAGAGAGGAGCAATTATCCAAATTTCAACAAACGGATAGATATGTGCCGCCGAAGCCGTGGTGAACATTCAGCTGATTTTAGGTTTCACACATAATTTATCGACTAATAAGAATGATCCAATGAAGAAATCAAAATCATTCAAACACAATAATTTTTTATTTACTAAACTCGGAGAAAGTTTATAAATAAATATATAAAATTAGGGAATATGGAAAAATCACCCTAGACGAGTAAGGATCCAAAGGTTATTATCTACCTCAAAGAACAAAAAACATTCCAGCACTTTCACCAAATTACGATGGCTCCGCAAAAATGAATTCTGAAAAATTTTTAAACGACAGTTTGATAGTAGGTCCCACATTACAATATAACCTTTATAATATTTCTTGTCGTTTTAGAGAAATAAAAGTAATAGTTAGGTCTGATGGTGAGAAAATGTTCCGACAGGTACGCGTATACACAGCAAGATACAAAATATTAACGAATTATGGCACTTCCAGCGGTCAATTTTTGACAGAGGGAGTTCTTACGGAAGCCGCACTACGTTATCAAGACCAGATACATTTGACCATATTTTAGAGAACGTTTTTGTTAAGATCATCACTATCCTAGAATGTGCAGGCTCCGATTGCAGCTTCATTGAAATATGTACAAGCAACAACGATAGTTAAAGTTCTGGGATTACCCTGAGATCCATGGAAAGATAATTTAATTTTCGAGATAAACTTGAATCATTTTTGAATTTTGGCTAAGCGTCGAATATTATCAGAGGATCGTCTTAGTTGGTTAGTGCCTGTTGTTATAAAACTAAAAAATACATTCTTTCCATGTCTGGTATCCAAAACCCTATAAAGAAATAATAAGTTACCAACGCATATAGCTGAAGAAAGGCTCAAACTACGAAACAGCTTGCATCAAATCTGAAACATACATATACCACAGGTGTGGAAACTACATTAAGAACCAATATCGATAAAATTTATACTTGGACCGATTTAACCATTGTTCTTGATTGCTTGATGTCTACACATCCAAAACATTGGAATACGTGTGTCGTCAACTGCACTTCTAACTTTAACAAATATGAGCCGATCACAGTGGTACCATGGTAAATCCGATCAGAATCCAGAACATTTTACCCCTAGAGAGGTGGAACTAGAAAAGTTACAAGGCTTCAGTTTGCGATTTAGTGGACCAGAGAGGCTGAAAATTAATCAAATACAGGGTGTGCCAAAAGTCACCATATGGTTTAAAAATTTAATAACTTTTTCGTTTTTAAATTTTTTATATTTTTTTGTTCAGATATAAATAATGACAACTGAACAAAGAACCAGAATAATAGAATTTATTATTTAAATCAGCGATCAATTATTTTAACGCAAAGAGCATCTCGTCGCCATTTTAGTGTCAGAATTTCGCCCTCTGAAGCAATGATTCGTTGCTTAGTTGATCGTCACCACCAAAGAATTTGACAATAGAGAATGAGTGTAAGCAACTGTCAAGTGTCACAAATTCGGAGGGTAAAAGAGAAAGCATATAAATCAACGTATTTCCTGCGTATTTCCTGCTCCGATTTGTGACAGATGAAATAGCAAATTTTATATCGGTAAAATCTTGCCACCCGTTCTACAGTGTATAATTCTATGGTCACCACCTACATGACACCGTAAGAGATTTGCCTCGAACCGGTAGACGACGTTTAATTCGCACTGCGGAAAATATTGAACGTGTAGAGCAAAGTGTTAACGAAATACCAGAAACATCTACCAGAAGGCGCTCTGCTCAGCTAGGAATGTCTCGTACGTCACTACGGCGCACTTAAAAAAATGATTTACTGTTATTTCCATATAAGGTGCAATTAGTGCAAAAATTTAAATCTGGAGATCATCGGCAACGTCTAAATTTTGCATTTAAATTTCAACAGTTGGCTAGAAATTAAATCAACTTTATTGAAAATCTGGTTATGAGTGATGAAGCTTATTTTCATTTGAATGGCTTTGTTAATAAGCAAAACTACAGGTTCTGGAAATCCAAGAGCCATTCATTAACGCCAATTGCACCCCATTAGGTTTACAGTATGGTGTGGCATTACATCTGAAAATTTCATTGGGCACAACAAGCGGTATGAGTTTATGATAGAACATTTTTTAATTCCCGCTCTTGAAAACAGACCTGAGATGTACTCTCAGCAGGATGGAGCCACTGCCCACACTGCCCGAGACACAAAGGCACTTTTAAGACAAATTTCTGGAGAGCGAATAATTTCCAGAAATTCGGCAGATTTGTCAGCACCCGGTTATTTTCTTTGAGGTTATTTGAAGGAACGAATATATGTGTAGAAGCCCGAGACAATCCTTGAACTCTAGGCCAACATTGCTGCAGAAATTCGAACGCTACAGCCCCAAATTTGAGAATTGCCCATCATTGCGAAGCTGAAAACCGGGGTCATTTAAGTGACATTATTTTCCATACTTAGTGTAAAAGGATTTCCATTTTGTATATATTATAATCTGAAAAAAAAAAAAAAAATAAAAAAAATATAGAAACGAAAAAGTTATTAAATTTTTAACCCCATGGTGACTTTTGGCCCACGCTGTATAAGTGGTGAAGGATGATAATCTTCCTCCAATGAAGTGGCAAATGAGAAGAATTGTTTCTATTCGTTGTTACACCGCATGGGTGAGTTTTTCATTGCTAGGCTTTTATCTCGGAATCGGTGCAAAATAGGAGAAAATTACTTATAATGGAAATTATTTAGTCTCGAGGGGAGCGTTTACTAAGTTCTAATACTGTTTCTTGTTGGAAATATAACAAACTAAAATTTTTGGTGATCAACGATGTTTTTTTGGATTTCTATTTTTACTTCTTACTGGAAGCTCTTCTTCTTCGTGATCATGCTTACTCTTCTTCTTCGTGATCATGGCTGTTGCTAATATGAAAATGTATATTTTCTATTGTTAGTGGCGTCTAGTTGTGTGAGGGAGGGGTTCACGCTTTCATCAAAATTTACTCTAAACTAATTAGTGCCTGATTAACGTTGGTGATTGTTAGTGCTAAACTAAATCGACTCGTATTTTTTTCTTGGATTTATTTCGGTTATTTGAGTACCTAAACCAAATTTACGAAAAATGCAAAATTGAATGGTTTCTTTACACACTTATTGCTGGCGCTACATGCCCTTTGAAGAAATTTGGCTGCCTCATGATGTTTCTTAACAATTTGTTTTTCGCCGTTTGTTGTTGTTTCGCCTACCTCTTTTGTGGGGTAGTACTGGTGAGCGACACGAGAAAAACAATATGAACACTTGTGGTAGTTGCAGAAGATCCGAAACAACAAGTGAGTTCTCTGGGGGCCTATTATGACATTTTTTTCTTTCGTAAAATTCGAAAATCGTTTAATCCGCCCTTTTATGAACCAAAAAAAATCGAAACGAATTTTACGAAAATCAAATGTGAAAATTCGACTGCTCTGTGACGAATATCGTTTTTACGAAAACAATAGAGTATATGTATATTTTTTTTATTAAAATAAAATACTTCATTTACTTTTTAAAATGTAAGTTACTCAATATTATTTTATAAAAATTTACTACTTTAATTTATTACAATTTATTGCAAACGTATTTTTTGTAGGTCATTTACCAATGATCGCTAATTTGACATTTTAATTTCTTTTATGGAAAGAAATGTTGGCATAGCCAATTTTTTTAAATGCGCCCCAATATAAAGAGACTACCCAACATTTGTGGAGCTGAATTACAAACCAATTAAATTCCGTCGGTTCGCCTGAAAAATCTGTTTATTGTTGGAATTTTAGCTAAAACAACACAAAATAGCAAACTACATGGTCTTAAATTTTACGACCAAAAAAAAATTTTCATAATAGGAATATTCGCGGTAGTTCGAATTTTACGATTTCGTACCCTAGAGCGTGACCGCCTGCAAAGTGTGTATGAAAAATATGATGGAAGCGTGCTCATAATATATTTAAGCTTTTTTATTCAATTTCAGCAATCTCATCGATACAACTCATCGAACTTATTAAAATCAAGACACGTATGTGGTATTTCAAAGTTTCGAGTAGCAATGTAAAAACATCGCTTACTGTACTCATAACAAAAACTAACATAATTTGTATATTGACTACTATACGATTCAAAAATATCATAACTTATGTATAAAAATAATAAGCCATATCATACCGCCATCGATATATGAACGAGTACATACGTTATTATCATAGAGATAAAAACACTCCCTGTAACGGAAAATCTATTATCAGCATGAAAACAAGTTTCTTTCTTATGTATGTCCTTGTTACGCACAATAAAAAATAATTTTACTCCTTGCATCCATCAACATCATATCTCAACAGAAATATAATCCCATATTTCAACTGAATTACTTTCACTTCTTATTGTGTGTTTGTGTGCTTCTTAATTTTAAGACATTGTGGATGAGGAAACACACCAAAACCTAAAGGAGGTGTACTACATACGTGGAAATGTGTAAGAATATTCATTTTATTTGATCGATTGATTTTTCATTTCCATGAAGGTGCGGGAAGAAATGGTGAGTATTGTCTCGTCCAATAACATTAACATTATACGTACAATCTGCAAATTGATAGAAAAACATAAAATAGAATCTTCTATTTTATTTTCATTTTGGGAAAAGCTTTTCTTCTCGGTTATTTATTTATTTATTTTTTTTTTTTGGAAAAATATGACATTTTTTATGAGCTTTTGCTAACGAATTGTTATTTTTTGTTGCTGCTCAAGTCGTCCCTAGAGAGATAAGCGGCGAACAAGAACCTTGGTCTATTTCGGTGTTATGGCTCTAACCACAAATGAATTGGGGGAAATTAACTACAAGGCCCTTTTCAATACAAGTACATATATGAATCCAGCATGTTTAATGTCATGTAATTATTTTCTAGTTAAATGGGAATATTATTTATTCATTTGTGTTTTCTGTAGTGAATAACAATAAAATAATAATTAAGAGACTCCATTATTTCTCTATTGTTGCGGTGTCGGTCACGTTTTTCCGAAAGAATTTATTTTTTATGGCTCGTGACTTTTAATTATCGATTTTCAATGTATTATGTGATTTTTCTGCTTCTTGGATTGGATTGCACAGTTTATTGGTTTATTATCAAATCGTAAATTTTTTGTTTCTCTTGGATTTATTTAAAGATTTTATTTTACTTCACTTACTTTTACGAGTATTTTACTTTAGGATATTTTGTTGTCGATTTTATCGACAATAAATTTATTTTAACAATGAAAGAGAGACTTGTGTAGTTTATTTCGATGATTGATTATCTATTATAAAATGTTTTATGTTATTTGTTTATGTAATACGCGTAAGCATGAGGAACACCATCTTCTTGAACCAAAGATTATTGACATTTTATGGATACATAGATACACCATGCTTAATATAGGGTGAGCCAATCTTCGTTGGTATTTTTTGGGTTATTCAAAATCTAAATTCGACGTCATGATTTATCACCTTGCGTTCTGAAGTCTTCCGACGTTGCACCCTATCTCTAATAAATTGCAAATCATAAACCCCGTTCATTAGATTTTCAAAATATTTGTTTCCGAATGTTAAAAACTTTTAAATTTTAATTTAATTCTCATAATCGTTTGTCACCCCACAGCCTAGGGTACCCAGAGGGCTTTGGCTGTCTCTGTGTATATAACTATAACTTGACATAAACAAGCAATCAGAACAACAAGAGCAGAGATCCTACCAATTTCACACTCTTCAGAGGCTGGCCCAATGGATTCTGTGATGGACCAATCATTGTTTAACCCATTTGGATGAAGCTCCAAATTATCAAAACACCGACCTCCGTGAACAATTAAGAGAAATAAACTAATTTTCAACTAAACTGAAAGAAGAATTTGCAATTTTAAAGAAAGAGAATGAACAATTTAAAAAGCAGTTGAAAGACGTGCAATATTTGGGACGACACCTAACCCTGCAATCGGAACACCAAGTAAGAAAAGGAAAGCTCAACACTCACCAGAAATGGTGGAAACTTTACCATTAACTTCAAACGAGGTTTCTAGAAACTAGTTAAACATCAAAAACAACTACTTCTAGAACAACAAACGGTTTAGCTAACCAAAAAACAAATCACCTCCACCAATAAATTTCGTTGGAATATCAAATTTCTCGGTCTGGAAAATTAATGTTGCAGACTCTGAAACCTATATAGAGGTTTGGTTGCAAAACTGAATTCCGAGGGGCATCTATGGTTTACCTACGAGGATACAAATGATAGTCTAATAAAATTTATGACTAGAGGTCTTCACCCAACCTGCGCAAAAGAAAAAATTATTGAGGATTACAAGCAAAAGGGCAATCAAATAGAAAAAGCTGAAAACATCATTAAGAAAGAAAAAGTCGAAACTAAACAAGGAGTTCAAATCAACAAAAGAGGGTTTCCACTATTTATGCTCACTTTTAATAACAAACAAAAAGTGGAAGATGTGTATAATATGAAGGCAAGACTTAACGTGATAGTTAAAATAGAGCCATTGAAAAAAATAGCGGCGTAATACCGCAGTGCAAAAAATTTCAAGGTTTTAATCATACGAAGAAATATTGCCAAAGAGAGATTAGATGCGTGAAATATGCCTGAAAGTATTACGCCCAAGTATGCCTGGTTAGTAAAGTTATTGCTGCAAAATGTATTAATTGCAAGAAGCCACATGTCGCAGAGGCTAGAAAAGTTTAGAAATAAAACGTGAAAACGAAATCAAGGAATACCGGAAAAAATTACCCAAACTTTCACCAAAGAGGAACCAAAACCTCATACTAGTAAAACGGGAGTAGCAAAACTATACTCGCAAGTGGTAATGACAAAACCAGTTATTTCGAAGGGCACTACAGGATACACAACAGTGTTCCAAAAGATGGAAGCTCTTAACATTCGTCGAATGAAGCACGGAAGCTCTTAACATTCGTCTAGCTAAACAAGAAAAATGCGTTGAAGCTCTACGCAACAGGTTTAATTTTAGCCACAAACCTCACTGAAGAAGGTAACGAGTAGAAATGGACATTGTCAATGCCATTTGTATGATTTGTTTTAGAACGGGCACTTTAGATTAGAACTTTCATCTTTATTGAAAACACATAAAAACACTTATTACACTATCAGATCATTCTAAAACAGTTCTTCAAATATTATTTTCTACAAATTAAATTACACCTAATAACTTAGGTTGTCTATTAAAACAGTAATTGACCAGGGAACAATAACTTATTTTTACTTAATATTTAATATACCAAACAAATAATTTAAGCTAAACAAACTGTCATAGAATGCGTGAATTCCACAGAGAAACAAATTTTTTCAGTAAAATTAATACGAGATAAAAATATAAATCCTTTACTTGTTAGAAAGAAAAAAAAAAATTCAGTAAAACTGGGGAAAATGTTGCATTAAAAAGTATGAAACTCAATACTTTTTATAGCAACATTTGTTTTCTTTGTCACTCTAATGTAATTTTAATATGTATACTCTCCTCTTTTCGGTTTTTCAGTATTTTTTACTGAAAAAAATTGTTTCACTGTGGAATACATGCATAAATGGGAAAATGTTGCCATACAAAGTATGATACTCAATACTTTTTATGGCAACATATTTAACACACCCTCAAAAAATAGTAGGCGATGAGAAATATTTTTCGCACACTACGACAATTTTATGGTTGAAAAAATATTATAGTGAAATGTCAAGAAAAAAATAGAAAAACGCGATATTATTTTTTGGGCCGCTACATACAACACGTTCATTGGGCGCTTTCAGGGCACCCAACAGTTGGGAACATGTTGATTTTGCTAATCATGATAGGGAACCTGAAAGCGCCCATTGTAGGGTAAAATAAATTTTTTATTTTTATATCTTTATTTATAAATTAACTAAATTTTACAAATTTTTAAAGCAAACGTGAATCTTAAATTATTAAAGCTTAAACAAGTTTATACAATTGTTTAAACAAAAATCTTAAAAAGAAAATCTCATACGTCCTCAAGCGATGATGTAAGGCAGTGATGTTCCACTGGAGGCTGAAACAGAAATTACTTTGAATAATAGTAAAACCGTTTCATGTTATGCCGCAACTTGTGAACCAACCTAATAATTATAATTATTGTAATAGAATTCGTTATTACGTTTTGGTCGTTAACAAATTAATCATTTTCGTCAGCTGTTCTCTTCTTTTACTTATTTTGGAGATCGACCACCCATAAAAAAATGTTTTGTAATTGCAAATTTTTGCAAATGACATTTAAGTGATAACTTGTGTTCAGTAAACACCATTTAAATTCTGATAAATATTTTTGTGTGAATTTAAAAAATTGGTGTATTTTGCTAAATATTGTGAAATATTGTGTTGGTGAAATTTAGTGCCAAATCGTATGGATCTACGTGTAACATATTTTTAGTTGCAATTGATGTGATACGAGTATAAATCTTATCCTATTAAATTTTTATTTAATTCTCAAACTTTCTACCAAAACTATTAAGGTAATAATTTAATTCTACTCGTGCTGTTCTTGTGATTTATTGACGCCAATTTTTGTGTTTTGTTTGTCAGTTTTGGACGGAGCATTAATCAGTGTCCGGATATTGTCGCAGCGTCGATCGTTAACGGGTGTGTGTGTGTCCAAACGAAATTCCGGTTTTTGTGGATTGGGTTTTATTTCCTGGCGGAATATATCCATTGGATCTAGCGCTTCCAGGACAGCGACGGTGGTGAATATTGCGCGCTAGAGCATCCACCACCGTCCAAAATAATTTACGCGCGAGTTACGTACTGCAGAGTCCTCCACATCATCATAATTATATTAATCATTAATCATTAATTATATTAATAATAAATAATTGAGTAGTTAAGTAAATAGGATAAGATAAATGAGTTACACTTCGTTACTCATCATAAATAAGTAAACCTTTTGTTCTCATTTGTATAGATAACCATGAGTTATTTATCATAAATAAGTAAACCTTTTACCCTCATAAATATAAATAAGCATGAGTTACATTCTGTTACTCACAAATAAGTAAATATCCTTTTTAACCTCATTTTATCATTAAAAGATAACATATAGTATAAGTATCACTAACATTACATTTAAGATTTAGAATTATTGTGAACGTCAATTTCATAACATATAAAATAAAAATTGTATTTTAAATAAATTAATAATAAAATTTATATTTTTAAAATCAAACTCTCAACGAGATATATAATTCGCGCTGGGAAAAAAATAATAATAACGTATTTTACATAAAATTCAGTTCAACGTGATTAACTGTCGTTCACCTACAATATCGGTTTGCCTTTGAGTAATTTTTTTTGTAAAGATGACGTACGAAAATGTATGTCTGCGTATAACTCATCTTAACATTATTGTGTTAATGTAATGTTCAGATTCAGTTACTTAATAATTCAAAAATTAGTACGTTTATGTTTTCTCTTATTTTTATTTATTTTGATTTCATTATTTAAAATTGATTCTAAATTTATATAGTTACTATTTTCTAGTATATTTTAAAAATTAGTTTATTTTGTATTCTTAAAATTTTTTTTGGTGTTTTTAGCTGGTGTGATTAATTAAATTAAATTACATTTTTCTTCAATCTAAATGTTGATAACTATAGCCATATTACGCCGTACGACTCCATTTGTGAAGCGCTTTGCGGGTGTGTGTTAAGGGGTAAGTGACTTATTTACATATATTTAACTATATATTTTTTTTTGCGGAGATTAAACTCCCGTTTAATTTAATTAAGGAAAATCACCAGCTATTAGAATTGAGTAGTTGTAAAAGATTTAAATATGTTTTCTTGTCGTCGATTTTGGT
The DNA here is from genome assembly GCA_947310385.1 of Nephrotoma appendiculata. Lineage (NCBI taxonomy): Eukaryota > Metazoa > Arthropoda > Insecta > Diptera > Tipulidae > Nephrotoma > Nephrotoma appendiculata. The sequence goes on along the minus strand of OX371224.1, from coordinate 14,943,088 downwards.
TTTAAATAAATAAATATGTTTAAATCGAACATGAATTAACGTGTTTGAACAGGGGGGGAAATGGGAAGGGTCTCAACAGAGAAATAAACGTCGTGGGTACCATATAATTTGTTTTTTTTTTTGGATTAATTTTGTAAAAGCAGCTTCGTAAGTTCTTCAACAGTCCTCTAACCCACTCCCATGCAGACTCAGCTGGCGGGCCAATGGCTGCTCGGAGGACCAAATGTTGATGACTTTCTGTTAACGGAATATCTCCTCGTGTATTAACCTGCGAGGTTCCGTTACAAGGCCCCTACTTCTAAATTCAAATTTTTGAATTTTTCCGACAATTCCGGAATATTTTTGGGTTCTGTGGTAAAAAAGCATAACTCTTAACAATTCCCCAAACATGTTCAGTAATGTTTAGGACTGGCGATTGTGGGGTCTATCCAGTACAATATTCTCATTATGCTCGGACCAGATCCTAGTAGTGTTAGATTCATGCTTGCGGTCACTGTTCTGTTGGATTATAATTTCCACTTTTATCCCCCAAATCTTCGCTGAACTGGGCAAAAGCTGGGTTTGTAAATTATTTGCATAGTCTTTTGAATCCAGTTGAGATAATATCAAGTGAACGTTTACAACCTTTCATTCATCCTCATATAAACATATTTCTGGCCTCAACATTTATTGTTTTTTTCAAACACCTTTCTGTTCGCTTTTCACTTGGTTTGTTTCCATGCCTAGTAAACTGTAGCGAGCATAGTGTAAAAACTTAAAAAACAAAAACAAAATATCAACCATTTTTTTCCAGAATTTACAAAAAAACGACCGTTTCGTGGAAACATTTTAAAACAATAAATTGTCCCAGTTGCAAAACGAATAAAAAAGGGGACACATAATAAAACCAAATAGTATCACTTTCTCTCCTTCTCTTTTGTGTGCTATGAATTTTCTCTTCCTATAAAAATGCGAAATGCATTACCTTGAGGTAAGAAAACTAAATAAAAACCATCATAATATCTAAATGTTCACAATATTGGGACAATTGTTTGGGTCACTGTATATTACGTTTTATTTATAAATTAATAATTTATTTATTACAAGTAAAAAAATTTCGATGAGATGAAAGGATTTACATTTCCAAAATTTGTTCTAAACGTTTGACTTGAAACGTTTGAACAATATTAAAACTGAATTATTAACTTTCAAATTTTAAATAAAAGTTATTGTTTCAATTTGAACTAAACCTTTAAAAAATATTTGGCCGCCAATAATGTGCAATTAGATAGCGCTGATGTAGGGAAATGTTCCTTTCTTTTATATATAACCCTGGATAAAACTCTAATACCCTGCTGCGGTATTGCCTTAAAAATGTTAGATACCACAGATTTAGTGAAATCATATTTTATTTAATATTAAAATTCTGTGTACTCTAAATTCAAAATTACAACACAAAATTTGAACTTTCCGAATATACAAAACAAAAAAAAAAATACATTATCTATTAAAAATCTTCAAGCACATCCCTTTACTAAAGCTCAATATATATGTACATAAAATATAATATTATTTCATTTTTCCACAAAAAGTATCAAAAAAATACTAACAACCACATTAAATGGAATTTATATTATTACCAACTGAAAGGTAGCGCCATGAAAGTTCAAAAAAAGAAAAGCTCTCGTTTTCTGTTTTTTTAAAAATAATTCTAGAAAAGCTCTTATCTTATAAAATTTTCCTTTCTTTCAAGATCAGTCTGATATACTACATCAAATTATAAATCCATCTGTTTATGTTTATTTATCTCGCAGGTCTTTTGTTCTTACATCTGAGTATTATACTTGGGTAAAGAAAAATGTAAAATACTTCATTTGAAAATTATAAAATAAAAATTTTCTATTGTTGCTTTTATTTCTAAAAATGTGATAAATATGTATTATCATTGTCTATTATCATTTTTAAACAAATATATTTCTATAAAATTATTTTTCTTTAAATGAAAATTAATTTACATGCAGAAAGCGTCCGTGTGTTTCTTTTCATGACCCAATGTTTTTTGTTGCTCAAAGTGATTTTTATCAAGAAAATATAAAAAATCTAAAAAACCAGAACCCATAAACAAAAACACAAAATAAAAGCTCATTTGAATGTTTTACTCTATTTTTATATAATTTTCTCTCCGTTTCCGTATTAGAAAATTGGAAAATGAAATTTACGGTTTTTGTTTCTGTGTGCAACCAAAAAAAAAAAAATAAATGAAGAACCGAAATAAGTACGATGGAAATAGATAAAGCACACAACTTACTACTTTACTTTACTTTTGTTAATTTTAAATAATAAATGATAAAAAACAGAAAAGATTTTTTGTATTGGTTTTTAAAGTTTGTTGGTTTAGTTTATCTTTAATTTAAAAATTTTCGATTTTTTTTTGTGTGCTTAATATGTGTCGGAGTGCTGTTGCAAAGGAATAATGACCAAAGTTATATTTCTTATTTAGGAACGCATAAACCGCATTCTAAATAAATTATTTTTTTTGGGAATGGCTAAATAAAGGGTGTCCCAAAATATACGCAATTAATTTAGTGTTTGCAACCATAAAAAGAAAACAGTTTGACAGCTGACAGTTTAAGATTAGTAAACATGGAGCACTACACGAAAGAACAACGCGTTTTCATTGTTGAACAATATTTCAAAAATAATGAAAATTTGAATGCTGATTTTTCGAGCAAAATCATCATAAACGATATAGCTCATTTTCACCTTGATGGTTTCGTTAATCGTCAATTTCCGCATTTGAGGTTCAAAGAACCCACATCTGATTGTCAAAAAACAAAGTCATCCACAATGTGTCACGGGTCGAGCTGATCAAGCAGTTACTGTTACTGGTTCTCGATATCACGACAAGATAACCGAGTTGTTTCTGCTTAAATTGGATGATGTCAATGTGGACGACATGTAGTTTCAACAAAACGATGTGACATGCCATACAGCTCCGAAAAAATTCAACTACTGCATGAGACATTTCATGTGTGAGAATTTTGTTCGAAAACCGCAACTTGAGAGTTGGTAATTTTTCTGTTGTTTCATGAGCACACTTGATGTTAATTTTGTGCATCAAAATCCAAACTCTCAAGTCTCACTGTTTGAATAAAATCTGTACTCTGGTCGTGTACTCTCTCGTTTCGGTGATTCAAATTGGCCCCCTAGATCATGTGATTTAACACCATTGGATATCTTTCTATGGGGTTATTTGAAGTCAATGGTGTATGTCAACAAGCCCACGTTATTGGAAAAAACTGTGTTTTCTATTTAATTCAAATCTTGTGTAAATTTTGGGACACCCTTTATAACGAATGCCGAATAAAAAAAAGGATTCTTAATTTGACATCTGTTTCCTTGGTGGTCCGATAATAATCAAATGAATAATTTTTTGCTGTGTATAAAAAAGTGCTAAAAGATAAACCTCAAAGTATGGTTAGACGGTTCGACAAAGATAATTTATTCAAGATAAATGTTGTTTGTTTTTAGTTTACTCAAATTTTACTTTTGCAACGTAAAATAAGGCAATATATTAGTCTACGGAAAAATATACCTTAATTTAATGTGAACAAGTTTTATATTTAAACAAATATTAAATTTATGATAATTGGATTAAAACATAAGCGCACTAAAAGTAGAGATTGCACCATAATATTTACCCTTAAAGTTGTTTAAATTGCGAGTATTTACCCTTAAAGTTGTTTAAATTGCGGACACTGAACTGTTATACCAATATATTTTGTTTTAACCTCGTATATCCCATGTAGTTTGTAATGTTACTTTTTATTCACATGATTCTCTTTCGTACACAATTTTTACGCGCAAGTTACGTAACCCTACTTCATCGGATTCCATATTAATGACGTCCACCAAGCAAGCTGACAATAAGAAGCTACATAGCAGCGAATAAATACGCAAGCCATATAACATGCAACAAGCAACATGATCATGAATGCAACAACAACAACAACATCACAACATACATTTCTTATTCTTATCTTAATATTAATTGTAAGCTATACAATAAAATACAAAAAAAAAAAATAAAAACAAATCCAATTATATTTTGAATGCAAATTATGCATTTATTTTATCCCATAAATAATAATTAAATAAAATATGAATATGTAGATAAACTGTAAAATAAACATATTGCATATGTTTATTATTACATTTTCCTGGGTATAAGAATCATATATCAACCTCATTTGTAACCAATCAGAAACAAGAAAACTATAGCGATTAAATTGTAAATCGAACAGATTTGTTTGTAACTCGAAATAAAATAAACCTACAATTAAATAAAATAAATTTGTTAAAGTTATTTCCACCTTGTATAACGTATCCACGATTGCATAAACTTTAACTGGCGCAGCCTGTAGTGGATTATTTTAATAGTCCAAAGAAAAATTCAGTGATAATTTCGAAAAGTATTGTCAAGTATTGACATCGGTGTTTGTGTGTAACAAAATTTTGATGGTTTATCAAAGTATAGTGCCGGTGTTTACAGACTTACAAGTGAAAATTTAGTCAAAAGTTGAAAAGTGAAATCAGTGTGACGGTTCATCAACAAGAGATCACGGATCAACGGAATGCTGAATTTTTACACATTTTTATTTCTGGTTACATGGTGAGTGATTTTTTTTAGTGATTAAATCCATTAAATCCTTCCCACATTTCTCACGATCCTAGTTTCAAAGTATGTATGTGATTATTAGGAATATTTTCGTAGGATTAGAAATTAAAATAAAAATAAATTGTTAAAGTTCTAAATTCACGGTTTATGAATGTTAGAAACATCCTACGTAAAATTAGTTTATGGATGAATTGATTAAAAATTTAGGATAAATAAGATTACAAGATATTGATCTGATAGAAGGTAATACTGAAAAATTAAATAATTTAAAAATAAATCCAAAAATGGATAAAGTAAACGATTTAATAAATAGTTTAAGACTCCCTGACTCGATAAAAGATCTCCCAAAGTTCGAAGGGTCGAAACACACGCTTCATGAATTTTTACTTAACGTAGATGAGATCATAGACCAGTGTGAACAAGTGTTAGGAGAAGAAAAAATCCCTACCACATTATTAAGAGCCATTATGCGGACAAAAGGAATGAAACTAGTCTCATACGAGACTTACATACAATCTATCAAGGTAGCGATACTATCGAGAAATATTTTTCCCGAATTATCGACATCCAATCTACCATAACAAATCATGTAAAGCTTAACGAGGATAATGATATTATAAGCAGAACAAAAGAAAATTTGTACAGAGAAATGTGTCTCGCCACATTTTTAGCTGGTATCAAAGAACCACTAGGTTCAATGATAAGGGCCAGAGACCCAGAAACCATTCAAGAAGCATTTAACCTCTGTTTAGCAGAGCAAAACATGCACTACATAAAGAACAAACCACCCACAAATCACATTCCTAAACCCATTAAAAAATTTCAACCGCAAATTCCACCAAGAAACTTCAATTATCAAACCTCATTTCATCCCAGGTTCCAAAATTATCAACCAAGACCTTTTAACTCTAACCATCTATACTACAATCAAAGACCATTCCCACAAAATAATGTAAATAACAGATTACAAATAGGAAATAAACCTCCTGCATTATTACCTAGTCTTAGACGATTCGAACCTATGGACACAATACTTAATAAAGACATTTTTATTTTTATTAGTGTAGTATTTTATTAGTGTAGTATTAGTGTGTTTCGCCAAGTGCCTACGGCCAATAGCGTAAAAAATACTATGGACACAACATCCAATGAGGATAAATATAGGCAACCAACACGGTTCAACAGCCAACCGAACAACTATCAATCTAAACCTCAGAACCATTTTCAAACTACGGGACCTCCACGGTTTACTAGCAAAGAATTGTATACTATGGAAATTCATGATCCTAATTATCAAGAAACAGATGAAGTTCATGACGATGACATTGGGTATATGCCTAATCTGGACCATTATCAATGCGATATGGGCCATTCTGAAAATCAAGCCAAAATCGAAGAAATCCCTGATGATGAGGTTTTTCAGCTTCAAGCCTCGGAAACCCCTTGGGATTTATCAGTCTAAATACCCACCAAACAAATTCATTACCATATATACATTTACAAATTACTCCAAAAACAAAATTAAAAATGCTCATTGGTACAGGAGCTAATAAGTCCTTCATAGACCCCAAATATATAAATCCTTCACGGATAATAAAAATTCCCCCAGTAAAGGTAAAATCCATATTTCAAACCCATCATATTATGGATAAAATTATAGTTTACGGATTGAAAGAATTCAAAACCAACAAACCTTTAGAGTTTTTAAGTTTTAAGTTTCATAACTATTTCGATGGTTTAATAGGCCTCGAGCTAATTCAAAAATTAGGAATTAAACTAGATTTTCAAAAGTCTATTCTGGAAACCGATAAGGTCAAAATTCCTTTACTATTTAAACCTAACTACTCATCCAAACTATTTAAAATTCCACCACGGTCTAAATATATTATTCAAATTCCCGTAGATACCAAAGACGATGAATTCTATTTAAAACCGATTCAAGTCCAACCAAATTTGATCATACCTGAAGGTATATATAAATCCGACATATGGTATTCAAAAGTAGAAATTATTAACTTTGCAAACAGAGAACAATTTTGTTTATTTGAACAGCCAGTCAAAACGGAACCATTAGATAATTTCCATACAGAAATAAATCATTCATCTATCTCTACACATATAGACCACTCTCAAGATATTGTTAACCTATAATTCGAACCAACCACCTCAATTCAGAAGAGGAAATAGCTATCAAAAAGCTATGTCAGAACTACGAAGGGTTATTTCTCAAAGAAAATCAAAATTTAACCTTTACTAATCAAGTTAAACATCAAATCTAATAACATCTAAATCTCTAAGTGGAAATTCAACGAACAAACGATAGACGATCGTTATCCATTACCTAATATCACTGAGATATTAGATAAATTAGGACGTTGTATATGTATTTTACAACGTTGGACTTGGCATCTGGATTCCACCAGATCGAAGTTCATCCAAGGGACATTGAGAAACCCGCATTTTCTGTTGAATACGGGCATTTCGAATATGTGTGAATGCCCTTTGGCCTCAAAAACGCTCCATCGACTTTTCAACGAGTGCTGGATAATGTCTTGCAAAATTTACAAGGAAATATATGTCTTTGTTATATGGATGATATAATCATCTTTAGCACATCCCTTCAAGAACACGTTAGTAGTATACAAAAAGTATTTGAACGACTGAAACAGGCTAACCTCAAGGTACAGCTGGATAAGTCAGAATTTCTCCATCGGGAAATTGCTTTTCTAGGACATATTGTCACTAGTGAAGGGGTTAAACCAAACCCTGATAAAATCAAAGCAGTTCAAAACTTTCCAATACCCCGAACGGAAAAGCAAATTAAATCTTTTCTAGGATTAATTGGCTAAAATTAAATTATTTTAGACAAAGAATATACTGATTGTTTCGAGCATTGCAAAAGTTTACTATGCAATGATCTGATACTTCAATATCCAGATTTCACTAAGGAATTCGTTTTAACCACAGATGCAAGCAATGTAGCTATAGGAGCTGTTTTATCACAAGGCTCTATAGGTAGTGACAAACCCATACGTTATGCATCAAGCACCTTAACGGTCACAGAACAAAATTACTCAACTATAGAAAAGGAGTTTCTAGCTATAGTTTGGGCCGCGAATTATTTTCAACCTTATTTATTTGGAAGAAAGTTTTTTATAGTAACCGATCACAAACCTTTGACATGGCTCTTTTCTTTAAAAGAACATAATTCCAAACTCATTAGATGGCGTCTAAAATTGGAAGAATATGATTACCAAATTTTATACAAAAAAGGCACCAAGAACACTAATGCAGATGCTTTATCAAGATTAGAACATGTGGAAATCAATCATACTGATACTAGTTCATCATCATCTGACTCTTCACGAGAACCTTTATCTAAATTAGCAAGTAGGCAAACAGATATTATTCCCACCACTGAATCTCATCTTAACGAATTTAAGAGACAAATAATTTTTAAGCCTCAAAACACCACAGAAGATTTCGCCGTAGATACAAAAATATTATTCTTTTGTAAGAAAAGATGCACCATAACAAGTACACAGTTCATAGAGGAAATATTACAAGATATACTTTTAGAATACGTTCAACCAGAGCAACGAATTGCATTTGCATGTGATCAGAATACTTTCCGAATCATTAATGAATTATTAAAAACTTGATACAAAGAATCTAAATTTAAATTGCTTAGGTGTAAAACAATGGTTCAATATATAGAAGATCCATTGGATCAGATTCAAATGATTAGGAAAATTCATGATGAAAACGGTCATCGTGGAATTACAGAAAATTACCAGCAACTGAAGAGAAAATATTATTTTCCTAAGATGAAAAATATTTTACATAAATACATTAATCGTTGCGAAATTTGTCAAACTCAGAAATATAATAGAACCCCAGACAAGGTTAAATTAGAAATTACCGACACCCCAGGAAAGCCTATGGAAATTGTTCATATGGATATTTTTTCTATACAAAGTACTAATTTTCTAACCATAATAGACAAATTTTCAAAATTTGGAACTGCTATCTTGCTAAATGTGCAAACTGGATTAGAAGTTGTTAAAATTATGAAAACCTTTATTGCTACCCATGGCAAACCCAACAAAATCATAACAGATAGAGGAACAGAGTTTAACAATAAAATATTTAAAAATCTATGTGTATCTCATGACATAGAACTCCATTTTACTACTCCTAAAATCTCCACTGGAAACTCTCCTGTAGAAAGATTTCATTCAACCATCATAGAAATTTACAGAGTCCTTCTTTCAAAATATCCAGATAAAGAACCCGAAGATTTAATGTTGGACACGCTAATTGTATATAACAACTCCATTCATTCGTTCACTCAGTTCACACCAATGGAACTAAAAAACGGACATTATCAAAAAACCGAAATATTCCCCAATACTGTTATTAAATCATTAAATGAATATATAATAGAACAAAATAATAATTATGAAAAATTATGCGCTTTGATACAACAAAGAAATAGCAGACTTAACACGGCTTCTCCACCTGCTATCTGAATGCTATTGCAAACTACTTTCTCTTTCTATCAAAATTTGCCAAGATGGAGTCTGGTGTGGTAAACTTGCTATAATTGGACGTTTAGAAATCATTCTTAAAAAATATTTATATAATTTTATTAATATAATTTTTTAAAATTTATTTGGTTATTTATTTTTTATTTATTGAAATATGTATGTATCACCAGTATGAAAGCGAAAAAATTTAGTAGACGCAATATTGAAATTGAATATTGATATATCGCCATATTGAAACGTCAAAATATGCATGCTATATACATGCTATCGAGTTATGCCGACATAGCATGTATTCATAGCATACAGATAGCATATAAATATTATTGCGTGTCTCCACTTGCCATTTGATCGAAATTTTCTAGCATAACTAGATAGCAATAGCAGGTGGAGAGTCCATGTAAGACAAAAATTATTGATAAACTAAAAAAAATAATAGACGAAATAAAGTAAATCCACCTTTCGTTAAGCATCAAGTCATGAAAAACAATAAAGTTACGATAACAACTAACAAGAATCGCAAGGTGCATAAGTCTAGAATAAAGAAAACTTTGCAGGTTGAAGGATGCCTCCAGCCAAACCTTGGAAGTTTATAATTATGATGACTGATAATTTAATATCGGAAATCCAGATAAGTTGTTAACAACATTGGACAGCTGTTAGGTTGGCTACCTATATCATAACCTCACGATCCGGTGTCCGAACCGACAGCTCGATGTTTCTCCTCACAAGTGTAGCATTATCATTTCAAAATTGCCTTGTTAGTAAATAATTATTAAATTTTGTAAAGTTAGAAGGTTAGTCGGAACACATTCTTTGAGTACCTTCCTTTGCCATGAAGACGAAGAGGGTATTTAAGAATATCACGAACTAGATTATCATGATAGCAACCAAGCAGTACACGACAATCTTACCCTCCCCACAATGTTTCAGCACTCATTTACGAATCATAAATAAAAGATACGAGGATCCATCCATCCATATATGACATCACTCCCTTGGTCTATTGAATTTATTATAATCATAATCATTTATCTTTAACTGAATAAACAATTTTCCGAGAATCCAATTTTCCCGGTGATTCGAGCTTTTTATTGATCAACGAGTAAGGATGACGACAAATCGCCCGGTAGGGCGAATTTCGATGATTTTGGTACAGGATTACTTATGTAATAGAGAACGTCAATAAAACGGTGTTGTGTAGTAAACTTTAGGAAAGCGATAATACTAATGAAAGAGGTGGTGAGGGTGACGAAAGGAATCGAACACTGATAGCAGGGATAATGTCGGTAAGTATAGCTTAGAGAAAAATTGAAACTTGTTATCATCAACACCAAAGAGCAATTGTGACAGCTAACAAAATTAAGACTGGTGGAGTCATTCATTTATAGGATTTGTTGAAAACGTTTTGGTTAGGACACTGAAAAGTGTCTGAAGGAGGTACCGGCCAAGTGGCAACCACGGATTGTATACCAATTATGATTGGTAGAGCGACAAGAGTATTCCGGAAACGGTGACTGACGATTGACAACTCACATGAAGACTGCCCAGAGTTGACAATACTTGTTTTGCAACTGCCCGTTCACCGAAGGAAGATTTATGCAGAAGTTTTAAACATCAGAAAGGGATCCGGCACAATCATCACGAAGGATCAATATAGGTTTCGAATGTGGGTAATATGTGGAATTTGTCTCCCAAGTATGTTATATAGCTTATTATGGCTTTATTCATTGTATTCTTGTCTTCTGTGCATTTTAATAAATTACTTGTAAAAGACGCTACCTATATTTAAACCAATTTAACATCAGGTTATATGCCCAAACCCACGTAAATAATCATAGAAGTTTGTAAGGGTTCGATCACTGATCTATATACAGTGGGTTCGATAGTATTTCTGATTTTGTTAAAATTCGTGGTGAACCAGTAGGTTTTTGTGATTTTGTCTGTCACAAAATTATTCAAAAAAAAAAGTAATAAAAAGGCGGCATATGTTTTCTATCGAAAAATTGAAAAGCAGAGAAAATTATGTTCAAGCTGAAGAATCAACAGTTAAGAATTTTTCGCACATTTAAGTCGAATTTATTTGACTCTGTAGCAAAATTTTCTACAGAAAAATTTGCTGCAGTTTTGAAGTGAAGTTAGGAATTTATTTTTGTTAAGGGGCCTGCCTTCAGCAAATTTATCTACAGAATAAACAATTTTTATTCCGAAGGGGCAATAAGCTTTACAAAATGAAATGTAGGGGAAATTTGTTTACAAAAATATATCCAATTTCGCTAATTTGATTGGTTGTTTTTGCTCTCCCTCTCTTGGATTTTTATTCTCCAGCAAATTTTTCTGCAGAAAATTTTGCTACAGAGTCAAATAAATTCGGCTTTAACAGGCAAGTACGATTGAAGAAGTTTGAGATAATTTAAAGCTTGCTTTTAAAGATTGTGGTCTACGTTATCGTGTAGCACTACAGTTGGTCTTACTACAAAAACAAATTAAGCGAAGATGCGGCTAGACATTAGTCTGTTTTTTTGTATTTGGCGGCTTGCAATCTTATTCCTAAATCAACTGAATGATATGCAGACTCTGGTGCCTAAGCACATGAGATATGAGCAAGGTTGGTTGGAAAATCTTAAACCAGTATCAGATTCAGGAGAGGTCTCGAGTGCAAATGAATCAAAATTGAAAGCTGAATTGTCAAAAATAAGAAGTTACTGGTTGAGGCAAAAGTTAAATGCTGGAATGCTCATAATTACACAGTCGGATGAAACAGGTTTGATGGTTAGAGCCGCAGAATCACAAAAATTAAGGCATCGTCCTCTAGGACATGTAATGAGATGGAATGAGCTTTGTATGTGATCAGCAAGGCAAGTGTGAAGTTTGGATCAAAGGGAAACAAATTCGTTTTCCGTTCAAAGACAGCAAATCCCGAACTTTTAGCCAACTGATGCATTTGTAGGCTCGCAATAGTTTATAACTATTTTCAACGATTTTAACCACACAATTTCTGTTATATCTGTATTTCTGATATTTCATCAAGAACAAATTTAGCACCTTGAATGTTTTCAAAGACTTCAAAGCGTTTGCGGACAATAAAGCGGGTCAACATTTAAAACGTTGCGTTCAGATAATGCCACAGAGTACGGCAACAAGGCATTTTGTAAGTTCTTGCGAGATTCGGTGATACGACGTCAAACAACTGCACCGTATAGGCCGGAAAAGAACAGCATGATAGAAAAGATGAATAGAACGTTGGTCGGTTGTGCGAAATGTATGCTTTTCATCGCAAAGGCCGACAACAGATTTTGGGGTGAGTCTTTCAACACGGTGGCCTATCTTGTGAATCGTTCATCGTGTCGAGGGACTATTGTCAAAACGCCCGGGAAAATTTCGTTCTGAAAAAATTTGTCTAGACAGCTAAATGAACAAGGTATTAATATCGGTTAACAATTGATATAACTATAAATAATTAGCTATGTAAATTGATTTACAATAATTCTTAGTTAAAGGTTAAATCTAGGTATAAGAATTGTTGCAAATTTTTCAATGTAATGTTGACTATGATAAATAATGAATAAATCAGCGGGTCCAGGCGGACCATAAGAGCGAAGCTTATGATACTGCATAACTCAACACTGGGTAGCATCCAGGTTAGATTCAAATTAATTAAATTCACTAGTCGGGGGCGATGGCTTACAAGCTAAAAATGAGTGTGTGCTTCTACTCAAGAGGCAACCTACTACCTAAAAAGTAAAGTGAAACACCTAAGGCACGCACTTACAGGTGCATCGACAAGTCGAACATTCAATTTAGATTACTTCGTTGAATTCTCTTGCAATTGACATTAACTTTCTGATAATTTTCCTAATTCATACTGACTAAATTTACAAATTTTGTTCTTTTTAAAAACAATCTGTATAAATTTAAAAAGTTAATATAAATTTGACCCGTGCTGTCCGAGCTAAAATCGGACAGCCTTACAGCCAAATCATCATTTAAGACATAATATTGTATTTTTTTTATTTTGCTTAACAAGATTATTAAAATTAGGCACATTCACTAATTTAAATAATAATAAAAAGATTACCCAAATAACCCCTAATTTACATAAATCTATGTGGTAGCCAATCGCTTTGTTTATAAAATGTCTGACTGAGAATGACCACAAACTATATCTTCCTGTCTAGAAAGCATTCTATACAAAAATTTTATACTTTGGCACAATTCCATCAGCAAACATAAATACTGGCTCCCATAAAATAATGTTATGTATTTGAAATGTAATTACATAAAGCATATAAAATATAACATAAGATATACATTTTTTTTTTGTATAAACAATGTATTTTTTACAAATAATAATATGACTGCATTCGACGACTGAAGATATTGCTGACACAACTATTTCCCAGAGAAAAATAAAACTTCTGAACTTGCAAGTATATAAAAAAACAATACTGTCCCAAATAATTTATATCGCATATATTTTTTTATATTAAACAATAAAAACTTCGATTAAAAAGCATTTTTACCATTGTACATGTCGTGTGCATGTGTTTGATTGTTTCTCGGTACATGCATAATATGCACCTCGTACGATATATTAACTTATACTTGCGAGGCGAGGAAGTAAACAGGTCCCTTTTCATTTACCAATTCTTCGTACGGTAGGTACACGATTTTAAAAATTTCCTCACGATATTTCAATGAAAGTTAAATAAAATAAGAAAATTCATAAAATGATCAACGGAAGGTATAACTGCTCTTACGAGTACATTATGTACAATTCGGTATTCCCATATATCCCATTATTTATTACAAACAGGCAATGATTCCTTTTTCGAGCTACTGCAACACGGGTAAAGTAGAACGAATATAAATAATAAAAACAAAGATAAACATATTTGTTTTATTTCTGATCCAATTTTTATGGTTTATTTTTGATATCTTCCCGTTGTGTGTGTGTGTGTGTTTGTGTGTCTCGAGGTGATTTTCCTCCTCGATATTATTTACAGAGAAAATACATTTCTTTACGGATTTAATATTATAATGGCATAAAATCTGTTTTATAACTTTATTTGATCGGAAATCGGATATCGATAGAGGGGAGCCCGTAACACTTACTGAATTGGCCATATCTAGGAAAACCGTGTTGAAATATTTAATCATCCGCATATAATTGAATACACCTCAAACACCCCTTATATATAAAACTAATACGTGAATATCAAATTTAATTTCAAATTTTATGCTGGTGAGGTAAATTTGCATATTTTTTTGTATTTCGGTGTGAATGTGAAACCACCGTATCCTCTCGCACGACATTGACGCGGGAATGATGATCCACAGACAAACAGAATGGATTTGATTTCAATAAATGTTGTTATGGCAATTATACGTTATTTGGTAACGCTTAGTATTTTTTATGCAGATACACAAATTATTATTTTTATTTGGGGTAGATATGGTTCAAGTTTTTATTTTTGTTTTGGGGTAATTTTATTACTCAATTTAGGTTGAACTTGATTTATTTTTATATTTTTATTCCTTGCTCGGATATGGGCTGTTTTGCGGTTAACCAAATGTTAGGAAGCAGAAAGGTTAATTGAGATATATGTATTGTTATTGGATCGTATTGAAAGTTATTTTCTAATTTTTCAATTATTTTGTGTTTTTTTTTATAAATAAATTGTTTTATTCGATTTAGAATGGGGGTACCAAAACGGCTTAAGGATATTCATATGATGACCATCATCATCAAAGTGTATAACACTTTAATGACTTTTAGAAATTATTATTGAACTTTTGTTTATTCGCATTATTTGATTCGGAATGTAGAACCACGTATTAAACGTACATAACCAAAGAATAGAAGAATGTTAGCGGTGATAGACTTGGCCCGGTTATACAGACACATAAGAAAGATGACTGTACAAAAGAACAGAGAATTTTCAGTATCAAAAATTTATTTATTTTTTAACGTTAAGATAATCTTAGTTAGTATCTTTTGATAAGTGGGTACATATTGATTAACGAGTTTATCTTTCTAACGAATCACAAAACACATATTGAAAGAGTACGTATATTTATTGTGAACTTCCAAAAATTAAAATTCGACCAAAATCAGTTATTTCAGTTTTAGGGCCTAAACTTTAAAAACTTTCGAATGCCATAAACCATACTCTAAACTATTGCAGTGAATTCTAAACGATAAAGCATCCTAAGTTTCACCTACACTGAGAAAAATTTTGATTTGTAAAGTTGAAAAACAAAGTTTTTAATTTGTAAAAATATGAAATTCTTTTCGAATATAAAAACTATTTGTTTATTATTAAATGAAATTTAAAAAAATGATATGATATGATAGAGTCGTACAGGCCAACCATAACGGCAATCCTAGGTACATTACCATAATCCTGAAATATTAACAATCAAATAACAAATTATGTCTGAGTACGAATAATATTTCAACATCATGCGAGCCCAGGCAGGGCATCCTTAACAGATAAGGTTACTTAGGAAAGGATGTTAGCCACAGAAAGAACTAGGGCGAACCGCAACAAAGTCATTTGCTATGTAATTAAATATATTAAAATGTTAGTCTCAATTAAATTCATGCTCTAGATTAGATTTTGTTAGTTTATTAATTTGGATTAGTTGTGGTTAAAGTAAAGGACACTAATATTCAACATATGTATTCGGCATCCATCAGTCATAATAGACTGGTTAGGTTATTTAATTCACATCTATGGGTCATCTCATCATATGCCGTTTGTAACCTTATTTTGCCCTATCTTCCCACCCAACACCATCTAACGTTCGTAATGACTCGACAAGATTATCATACATATGATGGCCTAAATATTCCGTTGATATTGTAATATTTAAATTCGGTTGCATTCAGCTACCTATATTTAAATTCATCCAACTAAATCAGGGTTGATTTATATCTAACATTCACACAACTTTACTAAAACATAAACTGAACTCAACCAGAAAGATCGTCGAAAAACAACATTCCATAGCAAAAAGTCTTTGGATCGTTAACATATTTAGCCCTCACTGTATAGCTTACCAAGACGTTGTTTGTACACAGGGGTCAATCTGACCCCACATACGTTATAGTGCATTTTTATAGAAATAATTAGATATTGTAGTTTTTTCTTCCTTTATTTATAATGTCATTGCAAAACTAAAATTAATTCAAACAAACAATTCATAAATTTAATCAATATCACATAAATATAATTCAAAATAACAAATAAAATCAAAAGTCAAATTCATTAAACATATAAATTCATGTGGCATATATCTTATTCTGATGCATCATTTATGATACATTATAGATTCTGCGGTCGAATCATGTTCATCTTCTTTGAAGCATTTTGTATACACGATCTTGGTTGGCTTGACTGGAACATGATGGATGATTAGAAAAATGGCATTGAGATTTAGTTTTAACTTTGGCAGATCGGGGGCACAGAAAGCATCGTGAACGTTTACTAGCAGCTGAGACCATTGCTTGTTCTGTTGTTGGAAAGCGTCTTACATCTAAAATTTTGTACCCAATTAGATTGATCACGGTTTTCACATTTTTTTTAAAACTCGTGGATTTGATAGTCGCTGCATCACATTTTCCTGAACCAACTGCATAGCCAATTCTTTCAAATTTGTTCTCCCCGATGACTTTCGGAAGCGAGAGCTGGACCATGACCTCTAATGACTGTAGATTATTATCTACCTTCGAAAGAAAGGTCATCCGTTCAATTTTTGGTCCTATTAAAGTTGCGAACAATGAATACCGGATTCGCATGAACCACGAAATAAAGCAACTTCTCGGAGGTAGCGATATTATCGGCTTCATTAAATCTAATCGAGTGAGATGGCTCGGCCACGTTGCAAGGTCTCCACAACAACGAATGATTTACAAGTAGTTTACAACGAATGGAGTACGTCGTAGAGGAAGACTCCGACTGCGCTGGCGTGACGACGTCGAACAAGACCTACTCGTATCAGGATGTCGAAATTGGAGGACGAGAGCGATGGACTGAGAAGGATGGAGGACCATAGTGCGGGCGGCAAAATCCCTTCATGGGATGTAAATGCTAGAGAGAGAGAGAGAGAGAGATGACTTTCGATTCACATATAGCTGAGGATATGCACTTGTGTGCAAGTTGCAGACTGGTATATCGCACACTCAAAAACATTGCTTAAATTTATAATATAAATCTTGCTTTGTAGCTTATATAATTCAAGTTACCAATGAATTGTAAAGCAGAGACTGCATTAAAATTTATTCTAATGCAAATATAATGCAATAAAATGCAACGTTTGCATTAATCCTTAAATTTTGAAGTTTTATAGCATTTTAGTTCATAATAATATAATATACATAATATAATATACACTCAATCCCCTTTTTCGCCAAAAGTTCAAAAATTTCAGTTCAGTACGTTATGTTTGATGTTACCTTTACATATAATACATTTTACAAGCCGGGAAATCCCTTTTTGTTGAAAACTATTTTCCTTTTGTTACATTGAATTTGTATTGTTGTATTGAATTTGTTTTGCGCGATTATTTCGATGTTTTCTAGAACCAATCTGTCGCGTAAAAAAAGGATTAGGCGTAATTTTTCGGCACTAACCCAACCAACAATGCAATTAAAAAAAATTAAAGTAAAGTAAATTTTTTCATGTAGATTGTAGTTTAAATTTTATTTTCGAGAGAGCAGAATAAAACAATACAAAAAAAATTTATGGCTAAATATAAAATAAGGTTTTAAACAATAGCAATAAAAAATTACTACGACTTATTTTGAAGTGAGACGTATAATTCAAAAGAAGTAGTGCACGGACCAATCAAAACCGTACGATCAACAAATGCGGATGCGTGCTGCAAAAACAAATTATGTCTTTCTTTTGCTTTCTGGTAGAATAAAACGTTTCTAACTCAAACCAAATGTTCAATATTACGCTTGATCGTTTTGCTTTTTTGTTTTTGCCTGTTTCACAGTAAAAATCAATATAAAGGATTTGTTATTAGTTCATTTAGCATAAACATATAGTTGCATCCAAACGCACCAGAAGAGCAGTTTCAATGCTTTTTTAATTTAATAAGTTTTAATCGTCTAACTAATTTATAGTGAGTTACATATTGTACTCGTATGTTAACGGATTATATATTGAAAATATTTCTAATAATATTATATTATATATTGTGGAATTACTAAAATAAACGCTCATTATAAAATTTGTGATAGAATGCAAAAAGCCTATTTTATCTAACAAAAAACTGATTTATCACAGTTAACAAAATGAAAATGTATGATGTGGTGGGTGTGTAATCTACGGTGTGTAATACATGTATAATTAAACAATAAATTGTGTATCGGATTATTAGAAAAATAACAAAACATAATAATTTCTATAATTTTTTATGACGAAACCGTTATAGAAAACATATGTAACGTCGAGAGAGCATTTTTGACGCAGTGAGAGTGGTTTTTATTTTCATAATTTAGTAAGTAACTCTGTGATAGTTTTATTTAATCTATAGAAATACAGTGAAATAAATAGTTACATGGTTCAATATTGTCAGGAAAAACATGGAAAAACATATGGTGCACTGCAGGGTGAAATTACCGAAAGGGAAAACGCAATATATCGAAATTGCTAAGAGAGGAGATTCCTGGGAATATAGTGACTTTTTACTTGCAAGTAAGTGAGATTCGGTGTGATAAACTTGTGAATAGCATTTTGTTTTCGTTTAGTATAAAAATAAAATTATTGTTAATTCGAACTTGTTGTTTATCGAGAAATGTTTTAAATTTTATAATAGTATGTAGATTCAAAATAATAATCTTTTATTTTAGTTTTATTCGGTGAAAAACATGTAGAAATACATAAATAGTTCTATTTTTGATCAGAACATATTTTTGATCCGGGAACAGAATTTCTTAAAATCGAAGGTAATTTAATTTTTCTTTTTTTGAAAAAGTATACACTAAATAACTAATTTGTTAAATGTTTAGGCACAATTTTGTTAAGGAATTTATCAAATGTCTAATTGTTGGTAAATTATTTTATTTTCTTATCTTTAATTAGAGTGGCTGCCATCTTTTCAAAGAATTTTCATTTTATTAAATTTATTACCTCATTAGGAAAGCTATTGGCAAAGAGTAAAAGACTAACCTTTCACGAATCGATGAAGCGCATTATTGTCTTTAAACCGGTAATACATTTAAAATTGAAACTGATACTTTGGCTAATACAGAATTTAAATACTTTTTCAGTTAAACTCCACATCAGATGAACTCAAAAATGAACAATTTACTTGTCCCTATTTAATTGCTGTAGGAGAAAGCAAACAATTAATTTCACAACTCCTGATCTGTGTCGAAAACGAGCTTATTCCTTTGCCACCTAGTTTCGAGGTTAAGGAATCGATAGAAATACTCTTTAAGTCACATTATGTCTTCAATCAACACTTTGACAGTAGCCTGAAAATTTTTTGGACGTTTATTTCTTTTTATTTTTTTAAAATTGAAAACAAATCTATTCCAACGAAAATTAGAGATGTTATTAATAAGTTAAACATCTTTTTATCTAATAATCAAACAATTTTATTTCAAATAGTCATTTAATTTTATAATCACAAACTATCGAAATCGTATTAAGACTTTTAATTACAAATATTATTATTATTTATTGATTCATATTTATTATTTCATTTTACGTTAACGTGAATTTTATACTTTCTTTAATTTTGTAAAATTTTATTATAATTTCGTTTGTATTTTAAGGATTCAAAAAGATGTTAAATAATTTTAAATTAACATCACTTTACTTAAAATGAAATCATTTAATCATAGATTATAAAAAACATCGATTTAGCTATATTTAACTTTTCAAAAGCTATCGAAATAAAAATAAAAAATTTAGTTTTAAACAACAAAATACATTTGGCACACGTCACAATAAGAATAATATAATATTTTAATATAATTTTAATTTAATTTCAATATTACAATTTAAAAATTAAACATAAATTATTTTTATCTACTATAGATTTCTATAGATAATTAAATCAAAAATAATTATTAATTAAAATTAGTTTTTGAATTACATGTATTAATTAAAACTTAAAAATGAAATATTTCTGTTTTTTGTGTGGAATGCAATTCAATAATATCAAAACTACCATACATCATTTAATACTAAAAAAGCATTTAAAAGATAAAAGCTCGACTAAAATAAGATGTGTTGCTAACAAAGCATGTAACAGTATCTTTGCGACGTTTGCTAGTTTGCGGAAACATGTTAAAAGAAATAATTGTTACAGATCTGAAACTATACCTTTCAATCTACCTCCCAGTTGTGACGTTAACATGTTTAGTAATGAACAATTTAAAATTACTTCTTCTGAATATGTAACTAAACTAAACAATCCTACAATCAGTTGTGAGACGAAAATGAAAAACTTATATAACACAATGAATGAATTAGGTATATCTGAAGATTCCATTTCTAAAATTTTTACTGCCACTAAAGAGTTAGTCAAAGAAGTCTTATTTTCTTATAACATAAATGAATTCAGTGATACCAATAGTTCTATTGAAAAATTATTTCTTAAATATTGTTCAAAGTTCAAGCGACGCAATAATTTTAAACAAAACCCATTTTACAATCCGCCAGTTGCCTACTCTGTCGGATTCAGATGGGAAATGCGTTTTAACCAGATTTCAAACTTATACAAGCGTGCCATTATTCCAAATACATTTTATTTTGTGGCCATAACTAAAACATTAAGCAAACTGTTTTTAAATGACCATTTCAAAAAATCTTTCTTAGAGCATCATAATACTCATAAGTGCAATAATAATATATTTAAATATGCATATTGTGGTTCAACATTTAATACTATTAAACTTGAATTTAATTCTGATTTTTGGTTACAATTACAATTATATTATGATGATTTTGAAATCGCAAGTGTTAGGAAGTAAAGTTGTTATACATGAAGTTGGTGCGATATATTTCACTTTACAAAATTATCCAAATCAATATAAATCACAGTTAGCGAATATCTTTCTAGTATGCTTGTTTTATGTGAATGATCTTCATGGTGATTTCAACTTAAA
This sequence comes from Nephrotoma appendiculata, assembly GCA_947310385.1. Classification (NCBI taxonomy): domain Eukaryota; kingdom Metazoa; phylum Arthropoda; class Insecta; order Diptera; family Tipulidae; genus Nephrotoma; species Nephrotoma appendiculata. The sequence goes on along the minus strand of OX371224.1, from coordinate 14,921,751 downwards.
TGATATATTGCGTCCTATAGTAAATGACGTTAAAATTCTTGAAACTACAGGTATTATGGTTAAGGACTTACGATATTTACGTGGAACAATGTTTCTCTTGCTCATGACAATTTAGCGGCAAACGATTTAGGAATGACTAAATCTTTTTCTGCCAATAATTTTTGCAGAATATGTAATATGGAGAAAAAAAATACGAAAATTGCAACTATTGAAGATACTTCCTTACTGAGGGATATATCATGTTACGACATATTACTGCAACAACCTACAGATAAAAAAATCAAACTGTCTGACACGCAAGGTATTTATCGACAATCTTGTATACATGATTTGAAATATTGCAATACAATGAAAAATCACAGTGTTGACTTAATGCATGATGGATTAGAGGGATTTGTCTCTCTCATACTTAAATATATGTTTGAACTTTTTTTAAGTGAAAAGCTATTTTGTAATATAAATACTATAAATGACTACATATCAGCGTATAATTTTGGCTATTTAGATAAACCTGAAAATGTTAACCTAGAAAAGAGTAATTTGGGACAAAATGCGATTCAAATACTTTGTTTGGTGACTCATTTCCCTGTTATATTTTCAAAAAATTTTAGACCTGAACATGGCGTGCAGTGGGAAGGAATATCCAGTACTTTAAAAATTTTAAAAATTATTTTATCTTATGAAATATATGAAAGTGACATATCAGTTCTAAGTAGTTTAATCGAAACCCATTTAAATATAGTTATTAATATATTCCAGAAAAAAACTGACTCCAAAGCAGCATTTTTTAACACATTATCCCAATATTATTAGACGAATGGGTCCCATTATTTACATTGTGGACCATGAGATATGAGTCGAAACATAGGTATTTTACCCGTTTAAAAATTCAAAACTTTGTAAATGTGTGCAAGACATTGTCAGAAAGACATCAAGAATACATATCTAATGTATGGAATAATAATGAGCTAGAAAATAAAATAATTCTAGGAAAAAAAATTAAACATTTAAACGATACCAATTCATCCCCTACTTTCAGCTTACGCTTTTCGAACATAATTTTCATTATAGGAAAGGATTTTTTTTAATAAAAGAAAAAGTGAATGATTTTCTCGTTTACTTTTATAAAATTAAAGATATTATACAAAAGGAAAATACAATTTATTTACATGTAAATGAATTTTTATTGGTACTTTTGATGAATTTTATTGCGCTTTTAACATTTTTGAGAATAACATTGAACCTCAATTTATTAAATATTTAAATATCAAATATAAAAAGAGTTACGAACAATGTTATTGTAATTCTAATAATAAGAACTACATTTTAGCTCATAATATTAATTTCCTTTGAGCTAATTAATAATTCATTTTAATTAATAAAATTAATTATAAGTTTAGTAAAATACGTAAATGTAGTTGATACATAATATGTTATTTAAATTAAATGAAAGCAATAAAATAATAACCAGCAGAAATTTATTGTAATTTTATTAACACCTTGCCCCGGTAAGGAGCCGATGCTAAATAATAAATATCAAGCTTCCTTAGCCCATTTAATGCAATGTTATCTACTATTTTAATATGCCGTGTGATTAAAAGCGTTATAAATTGCTAAAAAAAATCTGCAATTTACATTAAAAAAGTTTGGATACAAATGTTATATTTCAATATACCAAGCTATACAACCAACTGCAAATTAAGATATCTTTTTAATATAATTTGCTTTAAAATTTAACACTTTTAAACTATTTTATTAATTCAATCAGTAATATATTTAATTGCAGTCTATTTTAAAATTTAATACTTTTAATGAATTTTATTAACGTATCCATACTAAATTTTAAAGTAAATTTGCATCAGGTTTTATTTCAATTTGTTTTATATTATAATGGAATATAACTAAGTTTAGTGAATAATCAGCAGAACGACGCTCATTTGGTTGTTTCCTCACGTATATTTCGACTTTCAGACGGTAGGAATTTTTGGCGTCGTATATCCCGAATATTTGTATGCCATATCTCCCTATAGTTTGGATGGAATGCATACATGAACGAACATCTGCCACGAGTTAACAGTAGCTGCTCGTCGATTGTTAAGTTAGTTGATGGCTTATAAGGTGGTTGAACATTTGCTAAAAACTTGTTCCATCATGAAATGGCGCTACTTTATTAGTTTGATATCGCTCTTGTCTGGTTTAGTAGTAATCAAATCGTAAAAATCGAAATATTTGATGGACTCATGGACAGTTGTCTATGCGGTAAAGCTCATCGAATCTCTAGAATTCCGAATAGAGTCTAAATCTCTACAGAATTAATATCATACCACACACGATGTTCTTTCGCTGTTTTGTTGTTCACCGTATAGAATTTCCCTGCTTTTCTATTGGTTTCGGCCACTATTACGGTAATCAATGTGTCTGGTGTACATTGTTGAAATGCCAACAGTGGTGTAGTTAAAATTTGAGCGGGATGTGCAGTTAGACCTTCTCTTTCTCTTAGTATTAGAAGATCACGCAACCTGGTCACATCACACGAATTTGGACGCCATTTTCGAGTAACCTGCGCGTTCAACAGTTGGTCCTTCTACATTCTCTTCGTCTGCTATCAAATCTTCATCGGAATCATTTAGATTTATATCATCAACATCGCCTTCTCAATCAAAATCGTCGTTGGCTATTTTATCTTCGACAGATGGTTCTGGGTTGAAACACTTCCAAAGAGTTCCCGGAGTGAGAAAGTATTCGAAGAACAATACATTTACATTCCATATGCATGCACAACAAATAGTTTTGTGGTCGTTATAATTTACAAAATCGTAAATGTGCTTGCTTTTTTTTATATTAATCCTATTACCTTAAATAACGTCAAATTTAACAAGCTTTCAATTGGATTCTATGTAAATGCTTTTAGTTGAGGTAATCTAAATTATTCGTACTGTTTATATTACAAAAAATATGATTTTTAGGTTTTAAAAACGGTTGGGGTCAATATGACCCCAATGCACAGAGTAAGGGTTAATTGTATTGAGTTTATCCTCAAAGCGTAAGTAATTAAATAGACTCTCTTATCAAGAATGTTGTAATTACAATCTTCCCTGACCTTCTGGTATGTTCAAAAAATGTACTTAAATAATTTTAATAATAAAAATAAATTGAATTATATTTGTCGACAACTTTATTGTTTTAAGTCAGGGCTTTCGATAAAATTTCAATTTATAGAACTGTATAAAGTAAGGAACGAATTTAATTTACGAACACAAAACATTCTAGAAATATCTCGAGCCTAGAACGTTTAATTAATTTTAAATTCTTGTCTCTTTTATGTATAATAACCCACCTAACGGAAGAGCGGAGCAAATATTCACTCAACGAAGTGACATCTACCACCAAATTTCCTACCGGACAAGTGGTGCAGTGGTTAAAGCTTCGGCACTTGGACCGGGAGGTAGTAGAATTTTCATCATCGATTACAATCGGTGATGTTAATAAACACAACTAAAGACTCTCTGATGATGGAGTGCAGAATTCAGCGCCGACCCACCGTCCATGTCAATGTACAGGTTGACATGGAGCTTGCAATGTGCAGGTGGTATACTTTAGATGTGTAAGTAGATGATGGGTTAATGATATGGCGTGAATGCGTGATATCACAATGGGCCAGAAAATGGCCTAAGTATCAACCACTGAATCCTAACCTAACCTACCACCAAATTGATTAATTATAAAATCATTTGTGAAGCAAACATTCACAATTTGAAATGGCATCTACCACCAAATTAATTTATTATAAAATTCTTAAATGCAATTTTTAAAAATAAATGATGTTTTTTGATTTTAATAAAATATTTTGTAAAATTATTTAAAAAATATCTTTTAAATTTTAGAAAATATTTATTTGACGAGAATTATGTTTTCGAATTATGCTTAGTTAATTTTTTTTTATATAATAAAAGAAAATTCGTGTCGCAAATTTAATCAAAGATTTTATAAATAATTTAATTACTTGAATAGTGTAGTATTTCAATTAAATAAAAAAATTGTGTAATGCAAGTGATACGTTAAGCTAAAAAATAAATAAATGCAAGTGTATTTAATTCATAAAATAAGAAAGTATTTTTGTTTATAGGAAATTTAATGACGATTGAAGAGCAACAAGAGCTGAGCATAGTAAATTGCATGATACGAGTATAAGAATCGAGTAAGACTCGAGCACTATTTTGTTAATTTAAAAACAAACTTGCCTAAAAATTTTCGAATTTAATAATAATAATATTTTTTTTGTTTTGTGAATTTGGCTCGAAAGAAACATATTTTAACCCTTTGCACTCGTATGTCACTCTGGAAGTGACAATACTAATTTACTCTAGAACTCGTATATAAGTCTGTACACCAAAAAAAAGTACCACACTGTAAAAGATTACAAAAATTAAAACTATTTCTATCATTTATTATTATTATAAAATAATAGTAATAAATAAATTAAATATGATACGTTCAACTCTACGACAAAATAATACAAGTTGATACCCAACAACAAAGTGTGCAAAGGACTAATTCAAAAAGGTCAAAAGAATTATAAGGGGAAAGTTTGTTTATCAAATAAAATGTTTTGGTTGGGTAGTTTTACAGAGCTCTCACAATAGAAAACGCCGTTACCTTGGCCTCAATCTTTTGCTATATTTAGTATCTCTCACAATAAACAAATTTAATTTAAAAAATGTTGTGGCCATCACCCGATTTTCTTTTACCACGAATGTATTCATTGGAAAAGCTCCTATGGAAGCTGCCACTTGTGGGCGCAGATGTCCACCACATTTTGCATAGCTCTCCCAAATTATGGAAAAGCTTTAGTATGATGTTTTATTCCGAATAGTTAATCCGCCTGGTCTGTAGAGATGCTACCGAATTTCGGTGAAGTAAATTTTTTTTTATCAAACTCGTCACTGTCAGTAAAACTTAGAAATGATCTAAGCTAATTCTGTTAGAAATTTAATTTAGAATCATTTTGTTTTTAATTGTTTAAGCGCCTATGAAAGCTGCTATTTCCAGTGGACCGATGTCTGTCACAAATCAATGGGATCTCCCAATTTACGGAAAGGCAATGTAAAAAAAGTATGAAGGTTCATACCGATCAATCAATCCGTAAGGGCTGTAAGGGGACCGAATTTCTGCTGAAAAATAGTTTCCTCAAAACACCGCTTAAATTTTGGAAACCTGATCTGGACCACTGCTCTTGCAAAATTAATTTACAATCTTTCAGATCATTGTGATTTTTCTGAGAAATGATATACTTTTCAAAATATTTGCAAAAACCGAAAAAGCTTCTATGGAATGTGTCTTTTCCACACGTGGTGGAACACGAGAAAGTAAATGTATGGAACGAACTAGTTATGACAATTTTGTAATTGATTCAGATCGTAATGAGATAGTAAATGGTGATAGAGATATAAAACCAAATGGAAGGAGCACTCCACGAAAGTCCGGTAGAATGCGTCGACCACCAATTAAGTATAGAGATTATTTTTTGTAATTGGAGTTTTTATGAAAAATTTTCAATAATTAATTTTAAGTTTTTTTTATATGTTATCATTAAATTGAAATATTTTTTAGCTTAGAGAGGGAGATGTTATGTTTATTAAGTTATTATGTAACGATAAACGTAATGATTATGTTAACTTATGTTATGGTTATCAATATTATGGTAAAATTATCTAATGTGTAAAATAAAGAAAAAGGGATGAATAAAGTAGCTGCGAGAGTAAACGGACGTGTTTGATTAAAGGAAGGAACATACAATTTTTCTTCTGGACTTCCTCGAATGTGTGAAACTTCTCAATTTACAGTAAAAGCTTAAGTATGGAGTTTTATTCTGATCAATCAATCCATCTAGGCTGTACAGAGGCCATATTTTGTTTAAAAAGAAAAGCTTTCCGCTTAAATTTTGGAAAACTGTTACAATTTTTTTTTAAATCTTTTAGTTCATATTCGTTTTTCTTGTAGTTTTTTTTAATCATATTTATTTATTGCAACTGATTTACAAATCATCTAGTAATTTATCTTTCATAATTTATATTCCTGTTTTGAGGGTTGTAACCCTTTGGCTAGTCCGCTTTTCCTTCGCAGCCGTCTTACTGAGTTTGCCTCAACCAACATATGACATGTCTTAGCATTTTGGTGTAGACTAGTATTTTGCATGTGTTTTCTCGCGTGTTTGCTTATTTCTTCGCTGAAAAGATCCATCATCAGATCTCTATGGAGGTTGTCATTTCTTATGTACCACGGTGCAATGACTATTCCACGTAGTATACACAGTAAAAAAAAATGCCTTGAATTTTCATGTGGGCAAAAGTTCCCGATCCTTTTCACGTAAAATTACATGAAACTTGAAAAATAAGTTTTTATTGAAAATTAAATGGTTTATACCGTAAATTTGCTAGTAAAGTTATTTAATAACTTATGTTTTCGGTGCGCGTTAGATATTAATTCTCTCAAATTTAAAGAAGAAACTAAAATTGGTTGAATTAGTTTGTAATTATACGATACATTTCATGTAATTTTAAATTCCAGTTGAAAAATACAGAAATATTCAAAAGAGAGAGAAAATACACGTAATAGTCATAGTATTGTGCATTATTACAGTCAAAATTTAAATTTGTGAGACAAAGTTGGTAAAATTTACGTTGAAAATTCAATTTTTTTTACTGTATACTTTGCTCTTTGCTTTAGAATGACTGGATTTGACCTGGGTTTTATTTCTACCACCCCAAAGCTGAATACCGTAAGTTCACGCAGATTTTACAATTTGTTAGCTCAGAATTTCTTCCTAAAAGCCAATAAATTGTTCTGTCTTTATGCTTCGTCCATTTTAGTTTCGCGTCTAGAGTCATGCCTAGATATTTTGCCACGTTTGATTAGGGAATTTGCTGAGAGTTCCGTTCTACTTCTAGTGGTATCCAGTTGAAATTTTTGTTAGTGAAGTTTACGTGAACAGATTTCATGTTTTAATCAACATGTCTTAGTCGAACTGACAATATTAGTAGCTCTTTGCAATTTGCTTGTGAATTAGTCTTCTCTATCGTTGGCAGGTCCGAGGTATATAGAACATATAAGTTGGCCCCAGAACGCTATCTTGTGGTACTCCTGCTGATATTTTCCTTACTTCCGAGTATTCGCCATCTAATTTTACACGAAAGTGTCGGTTTGATATGTAAAATTCTACTATTTGATAAAACTGCTTTGGTAAGCTTCTGACAAAGGCATGTACTACTTCCAAGAAATTACTTTCTTATTTTCGAGTACATTTTCAATTATGTTTCCCATAAGATAATTTTGTTTAAACTCAGAGCTCTTGGTTTCGGACCTCAATTCTTACTATGGGTGGATTCTTATTTGAGGAAACGTAGATATCAGGTGACTTTTAGGTCATCCATATCTGCTCCTTTCATAGCTACTTCCGGGGAACTGCAAGGCAGTCTGTAAAAGGTTTTTATATTTAATGTAAAATTCACTTTAACTGTTTTAATTCACTTTAACTGTTTTATAATAATTAACACAATTTATAATTTTTAACTGTTAGTTTTATTTTTATTCAATTACATTTTTGATTACATTATCGAGCCTCTACTTCTGGCTCGTCACTACCATGTTACTATCTTACTGACTGCCCTCCTTATATCTATATATCTTTATATGACATTTGTTCGGCCCCTGCTTGAGTATGCTAGTCAGGTTTGGTCCCCATACCATGAGGTGCACATACGAAGAATTGACGCAGTAAAACGTAGATTTTTGCACTTTGCACTGTGCAAATTGCCTGAGGTGGACATTTACAATTTGCCTCCTTATCTCGACCGCTTGGAGCTTATTAACTTATAGCCACTAAGTAAGCGACGATCTGTTACAGACGTCGTCTTCATTCATCAACTGTTATCTGGTGGTATAGATTCTAGAGCTCTCCTCGAAAATCATTGTCTTAAATTTAGTTCATATATACTCAGCCTTCATTTTCCTAATCATAGATTTTTCAATAAATTTTTCATTTCGATTAATATTAATTTATTTTTTAGCCGTTTTATTTCTTTTTTAATTTTTAATCTAGTTGTTCAGGATGACATCGGCGGCAACATCACCTAAAATAAAAACAAAACACAAAGAATCATCAAACAAAAACAAATTAAAATTTTAACACTTATCTGATGATACCAGCTGATCCGCATTTCCGTGACATATATTAAGCTTTGTAGTATACTCATCTAAAAGGACAAAAATAGAATTAAATATGTGTAAATAGTTAATATCAATTAAATTGAGAATTTGTATTATATAACTTACCTTTAAAAATTCAATAATTTTGACATCTTGTTTAGACATTTGTAAAAACAACGAGAGTAAAAAGAAGTGATGGAGCATTGTTAAAATATTGTACTAAAGATTCAGGGATACTATTCAAACGCAGATAGCACTTGTCATCATCATAAAATTAGTTAGTTGAAGCATATGTTGTTAGATGACACTTTGTACTTTTTATTTTCTAAAAAATCAATAAGTTGTAAAAAGAAAATTCAAGATCATTCGATTTTGTACAACAGTGAACAAAGAACACAAAATTACTAAATAAATTGTGAACAAAAATAAATTGTGATTAAAAAGGTAAAATACAGTCCATTATAATTGAAAAGGAGGAACCTGAGGTAGTCATTGAATTGTAGTGTGTTAAATTCATTGGGAATTTTACCGCGATCGATACAAGTTAACACACATCACATTTTCAAACCCCTCAACTGGCTCAACATTGGTCCTTCTAGCCGGATCTCGAAAAAACAAGTGAAAACGCTTATTGTAAAATACGTGTTCAGTGAAGTGAGTGAGATAGTGTTTTCATAAGGAAGCGAGGAGAATTATAAGGTGCAAAATAAAATGGCCGAAGCTAGAGCAGTAAGACGATTGGTGAAAAATCTCGAAGATATCAAGACAAGGGCTTCGACATACAATGAAGCCACAGAATTAAGCGAGATACGAGCTGCACAAGCCCTTGTAGTTGATCAATGGAACCAATTCCAATATGTCGAGGATAAGCTAAAAGGAAAATTTGACGATGCAAATACAGATTCTGTGGAAAAGATTGAAAGTCTCCATTTTGATTTGATGCGAAAGTTGTTCAAATGGGAAAAGGCTTGTGAAGAAAACAATAAGAAAGCAAACAAAACTATGGATGAGTTGGTTTTGAACCAAACTAATTTTTTGCACGAGATTTCCGCAATAAATAAACGCGATGGTGAAGTACGGTTACCCAGAGTAAATATACCAACATTCAGCGGAACATATTCAGAATTTCCATCATTTCGCGATCTTTTCGAGACGTCAATCCACAACAATACAAATATGTCAAAGGTACACAAGTTGCAGTATCTGAAAGGATTGATCAAGGGAGAAGCGTTTTCTTTAATTAAACATTTAAGCGCCACGGAGGCGAATTATGACGAAGCTTGGGAAAAAATCAAGATGAGGTATAACAAACCTAAACACATAATCCATTCATTGTTGAAGCAAGTTATGGAGCAACCGAATATGCAACAATGTTGCTCGAAATCACTGAGACAACTGGCAGAAGTGTCAGATGAAGCCATTCGTGGTTTAAGGGTGCTTGGGGAGAAGGCCGAAGAACGTGATCCATGGCTTATTTATATTTTAGCCAATAAATTGGACAGCGAATCGAAAGAAGCTTGGGATCATGAAACGGCTGAAAACGACTTTCCATCACTAGCTGACTTTTTCAAATTTATCAACAAAAGAAGTGACGCACTGGAAAATCTCAGTTCGATGTCGAAAACCAGGTCCAATCCATCCAAAAGGGTTACATCAATGACAGCTCAAGTTCCATCATCATGTCTACTTTGTGCAGGTGACCACTATCTAGGAAGATGTGAAGATTACCTGAAAAAATCTGTGTCGGAACGAAAAATTATCGTAGCGGAAAATAAATTATGTTTCAACTGCTTGGGGTCAACTCATCACGCCAGCATCTGCAAATCCAAGTATAACTGTGTAAAATGTAGACGACGACACCATGTCACCTTACATTTAGACTCGCCAGAAAAGGAGAATAAAGAAGAACAAGTGGAAACAACTACTTTAAACGTCATGATGCAAACAACCACACGTCACACTAGAGCTATCTTACCGACTGTCATCGTCACTATGGTGGATAGAGAAGGAAATTCTCAGAAATGTCGAGCATTGCTAGATTCCGGATCTCAATCCTCATTTGTATCAGAGGATTGTGTCCAACGGCTGCATTTACAAAGGAAGAAAGCCAATGTAAACATAACTGGCATCACGACGGGTACGATCCAATCGAGAGGAAAATGTGCCTCACGATTGCAGATTACCATAGATGCCTTGGTCATAAACAAACTTCCTTCTAAAATACCAGCATACCATATAAATAAAGGAGACATCCCCATATTGAAGGTATACAATTAGCGGATCCAGGTTTCAACAAGGCAGCTAGTATTGACATACTGGTCGACGCCGATAAATTCTTCGAAATTCTCGAAAACGAACGAAGAAGAATAGGGTCAACGGTATTCCAGAAGACAATTTTCGGATGGGTCGTGTCTGGTCAATACAGCTACTCGAAGAATATAAATTCATCGCCAGAGGCAGATCTTACGGTAATCATGGATGCACAACCCGGTTTTTCTACTCTGACATTCCACGCACAGTTAGATGTAGATATCGACAATACTCTGCGTCTATTTTGGGAGATGGAGGAAGGACCGCGAATAACCAAAACAACACCAGAAGAAGAGAAGTGCGAGATATTTTATAATAATACGCTTCAGCGAAGAGAAGATGGTCGATACGTGGTAAAATTACCATTTCGGGACCCGGCAATTAAACTGGGTAATTCTGTGATTGTTGCGACCAGTAGATTACTCGCATTGGAACGTAAATTGGCGAAGGATGAAAGTTTGCGACAAAAATATATTGATCAGATGCGAGAATACATCGAGATGGGACACATGGTAGAAATACCCCCTAATCAAGTAAAGGTGAGCGATGAGAGATCATTTTATTTACCTCACCACGCGGTAATAAAAGAATCTAGTGAAACCACAAACGTAAGAGTGGTATTTGACGGATCAAGTAAGACCACAAACGGAAATTCCCTAAACGACAGTTTGATGGTCGGAGCGACTATCCAACCGAAACTATGGGTCACATTGATGCGTTTTAGATGTCACTGAACTGCCATCACCGCAGATATAGAACGAATATACCGACAAGTATTCGTATCCCCGGAAGATACAAATTATCAAAGGCTGCTTTGGCGTGAGAAAGCAGAAGAAAAAATCCTATACAAACTAACCAGAGTAACATTCGGACTAGCATGCTCTGCCTATTTGGCGATTCGGACTCTACAACAATTAGCACGTGACAACGGAGATGAGGATGTATTACAACACGTGATAAACGATTTTTATGTCGACGATTTGTTGACTGGTGCAGAGACTGAAGAGGAGGCTGTTGAACTCAAACGGCGATTAACTACGGTATTATTACAAGGGGGCTTTGCATTAAGGAAATGGAAATCCAACAGACCGAGACAAAATGAAGAAGCAAGTAACCCAAAAATTATGAGAGTGGGCGACGACGTGATTCCTACCATCACAGTACTTGGGCTTCATTGGTATGCTGTAGAAGACGTGTTTACGTTCCGAATTAGTGCTGAACTTGAAGGGCCGATCACCAAAAGAAAAATAATATCCGAAGCCTCGATAGTGTTCGATCCTTTGGGGTTCGTATCACCCTCAATAATTTTGTTGAAAATATTGTTTCAAAAACTTTGGTTGTTGAAACTCGGTTGGGATGATCCACTTCCGGCGTCATACGAAAACGAATATAGACGAGTGAGGGAAGACTTCCAATACTTCGAAAAGATAAAAATTCCCCGATTCACCAACCACTATGCTGCTGTTGAAATACATGGGTTTGCAGACGCCAGTGAAAAGGCTTATAGTGCAGTGATATATAACAAATGTATTAATGAAGATGGAGAAATCGTCGTAAACTTGTTGACGGCTAAAACAAAGGTTACGCCTATCAAGAAGACTACACTTCCTAAGCTGGAATTATGCGCAGCTCATTTGTTAGCGAAATTAATGCACTCAATCAAAGAAATAATGAAACCAGATACCAAATATTACGCCTGGACCGACTCCACTATTGTTCTCGCTTGGCTTTCCACGTATCCAGCGAGATGGAAAACGTTTGTAGCAAACCGGACCGGCGAAATCTTAGATAAATTTCCAAGGGTTCATTGGACGCATGTGAGATCGGCAGACAATCCAGCTGATCACGGTTCGAGAGACGTGTATCCACTTCAACTAGTAAATCTAAACCAATGGTGGCATGGACCCGAGTGGTTAAAACGATCCAACACATATAAATCTGACATAACAGACACACGTAAAATAGCGGATCAAATAAAGGTAAATAAAGAACGCAGTAAAACACAGTTGCCGGAGGAGGTTTTCAACGTGATTATCGACGACGACGTCGACGACTGGTTGAGTGTTCTCTTCAAGAGGAAATCTAGATTGAATAAAATAATACGGGTCGTAGCATATGTTAGACGCTACCTATATAATTTGAGGTGCAGAGATCCAAAGAGCAGAAAAATCAGTGAGCTGAATGCCACAGAAATAGAAGACGCCAGAATACATTGCATTATATGGGCACAGAACAATACATTTGAAAGAGATATAGTGAGCTTAAGAAAGTCTAGCATGGTGAAATGTGATTCGAGATTGGTTTCTTTAGCTCCTTTCATTGACGAAGCAAAGGTATTACGCGTAGGGGGCCGACTGTACAATGCTTATTGTGAATATGACAGTAAACATCAGGTTATATTGAATGCTGATCATGTGTTTACAGAGCGAGTGATATGGAAAACACATTACAATAATCTGCATGCTGGTCCAACGTTGACAAATCAGATATTAAGACAGAGGTATTGGATTGTTAACGGACGCGCCAAGGTTCGCTCCATATTGAGGGGCTGCGTTGTTTGTGTAAAACACGCATATAAAACAAGCAAACAATTGATGGGAAATCTCCCCACTGAACGTGTAACTCCAACTTACCCATTCACCAACTGTGGAATCGACTTCACGGGTCCACTTAATTTCGCATCCAAGAAAGGTAGAGGGGGTACGAATCCAGTTAAGGGTTATTTATGTATTTTTGTATGCCTGTCAGTGAAGGCAATACATATCGAAGCAGTGAGCGATTTAACCAGCGAGGCATTTTTGGCCTCCCTCAAATGCTTTGTAGCTAGACGAGGAGTACCAAGGAGAATATACACCGACAACGGTTCTAATTTCGTCGGCGCTAAGAGAATTTTGAAAGATGCTTGGGAATTGATACAAAATATTAACGAGAATTATCTCATTTCAGAATTTTTTAGCAGCAAAAATATAGAGTGGCATTTCATACCCCCATCTGCACGCCATATCGGCGGATTGTGAGAATCTGCCGTCAAGTCGGTTAAGACACATTTGCTCAAATCTGTCAATAACATAAATTTGACCTTTGAGGAGATGACCACCCTTTTGTGCCAGATCGAGAATATTTTGAATTCACGGCCACTGTACACTACATCGCAAGACGACAATTATGAGGCCCTGACACCGGCGCATTTTTTGATTGGAACCTCTACTAGAGCTATCATTGAAACACCCATTACGGCAAAGACAGATTCTTCATTAACTAGATGGCAGAGAATACAGGCCAGATTGCAATTGTTTTGGAAGAAATATTCAAGAGATTATTTAAATACGTTACAGCAGCGTCACAAGTGGCAAACACCTAGAGTGAATCTGCAAATAAATGACATCGTGCTGATAAGGGAAGACAATGTCCCAGTATGTAAATGGCCATTGGGTCGAATAATCCAAGTACATCCAGGAAACGACAACATAGTGAGGGTGGTGACGATCAAAACAAAAAACGTCACTTTACAACGTCCAGTAGTCAAGCTCTGTAAACTACCTGTTGTTTGACGCAGAGAACGTCAAAGGCGGGGAGTATGTTCAGGATGACATCGGCGGCAACATCACCTAAAATAAAAACAAAACACAAAGAATCATCAAACAAAAACAAATTAAAATTTTAACACTTATCTGATGATACCAGCTGATCCGCATTTCCGTGACATATATTAAGCTTTGTAGTATACTCATCTAAAAGGACAAAAATAGAATTAAATATGTGTAAATAGTTAATATCAATTAAATTGAGAATTTGTATTATATAACTTACCTTTAAAAATTCAATAATTTTGACATCTTGTTTAGACATTTGTAAAAACAACGAGAGTAAAAAGAAGTGATGGAGCATTGTTAAAATATTGTACTAAAGATTCAGGGATACTATTCAAACGCAGATAGCACTTGTCATCATCATAAAACTAGTTAGTTGAAGCATATGTTGTTAGATGACACTTTGTACTTTTTATTTTCTAAAAAATCAATAAGTTGTAAAAAGAAAATTCAAGATCATTCGATTTTGTACAACAGTGAACAAAGAACACAAAATTACTAAATAAATTGTGATTAAAAAGGTAAAATACAGTCCATTATAATTGAAAAGGAGGAACCTGAGGTAGTCATTGAATTGTAGTGTGTTAAATTCATTGGGAATTTTACCGCGATCGATACAAGTTAACACACATCACATTTTCAAACCCCTCAGCTGGCTCAACACTAGTAGAATGATGTCCTTGTTTATAATTCCCTGAAATTATATTCAAAAAATAATAATAATACTCGTATTGATGGTAACTCCAGCTCTTGCTTTTCGCTGAGCTGCAACCAGTTCCCTAACTTCCAGAGGATAAATCAAATTTCGATGCATTTCCTCTGAACTTGAGGAAGTACTATTCCATGCCGCTTCTTATATACTGTTGTTGAATTGTTCTAGTTCTTCTTCTAGCTGTATCAGTATCAGCTGTATCGGATTTTTAATTAGCACCCTGAAGAACAATATTATCATCAACTACAGGTTCTGGAATTTTTCCTAGCATTTGTTGTTATTAGTTAGCCAAGATTGACTAGTTTTCCTAACAATCGTTGCACTAATTATCTTAATAACAGGCGTGTGATCTGACATAATCCCTCGTTGCTTCCTAGGTATATGTAGTTTTCGTCTATACCTTTGGTGATATAGAAGTCTATAACATCGGGTGTTCTATTTCTACCCGTAGGTCAAAAAGTTGGTTGATCTCTTAAATGAAAATCGCAACTGCATATTCGTGCTGCTACAAACAGCTCTCTTCTTTTTTGAAGGTTACTCTTAGGTATTTATTGCACTAAAATCTTCTCCGAATATGAAACTTAATCCGAGTGTTTTAAATAATGTGCAATAGTCTTCCTTAATTAAATTATAACTTGCGCGCCCCCCCGGGGGGGGGGGGCTTTATATTGACGATTCACTATATTCTTTTTTGTTATTTATATAAACTATTAATGGCCCTACTTGGATAAATTCCTCTTCAATTTTAAGATCTATAAAATGTGTGGTTTTCTTTTATAAAGAGCGGCGATCCTCCACTTGCCCGTCTGCTGGATGAATGGAGTAACATAACAGCTGTATCCATAAATTTTAAGATATGAAGTTGAAGTAAAATGGGTTTCCGATACTAAGCATACATTTATTTTTTCAGTATTTAGGAAGATTTCTAATTCTGGAATATGTTGCATTATAGCCCATTTGCATTCCAGTATATCGATTTTATCCCTAAATGTGTGAAACGAACTGAGTGTAACCGGAAAGATTTAGTAGTATAGTATTTATGATAAGCGTATGTTTGTTTTACTTTACTACTCATGCATGTCACGTGTCTTTGTTTTTGTTTATTCTATTATCCATTGTTAACGCCATATTTTTGAGTCTTTAAATAATTTATGCCAATTTATTTTACGTCGATTTATTTTATAAAGTAAATTAATATTTTGTTTTTAAAATTTATGAAATTTAATATAAATTTACTTTGAAAATTTTATTAATACCTAGTCGTATAGGTGTACTCGTATACATAATGAACTGATCTATAAAAAATTGTTTTCTGGTACATAATTTGAAAAAATAAATAGACGAGAATCTTAAAAAATAATGAAATCAAGCGAAAATCCCGTAAAGTTTCTAGTTTTAATGAAACATTCAATTATCCGGAATTTTCAATTATCCAGAATCCTCTCATCTCCAAGCATTCCGGATAACAGGGTATTACTGTATACTGCTTTTGCTGTATATAGAATGACTGGTTTCTGCATTTTTGGTAATCCGTATAGGGATCATCGAATCATATTTACTTAACATTTTCCTGGTTTTTCATCCACATTACCAGCACTTTTTCATTCTTTGTGTTTATTGACTTATGTATAAGCACTGAATTATCTTACATCAATTCAACATCAACATAATATTTTGTGTTATCGTTCAGTGAGTTTTCCATTTTAGCAACATATTCTCTTCGTGATGTTATAACGGTTACATTACCCATGTCTAAACGAGTTTTCACAATATTTGGATTAGCGAAAATCGTTTTTTAAGATACATCAAACAGACAAAATTGTTTTTAAAACGATTTTGTTTGTTTGACGTAACTTAAAAAACGATTTTCAAATGGAATTAATATATGTACTCGAATTTGACTTATATTTAAAGTTTGTAAAAATGTTTACAAAACGGTTTCGATAATTTTGAAAAACGAACCAAACTTAAAATAGTTTTAGCATGAAATGGAACATCTACATTGGAGATTGTTTAGGTTTTATGAATTGTATGTTGTCCTGGGTTACCGATTTAATATATTTCTGCTAACAAATTGTTTTAAGTCAGGTGTCTGCAACCGAGTCAATTTTGTGTTTTATCTCCACTCGTTTACCTTTTGCTATAAACTCGAATATTATTTAAATAAATCGCATTTAGATAACTTTAAACAGCGTAACATCATTCTCATTTGAGAATTTAAAATAATTTGCATAATGCATAAACATGTGGATATGTAACTATCTATAAATTGCCTACCTATATATCTACCCGATATGTTTACGTTTAATAAAATAAGTTACATAAAAAATATGTAACCGAGTCCAAATACACATAAACAAATATTAATTCAAATATGACATAATAAAAATGCACTAACAGAGTAAAAAATTGAAATAAATAAATTAAAACCTCCATTACTTCGCACAGTAATATGTGTAATATTTATTTAAAAAATAGAATTAAAAATAATTTTCACCAATAAAAATGTATTAAAAAATATTTAATTGAAAATAACAACAACATTTTTTTTTGTATTGTATAAATGATTAATAAAATAAATTTTTATAATAATTATTATTTATTAAATTAATAATCTACAATTATTATTTAAATTTTGTTTTTGTTTAATGTATTCATTTTGTGTTAATTTAAATACCAAATTTTTATATTTTTTATTGTTTTTTTTATTATAAATGTTGATTGAACTGTATTGGATTAAAAATTTATTTTAAATAAAATAAATAAATAATATTATTATTTTGGGATATCGGCTGTATCTGTTTGAGGTTTGATTATCAATACAATTTTCAACATGTCACACATCAATTTTAATTGATGCGATAATGATTTTTGTTATAAATATTTTAATTGAAGCAACAAAAAAAGTGAGCATGATTGCTCGCACTCCTGCACATTCGACCGATTTGTTGTTCTGCTTCATGCACAGAACAAAATACACTTCATTATCTCAGCTTGAGTTAGTTAATTGTGAACGACAGGGATCCATTTTTGGTCGGTTGCTCGCATTTATGCTTGAAAGAGTTTATCAGTATGAATTAAAGCTTTTCATCGAAATACTTAAACGAAAAAAAGCTTCAATTTTTTTTGCGTTGATATGATATTTGAAATAAATGAAATGAAATATTTTTCATTTTTCCGTATTATCAATGCTGGTGATGTGGTTGTTGCTGGTGGTGCTGGTGGCATGAAAGCATGAAAAATTTAATAAAGCGAGATTTTTTTGTTGAGAGAAACAACAAAAACTTGTAATATTAACAGTCTGCAGTGAAAAGGTCACATTTTTATTTATGTACATATCTTAAATTTTGTTAAATAATAATAAATATATGTATATCTTTGTGGGTTTGCATTATCTTTATAAAATAATGGAATATAGAAAGGAAATTGTTTAATCACTGGTTCAGAGATGATTCAAAAATTCTACTCAAGAGGGACTAGCGTTGTTTTGTGGCATTTGTGATCTACGTACTATATGGACACTCTAGACTTAGCACTCATAGATTTATTTTAGCACTTTAAAAAGTAGTTTTACCCCGAAGGGCAATTTAGCATTAATTCTTGCACTTTCTAGCAAAACTCTAACCCCAAAATCGTTTGAATATTCTACTCCAATCTTTTTGGTATTTGTTTAGTTTCTACTATAGGCTTGCTTAAATTCTTTCTAATGGATGTGTTTTACTCCAATCCTTCAGAAAGGATGAAGGAATGGAAAACTAATCAGTTGTATGAAATGTAACTAAAACCTTATTTATAAATAGAATACTTCTTGACACCTCCATATATTTAAATTTTTTTTTTTTGAACACAATTTTTGATATTGAACAAATTATTTTGGCTGTAAATTATAGTAATTTACTCATAATTGTATCTCGCAGTTGCTCGCGTTTTTGAACCATTTTGATTGTTTGTAATTCAGCATCTTCAATTTTTTTGAGTTGTTTTCCATGCTCTTTATCTTCATTTTTAAATCCTAGAAACCATTCTTTGCATATTGTATTAGATGGAGCATGCTCTCCAGAAGCAACCGATAAGTTTCCATTTCACGTTTTTGCAATAAAATAATCTAATAAAACACATTATTTTATTTCCCGCAAATGATGTTTAATTGGAATAAAATTCGGCTTTTGCAAAGAATCAAAAACTGACTAGCTGTTTACACTTCAACCAAATATCGCATACTGCGTTTGACAGCTGACGTCAAGTTCTATTGACGATTGACGCATTCCACCTAGCGGAAAAAAAGTCGAGGTGGTTATATTACTTTGACGTTTATCAACTATTGTGATTGTCGTGTCGATGTCGATTTTCCGACGACTGCTAAAATTGGCATTATGAATGTCGCTATCAATCGACTTTTGTCGTAAAAACGCCATTTTTTGTCGATGTCATTTTTGTTCGCGACTTACAAATTTGTGAGCCGTAATCAATCAAAAACTATAGAAAAATGTTAAGAAAATTAATTTTTTATGAAATCATTTATTAAAATCAACAAGAGTAATTAATAAACACATACTAATTTTATTTAAATTAATTGTAATTCAACAATAAATTTGTATGCGTTTCTACAACCAGAAGCAATTCTAAATTTATTGTAAATTTTAGGATTGAAATTCATACTGATGCGCTTTTCTTGGTAAATAAATTCTTACGTACACACGTGTTATGTACATAAGTTTACTTTTCCTATTTATAAAACCTTTAATTGCAAATTTAAGCGAAATATCTATCCTAATATAGTAAATAAAATTCAATTTAATTTATCTGACATACAAACTGACAGCTTCTTGACAAAACATAACAACAAACCTAAGTTACGATTGCTAAGTTAACCGAAAAATTCAAAATAACTCATATTTTTTCAATTGGAACGTGGCAACACTCTTTAGTCGATTCGTGATAGTTACGCAATACAAAATAAACATCGACACGACAAGAAAAAGTCATGTCGTTTGTCGATCGACACGACAACCACAATAAGGGTGATAAATTGTAATTTGATCATTTAAGTATTAATTTAATCGTATACCGAACAAAATATACAAGGCATTTTGCATAAATTTTTTAATAATTTAGGTTGTGTGTTTACATATTTCTAAAGTGTACATAATTAAAAGACATAAATAAATATTATAAATATCATGTTGTACCAACCACTTAGTGCATCAGAAGCTAATCAAGGGAAGGTGCTAAAGACTCTGTGTCAACCAATTCAAGTGAGAAATCTAAAATTATAAAATTTTAATTGTAAAAAATTCATATAATTTCTATATTTTAGACGAATCAACAACAGAGCCACAAAAGAAGCGCGTGAACACTTATGGTTATTGTGGTGTACCACAATGTAACACATATCGACAACCTGGAACACTTTTGTTTCGCATTCCAAAATTCGTAAAACGTAATTCTTTAACATTAAGGAAATGGTCAGCCGCATTAAGAATGGGAAAAAAGTTTCCTATCCAGTTTCGCATTTGTTACAAGCACTTTGGCCCAAAATCTGTACTAATCCCGCTCTTAAAACACGCCAAAGTCAATCATATGCTACTAAAAACTGCATTTCAACCATCAGGAAAACCCCGAAATCCCTGAGAACGCCGAATGTAGGAGGTAATAGTTAAATTGAAAATATGTTCATTTGTTTAAGAAACTAACATTTTGGTTTTCGTGCATAGCTCTAAAGTGGATGAAATTAGTATTGCTGAAAAAGACGATCCGTTCTTACATGTTGGCCAACACGTTGTAGAGGAAAACAAATTTGTCGATATTTTTGTGCAATGTACTGCAATAACCACAAACAAAGAAGTGCAACCTAGTGGAAAGCTTTATTTAAGTATTATTTCGCTATAGGATGCGAATAAGAAACTCAATACTATTACTGGCATTCGTAGCATGGCCATTTTAGAGGTATTAATCAATATTTACAAAGATATACGACCTACGGAGAAATGTACAATGCCCCTGAAAGAACGAATATGTCTGACAAGGCATAAATTGAAATGCAATTGTTCCTTTGCTGAGCTGGCCATTTATTATCAGACAAGCGACCGTACATCAACTAAAGCCCCAAAAGGCTTGATACACTGGGAAACGCGCGACGAAAATGAAGGAAGTTTACCCAAATGCTTTGATCGGTTTCCAAACGTAAGAACGATTTTAGACTGTACTGAAATTAAAACGGCTACGTTTAATTGTTTAGCTTGTCGGGTATACATATATTCTCATTACAAAGGAACACATACCTTGAAATTTTTAATTGGCGGATCACCATCTAGCTTAATTAATTATGGCAGCAGAGTATCAACGGGGACGGTCATCCGACAAAGCTACTTTTAGCTATTCGGATTTATTGGGAAGCTTCAACCAGGACAAGCAGTGATGGTCGACAACGGCCTCATGGTCGGAGACAAATTGACTAACGCGGGAATAGAAATGGTCCGACCAGAATTTTTATTCGAGAAATTATCGAAATCCGACGTCGAAAAAAATACTTTGTCAGCTTTAGCAAGTGTGCACGTAGAAAGGCGCTTTTCTCGACTTAAGGAATACGGATTTTATAGTTGTGTTCATGACATAGTGAGTTAGTTCGGAACAAATACCATGGTATCACACAAAACGCATTAAAACAACAACAAAGTTAAAACAATTTCAACTCGAGTTTAGAACTAGTAGGCGTGCATTTAAATTTGTGATTGCCAATCCTAGCTAGATCTGGCCATAGTAGGGGTGTCATTTATGCAATTTATATTTCGTTGTATCATTGTATTTATAAATATTTTAGTTCTGAAATTAATGATTTAGTTTCTACTTCTCAACCTTCCACTGCAGATTTTATTTCAACCAACTTCCATTGATCTCCATCAAATGAAAGCGCATCGGGGCGGTATTCCAAAAACGGCAGATCAGGAGAAAATATTAAACGCCCGTTTCAAATATTTTAGAATGATTCGCAAGAATTTTCTTTGCTACTTTCTGTGCTTATTGTCCGTACCTGGTCGCCTTGTTTCCCTTGAATGTGCCATTGTAAATAGAGGTAAGCTTCTTTTCCCAGTTTGGGTTTGTATTGAAAGAATACGTAAATAGAGAATATGAAATGCTACCGGTAATTCGCAGCTTACGCTCTACCAGCCAAGATGCACTTGTTTGTGCTTTAGTAGACCTACACATTTTAACAGCTTCGGCCACCGACTTCTGGATTTTTAAGACATGTTGTTGGTTATCGAGCGTTAAGTATTTCCGCATATGTAGCACATATTTTGACAGGCCGTCGTGCTGGAGTAGTGATGTGATTATCTCGTGATATCCAGATGCAACCAATTGTAGAGGTGTTGTTCGCCAATTACCAAAAATTAATTTCCATAATTCAGTGTAATTACATTTTAAGATTTCACCTTCGAGAAGTTTAAGCATATACTCCTTTTGCTTTTCCTCAGAAACCAGATCATTTTTCATAAAAACTCGTTGTCGGCAGTGACACATCACTAGCTCCGACTACATTATATTTTTTGGAGAATGAGTGCTTACCACTTTTACCCCATTTTTATTTTATATCAGTGCAGCCGATCTTCTGAAGATTTCGATTTCTAATACGATAATACATAAATATGTAATTAAATTTAAATTCTGTTGCAAAAAATTACCTATAGATATAAATCAGGCAGGCTGCATTATGTTTGCATTTGCGCCCCTCTCCCGCTTTGCATGTACAAATACATATCCAACAGCTGAAATCATCTGATATGTTATCAAGTTTAACTTCATGTGGAACGGCGAGCATAGATGAAGCGCGCACAACAGATCCGATTATTTGATGATGTGATGGTGGAGGCGGTATACCGATCGCGTATTCTCAGTTAGCATTCACAATTTCTTCTCCTTCACGAATTGACCTATTGCATCCTCCAAAATAGCTTATTATTTGTAGAAAGGAAATTGTAACCATTTCTGATATATCGTCCATATAGCATGCTATTTCATAACATTGATTATCCAAAAACCTGGCAATATGTTGGAAAGCTTAACATTTTAAATATTTGAGCATTAATTAAACAATTCTATAAATAAATTGACTACATACTCGTATATACAGACAAATTTAAATATTTTGCAAACAAAAAAAAGTTTGGTTATGTTTACTGAAAAGTTCACATGAAATAGATGATGTTATTACATAAACTATAAATATAAACATACATGTTTTTGTTAATTAAGTAAAATATATGTATAAAAAAATATGTTTATTGTATGCAATATTTATGATATTAACAGTTTTATATAACCACTTTTTAATTAAATAATCTTATATTTACCTCATCAGTAATTCACTTATTTTGCATAGCATTTATTACTGTCAAAAAGGCAATACAAACCGTTCGACATTTATTTTTTCCAATAGAGGCGTGTATCCTACTTTTACAATCGTCAATAGAATACCAGTATTACTCATTTATTGACGACTGTTAAAGTTGAGAATGTGACATCTAGCGCATTACAAATAAGCTCTAATACGAAAATATCCGGAACAAGCTTATCTTTTTTCGCGTCAGATTCACTTATAGTTGTCTATCAGTGTATTTTCTTGAGACAATTACAACAACACCACCATGGCTAAAGCAAAAACTAAAGCATTTTAGAATTTTGCTTTGGCTGAATGATAATGCAGATTTGCATCAGTTGAAATAGCTGAATAGCGCTGATTCAGCTAAAGCAAAAAATGTTTTAGTTCTCAAGAAAATACACCTTATAGTACACATAAGCAGTACTAGTAACGACATCTATTGGAGAAGGGCGGACTTTTATTTTCACACCCCTGTGGGTTTGTTACGATTATAAAGTTCAAACTAAGGAATCGCGGTAGTACATAGTACTTATAAATTAATAATTAATTAAACATTTGTTTAGGTTATAAAAACCATTTACGAAAAAAAAAAAAATCTACGAAAATTAAAAACGAAATCAAAGTTATCTAATATGTAGCTATTCTTTCGTAGATATCGCTAGCTACTCGAAAAAAAATATTTTAACCAGGAAACAAAACTTAAAACCATATTTACGGAAAAATACTACAAAATAAAATTTACATACAGCTACAAAATTGACATTCTAGGAGCAGATAAAACACTCTTCAGGAAAAGTGAATAAAGTCACACTCGTCCTGAGTAGACCGGCGATATACATAAGGGTCACCATGGCAAAAACGCAGAATACTGATGTCCGACAACAATTCAATCCTTCTGTACGGATGTAAAGTATGTATGGATCGACGACGCACTCAAGAAGGAAAAAATTCAGGACAGTATACAGGGGGTCCCAAAATTCGATGATCAAACGAAGTAGGGTGATAGGAGGGCTCCTTTTCAACAAAAACAGCCAAGTGAAGTTTTTTCGAATTGTTGATGGTGCAAAAGTTATTCCACTTTTTGTGTTTTTAGTAAAATCGCATGCACGCCCACCAAAAAATTAATTTAAAAGAAACCAAGAGCTCTTTAGCTTAACTTTCTTTTTAAATACGATCTACAAGAGTGTGTCTTTCCAATAAAATCATTGTTAAGCTCCATTATCTTCTGTCAAATGAAATCTTTGGTTTTATAATTTTTTTTTGTTTCTGAAAATTTTTTGTTGATGTTTAAGTGACGCCAGCGGAAAAAGAATATACTGTAGAATGTTGACCCACTATCAGAAAAATATGCAAAACTAATGCAGATTTTGAAATGGTATCATACATCGGGCTATTCATAATAGAATATTTTTTATCATTTTTTTTCACAAAGTAAGTTGTATTTATTAAAAAACGCACTTAACAAAATTTCGAGTTCTAAAATAGATGCTTTGCCAGAAATAAAACAAAATGAATAAAATAATTTTTTTTATTAATTTTAAATATTCGGATTTCCCTCGAATTTCCCGGATTTTCCCCTGATTCCCTCGGATTTCTACTGGATTTCCCTCGGGTTGCCCTCGGGAGAAAACCGGAAAAATCCGGTAAAATTCGATAGAAATCCTAAAAATCTGTGGGAAATTCGGAGGAAATCGGGAAATTCGGGAGAAATCTGGTAAAAATCCGAAACATTTGTAGGAAATTCGAGGAAAATCCGGAAGAAAACCGGGAAATTTTGTGGAAATCCAGGAAATTTTAAAGAAATCCATATAATAACATTTAAAATTAATAAACAAAAATTATTTTATTCATTTTGTTTTATTTCTGACAAAGCATCTATTTTAGAACTCGAAATTTTGTTAAGTGCGTTTTTTAATAAATACAACTTACTTTGTGAAAAAATTGATAAAAAACATTCTATTATGAATAGCCCAGTGTGTAATACCATTTTAAAATCGACATTGGTGTCGCATATTTTTCTGATAGTGAGTCAACCTTCTGTAGTGCATTCTTTTCCCGTTGGCGTCACTTAAACATCGAGAAAAATTTTTGAGAAACAAAAAAGTTTATAAAACCAAAATTTTCATTTGACAGAAGATAATGCACCTTATAAAAATGATTTTATTGGAAAGGCACACTCTTCAGTGGTTCTTAACCTTTTTTTACTCGCGGCCCACCAAATAATTCTTGTGGCCATTTTTAAAATAATAATTTATATTTGTTAAATCATCTATAATAAATTTATTTTTTTTATAATTCCTTTATTTTTTTATATAATATTATAATAAATATAAAAAATAAGTTTATTATTTCATTATCTATTTAACGTTCATGCTTCACAATTTCGTGTTACAGTTAGCATATTTGCATTTATTTCTTCTGTACTAGCAAAGTTGTTTGTAGGTAGAAATAAGAAATAAATGAAAAAATCTACCAGTGGCACTATTCTGGTTTTCCCTGGGAATAGGGAATTGGGAAAAATAATTTCACAGCATTTTTGTCTAAATTATATTTTTCTGGCCTACTGTTGGAATTAGTTGGTTGTAAATATTCGTGAAACAAAGATATATAGGGAATTATTTTTCCATTTAAAAATTTTGTGGAACAAAAGTTTCCCAATCAACTTTGTTTCGAAAATATTTACACAAAATTAAATCTAACAGTAGGCTAGAAAAATATAATTTAGACAAAAACGCTATGAATATATTTTTCCCAATTCCAGGGAAAACCAGAATAGTGCCACAGGTGTAAATATGCAACCGAAACTTACCAATAAATGGCGCCACCTGCCAATGTACTACTTTTCGACAAACCACGTCATTGGCGCCATTGTTCGGTTCGATTTTGTTCAAACAGTTGACAGTTGACAAAAAAATAACCGCAAGTATATAGGTTGTGGTATGTGTGTTTGCGTTAGTGCGAATGTGCGCCATTTTTTTTTGATACGACATTTCTAGATAACATTTCCATTTATAATTTAAAGTTTGTAAATGCAAATATGCTTTAAATAAAATTAAATTTATTTAATTATTTAATTTTTAAGAATTATGTGCTTCAAACCATTTTTTTCGCCATCGTGGCCATTATTTCAAACTCTCAGTATACTGCCACTACGGCATATATACTTTTTTAAGGTTCTAAGAATATTTTATGTTAAAAGTGGAAATAATTTTGTGACCCATGCAGGTTATAATCTCAGGTCGAATCATACCTTTTTAAAACATATTCCAAAATTTAGATTAGACCTACGGAAACACTTTTTTAATATCGTTGCACCAATTATTTTCAACAATTTACCTTTGGATATTCGAAAGTGCAGCAGCTTTTCTAGCTTTTCAAAACACCTTAAAAAATGGATCCATCAAACTAAAAATATTGACCATCTTTTTCAATTATTAGTTTAAAAACTGTTCGCGTTCTCACAATGATAACTCAAATACGGGAAGGATAATGAAAGAAGGAAAAATTATTTAAATGTAGTATTTTAAGAGGCTTTAATATATCCATGTGTAATGAATTTAGAATAATAATTTTAATTATCTATTATTATCTATTATATGCTATTAATTTTAAACGTAAATTATATTGTTTTTATTTCTTATTTTTGTAAATAGAAGTTAAATATTTATTTTTGTTTTGTAATTTAGAATCAGGGGACCAGTCACGTGATCTATTTGATCCAATGGTCCACTTATCTTACCTTCTGAAACTTTTTTAGTCTTAATATTATTGTACATACTAGTTTTTATTTATTATAATAAAGATGGTAATGAAATTAAAAAAAAAAAAAAAAAAATTAACGATATTCGATTAATTTTTAATTAACGATATTTTAACGATATTCAGTTATAAATCAGTTTTATTTTTATTATATTCTGAAGAAAATTTTGGAAACTTTGGCGGTCTCCGGCAAACTTCTTACCGACCACCAGGGGGCCGGGGGCCTCTGTTAAGGATCACTGTACTTGATCGTACTAAAAAGAAAGTTAAACAAAAGAACTCTTGGTTTCTTTCAAATTAATTTTTTAGTGGGCACGCAAGCGATTTTACTAAAAAACACAAACAGTGGAATAATTTTTGCGCCATCAATAATTCGAAAAAACTTTACTTGGCTGATCTTGCTTCGTTTAATCTGCGAATTTCGGACACCTTGTATAAGCCTGCTGAATTAGTATAAACCCGGCTGCACAATAACCCAAAGAATGATATTGGCTCTGGTGAAGCAAGGACTGTGGCTAGATTACGGACCATGCAACTGTGACAAGAAAGATGACAAACAGAAAACCGCGGCGTTCATCCGCCAGGCAAGGTCAATTAGAGATCTATTCAATCTTATGGGTATAGATAGGAAATATGGGGAAGTAAACTACTTCTTTACTACTTTTACGTATTACTGTACGTACCTACACACGATCGAAAAACTGCAGAACTCTTCGTGCATATACGGCGACCCTGATTTGGATGGTGCGAAGCATACATTTTTCTAATGCGTAAAATGGCGGCTGAAAAGGTATAAACTGGCGAAAAAGATTGGAAATGTAACGCCCGAAAATATAATAAATATTATGCTCGATGAACAATCGATCTGGGGAGCAGTAACACACTCTGTGTTGAGAGAATTCTACGGCTGGAAAAGCCAGAAATAGATTTGTACTTGCTTGATGTGATATTGAAAGCAGTGTCGGAAGGGATTTGTAAAATACAAAATGTTAAGAAATATGCTAGACCTATTCAGTTCTGCTTCAACTCCGATTACATGACTTCATTTAAAATGGTTGCTAGAACTCGTCGTTCCACCAATTATAGACTGATTTCATTACTAAATTAAATTTGTTATTGCCCGTATTTGCATACCAAACAATACCTGGCCCTCTATCGGCAATTTTCTGAGCTAGTTTTCATATTTTTTTATTTTAGAAATTTTAAAACAAACAAAACAATTGAGAAAAAACTTTGAGTCTAATGTTGTTGTATATTAAGATCGAGCTTGCACAACTTCTCCAAGTTTTAGAGCTAATAACAAAATATTGAAAGAAAATTTCGGAAAAAGGAAAAAACTAAGTAAGAGTCTAGTTTTTCATACCTATTGAATACCAAAAAACTCTAGGATTGTTCCCGCAGATGCGTATATCGAACCTGCACAACTTACCCTTACTTTAGTAAAGAACATTCCTAAGGAAAATTTCTAGATTTTATTCCCACTAAGATGTTGTAATAAAATTCCGAAAAAATCCTTTTTGCGATAGTGCCGTCCTTTTTAGCGAGTTCCATGAATTGATCTATATATTTTTACAGCATGATTGATGAACGATTACATTCTGCTTGGCATAATGTGCACAATGTTTGCACCGTAGGTAACAACTTCTTCTTTGTGCGGATCATACATTATCTAAGGTTTCTGGAAGACTATCGCTCCCATGGAAAAAATCCTATCCGCAAGAAAATTTAGCTCGTAAATCGAATTTTTTCTCATTAAATAATAATAATAAAACATCAATTTGACGTAAGCCGCATAAAATAAGAAAAAATGTTTTAAATCTTTTATTTCGAGAATTGTACATTATACTTATGTATGTGAACGTATGTATAGTATGTATGTTCAAATATCTGCAAGTATAAGAATTATCGTTCCTTTATTTAACTTGCGTGTTGCGGAAAATTGTTAAGAGGAAAAAAATAATTTTGTTAACTTTTCGCTACATTGGTATCGGTGCCAGATGAATAAAAAACCCACCTATACTCTTATGTGAATATCGTGTCTGGTTTTTCATTTAGGAAAAGCTTCTTACGGAGTATGAGGGTGTGTTTTGAAATACCTGAAAAAATAAGATTCAAACAAAGGCAAAAGTGGTTGTTTGGCATATGCGTATATAAACCGTATCACACAACAAGGCTCTCAATAAAATTGCGATTATATTATATTTTTACCTTCTGTAGATTCAACTCGAAGCATAATTTCATTATTAAAAGGAGGAAAATTAATGTAAAGTATGTATGAGTAGATAGCAGTAGCACACTCACACACATACTCCACACAAAAGAAAATTCATGAAATTTGTGGTTTTTTATTTAAAAATATTATAAATATTTTTGGTAACTTTTTTTAGGTTTTATGTTTTATTCTGTAAATGGAAATGAAAAATAAAAATATTGGAAAATTGAAAAATTCAAATTCATGTGTTACCACCATCATAATCATAATCATCATAA
The DNA here is from genome assembly GCA_947310385.1 of Nephrotoma appendiculata. Classification (NCBI taxonomy): domain Eukaryota; kingdom Metazoa; phylum Arthropoda; class Insecta; order Diptera; family Tipulidae; genus Nephrotoma; species Nephrotoma appendiculata. The sequence continues at coordinate 14,892,308 of OX371224.1, read as the reverse complement.
TCATAACGATACTAATCTAAGAAGGCAGGAGATAAATAAAACAAGAATATCATCTCTTCATGTGTATAGTTGATACATGAAATATGAGTATGAAGAAAAGGGTGACAGGCACATGAAAGCTATGAAAAAATCAAAATATTTCATTTCCCGATTAGAATCATTAAATTAGTGCAATAAAATCAACATGAGGTGCGAATCAAGATTATCTATATATGTGAACAATTTCTAATGGAAAATGGAAAAATATTTTACGTCTTATTGAAACAATTTTATTTTTATTTTTCACCCGAAGAAGGTCATAAAGCTTTAGCGACAAAATAAATTTTACACCTCATCTCATGCACCTTAACCAGATAAACAAATCTCTCTGCTAAGCAAAAAAGCGAAAAAGGCTTAAAATAAAGATCATAAACCAGGGCATCTATAAAAGCTTTATCATATTTGCTGTGCATTTATTAGACGAAAACAGACAAACAATGAAAAATTTATCTTAAATCTACTGTATATACAGCACACACTAAACTTCCATTCAATCGCGCAATGAAACACGTGTTTTATGCCTTCAATGTTCTCTCGTTCTTTTTATGAGTTTCTTATGATTATTTTTATATTCTTTAAGACAAAACGTGATTTCATAAAATAACTTTTGAAGAAATATAGAAGAAACAATGCTAAAAACGTAATAAATGGAATAATGATTATCACAATGATGATGATGATGATGATCATCATAAAAATAGCGTTGATGAAGAATACACGAATTGAAATATGAATACAGTATTAATAGTGTTGAAGGAAAATAGAATGCTCCATGTACTACCGCACATCCCCTGCAATAAAAGTTTATTATATAAATTTTTTTTTAATACACTTGTCCTGCAATTGTGGTTTATAATTTATCCAATTGTAGGGTCTATATAGAAACCGTATAAATTGTTGTTAAAATATTGTTAAACTAAAGTATATTTTACTAAAGCCAATTAAGTCGATAAACTAAATTTTTAGGTGGGGGGCATTTTGCCGCACGTATGCAGCAATAATTTCAAGTGCGGCTCGTGTTGTTTACTTATTAACACACTCATTGTGCATATCCATAGTACGGTAACTTGAATCCGGTAACTTTTTCATTTATTTCCTCTTTACCTACAAAATAAATAAATTTTATAGATGAGGGAAAGAAACGAAGAAGTTACCGGGTACAAGTTACTCTAGTGTGGATCTGCACATTGTGAAGAATTTTACATTTTATTTCAATACGTACTAGATTTTTAAAATTTTCGTACTTGTTTTTTCCATGATACAAAAACATTTCTCTATCAGATAGGCTCAATAGAAACCGGTTGTCGCTACTACATATATGTGTTTTGGTGAACCCACTTTTATCAATACACATTTAAAATGATAGATACTAGATGCTACCAGGTTAACACAATTATATTTCGGGTACCGATAAATTTTTATTTTACTTTTTATTTTATTTTCATTTAACGAGGGGAATCATTGTCTGTTTCAAGTTTTTTAATGTGTTTGAGTAGATAAGACAATAATAAATTGGTTTCACGAATCTAGTTGTTTATTTTGAATACAAGTTATTGAGCTTATCTATAGAGAAACATTTTTGTATCATGGTTTTTCTATCCGTTTCGCTCAAGCATTCAATATAAATTGTAAATAAATTTTCAATATGCAGATACGAGCCGCACTTGAGTTTTGTGTGGAAAGGCAACTGAGGTGCTTGAGTTTTGTTGCGAAATGCAGTCTGTAGAAATGCTAAATGACCTCACCGCTTTAACAATTTGGTTACATGACGCCATTTTATGCCGATGATTTCGATCTTTGATTATAGATGGCAGTATAATCAAATAAATGATATAATTTTTTTTCGGGAAACGGGAATAGTTGTGAAAAAAGGCGTTAATTTTGAAACAACACTAATTAAAAATTATATTACGGGTTATTGGTAAGAATTAATTTATTATATTATTAATAAATTATGCATTCAATATACCACTAAATCTCAACAAATGTTTACGAATATTACTGCCATCTACAGTTCAGAAAGGAAACTGCTGACAAAATTTAATGATGTATCAAGCAGTACTGCCTGATAATCTAAGTTCCTTGCTCGTCCTAACATCAGCCATTGTAAATGAGCTCGTGCGTCATAGCAAATCTGCTTGGTTAATCATATACTGGATTTTGTCTAATTCTAGAACCATGCTTTCTTATTCTACTGTTTCCGAATTGAATTCTGTTAGCATGGTAGATCCTTTTATAACGATTCTGTCGTTAAACCTAGAGTTTGAATTTTTATTTCTAATAATATTAGTGAAACTAGAAGGGTCATGTTAATTGTTCATAATTTGCTGGAAGACAGTGTGCATTACCAAATCAGAATCTATTTTCTAGGTTAGAGACGGCTGAAGCAAAAAGCGACTCGCTTTATAAATTTATTCAAAGTAAGACACACGTAAAAAGCGGGTTGAGCAGTAGACTAACAAACTTTTTTCATAAAAATACTAAATTATGAACCGTACACAAAGTCCTCGGATTACCACATTGGATTCACAATAAGCCCGACCTCCAAAACTTTTCGAACCAGGCAAAGAGTAACCCATTAGACGTACTTGCACTACAAAGGTCTTTCAATATGCGGATATGCACGGTCCGACTCCACACTAAGAAAATTTAACGTCACGATCATTAATGTACATGCATCAACCGAAGATAAATCATATTACGTTAAAGATCTATTCGTTGTTGGGCTATAGGAAATCATCAATAATATACCACACCACAACATTAAAATTTTGTCGGTGACTTTACTTCAAAAATCGGTAAGAATATAATGTAGAATTTAGTTGTAGCAAGTACGTTTTTTCTAGATAGGAGAATCCACAAAATAATGTGGAGGTCAAATTCCATCAATCGAACGGAAAACCAAATAGTCCACGTTATGATCCGAGACACTCCACCAGCATACGAGTATCTGGCGTCAGCTCTTACAAATCGAAAATAAAAAGTTTCGTGAAAAATGGGTGGGTTGTACCAATAGAAGCAGTCTGGCAGAAACACATGAAAACTGTATTGAAAACATCCGCTCCAAGTGGAACAAGGAAATCCGTGAGACTGTTTTGCTAACGCCAAACATTTCAGTACAAACATATATCAATAATTAAAGTCAACAAAGACAGGAAAGGAGAACTGAGAACAAACGTGTCTTTGTCAATTATCACACCGTGAAAGAAGTAGACACAGCTTTTAGTAGGTTGAACAATGGACGGGTTCCCGGTCTTGACAGAATCCTGATGAATTGAGTAAATTCGAAGGAGTTGATCTCTTGCATCTAATTTATTTTCTTTATATACTACCACACATATGTATATGCCTGCTGCAAAGAAAGGAAACGGTCTTAAATGTGAAAACTGTCGTGTCATAGCTCTTGTGAACGCTGCTTATAAAGTGTTAGCTAATGTGGTACTTGCCAAATCTCTGTGTAAAGTAACAACGTCTGGGTCAACATAATCGTAATCGATTGATCTGTATCAAACTCCTTTGAAATAACATTTGGTGTTCGACAGAGAGATGCACTCGGTGCGTATAAAGAACAAGTAACATTGAAACTGTGCACTGTACATTTAATAAGTCAGGCCAAATCCTTCGATATGCAAAAGATATCGTGTTTCTTAGCCGGATACCCAGCGATATCAAGGATAGTTTGATACCGCTCGTTCGCTACGCAAGCCGTTTTGGTTTGTAAGTGAACAGCAAAAAAACTAAATTTTAGCAACACCCAGGACTATTTTCATGGCACATCTCGTGAATCATCGGCCATAATTTCACTAGGGTCACTATAGCAGCATTAAACGCGATCATAAAACTTGTAGTGGCTTTAGGAAGCGAGGGACCCTGACTCCTAGTGACTATAGAACGTTCTCAACATTTGAAAGGAATGTCATTTGTTCCATTTCTGGTTCAATTAAAGTTACGAACAACGACTCGGTGGATTCGTATGAACCAAAAAATAAAGTAACTTCTCGGAAGTAGCGATATCATCGGATCCATCAAATCCAATCGACTTAGGTCCCAACAACAACGGAAAGATGGAGGTGATTGACAGTTTATGCTCGATCTCTATCATTGATTCGATTTTAAATTGGATCACACCATAAGTGCATCTTTTTTAACCTCAACCTTAAAATACCTGCAATTAAACCATACCGTAACGAAAAATCGGCTCGTCCTGAGCAGAGTTGTTCCTTGACGTGCTTCAATCTACTGTATTGGGCGACTTTCCACGAGCCTTTGAGGTTTCCTTTTATCCGATACAAATTATCGTTGATCTTCTTAACAGTTTTGTTTGGACCCTGTTAGTTGCTTTGTGCCTCTTGAAATCTTCGAATTATTTCTGGCGCTCGTAGATGTTGTTTTCTATTCTCCATCGTAGGTTGGCTATACGTTAGCTTTATGACACTAACAATGTGATTAATCTGTCGGTTAGACTCGTTTTCAGGACGCTCCTTGCTACTGGCTCATCTTTTTCCTGATCCTTTCTATGCCTTGTCTCATTTCAGGGTTTCTTAACTACAACGCGTGCTACCTTAGCAGATCTCTCAGTCGCGGGCTATTGTATCATTCTCTCTTTGGTGCTCAACTTCTTTTCCCGACTCACCCTCAACAATCTTGCTGGGATCTTCTGCTGGGCCTCTCAAAGATTTTTCCTCCACGCGGTAAACCAATTTTCCTCTCGGGTCTTGTTGCTGTTTACAATTTTACTCGGAGTCTTTCATTTGTTGATCATTAACTGATCTTAGCTATTTCTTGAACCCTCTCAGGTTTTCTTTATTCCCGGTCTCTGTTCCTCTTGCCCGTTCTCATGTTGCGTTCCTTGTGAATCTGGCTGGACGTAGTGATCGTTTCGGATGAAGTGATCTAACTTCTGGCACTTGTGGCACATCCTCTTATAGTTTTTATGTTACTTGGCTCTGCGCTTAACTGTTGTAATTTTTAACATCAAAGATTTTTTGGTGGTCGCATTATATAGAAAAATGCAACGAAATTTTGTCTCAAGAATAGCAACGAAATAAAGAAAACAAAGTAAATACGAGAGAACCAAAATCAATTTTTGGGCTCAACCTTTTTTATTTTTGGAGTACAAGTACTCTAGCCCAAAACAAATGAGTAGGCTTCAGCTTTTTTATTTAGGCAGAAAGGAAATATTCAAGCCCCATCTTCTACGTTTAAATTTTTACAATAGACTTAAACTTGAGATTTTTTCTGATCGTTACTTGGATTGAGTTCATGCTCAGATCTCGTATTGTCAAGGGTAGACTGGATGCTCTTTAAGTTCCCGTTCATGTTTCCAAAGGTCCCCAGGATGTGAGTTTTCCCTCTCCTGTGGCTCCTGGTTATTGATGAGTATTTGTTATTATCAGTTTAAGCCATATTATACTTAGCCATGACATTAGCCATACATATACTTAGATCGTTAATCCATCTAAATGTAGGACCTAGGTAAATTAGTATCACTAATGGCCAAATGTGGAACGGATTGGAATTCGACAACACTTTTTAGGTAGTTTATCCATCGAGAGACCGTAGACTCACAAATCACGAATTAGAGTTCTTCTTGCGAGATATGGAATGTTTGTCCTTCGTATTGTCTAGGAGCATCTGAGTTGTTAAAGCTCACACTGGCTGATATCGACGAATCTAAGACAGCTGATTAGTACGTTTGAAAATCCTCAGACCACGTCCAAGTAGGCCAAATATATGAAACACCTTATTAAGCATCTTGTTACACCAATAGAGATACGTTCTTGTGGGTCCCATCTCATTGTGACATTGGGTTTTTCACATTTTTAAATTCTAAAATATAATATTATTTTTGAGTTAATAAAAACTAGTAAAATTTGAAAAGTTTAGTTCTATAATGAAACAGCGTCAAATTATTTTTTAAACTAGGATTCTGGTAGCCAAAAGCAGAACAAAAAATTTACCAAATTTATGCAACATCCGCACTACTCGGATTCCCAGCAAATTAATAGATATGTAAATAAAAATGAAATAGAAATCGAGGAACAAATTTCAAAGTTGGACCATGTACTTTACACTCCCTTATAAATGAGCTGATATGCTCAAAATGGAGTGTGTGGTTCACAAAATTGTAACAGAAAAAAGTAAATAAATAAAATCAATTGTAATTGAGGGTATTGATATTGATTATTGGATCTGATCCTGCGACCTCTTGCCCTTTTATTAAGGAAGGTTCATAATCAAGGGTTAGCTACTTTGCATACCTTCTATAATTGCCGTCATACAAAATGCCTGAACTGAACCTGAGATAAATTTAGTACGCCCTTGATAAATCATCCATACATCGCATAGGGATTGCGCAAAAAACCTAGTGCGAGAAATGCCTCGAAGAGGATGACGATTGCGTTAACTTCGTATGCGGCTGTCATATAAGGTTGCCAATCTTTTACGCTAGATTTTTAATGATAAGCCAGTTGTCGTCCTTGCCTTCGTCCATACTTATTCATATCACCTTTAAAAATGTATTCAAGAATTAATGAATTTTAAAATATTTAGATCTAAAATGTAGTAAAAAGTATTGTAAAAAACTAAGTTCAGTTTAGTATAAAAGCTATTTATCGCTATTTTGTATTATAGTTCTTCTTTTTATAGGCCCGATGATCAATCAGTTGCACTTATACATTTTCTAAAAGTCGGATAGATGACATCTTAATATTCAGTTTTGTTTACTCACGATATATGCAGCTAGGCGAGGCAAGACGAAATTGTACAGGATATCTATTCAAATACATCTACCACCAGGTAAACACAAATTCAATAAAATTTCTAATTCAATAAATAAATTGTCATACATCGCGTGAAAGAAAATCCATTAAGAAATATAAGAAAGCGCAAATATAAAAATTTATCATTTAATTGAAAAATCAATATCCGAGTTGAAAAGCTCATTTACATTTTTCTTCCGCAATTGTTTACTTTCCACGTAAGGTATTTATTTTAATTTGCGTCGATAAAACTGAATATCTTTCCAGTTATATCAAGTTAATCAATTTTTTGTTTAATTCCGGAAAAAACATTTTCAAATTAAATTTTAATTATAAATAAAATAATGTATGTGTGTATGTGTAAATTGCACACCTCAAAAATTCAGCTCAATAAATTTTATAAATAAATTTTGTATTTTGTGTAAAATTTAGATAAATTGAATTTGCATGTTTCGATTATTTGTCATTCAAAAAATCTATACAAAATAACTGCAGGAATACGTGTGTGTATGTGTGATGTATATACATACATGTATTGATTGGTATACGAGCGCGAATGCAAATGAAACAACCAAAAAATCAACATGACAAGAGCAAAATTCTGAAATTTTGTGTTTGGTAAAACCGATACATTTTTTTGGTATTTGATTGATTTGAAATGACAGAATTGAGTGAATAAACTGCAGGGAAAATATGTCGAGAGGAGTGGATCACATGATATATGAGTTTGTGGTAAATGTAGACATACCAGTGTTAAATTAAATGTTGCTTATGAATGAAACACGAATTATGTATATTTATGACAAATAATCGATATCATTAAATATAAATTTTATATTGAGCACAATAAATAACGGTGATACAGTAATCATATATGAGAATCTAAGTTTTACAAAAAATCGGAGCAAACAGATTTGCCCGGTGTAATGTACACCGAGCACAGGGTCAAATGAAGCAGTCAGCATACAGTATGAAATTGGTTTTTACTTCGCATACGCTTTGCACACTCCGGCATTAATTTCAGAGTAAAATTTGTAGAACCGAGTATAGGTACACCATGTAAGCACGGCCCACAAATAAAACACGGTGTGTGGAGTAAAATAAAAAAACATAAAGTATTTTTTAGCAGCGAAGTGGTTGTTAGGGTTCCACGACAATTTACTGAAAAACAATTCACCGAAAATGACAATTCACCGAAAGCCTCAATTCACCAAAAAACGATTAACCGAAAACGACAATTTATCGAAAAACAATTAACCGAGAAAACAATTCACTGAACAGCAAATGACCGAAAACGACAGTTTTTCGAGAAAACAATCCACCGAAAATATTTCAAACGCTTCGCATATTATTAAAGGATTGTTATTAATTTACTGAAATAAAAATCCCGAAAAAGCTGAATAAATACATCTCGAGGATTTGAAATTCTGAACTTAAAAATACCTAATAACAAAATCAAAATTATAAACGGGACACCAAATTCACTAATTGGAAGGGTTCAGTTAATTAAATTAAAATTATATTAAAAAATGAGTGAGCTGTTGTAATGGAATTTAAGTATTTTAAATTTTACCTTTTTTCAGCATTTTTTATTTCAGTATTTTGCAAAATATTTGTTTCAGGTTTCGATTTTTCAGTACAATCCCATTTTTAAAGATAATAATTTCTAATAATAATATTTTTTTTTTGTTTGAATTTATTATTCCAAATCAGTTAAATTCTGCCATTTAAAGGAACAAACGGTAGGTTGTTTAAAGAAATAGTCGTTTTCAGTAAATTATATAGTTTTCGGTGAATTGTTCTTCGACGAATTGTCGTTTTTGATGAATTGTTATTTTCGGTGAATTGTCTTTTTCGGTAAACCTTCGTTTTCAATTAATTGCTATTTCGGTGATTAAAAAATAAATTGTCGTTATAAGTGAATTGCTTTTCGGTGAATAGGGTAGAACTAAAAGAGTCTATTTTTATTTTTTAATTTTATATTTTTATGAAACAATTATACTTGCAAATCGTTTTGTACCTAGAACTGCTGACTACTGCTAGTGGTGCCGTAAAAGCAATTCCAAATCAGCGTCTGTTCTGTAGGCTCGGTTCAGTTTAAAACGATGTTTTTCTCTCGTGGCTCATAATATAAACGTATACAAGCTAGAACTGGAGCCTTAAAGATTCTTCACCAATATGTGACTCGCGCATGTAACAAATGGGTTCAGCGGTAGGGCAATAACTAATCAAAAAGTTATGAACTCTATGTAAAGGTCTCGGATTATTATGTCAGATTCATTAAAAACACGACCTCAAAAACTGTACCATGACAACGCCTTAGAAACGGGCACTTACAATATACTAACCGTTTTAAAACCGGGAGAACTCCAAAACCTTTCGAACCAGGCGTTTGACGCGACAATACCGATAATTACACTTTTCATTACAACGGCCATGAGAATGGAGGATAACTTGGAGTTGGCAGTTTCATCCACCGGCGCATGAATCAAGTACGAAATTTAATATCACGATTGTTTAATATACAAGCACATACCGAAGATAAATCAGATGACGTCAAAATTCTATTATTTGTCGAATTGGAACGAAGTCATCAATAACATAGTGAATTCTATAAAGTAACACGGAGATCAAATGATGGAAAATGGAAAACCAAATCGATCACGTCACTATGCAAACTGTCATCTACAGTCAATAGATAAGCACAAACGACCTTTTGCTGGAATGTCGATGCTTTAAAATATCAAGCATCAATGCAGAGTTAGCAATCACAGTTCGTCATCAGGAAAACAAAATTTCCGCGGTTTTCTATCATTTTATATTTCTTTGCTTGAGACTTCCCTAAGGGAGTTTGTAAATAATTAACAAATCGTATTTATAGTATAATTTATTAACTAATTAGACTGTGTCCGAATTGAGTGATAAATATTTTGAACAAAAATATTTGACACTTATGTGAAAAATTTTGCCTGTTGGGAAAATTTTTCTCGTTTTGCTGCCCGAATTGTGTGATCATTTTTTTGATAAAAATTCCTGCCATTTAATTTTATTTTGATTTGAAAATATTGAATTTAATCATTATAAGATTAAGATTAAGTTATAAATTGTTAAAAACACTTGAAATCATAAATCCAGTTATATTTGTTTAATTTCAACTTTGTAGTGTATTATTAAAAACCGAAATACAATGATATTGTTGAATATTTAACCTTAAATACATTTCTTTTAAATATTAAACAGCTTATAATCATAATCAATGCCCTAAACAAGTACATTCGATAATTTCCATCCGATTAAATTATCACTTATCTGTCAAAAATTACTATGCCCATAGCCTATGATAATTCGTGTGTCTTCGATATTTTCACAATGTTTGTACTAAAAAATATTTATCACACAATTCGGACACAGTCTAAGTAGTTAGATAATTAATTTATTTTTTATTTACTTTATTTTAATATAAATGTTTGAAGTTCTTATGAACTTATTACATTAGTGGCAACTACTTTTAATTTATTTCTAATTTATTTATTGAATTAACCTATAGGTGTGCAACAACATTTTAGCGATTCATCAACTTGAAATTGGCAAAAAATAGAAATTTGGTATTATTAAGCGGAAGAAAAGTATTTTTTCCGAAACACGGCAGGGGATTTAGATTTCTTAACGTTATTACTTAACGAATTCCACATGCTAACTCCCCTCACAAAAAATGATGAATTCATCAGATTACATTTGTTTATAGCCGGAGTCAAAAGATGAATGCGACGATTGGAAGATGAAACCAATTTCCCTACAATATAGGTGGGTTGTTTATACTTTAAGAACTTGAAAATGTATTATAAATTTGCAGGTCGTCCGCGAAAAGGTGATATTTGCATTGAGTGATAACTGCAGGTAGGTCGTTTATAAACATCATGAATAGAAAAGGACCTAAAACCGATCCCTGGGGAATACCGCAATTAGTATAACAAGAGCTTGAGATTCCTGAATTAGTTCTAACCAATTGTGATCGATTTGATAGATATGACAAAACCAATCGACAAGCCGACATTGAGAATTTAAAACTGTTACGAAGTTTGCTAACCAAAATTGAATGATCAATTTTATCGAAAGCTTTACTAAAGTCTAGAAGAACCAGCGTACAAAGATAACCCTTATCTATGGCCCTGCGGATGTCGTCATTGATATGTAGTAAAACACTATTAGTGCTGAAATGACGTCTGTAAGCAGTATTTTTTCAAAAACTTTAGACAAAGCAGGACGCAGACTAATAGGGTGAAAATCAGATAAGCATTTGGGATTTTTATTCTTGGGAATGGGAATAATAATTGATTGCTTCCAACTCTCTGGAAAAATAGAAAACTTTATTAAGCTATTGAAAATATGTAGTAAGTAGCAATCAACCTTTGGTAAAATAAGTTTAACCATCTTAATTGATATTTCGTCAACTCCAACAGCGTTTGATTTAACGGAATCTAAAGCATCCGTAAGGTCAGTGATATCGATGTTATTAAAACTAAAGTTACCTTCCATCGAACTAGAGTTCATTAACGTGCACTGTTAAGAGAAAAATAATTATTGAACTCATTTGGTGAAAATTGTGGTGATGGTTTTCCGTTGGATGATAGAAAGGGACCGACAAATTTGAAATTTTTCCAAAAAACTTTTGAAGGAAGGGATGGGTGCAATATAGATGAAAAATATTTGGCCTTTGCGCGTGTTATAATATTATTACCCCTATTTCGTACAGCTTTATATTCTTGGTACAGTTCAACTCTTCTTGTACGATTCCACCGACGTAAAACAAAATCGCTGAAATTTATGGTATCCCTGATCTCATCATTGAATCAAGGCGGCTGTTTAGATTTGGGTGATATAGTCCTTAGTGGCACAAATTCCTCAAACAAGTCTACAACTAGTTCTGTAAAGTATTTTACTTTATCAACAGGGTTGTTAAAATTGTAAACCATGCTCCAATTTAAATTATTACATTTATCAAGCAAGTCTCATAACCTAATGCTATTGTAGTCACGAAATGAAATTTTAGGAATAGATCTCTCATGTTTAATATCATAGGAAAAATAATGAAGATCGTGATCACTAAATCCAACCGAGATTTGGTTATGAAATACATTTTATCCGTATTAGAAATAGTATAGTCCAATAATGTGAACTAGAGCGTGACGTGAAATATGTTGGCTCGGTGTTCACAGGAGTGAGAGAAAATTCAGTTAGCAACCTTTTAAATTTCTTCGTTGTCGATTTAGTTTCTTTGAGGTCATAATTGAAGTCACCGCACAGTACAATATCATTATAGTTAACACTATAATTTTGCAAGAAGGTGCCAAAATCTTCAAGGAAACGTTTATTCGGCGGTTTATATGCAACAACCAACAACACCTTAGCTGCTCTGAATAATAGTTCTATGAGCATTACCTCCAAATTAGGTGCACAATGACCATGTACCAGTTTATATCGAATGCCTGATTTCAGGAAAACGCAAAGTCCACCTCCGGTTTTTTTGCATCCAAATTTCGGCCCAATCGTAATATATTATATCCAGAAAGACAAATTGAAGCGTCCGGAATTCGATCATGGAGCCATATCTCAACAAAGCAGAGAATATCAAGTTTTACGCCGCACACTAAATCTCTTATTTCATCAATCTTGCGTGAAGAATGAACCACATTGTTTACTATTTGGGAGGAAGCATGTGAATTAACACGTAGTTGATTCATGTAACATCCCAGTATATTTCGGAAAAAATAAAATATATAAGAAACATATAAATCAAAATGAAATTAATATGAAAATCAATGAATAGCCTGTCACTGCACAGACCATAGGTAGCTCTAACACTAGGAACTAACTTACTAAAACTATATATATTCATTAAAAAATGACCTTGCTGCGTGGTGCCCTAGTCGTTTTTGTGGCTAACTAATCCTTTCTTTGTATAACCTTCAAAGTGAGGATGCAGGCAGGCCCTTATTATACCAGCATTATTCTGGAATACGATTCATTTTTCAAATATGCTTTTGACATTGGATTACGCTTATTTCCTTTTCTATACATTTTCCTATTTTTTTACCTTAATGTTAAAATTTCTTAAAGGCGTACTTCACCTCAAAATCTCTGAAAATTTTCCCTCGCATTTTTCCTTATAGTCGAAAATAAATAAAAATTTACCAAACGAAGACATTTTTATTTTATTACATGCTCAGCTTCTGTTGTAATTTATTTTGGGGAAGTATTTAGTACACCTCGTGGTTTCAAAGTGAATGGTTAAACAAGTAAATTAAAAAAATTGAAGGGATGCTTTTATCCGCTTTCTTTGCAGACATTCGTAATCGAACTTTTATCAACACCCATTCAATACCCAATTATTAAACTTTTTGTTTTAAAGTTTTAAACATACTTTGTTCATGATTTCAATGATATGTTCATTAAGAATTTATAAAATATAGCAATTTGTTTCTTACGACTGAGCCAAACGGTTTCTTACGGCTGAGCGCTCTAAAATAAATTAAAACTATTAATTAATCGGAATCATGGAGTAAAAAATTTAATATTGTATGGACATCCGCATTACATAAGTGCTAAAAACTTCAGAGCTTTAGCTAGTCATTAAGTTGGTAAAAATTTGATTACAAAAATTCACCAGCAAGTATGTAAAACCTGGAGGGGAGAATATGTTGTGGCTAACGACTTTCTTTTAACCTCGAACGATAATATTCTCATTCAACTTACTAGACCTAATCTGTAATCTAATATTTAGTAATATAATATTCAATAAGTTTTTCAATGCCAAATTTACGGCCTTAGCAATAATTGGAAAATTATCAAATTGATTTATTCAGTCTGACAAACAGAGTTTTATAACACTCGACTAAGAATTGGCTTAGGTCAATTTAAATTGCCAATTTTCCAAACTTTTGTACAAAACATATATTTGACTCCCTAAAGCATTTTCCGAAATCATGATCCACTGCATAGTCGCTCGAATTTATTTTAAATTGAGAGCTGGACTCTATATAAGAAGCCCTAACCCCATTTTCCCGAATTTAGGGCTCATCGCGAAAAAAAATAAGTAAAGAAACCATGGCTCCGGCGGCATGCTTACTGAATTTTCTTGAAGGCTATTTCTGGTATTCGAAAACTCAGTTTGATGTGAAACAACTAATAAAACGAACCCGGGCCCCACTTTTCTTACATTAAGAGAAGATTATTTGGCTGTAATGCATGTATAATTTTGGCTCATGTTGTTTTAACCATCCATTTTCAGAGCAATTTTATACGAACAAAAACTACTATTTATTTTTAACTCCTTAATGAAGAAGTTACCTCAAAAATATAGGTTCTAATTCAAAAATAACTAGCTTTCGTCGAGTTTCAACGTTATACAAGATCACCAGTAAATGTCCGCCCGTAGATCTTAGTTAGTTAATCCTCCTAAAGTTTTTCTCTTTTTTATTTGTCCGTTACTTTGTTTTGCCGGGCACGTATTTTTCTCTTGCTTGCGATCAACCTCTGCTAGATTGATATTAGACGTTTATGTACATCTTGGTTTTAATGCTCTGCGCAAAGTCTTCAGCTTGGCTGAGTAAATTTAACCGGAAGAGTTCATGCCGGTAGGCTGAGGCTCAACAGTGTTTGCTGCCACAAGTCATCATTCAAATTCAAGTGTTTCAATGGCGTCGAACGGTATAAAAGACCATTTAATGCTTTGTATTGGCATAAATAATAGCACGTCGGTCTACGTCGCCGGATATACCGGTTAAATAGAAAATGCAGACACAAAAAAATATTGTAGTTGTTTTGGATAAAAAACAGAATTAGGCGTGGTATTTCATTGGGATTTTCAAATTTTTAACATTAACATTATACAAAACAAATAATCGTTTGACATTTGGCGGTAAAAATATAAATAAATCAAATAAAATTGCGGATTTAAATCAAAATCAAAATTTATAAATTTAATTTAATTTTGATTGTTTATAAATAAAAATATTAAAATAATAAATAACGCAAACGATGCGCGACTATGCACAGTGTGTTAAACATAAAAGCCCAATTTTTCTTTTCATGTATATTTGGACGAATGGACAAAAATTTTATATCATCCTGCAATCAATAATTTTGTATTTTGAATATCTGAATGTACATCATCAATTAAAGCAGACTCGAACATTATTTACTTTATAGATATTGTGTATTGCTTTATGATTAATTAAAAATACGAACGCAAATAAATAAAACGTGATTAAAATTTTAAAAATATGACGCGTGCAGATATTATTTTGTAGTACTGTAGTAGTTAAAGCCTCGCTCACATATTCACGTACCGGTGTAAATTATAAAATTATCCACTCCGTGAATTTTTCCAACTTTATCATCGTTATATGAACACCGCGCAATTACAACGATTCGGTTTCTCTTTACGTCATTTTAAAAACAATTTTTTTATTGTCATCTGAAAAAGCTCGCGTACCCCTTAACCACGATATAAAAAAATATGAATAAATATGCTGCTTTCAACAAACAAATGAACGAACACACAAAAAGGAATATGTAATTCGTAACGTTCAAAAATTTATACTGAAGACAAAGCTTAATGTTCATCTTCATATTTTTATCAGAATACATTTTGTTAAGTCGATGTTGTTGCTGTTATTCTAACACAATTTACGCCTTTTTTGTGTTTCATAGAAAATTATATTCCATTTGAAATATTCTCTACATGTCGTATCTCGAGCATCACTATGATATATATTCACACGCACCCAAAAACACACACACACAAACACAAACCATTTCTCCTTTAAAATAAAGAAATATTTTCGCAGCCATAGAGATACCTATTTATTGTATGAGAAAATTATCAAAACTTGCAAAAGCTTTAGCAGTCTAAAACACGAAACACTTATACTCGCATGACGTAACGTACACACATTATGATTATTTTGTGATTGCATACGATACATATGTATGTCTTAAAATAAATCAAATCGCTGTTTTATTGTTTCTTGGCGACAAGCACAAAAAGCTTCTATGCGCTTTTGAAATTGCAATAAATTGATCGTACATTGGAAAATTGCATTGTGATAAGAGTTTTGTAGATGTACATGTGTACAAAAGTATTTGGGATTTGAAAAATTATTTGCGGCGGTTAGGAAGCTGACCAGAATTTTAAATTACCCGACGCTCGTCAAATAATAGAATACTTCGCTCTTAATTTTATTTTATCCCATTAAAATGAGAAAGCAAAATTAAAAAAAAAAAAATCATAAGAAACTTTTATTAAGGCTGCGTACCAATCCAAGGGTAAAAGTGAATTTTAAGTAAATTTTTCGGTAAATTCAATTATTTTTGAAAAACTTTATGGTAAACTGACCGAAAATTCTGTAATAAAATAATAAAATCGATTTTTACCGTAGTAAACGATTTACCCTTGGATTGGTACGCAGCCTAAGAATAAAATAATGGTAACAAATTCAATATTTGTGTTTATACCGTTTTTTAATGAACTCGAATCCGGTCACCGAAAATGGTTTTTACCATTCGAATTTTCCGCACAGGTTAAGGTTGATCTATCACCATATCACCATACTTTAGAAACCGGGATTCTTCCACCTGTTCTCTAAGACTCTTTTGGAAATTATTAAGAAACTCTGATTCCTTGAATAAAATCAAGAAAAAAAATAATAATAAAAATTTAGTTTTTATGTTAAATATACGAGTATGTTTAAAACAACTTACCTGACGTTTATTTTTTAACTAAATAATAACTACCTAAAAAGGTTACTTTTGTAGTGCAGTTCTCTTCTCCCTTTCCTTCTCTACAGATTTTATTTACAGAAATGTATTATTGATTGACAGCCAGGGTTCTGCTGAGCAGTGTCTTCCAGAGCAACTCGGAAGGTCTGAACACGGGTTCATTTAACCCCCAAGGTAGCATGAATTTACGAAGGTAATTTTTTATCATGGTGAGTCCAATTGTCCAAATATTCCAACGAAGCTGTTCTGCAGCACAATATCGGATTTTACAATTTTTTATAATTAAATAGAGAGTAAGATTCTGCCAATTGATTAGAAAAAAAAATTGTAAGATCAAAGAGCACTCCGTTACTAACATCGGGGGTCAAATTGATCCAATGTGATGGAGGGAGCAGGGGAAAACTTATTACTATTAACCCCATATTTGCGTAGTCTAATCTCAATCTACATATATTTTTTCAGTTGAACAATTTGTGCTACAGTGTTTTGTTTAAAGAAATCAAAATATACTTTGTTATATCTAGAATGCTTCCGTACCGGACGCAAAACTCGCGTTTGAACACCTTTTTCAATTATCATTTTGATCGATCGAATTTAGAAAAAAATTTAAGTTATGTTCCAAATAAGCTAAAGGAGAACCAGTTGTTGTATGTTTAGAGATATTTAGCGTAATAAATTTTGTGCGGGTTTTAATTATAATATTCAACGTAATAAAATAGACAGTGCTTCATTATTGTCAAACACTTCGATTCCAGATGGATTCTCGGAAAAGATGTTATGACATAACTCTTACATCCAGCATAATACGGTGGTAACAACTGCATATTTACATGACACTCGTATGTATATAGTCAGTACTCATACTCCCAACCGTTTTCCAAGTAATGCAACATACACAAATTCGATCTGCAACAAGGGGGTTCTACTTACGAGTTTGAAGGTCTTGTTCAACGTCGTTCATTCATTGAATAGGCCACCAGTCAGGTCGTTTATTCATTCCAACTACGAGGCCTGTTTATGGTACGATTTTGGAATGTAGAACATGTCCGAGCCATCGGACGATTTAATTGTTCCAATCACATCAATGTAGTCTATCATTTCTGATCTCGGAATTCAGACGCATCCTGTACATTTTTTCTTCTTTAATTGAACCTCATCATCATACAAACTAATTTAAGCTGAAAACCGCAAGCGTTTAGCCCGTGTTGTTATCGTCCAAGCCCCCTACCAAAACTAATGGTCTTATCAGTGCTTGAGATACTTAATTTTAGTTGCGAAACTTATACATTTTAAGACTAAGTTTTGCAAATTTACCATCGATTCCAAGTATTTAAACTTATCACCTTTTCGTATTGTGTGAAGCCAGTAAAATTTCTCCGCCTGTTTGTTTTGCCGCGTAGCCATGTGTTTGGAGGTTAGGTTATTGGGCTCAAGTTGTTGAGCTGTTATTTTCATCCGATTAAAAATGTTATTTTGACGAGCCAGGATGTATACTATATATCGTTTGCGTAAGTTATATTTGACTGGATTTGTAATATAAGTAGCTACGCGTTAAGCTATGTTCAGCTGGAAAATGACATATTCCAACGAAAAGGCCGGATAAAATGGGATGTCCTTAACGTAGCATCTTTCCTACTCAAACCTCAGAGAAAAAGTTTGATCGGTTGTCGATCTGCCTGGACGAAACCCACACTGGTAGATGCCAAAAATGTGCTCACTGTAAAAGGAAAACTTTTCAGCAGCTACGTTGACCAATATCTTGTAGCCGGTTTGGATGAAAGCTATTTCGCGGTAGTTGCTACAATTCAACCGGTCTATTTATGATATATAAATGAGAAAATCAAAGACGAATGGAAAATAGCACTATTCCACTCGTCTTTGATTTTGTTATTTATTCAAATCGATGAAATCAGCTCAAATATACGGTAGAAGTCATCGCCGCCGTTCTTGAATATTTCGTTACAGGTGTCGTCCTTATCAGGTGCCTTGTAGTTTTTCATATAAAGGGTGTCCCACCAAAAGCGCCGGATTTAATTTTAAAGAAAAACACATTTATTTTTGAATTAAGCAAACATTTTTATTTCAACATAAAGAAAAATAGTTCCGATTAAACGTGAAATACAACATCAGGTTATTCTTTTGTTGAAATTTTTAATAACGTTTTCGCATGAATGTGGCTGTATTTCACCAATAACGCGCCGTATTTCCTCTTTAAGATGTTCAACTGTTGCAGGCTTATTCGCGTACACCTTTTCCTTCACATAACTCCAAAGAAAAAAGTCCATCGGTGTTATCGAATATAATATAATCGTTATATATAATCGAAAAATGACATGGCCTGGAAACTTTAGTCTGCAGTAACACCATTGTTTCAGGTACTGTGGGGCAGGTCGCACCGTCTTCTTGGAAAAACATGTCCTCCACAAAAACGCCGTTAACATTTCACGATACCGCACTCCATTAACAGCGCATTTCCAGCGTCATATTCAGAAAAATACGGCTCAATTACTCCACCAGGCCAAAATGCACACCAAACAGTTACTCGCGGTGGATGCATTGATTGTTTAAGTATCGCATGAAAATTTCAGCACCCCATATCCGACAGTTTTGCTTATTTACGTATCCGTTGAGTTGAAAATGTGCCTCATTTGAAAAAATGATTTTCTTCGAAAAATTCGCATTAATTTGATGATGTTCCAACACCCAATCAGCAAATCACGGCGCTGCGCTTGGTCCCTTTGCTTGATTTCTTGCACTAATTGAACCTTGTATGTGTGCAAATGCAGATCTTTTACAAAAATTCGTTGCCTAGTGCTTCTGGAAATGTTTAATTCTTGACCACGATACCGAATGGAAGTTCCTGGATTCTCGGCCACAGATTCCCTTACTGTGGCTATATTTTCGAGTGACCGACACAGACGACGAACAATGATCTTCTGATCCATCAGCGTAAATTTGGTCTCAAATTTTGTAATTAAACGCCTCACTGTCGATTTATTTGGCGCATTATTGCGACCAAAAACTTGACGTAATTGGCGAACTGTTTTCGCAAAACTTTCACGATTTTTGTAATGTGTTTTTACAATAATTAAACGTTGTTGGTTTGAATATTTCTCCATATTCTTAAATCGCATGGTCTGTGCGTGACAAATGTCAAAAAAAATCACCGTACAACTCGTATTAACAAAATGGTGGCAAATTTAAGTCCGGCACTCTTTTAGACACACCCTGTATTATATGACGCTTTGCACTTCATATTACGATGGACCAATATGGTGGTGTCATTTTCACATTCATAACAGTAATCAGACTGATGCAATGATGTTCTTTGAACATTTAAGGATAACACCTGTCTTTACGTGACGATAAATAATTTCGCCACAATGACAGGATCGTTTTTATATCCAGGTGTCCATCCTTCCCCAGTTTCGTTGCGAATTCCGCTATCGCGTGAAAGGAAGTTGGCAGTCACCTTTGTTATTGAATGGTATCTGTATCTTATACTTGCAGTTTCAATTTTAAGCACGTGTTGTTTGTCATTCGCATTTCTTTTTGCTATACAAAGTCGGTTGAGCGTTTTCTCGCGATCATGTGATCGTTGTGCGATTGCCTTGTTGGTTGAGAGATGTATTGTTCTCGTATGCAATTTTTTACTTAAATTGAAGCTATACAATTTTCATTCAGGGTTTCCGATATGCTAACTTTGAAGTTGGCCCTACCCTAGTAACTTGATTGTTCAATGCTTCAAAATTTTAATGACTTTGATGCTAGAAAAATGTCTTTTAGACACAACGATATGATCGATTTTTACAAATTACAATGGTACTTAATTTTTTCATTTGTGTACCACGTGTCTATAACGCGGCTATGTAAAATACAACTGCTCGAGGGTGAGTGAGTGTCCCTTTTTTGATGGAAGGTGTATAGGGAGCCTGGGCCGATAATACCACAATAGTACCTAACACAAATCAAAAATGCAAAGAAATAATGTTTGTATTTCTGATTTGTGCGTTGAAGTTACTTATTACAATCTTTACAACTTGTTGGGGAATTTTGTTTAACACAATTTCGAGAAGATCGTAAAAAGTTTTTCTGGCATCATTCACAAACGATACGTCGAAGTAATGGGTGTGCAATCTGAGTACGCAGATCCGATTTTTTATGGCTTTAAAATTCGGTACGAATTGGTAAACGATTGCTGATCATGAAACTCGCACTCTTAACTCGTGCCTATTGAAGTTATTACTTGTTTCAAATTTTAAATCGTTGTCCTTATTTCGTGTCTGAAGTCATTGCTTTTGTTGAAGTTTCGTGACAAATTTTTTTTTCTATGTTGGGTTGTTCGCTCAAAACAAACCTGCTGTAGAAGAACGTTAGTCATCACTCACCTCCACTACGATGTCACAGTGATCTCACCATTGTAAGTGGCTGATAATATAATGTTACATTTATTAAGTAAAAGTTATAACCTAAGAAATAAAAGTGTAATTCCGAAATGGTTGTCTATTCTGAAAGGCGTCCGTGTCTCTAGTTTGTCTTAGATGCGATATTTTGTAGGCTTGGTAGTGGCCAACTAGAATGTCAATTTTAATATGTGATTATTCGTATTCGGACGGCTGTTTCGTCGTGGATATTAAATCTTGCTTTTTCTCGGTATTTTCACAAACAACTTTTGTCCTGTCTGTAGTTTTGTTGGTACATTGGCTGTGTGAACTTATCACATACCAAATGCGCCAATGATGAAGTAGAACTTGCTATTTGCAACAAAACCATGTTGCCTCGTTGGCGCATTACAGTCCTTATATTGTTACAATTTGTTTTGAACTGTTACTGGAGTTGTACTGTATCCAAAATAAATGTACGTACACATTGAAATACGTAATGTCAATTACCGTTTTCTCGTCCAAATAAAACTTGATTTTTGTTTTTATGACCGGTTCCACCACCAAAAGTATGATGAATAGTCCCGTTGATTTGAAAATTAAATGATCAAAATTACCAATTCGGAAAAAAGATAATTTCTGGTGATCAGTAAGTGTTGATACGATCGTGAATTAAAATCGTTCTACTAATAAAAAAAAACTCAATAATAAAAGCCCAGAAGTTATTTGGGGATTTGTTAAATTATTACAAAACCAGACATTAACTTAGTAATTATACAAATAAATTACAAATAAAAATCCGTGATAAGACGTTAGTGATAGTTTCGTTAAGTGCTGAAAAACTAACCGCCCATCACAAAAAATAACTTCGCTTGTTGCTGCGGGTTCCTGGATTGCGAATTTTGCTTTTTTGTTTGAATTTTTTTTTTGTGTGTGCGAATGAGTGGACATAAAGTTCTAGCAACTAGCTAGGTGTTAACGTAAATTTAAATTTTTTTTCGTATTTGCATTTTTACTTGTGAAAAATTTCTATTTTTACTTACGTTGGTTTCTTTAAAATTTTTTGTGGTTCGTGTAAAAGGAAGACCAAATTCGAGCAAGGATTAAAGTAATTTTCGAGACATCTCTGGTAAGTGACGATACATGGTAAAGCTATTTCTTTTTTTTTGGTGGTGGTATACTTTAATTTGAATATTTTTCATTTTATTTGTAATTATTCCTAAATAAATAATTAATAGACGAGTCATGGGGATAGAAGAGGTCATGGTGTGCTAAACCTTGCTTTTTCTTCTTCTTATATACACACGACGTTTCCTCTCAAGACTGAGCTAGGATTAAAAGCTATTTCCTTCTGGAAAATAACTATGTTTCTGTTCTCAATCACTTAGAAAACACTTAAGTGTTTTACGTTTGCGAGGATCCTTATACATCGTTCAACAACTGTACCGCAACAATATTTTAAGGTCTGAGAAACGGATTTCGAATTTTCTAAATTTTATGGTACTGGTGTTCTGTATCCCTGTATTGTAACGTAGATTTTGCAGGTTGATCGTGTGTTTGAATTCTGAATATTTTCCAGAGAATTTTTTATACCTTTTGTCAGAAATAAACACAGCTGATCCTAAGGAAAACAGGACAGATAGCGTAGACGCTTTTGCCCAAAAAATTTGATAGTCAAATTATCGGTTAGCTCAGTTAAAAATGTATTCGCCACTGATATAATATAATTAATGGCCATTTTCGTAGATAAAGGGGGAAATAATTGAAGCAAATTTTCAGTCGGTTCTTCTTTGAAACTTCAATAGCTCATACCAAAGCGTTAAACGAAATTCGTTACTCTCGTTTGGGAATGTAATCTATAGCGTAAACCATTCTTCTCCGCATTTAAAAATTAAAATACATTCTTAATGTTTATGTGGCAATCTTTCAAGGTCAAAAATGTTGCAATACAATAAAATTTTTGAACCCTGCGATACTTGAATATATCTGTAGCAATTCAGAAAAACCACTTATCTTTTTTAAGCAAATTTTCTGGAGATCAGGAGCAAGATCGAAATAAGAATAAGATCGAAAAATTTATCGGATTCAAAAATATTTTCAAACGTACAAAAAATTATTGAATCCGTTAAAATTTTTCAATCTTATTGTAAGATTAAGCTCCTGATCACCTGAAACTTTGCATAAAAAAGATAAGTGGTTTTTCTGAGTTAACACAGATATCATTTTACTCTTTTCAGATCGAGTAACTCGATGAATATGGGTCTCAAGGGCACACCGATGCTATACCATTACCCAATTGGCAAGTTCCAAATACTTTTGCACACCAATGTCATGTTTCTTAAATACACTTATTATGGTATAAGAAGAAAATTAACTCACAAAAATAAATTGGTTCGAAAATTGATTTTAATATTTTCGCATGTTATATTTTTATGTTTATCTTATTTTCGAGAAAATCAACGAATTGTTATCATCGTGAATATAATTTTTATTATTGGTTTCTTAGAAAATGTTGTCGTTGCTTTGAAATTGCTTCACAACCAATGTTCTAGTGCTGCACGTTGTTTCTGTATACCTTGTTATTGTTACAAATCGACATTAATTCTGGGAAGACGCTAGAACTATTTTTGTTGTTGTTTGCCTACAAAACACTTGGTATCATATTGTACTGGAATGTCTAATTGAATTTAGACGTCAATTACTTCGAATATAACACCGATTAAAAATAATAACTCTCCAGGCTAAAATCATTGTCTATTTCGCTTGTACGAAATACAAAAAGAAAAATAATTTTCTAATAATAATAATCATGATAAAAATATTTTCATGACTTTTCCTGCAAACATTTTCTTTTTGGTGTGATGGGGTGGTAATAATATGGTCCTCTCATGCAATCATTTTTATTTTTTGTTTTTTTAAATTTTATTTTGTGCCCACACTGGCAAAAATGACACACAGAGCAGAGCACACAAAAAATAAAAATTATACAAACGATAACTTGCCCAAGGGGTAAATAAAAAATAATTGCCATGTGTATTTTTCTGTTTTCCCAGCATTTTTTGTTATTGTTGTAATCGTAACGTATCAAAAATTGTAAACAAAATGTGTTTTCTATTTTATGAAAATTAAATTTACAATTTTTAGTCGACATTCTTCTACATATACACAACACACATTACGAGTATATAGAGGGAGTGACGGAGGTGCGGTATTATAGGAAAACCCAAATTCATGAGAAAACATTTGTTAGTAAAATACATTTTTGGCTGTAAAAGTTACAATAAATTTTAATTTTTTTTTGTTTGCGATATCTATGTGGCATATCCAGAAGGTAAAACGTATTTCGCCACACTAAAAGGTGTTATCGAACGATTTGATATTTTCGCTTATTTGCAATAAATTTAAAATTTACAATCACTTTCTAGGTGTAGGGTATACAATGTATGTACTAGTACTTAGTATATGTACACACAGATCTATTAGATTAAATTATTTACAAGAAACGTAATAATCAGCTGAAAGTTGCAAACAAAATCTATTAGGATCCTAAACAAAATACAGAGTTTAGAGACCCATCAATTTTAATTGTACTAAGGGCCTGATTTGATGATCATCTTATTGTGCGTTTGTCAAATTTTTATTTTTTGGCTTCTTTATTTGTTACCATCTTCATCGCCATTCTTATTAAAACAAAAAGGTTCGTGCTTAGGCATTCTAGTGATTTTATTTTTGAGTCCAGTCCTAGTTCATAATTTTAATGGACGATTATTAATCTTAATTCATATTAATTCAAAGTTACACCAATACTGATTGGCAATTCGATTTTAGAATGGCATTTTATTTGTGAGGGGGGGGGGGGGATTCAAAACATGGGATTTTGTAATTTAACAATGAACAGTGATTTGTTGAAAAAATTTTAAACGCTGAGTGTTTTATTTTCAAAATCCATTGTCGTTATGTTTCGAATGGTAAGTAAAAGTGAGAAAACGGCCATTACTCTTGAACAACAGAAACTATCTTTGGACTTGGAAGACATAACAAAAAAAAAAAAAAAAAACTCTTGATTGAACTGAAAGCGAGCAAGGCGAATAGCAACGCGCCGAAATGGCAGATTTATGGGAGGAGCAACTCCACAATTTGCTGAGCTACGTAAAGCACAAATCGCTCAATTGGCAGAACGAAGAAATTATAATTTGTTATTTATTAATAAACTTATTAATCACAAAAATAAAGATTAGAACTTAAGAAAATTATTAGAAAAAGATTTTTATGGGTTATTCCAAACAAACCTCACGAAGCAGTTATAAAGAACCATAAACAAGAAATTGGTAAGACTTCATCAAAACAGAAAGAATTGTACGATCTGATTGAAACTGCAGTTCAGAATGATAACACCAATGATTTGGTAAAATAAAGTATCATCTTTTGCACGTTCAGCTCAGGGTCGGGTAACTCGTTTGAGCAGTCAAAAAGTCATTGCCTCGGAATGCACTGAAATCTCTGAGAAAATTCCTTACTTATTGACACATCCCACAGACGAGAGTTTAGCGAAATTATATGAAATAATCCTTATCGACGATGCTAACAGTGAATGCATCATTTCCGATATGGAATCGAAAATAAACCATGATTCTAAAACCAAACTGCGTCAATTAAAATAAGTGTTTTGTTCAACAAACTTCGTTATATTCTTCGTGGTACCGTAGTTGAGTGGTATTGGACTCTAATATAACGTAACAAATATATTTCAGCACAGAATTAAAATCTGAACTAAACAATCGCTTTCACAATCGTCGACATGATTTTAACATTCGATATACAGATTTATTTTCAACATTCATGCTCCATTAACCCCTATCGAAATGAGGACTACAAGATCATTTAGCCGAATAAATCAATCCAAAGTTCCTAGTTAACCAATTTCAGAAATTGTTGTTTGAATTGTTAACAACCTCGACATTTTTTTGAACTCTGTTTTGGATGTGGCTCGAAAAGTTATATAAAACCGGAATGTCTATACAGTGTTGTTTCCCGCAAATGGGAAATTTTCAAATGGGGTTAGGCAAAGCAGCACGGACCCAAATCTCTACAAAATTCCTCGTCACTCGGACGATACTCGTTAGTTTTTTGATTTTACTCTATTATGCCTATATCAAATGGCATTGATACAGTTTTCTTAGTCGACGGATTTAAAATAGTGGTGTCAGTATTTCTAATATAGACAAAGGCTGTGAAAATAAACTAAATAATCCCAATATAAACCTACATTCTTTCCATCTTCGGGTAGAACAGCAAGTGGTCAAAGTTCCTATTTTCCTCGCAAGTAAGACTAGTCTTGCTACTTTCTATTTGGTCCTAAATTAAACCTAACTAAAAAATTTAAATAACAGTGTTTAGCTCTTTTAAATATTTTATTTATTAATACTTAAGCTTTCGGAAAATTCAAAAACTAAATTAACTAAAGTTCAATTTATGTCGGCATTGTAAATAGTTTTGAATAATTCTGATTTTTCTTTTGGCAATAAAATTTATAAACAAACTTTTGGTTCTCCAATGGGTTCTCCTATTAGTCCCATAATAGCAAATTTAATGATGGAATTTTTGGAAAAAATGGGATTAAACTCTTTGGATTTTCAACCGTTATTTTACTTTCGTTATGTAGATGACATTATAACGGCAATCCCTGAAGACAAAATTGAAATTTTTCTGGATGTATTTAACTCTTTGGATAATAGAATAAAATTTACTGTTGAAAAAGAAATTGACCACAAAATTTCATTTTTAGATTTACTTTTAATTCATGAACCGGATGGTAAGATTTCTTTTGACTGGTACCATAAAAATACCTGGTCCGGTCGTTATCTAAATTTTAATTCTTGGCTTCTTATTTCTTACAAAATTAATACAATCAAAATTTTAACTCAAAAAATTCTAAAATTGTCCGATACTCGTAAATTTCATTACAATAATTTCAAACTTTTGGAAAACACTTTGGTAAATAATCAGTATCCTAAAAAATTAATAAATAAAGTGATTTGGAAACAAAGAGGTTATCAAAATTGTACATTAAATCCTGAAATTGAAAGTACAAATTATTTATCTTTACCTTACATAAAAAATCTTTTCGAAAAATTAAAACATTTATTTAAAAATTATAATTTCAAAATTATTGGTCGTTCAGCTATCAGTTTAAATGATATTTTGTTTTCAAAATTAAAAGATCCGATACCATTAAAGAAAGAATCTAATCTTGTCTATAGGATTAAATGTAATGATTGTAACCTAATTTACACGGGACAAACAAAACAGTTTTTGCGGGAGCGGTCCTTTCAACATTTACGTGGTGCTTCGGGAAATTCAAATTCAAATCAAATAAGTGCACTTTCGGAACATATTAGAGATACCAACCATAATATTATTTTTGAAGATGTAGACATTTTGGAAAAACAATCTAATTACAGAAAACGATCTATTTTGGAAATGTTACATATAAAATCTAGTTCAAATTCTCTTAACAAAATTAACGATTTCGCGTACATTGGCAATTCATATGATCTATTTTTATAATTTGATTTTTTGCTTTTACACAATTCAAATATTATTTAAAATGGATAAAATTGTTTTCAATTTATGTTTTTAGTCAAATTTTATTTTGTAAAGTGTTTTTTCTGTAGATATCAATTTTTGTTGCTTTGCTAAAATAAAGAATATATTTTTTCTAGTAGCGAGCGATATCTACAGGAAAATAGCTACGTTTTAGTTAGCCTTGATTTCGATTTTATTTTATTTTGTATAGAAAATATTTTTTTTTGTTAAATTGATTTACTTACTTTTGAGAATGGAACCGAAATGGTTCCGAAAGCTTAAGTATTAATAAATAAAATATTTAAAAGAGCTAAAAACTGTTATTTAAATTTTTTAAACTTATAAGCTCATTAAACAATTTAATTTAAACCTAACTACTTTTTCTCCTTAAGCTCTGAAAGTATCTCTCCTGCACTTTTGCTGCTTTATTCAAAAGTAGCGCCTGAATAAGTGGTGAATAGAATATACAGAGAAATGCTTTTCCACAACTACCACTAAACGAAGATCAATTACGAATGCTAGAGCTTGTGATTAGAAAATGTCCTTCATCGTCATTATTAGAATTGGGAAGGACGAATTTAATCTCTCGCATGATCGATATCGGAGATGCAAAACCGGTAAAGCAGAGTTATTATCCTGCATTGCCATCAGTTGTGAGAGTCAGTGTGTTCACCGAATGCCGTGGTGTGCAGGCCAAATGGCAAGGTAATTTTGTGTCTCGATCCACGAAAAGTCAATGAGATTACAGTGAAGGATGCTTACCACAAACCATATGTCGCTTAATCCATTGTGGTTTCACATGAGTTGCACTCTCAAATATTTATCTACCTAAATGACTTGTTGATCACCAGCACTACTTTTGAAGATCATGTCCGTTTGCTAAATACTGTTACCGATTTATTTAAGCAAGTCAACTTGACGATCAACCTCGGTAAGAGAAATTCTTCCTTAAAGAGATTATATTATATTGAGGGATTGCTAAAAGTCGATCCTGCGACTAGTTCGTACATTTTTAGGAGCTACAGGATGGTACTGAAAGCTTATTCAAACCGTCGAACCGTTAACTAATGTTGTAAATTAAAATAAAAATTCGTATGTACAACGGAAACTGCAAATTCATTTGAGCCATTGAAAATCTTCTAATGCACTGTCCTGTTTCAGAAATCCTTCAGCGGCGAAGAGTGTTCCGCTGCTTACTTTTCGAAGAAACTCAATGCGAAAAGAAATGCGGGTGTCAAGAAATGTCCGCAATATGTAGAGTAGATATCACTGCGAGGAGCTTAATTCCGTTGATCATAATTTCTCACCTCTATACGCCGATCATAACGATTGTAGTTTTAGTGATCCAGGATACCCAGCCCTCGTAAAAACTCGTAGTTAAAACTCAGTCTCAGCAACCTCTAAGTTAATAATAAAAATAGTTTACAATCGAATTTACTATCGGCAAAGAACTTCAGAAACTTCACATTTGATCACTGGCTTACTTGATTGGAAATTACATGTCCCCAAGTGTTGTCACGAACACTAATTGAAGCTGCTCACCGTCCACTTTCAGCATCTCATTATGACATACACAGAACTTCGGAAAACCTAAATATGTTTTTTTTACTGGCAAAGCATGAAATTTGACGACCATAATTTTGTTACTGTGTGTGAACTTTGCAGGAAATGTATAAAGTTACTATTATTACTCTTTGTCCGCCTAAGGGTAATTTTTATGAAATTTAACCCTAGAAAGGTATCGCTATTTTGTTTACCTAACCTGGTTAAGCGGGGTGAAAAAAACACCACAATTTTCAAGGGCCCGTATCTCGGGTCCAGTATGACTTTGAGGATTTCAAGAAGGCTCATTTTTTTCGTCTTTTAATATAGAATTGCGTGAATTAAGTAGTTTTGCCTAAATGTTTGAAGGGTCCTAGAAAATTTACCAAGTAGGGTAAAAAACGAAAAAACTAACAAAAATGGCATTTCTTTCTAAAATCACGATGTCTCAGTGAGTTTTTGAGCGAATCGAGTACTTCCAACGTGGTTCTAAAGGGGAGGCAGGAGATACTATGTTTTAAGGGTATTATAGTGGTTTTGACCAATTCTCTAAAAAAGGTATTTGTTTTGAGAAATTAATGTGCGCAAATAGCAAGAATTTGAAAAATCGATTTTTGCCGCACAGGTCGTTATAATCGTTAAGGATTTCGTTCAAATTGGTAAAAAATGTCTTTATTTGGAATGATAAACTACAATTATTGAAAAATAATATTAAATTTATCGTTAAACATTTTTTATCTTGGTTTTATCTCTCATTCTTGCTCGCCACACGCCTGACAGATAACAGCTCTATGGTCTTGGCACACGAAGGCTTGACACTTGGAGCATTTGACTCCATATTTTCGGTCGATGGTTCGGGGACAATGAACACATCTTCCCTGTCTTGCTGTTCCACCTATGTCCCGTCGTATTGGCCCTTCATCCAATATCTCTTGAATACAAAATATTGTTTGGTGTGGCAGATTTTTCAACTCTTTTCTCCTTCGGATAAGCGGAATTGGGAGATCTTCGACTAAACTTTTCATAAAATCTCTCTGGTTGAGTGATGGATTTACAGCATTGAAATAGTATATAATCGAGGCGTTGATCCCGATTGGTCCAGCATTCCCATGAAAACTCGCACTGCCCATCTGTTAGTTTTTCTTGCTGTTGAATATTCGTTACACATCTAGTCAAATTTTGTCTTGTTGTAAAAATTGACTATCTCTGGTTTATTTGTAGTCTCACATATTTCTTGCAATCGATGGAACGTTGATTAAACAAGGACCACTTTATTCTTCTTAGGAGTGTAGGAAACCAGAGTTTTCGTTCCAACCATTGTGAAGTTTTTTTCCAACATTGTATCGAAAATGTCTGTTGAGGAAAACCATATGTCGCAGGTTATATTTCTGGAACTTCCATAAATTGACTCACTCAACTTTCTAACATAATAGGATGACACTTTTTTTGTTTTGTCCTCCAAAACCACTTTACCGACATATGGAATTGCGTTGACTAAATAGAATGTTTGAGAGTCATTCAAGTTGACACACTTTAGACCATATTTATCTGGTTTTTGACCGTTATAAACCTGAAAAGGGCAGCGCCTACGAAAAGATAACACTTGTTCGTCAATGGTACAGTGCTTTCCGGGGCCCTATAGAGTCCTGCATTTTTCAATGAATGAGTCCCAAATTTGTCTTATGGGGGCGAATTTATCCTCAACATGACGAATTGCTCGAGTGTTCTTATCATCAAATCTCTGGGATTGTAGAAGGGCTTGAAATCTTTTTAGGGACATGACGGCACGGTATCTTGTGCATCCGACTTTTAGATCCCACAGATCGTGAATATTGGTCATACTTGTTTTTTGAAGACCAGAAAAATACAATAAACCAACGAAAGCCTTCAATTCAATTACGTCGACATGTTTATATGTATCATCCAACTGCCTGTTTATTTCTCAATCCTCGAGGTATAACGGTCGATTTCTTCGTTAGTATGCCAGACAATTTTCGAAAGCATGGCTTCGTCAAAATATAAACTCCAACTTTCATAAGGAGATTTGACCTCCTTTTTGCAGGTCCAAGTGGAGTGGCAAGATTCATGACTATGTGGCCTCTATTTGACAGTCTTTCACGTGGAGCTGTGTTCCACTTATGCCCATCTTTACCCACAACAATACTTTTTCGTCGTCCACAACTACTACCTCTGCTGATTCTTCCCCTTCCTCTTCCCCAACTTTATCTCCTCTCTGTATTACGCAGTTTCTTGAATGCTGGAGCTGTACTAGAGCCATCATCATCTGACTCCTCCGACTAAAAATTACAATAAATAACTAAGAAATTTACCGAAAAATATGATTTACATACCTCAATTTCACTCTCGGGCTCAACTTGTTCGTTGTCTGATTCTGCACTTTGCTCCAATTCTGAGCCACTCTCCTCTTCCGTTAGATTTTTTTTCATCACTTAGATTTTCCACAGGTTCAATGTGATCTTCCTCCTGATTAATCAACTGAACTACAGCCTTCAAAGGTCTTAAATTGTACCGGCTAGCCATTTTTCGAATCTTGAAACAGTGAAAACTAAAGTGAGGTTATGGTATACACACGCGAGTATCAGTATATATATGTAAATATATGTAGTAAGCCACTATATATTCATTACTGCCCCAAAAAGTGTAAAAAACACGAAATTATAAAAAACTTTAAGATGTCGAAAAATATACACAAACGGAAACGCGGGGTTAAAAAATACCCCAGACGCAGTTCAAATGTTTACTGCTCCGGCTTCCACGTGCTACTGATGCTGCGAGTGTGCTCCCTCTACTCTCAGATGATGAAACTGAATTATGGTTATACGGTCCCGGGTCGTAAACGTAAGCCGTTTGTGTTTGCCGCGAGATTTAAACTGGTCTTGGGCGTTTTTCACCCTGCGTTTCCTTTCTAGGTTTAAAGGAGTTGGCAACAGCCAACAATTTTTCAGGTCCATATTCGCGCTGTAAAAAAATGGAAACTCATACATTTTTATAGTAATGGATCATATTTCCAGATTTGTCCTGTTGGCCACTACGAATAATGTGTGCAAGTTTCTCGAAAATAGTATTGTTTTCGGTATTTTGCGATAACGGAAGAGTTCAAAGCTATATGTTTTGCAAATAAGTAAAGGATGTTTTTTTAGAGGTTCACAATTTTAATTTAAAATAAAAAAAACATTTTGAATATCAGTGAAACTAGTTTTATTGGATAGATAATTTTATGCCATTAATGCTTGAATATGATTTCGGCCATGTGGCGCAATTTGGATGTCCAATTTTTTACGCTAATTTTGTGTTGCAATGTTCAATCGACTCTGGTTTATCGTCGAAGACAAGTGACTTAACCAATCCCCAAAGAAAATAATCTAATAAAGTTAGATCACATGATCTCGGTGGCCAAATAACAGGGCCATTACGTGAAACTAGTCTTTCATCAAATGTTTCTTTGAGTAAATTAATTGTATCCGTTGCATATGGCACCGTCTTGTTGGAAACACATATCAGCAACATTTATGCCAGCCAATTGGGGTTCAGAAAAGCTAGAAATCATGTCTCTATACCATTCACCGTTCACTGTGACATTCTCCCTATCATCGTTTCTGAAAACATATGGACTAATGATTACGCCGGCCAATAAAGCACACCAGCCAGTGATTTTCTCTGGATGTAATGGTGTTTTGGCAAAGGCTTGTGGATTATCTTCACTCCAAATCAGCCAATTCTGTTTATTTCTGTTTTAATTTCAAAAATTTCAACAATTTGCAATTTCAATAATCTGCTCCGGCGTGAGTCTATTTATTATGAAATGGCAAACCAAACTAATGATAAACCATATTCCAGCTGTTAAGTCGGTTGTTAAACAAAACAGTGTTGCCAACTTAAAGATGTGAACCTGTAAAAACACCCTTTATAAACCTTTATCTACAAAACAAGTATCTCCATTCTATTTGTCCAGCCATACGAAATGCAGTTGGTTGTGTCCAACGAATCTCCTCACTTTGTTGTGTTTGGAAACTATTACGTCGGACGTGGTTCAGATTTTTAATTAATAAGAAAACTTCGTGAATTAGGTGATGTTTATCTAGACATAAATAATGCGGGCCGATATACCCTGTTACTAAAAATTACTTCAATCCAATGAAAAAAGCTTATCAACAAAGCTCGTATAATTATAACCTAAGGAGCCAAATTAGACACTTAAATACTGACTGCTACATTTGGAAAAAGTATTATTTACGAGCGGCTTAGTAATGTGGCATACGAGACACAAGATACAAGCGGCAAGCGTTTGCCCGGTACATATTGAAAAACACTATTTCATGCCGCAAACAAAAAAATCAGAAGATATTTTTAAGGAAATTGGTCATTCACATTTTGTTCACTGACGAACCAAGGGTGGATTAAATAAAAAAAATGCCCAGGAAGAAAGGCTCGCGAGTGACACAAAAAAAAACTTACCATGCCATTTTGTATAACAAACTAGTTTTTTAAATAGTAAATTTATCCATTTATTGGATAATCCTAGCTCATAGCAGACTAGTTTGACGGAATTTTTTGAGTCTTAGAATAAGGCCCATTGTGTAATGAAATAAAAAAAAGTATTTTACTTGTATACGTACTCGTATTATTACAACAAAATTTATGGAACTGTAATTCGACTTAAAACGACAAACGATTCGATTCTTCTCTAATTAGGGTGTAGATTTCTAGTTCAGAGCATTAAGGCTTCTTAAACCTAACGTGAGGGCAAGCGATAAGTGGAAAACGTATAAGCTAAATATCAAATACGGAATTTTAATTACATTTCCAGCAAATAAAAGACCAAAAATTTAATCCGCTTATATTTTACCAGGAAGCTAATTAAAGTCGATTTTTTATAACTTTTTATAAAAATGTTCGTAATCATGCTCAAAGCTCTATAAACATTTATTCGTTAAATATATGCCATTATTGTGTCTCTGTTTGTAGCATATATGTATGTATACATATATGAAATATCCTGGGGCACGTATAGCACAATAAATTTCTCAATCAACGCGTCGAATGAAAAACACTTTGAACTAGAGGGAGAAAAGAGCTTTTTCCTTTTGTGTATCATCATCATATTGAAATGTAACACCGCAAGGTAATATATAAACTTAGGTAATACACAAAACGAAAAACTATTGAAAATTTATCGATTTTCCATATCAATTTTATGGTTTTTATTTCTCAAGTATGTAAAGAAATTTTATGTTCAATCGATGAAAAACTATTTGGCACATGTATACGAGTAAGGACAAAGTAAAACTGTGTACATAAAATATGTACACCTTTTTTGTGTTTTAACGACATCATTGATTTTGACTTTATGTGTAAAAAATCATGACATATGGAGATGAGTGAAATACATAGTCTTTTATATAGAGCAACAAAATTTTGGTTCCAAACGAGAAAAACCTAATTTTAACATAAATCCGTATTTTAGTAAAACTTTTATTGTAAACCACCAAAGCGGCATGAAAATAGCACCAAAGAAAATCTGTGTCAAAGGAATTATAAAACCTATCCGCATTTTGTGTATAGATGTCATTTATATAATTCCTTGACAAAGCTGTGTGTATGTGTAATATAGCCGGTAAGCAAATTAAACCTCAGATCAAACTATGGTAAATTATTTTCGAATCAAAATTTTGAAAATTCATAATAATATTGATGTCAATTCATTCTATTAAAATAATATTTTATGTGGAAATTGTTACATATAATAAAAAAAATGTACACTGCGCCCCTCAAATACTTAATTAAGGTATATGAAGTTAGCACTTACCAAACCCGAATTTAATAACGTCATATAGTTTAACCTACCCACTTCTCAGTTTTGTCCAAACAAACGAATTTAGCACTTCTGATTGCATATTTGTATCAGATTGTTCATTGCCATCCAAATGCCGCAATCCAGAACGGGCCCAAATCCATTGAACAAGAAAGACCGTCGAATAAACTTGTCTGATAGGAATACGAAATTAGGAGCGCCAAAAGAATTGAGCTAATTCTGGGCTTAGCATAAATTCAGCCACACTATTTTTGCAATAGAAGTTCATTGGTTTCTATACAACATTTTATTTCCAAATCCATGCCTTTCGAAAATGTTAACATTGAACTTTAATGATTCTCGATTTTCTATAGAAATAGGGTTATGTTTTTATCGTCTTGCAGGCAAAATTACAAAATTTCTTTTTCTGTTTTCGCAGCTCATGGCCTAGCAGAACTAATTTTCCCCCTGAGAGCTGGCACAAATTGGGCCTTATCGTTTTATTATTGTTAGGCTTGAGAGACCTGCAGCCCTATTGGCTCTTGGTGTTTGTGGTTTCGGAGTGTTGTTGTTAAAAATGAGTTTAGATCATTAGTAGCTCTTAACCTATATACAATTGGCCCAAAATTCTAGCACAAAAAATGGCGGTTTTAAAAGCTGGCAGCACTAATGCAAGTGTCGTGAAAAAATTAAACTATCGTGATAGAAAATATTAAGATACAAAAATGATAAATCTTTAAAAAAGTTGTTGTGGTTCCTTATGTATATGAAGTTGGGCCAAAAATGTTAATCCGAAAACTATTAAGGTTCTGTAAAATATACGAACATTTACTGCATCAAGTATCTGCCAAATATTTTGTATTTTTGATATGTTAAATCAA
This sequence comes from Nephrotoma appendiculata, assembly GCA_947310385.1. NCBI lineage: Eukaryota > Metazoa > Arthropoda > Insecta > Diptera > Tipulidae > Nephrotoma > Nephrotoma appendiculata. Next base: position 14,856,526 of record OX371224.1, on the reverse strand, counting down.
AACTTATTCTGTTAACACAGCAAAACCGCCATGTTTTAATGTCAGCCCAAAAATAAATATGTCGTAAAACTATCAAACCTGAATGCTATATAAATTAATTATATCAAATCCAAAATGAAAAAGTAACGAAAAAAATAATACGTTTTAGTTCCGTGGCAGTTTATTTTGAGACTTAATTTTTGACTATAATTAGAATTTATGTTAAAGTATGCATTGGCGCATTAAACGAACTAATCATTTATTGGGGGAGGAAGTGGATCGGAGGTTTAAGGGGCTCCTTTTGTCACTATTAAGATGATAGTACCATTCAATGAAATATGTAATCCGAAAACAAAGGACACCGCCAGTGTAGAGTTTTAGGACGATGTAATTGGAATCTCATGGCGAAAATGGCCCATATATAGCCACTTTGAGAACACACTGTATATCTTAATGGAAGTTGAGATTTTGGGTATTGGTCATCGGTCTCACTATGATTTTCGAGTAGTTCTGATCTCAACCTTTGCAGGTGCAAAGTTTTAGGACGATGTAATTGGTATTGTTCACGCATTATAATAAAAATATAAAACCGGCGCTCTGCCCCTTTTATTTTATTTAGTTTATATAAAATGAAAATATCTAATTATGTACTTGTATTATATATATAACGAAAGAAACAATATGTACCCAAATATGTAACATAATAAATTATAAATAAAGCTATCTATATATAATTAGGTACAATATGTAAGTATGTATATACAGGTATTGCTATGTACTAAATTATAATTATGTATTTGCATTATATACAATACAATTCTATGATATCTGGTTGTTTAAAATTTAATTTTAAAATTATTATTATTGTACCATTTGATCAATAAAGTTCTTCGACATTATAAACTTAATATATTAAAGATAAATAATATAAAATATAAATTTATAAATAAAATTAAATCTTTGAGTGTTATTTTTTTGTATTTTCTTAAATGGAATAGATTTGCATCGCAAGTTTATGCAAAATCTAATTACCATTTATTTGGTCCTTCGAGCCGGATGGCATCAAAAAGCAAATTCGTACGTGCTATTATACGAGTATAGTGTTTAATTTATAAAAAGAACTGTGCACTAAAATACATAAAAGTTTCGTGTGTGATTGCGGCTATAGTTATACTATAGCTTATTCGTTAATTGTGGTAAACTAAATTACAACTTCGTCGAATAGTGATACCGTTAATTAAGTGACATTATAAATAAGTTTCTTGGTTGTGCTCATTATAATAATAACCACGTCGAATATCGTAGACAAATTCTACAGATTAATCAAAAGGTTATTATTGGCACTATTCAATGGCGTATTATCACAGTTAAAGTTGTTGAGTGCCACCATACAGTTACCAGTGTGATTAAAAGCCACGATTCGATCATAAGGTGGTGCAGTTATACATATACTACGAAGCACATACAGTTAACATCGTTCGATTTTTGCGTAATTAATCATTGAAGCACAATTCAGTTGGAGATACTCGAACGCATCTCATCGTATACGAAGCCAAATCATCGTCGAACATAATTTTATTGATTGGGCAGCCGCATATAATTTGAAATTAGTCAATAGTTACTCATTTTTGAAGTGATATAAATATAATCAAATTCTATATCGTATTGCGAACGAGCTAGTCAATATAACATATGGTTCTCAATTTTTCCATCGAACATTCTTTATCGAGACCATCACGTGCTGCAGGAAATTCACTGCTCATTATTACCGCTAAGTTTGCTGCACAAACATTTCGTTAACCATTTAGTCACGGAGACCATACACCGCAAATGGTTTATTAATTACAACGCTCATCAAATTCAAGGCAGCTGCTTAATATTTTACGGTGACCGATCAAGGTCATTGACGTCGAAATAATTGCTGTGGACATTATCATCCATGGTGTAAGTTAACCTTCTTCAACACACTTATAAGTAACCATCGCTGGTCATTATTGTTGGATATCATCGAATCATATTTCATCTCAACATTATCATCAATTCGAGATCAGATTGGTCAATTTTATGGTGGTTAAGCAAAACCACATTACATCGGGTCAACAGTTAATGCAACTCTAGTAACGGATATTATCAACCATCATCTAGATTCATCATCGAGGACTATCATCTTGTAAGTTTATTTTATTAAACATTTTATTTAGCTAGATAGTAAATTCCATTACGTTGCCCTTTATCTATTAATATAAGAATTTAACATTTCAAATTGAATATTAAATTGCCTTTTCGGGTTTAGATTTTAGCCGTGTCGTTCTAAATCCAACTACATATCTATTTTACATCGTGCGCTTAAAATAGTTTTAATTTCGTGCGTGTATAAAATTTAAATTTAAAAATGGTGTCAGACACAGAAACCCAATCGGATGGCGATAAGTTCAAAACGAAGGATTCTTTAAAAAGACAACGCAGTGCCTTTAAAGGTCAACTGACTCAATTTCGTAATAAGCTTACAACTATTGAAACTATTGGGTCAATTGAATCTAATATACGAAGGCTGCAAATCCTCTATGACAAATATCAAAATATACAATTGAAACTAGAACTGGTAGACGAGTCTGCTTCAACCGATCGAGTGTCTTTCGAAGAAGATTACGAATACGTCGAAAGCAGTCTGCTGGATAAGCTTCACAAATTAAAATGGCTCGAAAATACAACAAAAGAGCCATTAATTTTTGAATCGTCATCAAATAGCACTCAGATTGAACAAGCGATTCCGTCCATTTCGATTAAACTTCCAGAACTGAAACTGCCAACGTTCAGTGGAGCTGAAAGTGATTGGTTAGCGTTCAAGGATGTGTTCGTAGATATTATTCATCGCAAACCAAATATAGAAAACACAGTTAAATTTGTGTATTTGAAAACTCATCTTCGCGCCGGCAAAGCATTTAATTTAATTGATAGTCTTCCAGTTACAGCTGATAACTATGAAACCGCCTGGAAAATATTGTGCGATCGGTATGATAACGATCTCCTTATTCAAAAAGCGCACATGAAGGAACTCTATAACATAAATACTCCAGTCGAAAATTCATCCAATTCGTTACAAAGCTTCATAGATCAGTCAGTAAAAAATTTTAATGCTTTGAAATCATTAAATGTTCGAATTGATTCTTGGGATTTAATGTTAATTCACCACCTAACTGAAAGGTTAGATACATCATTAAAAATCCATGTTATAAAAAATTCAGAGGCCAACAAACTATTGACCTTCGACAAACTTATGATGTTACTTCGAAATCGTGTTCGAGTCTTAGAAACCATCAAGGGTGCAGCTTCATCTTCGAAAACGTCGACTATTAACAAAAGTCATAGCTGTTCTAAAAGCAAAGCCTCGTCATTAGTCTCAAACTTAGCTCCATGTCTGTATTGTCGAGGGTCACATTCAACACCTAACTGTCCAGAGTTTACAGATTCAAAGCTCACACCACAGATGCGATTCCAGTTTATTCGAAATCATAGATTGTGTACCAATTGTTTAATTGATACTCATACAGTACTTGATTGTGGCAAACCGCCTTGCAATATTTGTTCCCAAAAAGACCATTCCCTTTTGCATTTTGGTAAAACAATATATTTTAAAGGACGAAGGCAGATTCCAAGTAATAGCTCTCCTAGTTCAAGCACACCAGTCACTCAGGATGATCCAGTATCAAATTCTTCGCAAGTAAGTGGTACATACTTCGTCATTTAGATTTGATCATAATGTTCAATAAAGAAGTCTTCAGCTTCCTCGGGAGTAAGTCAAATTCTAATTGGAACAGCTTTAGTTAATGTTACTTCGGATTCCAACAAGCAGTTATTATGTCGAGCAATGCTAGATAGTGGTTCACAATTAAATTTCGTTACTGAAAACATTGTCAATCTAATGAAAGTCAAACCACAGAGAACTAGCAAAATAGTTTCGGGCATTGGTGGCAAGGAAACGGAAATCAAAACCAAAGTCTCGTTAACAATTTCTTCTCGAGTTTCGGACTTTTCAACCACTTTGGAATTTTATGTGATTCCTAAAATAACGAACTACCTACCAGCAAGTCCTCTCAATATCAATTTAAAGTTAATTCCTGCTAGAATACAATTAGCAGATCCGTATTTTAATATACCCAATGAAATTGATATTTTGATTGGGGCTGAAACTTACAATGAACTATTCACTGGTAGAACTTCGATTACTCTATTTAAAAACCTACCTGCATTTTATGATAGCGTATTTGGATATGTAATTAGTGGGAAAGCCTCAGTTAGTAATGTCACACAAACACAACTATCTACAGCATTATGTACATTCGAAGCTCTTCATAATGATATAAAGCGATTTTGGGAGTTAGAGACCGTTTCAGTTGAGAATAATTATTCATTAGATGAGAAATATTGTGAGCAGCATTATAGTAAAACTCACACACGTCTATCTTCGGGTCGCTATTCGGTATCGCTTCCTCTAAACGATAACATCCATCAACTAGGCTTGTCAAATTCGTCCTCACTTATGCAATTCTATGCTATTGAAAAAAAATTAATTCGTCAACCTCCTATTTATCAGCAATACAAAAATTTCATGGCTGAGTATTTGTCATTAGGACATATGGAGGTAGTTGAAAATCGAACTAACATTAATAATACATATAACAAGGTTTTTTATTTTCCTTATCATTTCGTCATCAAAGATACTAGCACTACTACTCAGTTAAGGGTAGTTTTTAACGGGTCTTTCAAATCATCGTCCAAATTATCATTAAATGATTGTTTATATAAGGGTCCTACTATACAGCAAGATTTAATGTCCATCATTCTAAGGTTTAGGACACATATGATAGCTTTCACCGCCGATATTGCCAAAATGTACCGGCAAATCCTAATTGATCAGAATAACCAAGATTTACAACGGATTTGGTGGAGAAATGATCCCTCTGAAAGTGTCAAATGTTATAAATTGTGCACTGTTACATACGGAACGAAAAGCGCTCCTTTCCTCGCAAAACGTACTTTGCATCAATTGGTATCTGACGAAAATATCTCGTTTCCGTTGGCATCAAAAGTATTAATGTCAGATTTTTATGTTGATGATTGTCTCACAGGCTCTGATTCAATTGAAAATGCGTTGAAGCTCAAATCGGAGTTGATTCAATTATTGGAAACAGGTGGATTTCAACTGCGTAAATTTTCCTCAAACATACCTGATCTTTCGTCTCGATCGGAATCTCCGTCAAACGTGTCCCTAGTACTTGGCCTTTCATGGAATACTTCAAGTGATGAATTTGAAATGAACTTCTCCAAATTCACAGAGAATTCTCTTTGTAATAAACGCAACATTTTATCAGAGATCTGTCAGCTATTCGATCCACTAGGACTCTGCGCTCCAATGATATTAATAGCCAAGATAATAATGCAAAAGATTTGGGCTATTAGTAATTTAGATTGGGATGATCAAGTCCCACAACAAATTAAATCAGAATGGAATGATTTTAAAACTCAATTAATTATTTTAAATAAGATAAAAGTTCCTCGATGCATTGTAGTTCCAAACGCTAATGTAATACAAATTCACGGTTTCTCAGACGCCTCTGAGAAGGGTTATGGATGTGTGATTTATTTGCGAGTCACTGACAAAAATAATAAACATGCTGTAAAATTGATTTGTTCAAAACCTAGAGTGGCTCCGCTTAAAAAACAAACGATTCCACGTCTTGAGCTTTGTGGAGCATTATTACTAGGGCAAACCTTAAATAAAGTAGTCAGTTCGATTAATTTGCAATACAATGTAATATATTTATGGTTCGACTCAGAAATAACCTTATTTCGAATCAAATCGAATCTTTCAAAGTATGCTACATTCGTAGCTAACCGAATAAGTCAAATTCAAGAGTACTCGTCAATTAAAAGTTGGTGTTATGTGCCGACAGCTCAAAATCCTGCTGATTATGTATCGCGAGGATTAATGGGAAATGAGTTTGTTGCGTCCAATTCATGGTGGTTAGGACCTGCATTTCTTAAAGAAAATTCGGACAGATGGCCAACAAATCACAATTCAAACTTAAGCTCAACATCTATATGTAACTCTTCTTCATCATGGGATATATTTGGTTGCTACTCGTCGTTTACCAAGCTTAATCGAATAACAGCTTACATTCTTCGATTTATTAATAATCTCAAAGCTAAACATGGTGTAAAAATAACAGGTGAACTAGCATCTGATGAATTACAAGCTTCGTTAAATTGTTTAATAAAAATAGTTCAGCTATCTGAATACTCTAATGATATTCAGTATATAGAAAAACACGCTGGTATGCTAAACTATAGTAAGTTAAAAATATTATCACCGTTTTTAGACGACATGAAAATTCTTCGCGTCGGTGGTCGACTTTCCAATTCTAACCTACACTATAATACTAAATATCCAATTGTATTGCCTGCCAAACATGAGTTTACCAAGCTTCTAGTTCGATTTGAACATCAACGTTTGTTGCACTGCGGACCGCAAACATTACTGTATAATTTGAGATCACAGTACTGGATTATAAGAGGTCGAAATTTGTGTAGACAAATTGTAAAGGAATGCATCCTTTGCTTTCGAAATAAACCAAAACTTTCACACCAACTAATGAGCGACTTACATGTTGACCGCGTAAATCAGTCTAGACCGTTTTCCGTTGTTGGTATATATTTTTGCGGACCATTCTTCGCTAAGCATAGTATAAAATCCAAAACTAAAAGTAAAATGTATGTTTGTCTGTTTATATGCTTTGTCGTTAAGGCCATACACATGGAAATTGTCATGTCTGTCTCATCGGAATCGTTTTTAGCTTATCTTCGCAGGTTTATATCCCGACGAGGGTTTTGCACTAAAATTTATTCAGACAACGCTACGAATTTTGTAGGTTGTCGATCCGAATTGAAAGAACTTCGAAATCTGTTTTTGTCAGAAAAATTTCAAAATGACACTAAGAAATTTTGTGCTAGTAACAAGATCGAGTGGCTAACGATTCCTCCACGATCTCCCCACTTTGGTGGATTATGGGAATCCGCCATAAAAAATGCTAAATGGCATATGAAACGGGTTGTTGGTGTACGTTCTTTAACGTTAGAGGAATATCACACTTTAATTTGTCAAATTGAAGCCTGCCTTAATTCAAGACCTTTAACTGCTATGTCTAATAATGCAAACGATTACGCGGCTCTTTCTCCAGGACATTTCCTAATTGGAACACCCTTGTTGGCATTACCAGAACCATCGCTATTAAATTTGAACATAAATCGTTTATCTAGATACAGTCAATTCAGATGATGTTTCAGAATTTTTGGAAACAATGGCACATCGAGTACTTGAATGAACTTCAAGCTAGATACAAATGGCAAAAGGTTTCAAATTTCAAATACAAACTCATGGCGAGAATCGCCCATATACCGGGTATTTCTTTTAAACTGAGACGATCAAATATCTCGAAAAATAGCCACTCTACGGAAAAAATGTACATGATAAAAATTTAATCATACCGCGGGGGAAATACATTAGTGCAAAAAAAATAGTCCTCACCCCCCGCTTTGTAGGTGGGGCGGGGGTAACTTTTAAACTAAGATAGGAAGCCATATTTTTTATTGCAGATACGGATTCTACGACTAAAAATACGTATGATTTGAATGAAATATTTTGTTCGGTTCATGATAGATGGCATTGTAACCGACGAAATTCAATTTTTTTCAATTTCTTCTTCTTAGAACACACGCATTCGATTCTAAAATACGTTTGAAAGTTTTGTAAATCACATTTAATGTTTGTGTTATTTCTTATCTTCATGTTTTTCGTAATTGCAAAATAAACGATAAAATACTTTAGAATGGAGCGTTTAACTGTGCCAGAGCAAATTGAAATGGTTCTGGTTTATGGAGAAGCTGGCAGAAATCTTGAAAATGGTGTTGCTATTTACGCTCAACGTTTTCCCGATAGGATTCGTTCACGTGCTTCATTTGGCCGTACTATCAATCAATTTATTACTGATGGAAAGGTTCAACCGAAAAAGAGGACCCGTAAAGCAACAGTCACTGGAGAAAATAATGAAATTGCTGTATTGGCAGCAGTGGCTCATAATCCTCATGTTAGTACACGAGAAATAGTTCGCGATTCCGGATTGTCCCTCACCAGTGTTTGGAGAATTTTAAAACGGCACAAGCATCATCCATATCATGTGTTTTTACACCAAGATCTTCATGGCGCTGATTTCTAAAATCGGGTAACTTTTGTGTCAATGGACACGTGAACAAATACAACAAAACCCCAATTTTTTTCGTTGAGTAATGTTCTCTGACGATTCTTTTACAAACCATGGAACGGTTAATCGACACAACATGCATTATTGGAGTGTTACAAATCCGCACTGGCTTCGTCAAGTTGAACATCAGCATCCTTGGACTGTCAACGTGTGGTGTGGAATAATTGGCAACAAACTCATAGGCCCCCACATTATTGAAGGCAACTTGAATGGTCAAATGTACCGAAACTTTTTGGAAAATGAACTGCCAATATTACTTGAAAATTTGAGCTTAGAAGTGAGACGGAACATGTGGTTTCAACATGATGGTTGTTCTGCACACTATTCGGTGGTGGCACATGAAATACTTGTTCGTGATTTCAATGGTCGCTGGATCGATAGAGGTGGTCCGATAAATTGGCCCGCCAGATCACCAGATCTTACTTCGCCAGATTTCTTTTTGTGGGGCTATCTCAAAGACAAAGTTTTCGAACAAGAACCAACAACACGTGAGAACATGATTGAGCGAATCAGAAATGCGTGTGCTGAAATTCAACCAAACACACTTCTCAGTTGTGTACAATCATTTGAAATGCGTATTAATAAGTGCATTGAAGTCGCAGGCCATCATTTTGAACACTTATTTTAAGCTAAAATTATTTTATTCACCTGCCATTTACATTAATAAATTGTTTTGATGAAGAATTTCGAGTATTTCCAATGAAAACGTGATGTTTTTTATTTCAAACGTATTGCAGAATCGGGGTGGGGGACTATTTTTTGCACTAATGTATTTCCCCGCGGTATGATTAAATTTTGATTATGGACATTTTTTCCGTAGAGTGTAGCCACTTTGAGAACACACTGTGTATCTTAATGGAAGTTGGGATTTTGGATATTGGTCATCGGTTTCACTATAATTTCCGAGTAGTTTGTAATTCAAATCAGTTTGTAATTCAAATTTGAACCTTACAATGTTTTATACATTCGTAAATGTGTTTGGTAATTCAAATTTTTTCTGTTTTATTTTTTTTATTTTTTTTAGATTTTTAAGATTTTTTTTATTTTTTTTTTGTATTTTTAAATTTTTTTTTAATTGAATATAATATTAAATGTGGTTTAACTTTGTGAATCTCACTTCTGATTTTAATGACGGTGTTTTTTAAATCGTTAAACAATTCCCAGTAGTTTTCCTTTTTACAGTAGGCAGTGTAATGTTTTTGTTCCGCACTATAGTTAACAAGAGAATTTATTTCAAATGACGAGTTAAGCTAGAAACAGAACAAGAGCGACGACGGCAAGCGTCGACGAATAAATAAAAAATATCGCCGCGATATCGCTGTAGCTAACAGAACAAAAGCGTCAGCGTATGGCGATAAAAAAACAACCAAACGGCATAACCTTCTGTGTTTTTGACACATGACGTTGTGGCATTAGGCTACTAGATTAAAAAAAATGGTTAATAATATGACGGTTAATTGATGCCAACTTATACATATATAAAAAACAGTTGGCAACATTGTTTCGTCGGCGACAAAAATAGAAGTAGACTCTAAATTTTTTTCAACGAAAAAATCGTCGTCGCCTGCGTTGATGGTTGTGTTTGTTTTGCATGATTTCGGTGTTTTCTAATATGACAGGCGATTTCGCTCGCCGCCTTCGCTCTTGTTCTGTTTTGAGCTTTATTGAGAAACAACGTTGATGGAATATCTTTCAAGGCAACCAATGGTTGGTTATGGCAATTCAAATATTCGGTGTTTAATACTATATATGCTTTAATCTCAAATGTCTGTGCAAACAAAGTTTGGTTGCAGCATTTCTTTGGTGGAATCGTTGTAATGCAATTCAATAAATTTTTATGCCAAATTTTTCCAATAAAGACATATTTAGCTGAACATACGGCCGATATTCTTTTGTTTCTTTCGAGCATATTGTACATTGAAAATCTGCTACGATACTTGGTTCTGTCTCTAAAATGTGATCTGACACCAGGGTTTTGTTCGATTCACAGTTAATAGGAAATCCGAAGTCATATCTTATACTTTTCTTGATGTCGTACAAAGCATGGTAGCGCAAGTTTTCTATGTCACTGAAATTGTTACCTCAACACATAGCGCTTATTAATTTGTGAAGCGGGAGTGTTTCATTTTTATAAACACATACGTTCATCTTTAAGTTTAATGTTGTAAAGACACTGTACAAAGGAGTCAAATGCACACGTATTTTTATATATGGAACTATCACTTAACGATCCATTTTTTAAAAATCTATTGTATACGGACGTATTTCCTCATTTTTCTCTTTCTTTGCAGTAGGCACGTTGGATCCCGTATTCATAATTAACATGCACGACTCTGTCAATTGCTCCTCGTCAGTTTTCCAATAAAATCATTTATCTTTTTAAAATTGAAATTAGATTTTTTCCGGTTATTAACAGTTTTCTTTTTCCAAACTTCGTTAATTAACAAACTCTTTGCCACGATTATTCCTTTCGTATTCGAATTTAATTGCACACGTTTTAAAGATCGTTTAGGAATTTTCGACTTAAATCTCTCAAAAATATATTTATCACGTTGATTTATTTCCTTATGGGAAGTTTGCCCAAATGTGACGCTTCACAGCCTCTTCTTTTTATAATGGAAAAGTAATTTTCTACGTAGCTGCTACTTAATCTACCACTCTCATTAAGAAGCTGACTCCACATTGGTAGATATTTAACATATTTTTTGATGAATTTTACTAAAAAATCCGGGTTGTAAAAATTATTCACTGCACATTTCATTTGGGATTCTTCGGGAATAAATTTATCAAAAATGTCTTGGAAATCAATAAAAAAGGGACTCTGTTCGTAAATTGTTTTCCAACTTAGTTCGTGAACATCATCAAAAATATTTTCTGCAGTACTCTCACAATTTTCCGATTTGATTTCAGATTGTGAACAAGCCTTCATAATTGAATTTAAAGAATCCACCGTGGTTTTATTTGTATATTTTGACTTTAACAATATTACAAAATATTTAAATATTATTTTTAATTGCTGGTAATCCGAAGCAACGAAAAATGTTGATATAATTTCTTTGACGTATTTGTTATATAGTTTGTTGATGGTCGGAAATGCTCGATTACGTCACACATGATGTTCTTCATGAGATGAGAACAGCAAAGATGTACTTTTACATACTGATTTAGTTTGTTACACAATATTACATGTTGGTGGCATAGTTTTAAATATTGAACAATGTTCAAATCGTTGAAACATTTTAATGCACTGTTTATTTGAGCATAGCTAAAATCAGTCACAATTATATTAAAGAAAGGCCAAGAGTTGGTCTCCTCAGTAATAAATATTTTGAAACTGTTTAAAGCAGTTAATATCGTCTCATACGAATGACTGGCGCTTACAAAATTGAAAATAGGCAATGGATCGGAGGGGTCATTTGGATTTGATTTAATAGGTATAATTATTGTGTAATAATACACAATTTGCGATTCTTTATTCGGAGGACGTACAAATCCACCAGTTGCATCCATATATGCAACCAATTCTTGCCCTTGCTTGTATTGTATGTGTGTGTATTGTGTATTGTATTATGTCGCCCTCGTTAGGTTAGTAAGTAGTGTGCTTGCGCTGTGACTAGGGGGTCCCGGGTTCGATTCCTGGTGGTAACCAGTAAAAAAGTTGCGACTGGGTGTTTTTAACGTGTCGTATGTTATTTATATATGTTCGTCCATTTTCAGATTTTCAGATTTACAGCCATAGTTACGGCTTTGTCCTTAATATTTCTTTGCTAATTTTAGCATGTCTATTTGCATTTTGCTATATATGCTATAACATTAAAAGGAATCAGTGATAAACGCTGAATATATTGGCTATTTTGATCACTTTTTTGAATTTGTATCTCTTTGTAAATATCACGAATGTCATCTGAATCGTTATCTTGTTGTCTCAATGCCTCAGACTTAATTTTTCTCAAGCCATCGACAGTTTTACAATTTGTGATGGTTTTGGTTTTTTCAACAAAATCTTTATCTTCTTCTTTGAAGAGAGATTCCGAAATAATTTCCACCGATGCCGTAAGAAGTTTATTTTTATAATGTGCTCTTAGTATCTTTGAAACAGATTTTGACTTCATAAACGGGTGACAAATATCATTTTGTGAACAATTCACTGAAAATATATTTTGTGTTTTTTGATATTTATAACATTCTTAAAACGGTTTGTTTGTTTTTTACTCTTTTACTTTTACTGTTTCTTTGTCCACACATGCTCATATCAATAAATTTGTGTGCCTGGCTGTAATTTTAAAATAGTAAACTGTTTTTGAGGTTTTTCTTTTGCTATGAGATAAGAAAACTAACCAATTTTTTTAAAAATTTTGTCTGTCCGTCTCTCTGTTCGCACCAGATTTGCTGTGTCTTTACGCCAGAACTACTTCACCGATTTCAGTGTATTTAAAACCGATTTGTAAAGTGAGTTCTAACTATATATGGGTCATTCTCATTAACCTTAAACTTTGCACTGTTGAAGGATAGAACTGAAACTATTTGAAAATGATGGAGGGACCATGAGCAATACTGAAAATTTCAACTTCCATTAATATATAAAATGTGTTCTCTAAGTGGCTATATATGGGCCAATTTCGCAATGAGATACCAATTACATTGTCCTAAAACTTTGCACTGACAAAGCTTACGACCAGAACTACTTGAAAATCATAGAGTTTAAAGCTTTTTTGTTTCGGCTTACTTCAAAAATCTATAACGAAAAAAATTTTTGTATTTTGGGCTGACATCATTAAAATGTTGTGACATACGATTATTTTTTGGGCTGATAGTTCATACGTGACAGAAATGCTAGTTCACGTGTTGCCGCTGTGTTTTTTTGGACTGACATTTGGGCCAACTTCACATACATTAGCTCTTAGAATTTCGTAGTAGTAAATACCCAGAGTACGGTTGTTGAGGATAAATCAGACAGGGTTAATACCTTATGTAGGATGAATGTCGCTGAAGACACTTGTATTTTACATTTTCTTTCTTGGATTTCCTGAAACGGGTGCTTTGGAGTTCCTTCGACCACCAGTGTCACCGGAGTTTACTTAATGATTCGCAAAAATTGCACGTACCTAAAGTCGCTCTAGACAATCAAGCTTTTGCATTGATACGTGTGATAAAACCGATATGTGCGAGACTGCTTGTATATTGCTTGTTTAAATCGTTGGCTTCCCCAAATTAAGTGAAGTGCATTCGCATCACTTTACAGAATGTGTTTTCTTCTTTCAGCCTACATAAATAAGTTCCTTCGAATTTCCCGTTGATTATCCTACCCTTTATTAGGAAGACAAGCTGATATTAACCACAGATCGATCCTAATAGTAGCCGTGATTACAAACTTCATCCAATGTGGGTCTAAATGAGGCAGTGGTGAAGGTTTAATTGTAGGAATTTGAGTACAGAAAAACCTCAATTTAACGGACTAATTGGGGAGGAAAGTTTTTAAATTTAATCGACTATAGATTTTGCACTTGTTCTGGAATATGGCCATCTGGGACGGAACTCATAGTCATTTGTCAAAAATCATCATTTGTCGAAACTCAAAGTTCTGGAATATGAGCATCTGGGACGGAACTCTTTAATTTCTTAACCGTTGATGCTGGAATTGGGTGTGTTGAATGGAAATGGGATTCTTAAACGATTTTTGGAAGAAGTTCTAGAATATGATCTCCTAGAATCATCAACATACCCAATCCATCATAATCGGTTAAGAACTGATCGAGTTCCGTCCCAGATGGGCATATTCCAGAATTATTTCCAAAAATCATTTAAGAATCTCATTTCCATCCGATACGATAGGGTATTCGCATTATAATCGAATACTGAAAAATGGAAAGTAAAAAAATTATCCGTTAAATCGAGCGTCCGTTAATACGAGGTCCGTCAAACTCGAGGGTTTACTGTATTCCAATTAGTTTGTTAGCCTCACTACAGTTGTACCAGATCTTTTGTCTGTGTTTGAATTTTCCTAGAGTTTGGTCAGCTCATTACCATGGATATTTCATAATCGGATGAACAGAAAACTCGTTCTTCTTTTTTTGAAAACTCTCAATTAGTGGGTGAACAGTCGTTCTACGTATTTCTAGGAGATTTTCTAGATCAAAGTTTCCACACCCGTATCGTGATTTGGTAATTTGATATATGGTCGAATGGGCATTGCAATGGTTGGGGTAAACCTGGAGTACAAATTTAATTTTGTTCTAAACTGATTGCGTTAAGAATTGGTTATTGAAGCAGGTACCAATCTAACCAGCGAAATTGACAGTGGACCAGTGGAGAGAACATCGTTTGCTAGGTTCTCATGTGTTCGGTTATCCCGTCGTTTCTCGGTCGCCAGAGCCTCGTTGATTAGTTAGCAGGGAGCACCAAGTGCAGGTGAGGTTGACATTTGGACTGATATAAGAAAAACGATTATGAATTAAAAGATTCTAAATTACATTTGCAACAATATTGGCACAGAACATTTTTCCGAAATTTAACCGAAAATGAAGATTTTTGACAAGAACCGTTTTAGAACAAAAATTCGCCCCATGTGCAGCCGAAAATTTATAGCTCGTCTGCTTAGACTGTTCGGGATGATATTTCATACCTAAGCTTTCAGCTTTTTCACAAGAGATCCCAGTGAATTTTGTCCGAAATCGATCCACCGGAAGTGGCAGCTTCCATAGGAGTCTTTTCTTTAAAAAGGACCTTCAAGTCAACTATTTACACATTTTATTAACATTTTCTTCTCCTTTCCAGTGTGATTTTTCCTCAGCGTAGCTGCGTTGGGAAGAAATTAGATTGGAGTTGAGGTTTTGAAAATTACATAAACATTTGTGTTGAAATGAAGTTCAAAATAAATCCATTTTTTTGTGATACAGGCGAAATTACAAATAGTCGTACACGAATGGATCGTTGTTTGTGAAACAATACGAATACCTCCCCAAACATCTTCAAGGGGCTTAATAGCTTAATATGTAGGTTAACTATGGAAACATTTCATAGCAATTTTGTTTTGTAAATGTAAATTGTAAGCTTATTGGTAAAGTTATAAATCTGAATCTGTCCATGTATATCAAAAAAAGTGTTTTTAAATACTTTTTGAAATGTTGTTTCCCCTCTGCAAAATGAGTAATGGGAGTCTAAGCAATGTGTTGTTTTGCTCTAGCTTACGTCTGCATAGGATATTATACCTTGAAATCGGCAGTTTAAGGCTTATCTAAAATAAGCCAAGCATTAATGTCATTGTTAGATTATATTCTATGATACATCACATTTATCGCTCCATTTACCAAAATATCACATAGAATTTTAATATGCTGAAAGGTCTACGAGAACAAATGGGATCAAATTCATAACAATAAATTTTAGTTATGTGTAATGCTCACAGTTTCAATTCATTTAATTCGAGCAGAATTTTTAGTCCATCAATTATCCTGCCCTAAACAAAATCAGTTTGATATTTATTATGGGTTCAGACCAGCACATAAATAAATAAAAATCTTAAGCAAAAAAGACTTTAAATCTATCTGTTGTATATACGCAGAGACAACAGATACTGAGGGCTCGATTGCAAAAAAGCACACAAAGCGAATTACGTTACATATTTCAGTCATGGTTATTATTTTACATTTTTTATTTAAAAAATAAATTTTCGATTTTTCCTCTTTCGATTTTGAAATAAAATATTTTTATACTATAAAATCGAATTCAATTTGGTTTATTTTCAATGGTATAAAATTATTAAGGGCAGATCGCTTCACCGAAGCCAAGGAAAAATTGTTTCGTCGTATATTTGTTGGATGCTGAAAATTCTAACTGATTGATTTATATAATTTTAAGGAAAATACGACAATAAAATAACGTTAGCGGATTCATTACATGTCATTAAATTGTTGAGAGCTTGCACGTGCCGTGCCACGTTTCGTTGTAATCATCTACGCAATTGCTCAGACATAATACAAACTTCTTACACGTATTAGAAAATTTAGTCATTGTATATCATTTGAACTGGTATAGATTGTCATTAACCAAAGAATTTTTTATTTATCATGACAAACCATCGATTTATTTCCCATGATTTGCACCATTGAACCGTGAAATATTGCAAAATAATAACACATAATGTATTTACGTGTACATGACCAAACATATTATAATATATTCATCGCGAATTTTGCAACAACAAAACCAAATAAAAAGCTCAGTTCGGAAACATGTAAATTAACATACACGAAATTAATGCAATTAATTCCAAAGTGTACACAAAATACATTTATAATTGGTAAACAGTTTTATTAATTTATATCAAAAAAAAGCGTATGCAGACGGCATGCAGCAACTCGCTAATATTACCGAACTTCAAAATACGGGTAGTAGTTATATGAAAACATATAAGTTTTAAGTTTTAGCCAATGAAATCTGTTACATAATTAATATTTTTAATTAAAGCATAAAGAACCTATGATGTTTTCTCTGCACATTGCAGTGTATTTAAAGTAAAAGTAAAAAAGCTCTGTAGCATTTCGTAATTAAAATTAAAAACCATACTCGTATTTGAACGCTTACACGTATAACGAATTGCGAATGTAAGCAGTACGAAATTAAAACGATCAGTTGCAGAACACAGTGGAAAAAATCAACTCGGGAAAACAAATTTTTCCAATTAATCATTTTCATTTTCAATATTTTTTTGTAGAGCTTTTTTTATTTGTGTATATGTATGTATGTATGTATATACGAGTAAGGCGGGTGATGAAATTTAATGAAGAAAAATGCAGTTCAGGAATAATATAATATGCACAATGTTTTACGGTCATATTATATGTAAAGGCATTTTTTGGGAAACATAAATTGTTTTAATTTAAATGTGAACTATGTATATGCCAATTAATATTTTTCGATAAAACCTGGACAAAAAAACAAAAATTAAAAATGGTTTTTAATTACAACCGTATTTATCGCACAACTCAATAATTTGTTCTGGGTGCAATTCTGTCATTGCGCCACATATACCTGATACCTACAAATATTTATTTCATATTCCCAATAATATAATTTACGTATGTGCATTTTATACACATATAGCATAACGAGGACTTTAATGTGCACGGCCAAACTCATTATTCACGTATTGCAATATACTGGCGGTATATGAAATATGAGTTCACAGAAATACCCATTAGGAATTGATCGCCAGTTTTTCCAATTTACAATTCAGGTCAATATTTTCATCTGGTTTTCGTTTTTTTCTACATTAAAACTGATCATTTTACCAATTTATTGTATTCATTAATGAGTGGCATCAGATTTTAATTGAGAAAGATGTTTATATATGAAATGTAAATGTTGATTCATTCTTCATCCGGCCTTACCAGATAGTTAGTTTTAATATGTTTAACATAATACAGAGCAGATAAAAAGGCATTACTCGATTTGGAGGACTGGCACTTAGACTTATTAACCTAATCATGTTTACTATTAAAGGAGGTTAAATAAATTATACCATATCTTTAATAATTTTAGAAGCTTTTTTGTAGATTAAAATATTCATTTAGCTTTTCATAATATATTAGAAAAATTACCTGTTTTATTGGCCGGTTAGAAATAATTTTTTGGATAGTAGTCGGATATTCCTTTTATAAATAGATGAACTAATGAATTATTTTAAATTTTACGGTAAATGGTTAACTTGATCGTTAATCTTTGCACACCATCCATCCGATCACTTTGTTCTCGCCAAATTTAAAATATCGAATTTTTATGCCTTAATTATAGTGTCCTTCTATTCATCCGGTTCGATTGATGGATTTCCTTGAAATTTGAGGGATCTGTTTAAAGTATATTCTTGTTTACTACGTTTCTGTTAAGGACATTATAGCTTACTAACTAACATGTTCGCGTCGTTTTTTCAATCAGTCTATAGACCAAGCGTTACTAGTGGATTGTACGAACAACCCAGCAACAACAACACATCAATAACTCCTCCTATTATTTTTGAGGACAACATTTTATCGGCTTTAAGGGGGTTTGGAGATGGTTGCGGTCTTGACGATATACCCTATTCTATTCTGAAGGAGTACGCTGAAATTTTAACAATTCCATTATGTTATCTATTCAATCATTCCTTAAACACCGGCGTGTTTCCTGAAAAATGGAAAATTTCAAAAATTACTCCAATTTTTAAATCGGGTAAACGTGAGGATATCTCATGCTACAGAGGAATATCAACTACATCATCAATTCCAAAATTATTTGAGTTAGTATTATGCAACAGCTTTAAATCCACAATTGCACGTCATATATCAATAAACCAGCATGGGTTTATGCCTGGCCGATCCACATCAACTAATCTGGTTGAATTCACCAGTAAACTAATTAACGAGATAGAAAAACACCGTCAAGTTGATGTAGCGTACACGGATTTTAGTAAAGCATTTGATTCTATCTATCATCATAAAGCACTCCAGAGTTTATTCAATTTTGGGTTTTCTCTCGATTACATAAATTGGTTTAAATCATATCTATCAAACCGGTGCCAATTTGTAATAATGGGAAATGAGAAATCAAACGTTATTAAAGTTACATCTGGTGTTCCCCAAAGATCACACCTCGGGCCCTGGATTTTTATTGTTTTCATAGACCGAATAACCGAGATAATCAAAAACTCAGACGTGCTCATATTTGCAGATGATATGAAAATTTTTCGTACTATTAATGGATGGTTAGATACGGAGAAACTTCAAGAAGACTTAGATAGATTAAGTGAGTGGTGTGATCGGAACTCACTATACTTAAATATTAAGAAATGCAAAATCATGTCTTTCCATCGTAAAAGAAATCCGGTTATTACTTCATACAAAGTCAACAACGAAGTACTGCAAAGAGTCAATGAGATTATAGACTTAGGTGTTACATTTGTCGAAAACGCCAGTTTCAATAGGCATATTGAAAATTGTATTGCGAAACCGAATGCCATGTTCGGATTTGTTAAAAGTTGGACAGGTGAATTTAAGGATATTCAAACCTTATGTTCACTCTATTTCGCTTATGTTCGATCTCAACTGGAATACGCTGTAATGGTCTGGAATCCATACTATGCTGTACACATAAAAAGAATTGAAAGCATTCAAAAGAAGTTGCTGATTTTTTTGTTAAAGAAAAGTGACTGGGATTACGACCACAACTTACCATTCCATGAAAATGTGGCTCGCTTACCTCCATACACAACAAGATGCACAGATTACAAAATATGCACGCTTGAAAATAGACGACTTCTCTTGGGAGCAGCTTTTATTGGTAACATTTTGCTTGGTCACGTAGATTCAGCTTACATCTTGGAAAACATATCAATTCACGTGCCATGCAGAACATTTCGAAACCATAAATTTTTAGCACTTGAACACCATTCCACCAACTATGGAGAAAACAACCCAATTAATAGGATGTCTAAATCTTTCAACTTAATCGACGACCTATTTGACTTCAACTTATCAAAGGACAACTTTAAAAATATCCTTAAAGACTTTTTTCTAAATTTTTAATTGTTTAAACCAAAATTTGGTTTATATTTTTTTTTTTTTTATTCTGTTTTAAAGTTTTTTGTTGTTTTAATATAATTTTAACTATAACTGTAAATAATCTGAAATCATACATGTATATTACAAAATAGATTTCTTTAAATAAATAAATAAATAAAATAAATAAATAAATAAACTATAAGATATAACTCTAGAAAGCAATATAAAGCTATCCATGAAAGAAAACCGGTTGAGGCAAATACGGTCCACCTTGTCAAGAGTTTGCCCTTGAGACTTATTTGTTCTCTCTCTCTCTAGCTTCACATCCCATGAAGGGATTTTGCCGCCCGCACTATGGCCCTCCAGCCGTCTCGATCCATCGCTCTCGTCCTCCAGTTTCGACATCCTAGTGCATGTAGATCTTGTTCGACGTCGTCACGCCAGCGCAGTCGGGGTCTTCCTCTACGACGCACACCAGCTGGTTGTTGATGGAACACTTTATTGGTCATCCGTTGTTGTGGGGACCTAGTAACGTGGCCGAGCCATCCAACTCGATTGGATTTGATGAATCCGATAATATCGGAACCTATGTAACGGCGCCCGCGGCAGTCGACGTTACGAATACTGAAATATGTAAATTTCCCAGTTTTTATTTTTTTTGTGGGACTGAATTATTGTAATAAAGAAAAAAAAATTTGCATCGATCGGACAATCCCAAACAGAAAAAGCAATAAATAGCCGACCGATGATGGACTCGGTCTCTTGTTTTTCTTTATTTTGGTTAACTTTGGATGAACCAACAAAATAAAATAAAAAAAAAATATTGTTAGTGGAGTTTTTATTAATCAGTGCTATGCTATTAACCCAATTAAGAATCCCTGTATTGTTTTTTTTTTAAACAACGGCGTGTGGGGATCGCGCCGCTACTAGTCATATTGTGTATGCTATTGACATTGATAGTATCAATAGTAATAATTCTATGTGTTAATGCGAATTTAAGCTGTGCACGTTTCTTAAGCGTAGATTAATATACGTTGTAACCACAATAACAAAAAAAAAACATAAAAGAAAAACTAAGTTTACCATTAAAAGCTCATCTTGTGATTGTGTAATAAAGGGCAAGCCAAACTAGTGGCTACGTCGAAAAGTATCAATTCCGTGAACTGTGAACATAAAATAACCAAATAGTTCTTTATTTATGACGAGCTTTTACAATTTAAATAATACCTCATATTGCATAATAATTAACACTTATGAAAACCGTACAGCAAAAAAAAAAAACACGGTAAGACTACCAGTACATGAACTTACCAGTTACCAATAAATATACATTTTACGAGCAACAGTGTCGGAGGTTGAGCTGAACAAATAACCTTGGATTTTTTGGATACCTAACGAATAAGGTTTTTTTTTTATATACTATTATTTACTATACTATTAAGTTTATATCACTAAATTACTAAATTTTTAAGTAATGATATCTAAATTACGTTTGAATTTTGAAAATAATATAATAAAAAAAAAAAAAAGTTTAATAATCTGTTAATGTTACGTTAAAAAAAAAAAAATTTTTTTGCTATTGTTTTTTTTTCAAATTACCTAGATTTAATAACACTATCTAATTTAATTTAAGTTCTTAGTCTTAAATTTATTAAATTTGATAAGTAATATTTGTTCCTATACTTAGAATCAATTATAAATAATAAATTTAGCTTAAAATTAATTTTAGTTACAAGGTGATCCGGACACCAAAGTTTATAGATTTTAACTATAATTTTTATATTTGTACAAAGAACCATTTGGCTAGTTGCATATTATTTGAAGGTTTGCGAATCAGTAATTGATGTCTGATTTATTATTGTTAATAATTTTTGAAATATATTATAGAATTGATGGTATATTTAGCTTAAAAGAAACTTTAATTCCCGGTTTGTTATTTGAATTGGGTTCTTTTCACTTTACACACAATAACTTTTAAAATGAAATAATTATCACCCGGTGTGGGGGATGATGCAGTCATGGTAAGTAGACTCCCGCGTTGAAGATTCGTCACAATTCCTATCTAATTCCTTCGGATGCGGTGTATTAAAGGATCTTGTAAGCCTCTACTAACCCCACGACCAACCCTAAGCTTAGCCGGCTACCAATCACCGCGTAGAGGTCCTTACATGATTAATTCTGTTAACGGTGTTTGAAGAAACACTTTCAAATTCCGTTACACCTACAAGAATTTGCTTTATCTCGTGGTTCATGCGAATCCGATATTCATTGTTCGCGACTTTAATTGGACCAAAGATTGAACGAATGACCTTCCTTTCGAAAGTTGATAACAATCTACAATCGTTAGTGGTCATGGTTCAGCTCTCGCTTCCGAAAGCCAGCACAGGTCTATTGAGTGCTTTATAAAGTGCGAGCTTGCACGACTGCGATAGATGTCTAGATCGCAATAATTTTGATTGGGCGTAGAAAACTCGATGTGCGGCAGCGATTCGGGCTTTTATATCTGCCTGCATGTCATTTGATGATGTTATAACTGTCCCGAGGTATTTGAAGTTTTCAACGCGATCAAAGTTATGGTCGCCAATTCTGAGATTTATCATGCAGGTGTTCCTGGGTGTTGATACAAATTTGGTTTTGCTACTGTTCACCTTCAAACCAAGTCTTCTTGCGCAGCGATCGAGCTGCACGAATCTGTCTTTGATATTGCTAGGTCTTCGGCCAAGAAGCACGATATCATCTGCCTATCCAAGAATTTGGCCTGATTTATTAAATATACAGCGCGAAGTTTCGATGTTGCTTTTCCTCACTACGTACTCAAGCGCCAAATTGAACAGCACAGGCGCTAGTGCATCTCCCTGTCGAGCACCAGATGTTATTTCGAAGGAGTCTGACACAGTTCCTTCGATTACAATTCTACATACAGACCCGGACGTTGTTAATTTGCACAGAGAAACGAGTTTCTCTGGAATTCCTAGGCATATGAGTGCGGCCCAAAGGTTATCGCGGTTTATACTGTCATATGCCTGACGGAAGTCAAAATATAATTGATGTATGGTTTTGTTGTACTGCCAACATTTTTCCAAGATCATCCTCATGGTAAAACACTGGTCGGTGCTCGATCGGTTGGGACGAAAACCACATTGATAGTCGCCAATGATTGACTTATTTGTTGTAATGACAAAAGAAACTCGTGTAGGAAAATGACGTTGTTTACTATTTTTGTCCTAAACTTCCGGTCACAACTTGGGCAAAATCATTTTCCCCATTAATTTTGTAATTATGAGCTTTATGTTCCTACGTAGACGTTTGTTTTTACAAAAATTTCGAAGCAAGTTAATAAATCTTGTAAATGATATCTTTTCAAAATATTTGCAAATAACGAATAAGCTCCTATGCAAGCTGCCACACCTGTAAACCGATTTAAGCCAAAAATCACGGGAATCTCTGAAATTATTGAAAAATCTTAAGTCTGAAGTTTCATTCCAATCAGCCAATCCGTTTGGGGTTTGAAGCCACACACTAGACACATACATTATAAATAGCAACACTTGCTTGTCAATACCTTCAATTCTATCAATGTAAGTTTGACAGAAATCGCACCATACTTGAATTGCATATTCCAGCTAAGATCTGATACAGTTACGTGTAAGATGAACAAAGAGCGCTGAACGGTTAAGTCTTTGGTCCATCTTCTAATAAAACCAAAGATAGAATTCGCCTTGGCAATAATTACATCAATGTGTTTTAACGAACATATTTCCTAACCAACCCTAGATTTCAAAAATGGTTTCATTTTTCACAAACGTCATCCATCACGGAGTACAAATTTCGTTTACAATGAACCAACCTCGATGTATTCGTCAGGATGCCACCTTCAATGATAACTTTAAATGGAGCAATCTGCAAAAAATTGGAACTTAACATTAACGCAACTCAACTCGAAGTCATTAATCAACATACTGAAAGTATCGCTATTTGTGATCCTCTAAACTAAAGCACCACTCAATACCTTTAACCTGGTCTATCAGAGCTCCACCACAAATTTGACGCATTCAGCTCTTCGATTAGGAACACCCTCGTGATGAACCAAATTTTTCAACTAATGTACCCGTTCCTGGGTGATTTGCAAGCCCTGATGATATTTTTCAATTTTTTTTGTGTTAATGTTAAGAGACCGGGCCCGTCACACACTTCCCAATAAGCTTTATTTGGTTTAATTAATTCTTTTGCACACATGAGGTTTTCTTCAGTTTTTGTGATTAAACTGTACGTGTGTGAGTTTTTATTAAATATAATTTTGAAAATTTTCTTTCCGCAGCAGCAGTACTGAGCGTTAAAGAGCATAATATCAACATATAATTTGAAAGCTCCTCAAAAACTGGTATTGCAAAGGCATCTTTTGATAGTTTTAATTCTGACCAAAATTTTATAACGTCGCCCAAAAATTTTGAGGCAATTTCCACATTACCTATTAGCTTACGAAACTGATTATTTAGCTTTTCTATTTCCCCTGCATAACAAATGGAAATTCAATTATCAATGTCAATATAGAAGAAAAGCTTCCCGGTACAATTTCATTTACATTTATATATTTAAGGAGCTTTAATTTTGTATCGTTAAAATCAAACCTGCTTCTAATTTGATCACAAAGCTCAATGTAAAACGAAACTAGTCTATTTTGAAGAGGCCTAATTTGTTCTTCCTCTAAACTTCCTGATAACAGAAAATTTTCAAATTTAATGCCAAAGTGCATTGATGTTAGCGTTAGGTACAAATTAAAGTTTTTTGTATCGGCCTTAAAGTTCAAATGTTCTGGTCTTATAAATTTTTTAATAATTTCGATTTCGTCCATCAAAAAATCGTTAATTTCGCCTGCGTTTGGAATATGAAGCTCTTCGTAATTATATAGGTTAAAATAATATTTTAGAGGATCCATCTGTTCTAAAATTCGGTTGACTACACTTTCAAATTAAAGCCAACGAGTCGCACTAAGCCGTAAAATTTGATAATTTTTAATATTAAAGTAATCCTGGAATTCGAGAAACGCTCCTATGCGTTTTGCACTGTGGGCGAAGTGGTTGAAAATCTTTTTAATATATTTTTTTTTTTAATTTGATTTGGAAATTTTTTGCAAGCGGCTGATACACATAAATGCAATGAATGACATGTGCAACATAAAAAAAAAATAAATCTTTGTTTATTTCTAAAAATTTTGAAACTACTCCGTTTAAATGGCCGTCAAGACGGCGGCATTGTTAACAGCTAAACCAATCGAATTTTCAATCGGTATATTGGAATTCAAAAAAAATTTTTCGGATAAATTAAAATTTTTTTGCGCCATCGAAGAAGCCATTAATTCCACTAAGCCCAAAAAGCAGTCTAAATTTTTATTTTTATCTGTATCAAAATACCGAGTTACGATTACCAAACATTTTGCCGTAGACACATCGGTTGTTTCATCTAACATTATCGTAAATTTGCATTTTTTGCAATTTGTAATTTGTCGCTCAGAGTAAGGTCCTATTATTTAATTCTACATTGCTGCTGATTTTGTTCGCCCGCGTTTCAATTTCTTTACCGTTTCCGCGTCTGTACAAGTGGTTTGCAATAATTTTGGCATAGAATTCATCTGAAGGAAAGGGAGGACTTACTGAACACTGCCTCTCAAACAAACTCAGCTGCTCTTTTTGGATATGGGTTCGGATTACCCACAGAATGGATACTTTGTACAATATTTATTATTGGCTGATTGATTGTGATTTATGATTGGCTAATATTTTGAAACAAATTGAATAAAAGGCCTGCGGTCGTTCACTTTCCTAAGCCACGGATGCAAAACTTCCCATTCGCTTTTATATTTTTGCTTATATTTTTGCTTATAGTGTTTGTGGTAAAGTTGCTTCCGAATCAGAACTATTTGTCGCTGCATTTGGTCCCAAATTGTTTCCAAAATATTGAATTTGTAAAATTAAAATTATCAAAATATAATTAAATCTCGTTTCAAACTAACCGATTATCTGCAGGTGTGACGTGTGCGGAAGAAATGGGATTAGTTTGATGGATATTTTCCAAATCAGTAGGCAATAAATGTCAATAAAAACAAAAACTATTATTAGTCGTATTCAGCTCAATAATGTTTGTTTTTACTCGAGGCAATGAAGCACTAAAACGGCCAAAAGTTCGAAATTTTTTAGAGCAAGATGGATCGGAATGCGGTTTTTTGCATTCGCTTCCAAAAATTATTTGTAAAAATCGCCCCTATTTTTTTTTTTTTGACAAACCGGAAAATGTATTGCTGCAGCCAAAATGCAGCCAAAAATGCATTTTTTGAGACGGCTTTTACAGAACTTTGTAAATAAGAGTCAGAACTAGCCCCACTCAGATTCCGCGCGTTTTCGAGGTCGCTGATCACGATAATGTTCAAATTGACCCACAGCCGACCTGGAGCTCAGGAACGCCGATGAACGTCATCTCCGTGGGACTCTCCTGAAAATCACGCGGGGAAGGAGAGAAACTCGTCGCCGGGGGTTTTTTGGGTTGCTGAAACCAAATATGGCATCGGTGAATACCGCCCGAACACCTGGTGCGCCCGAACCTGGACGCGGACGTCATTCCCGAGAATTTTCCTGTCAATTTCGACAAAAACAACCCGAAAATCATGTTGGGTTCGTTTTTTGGGGGCGCTGAATCCAAACTTCCCGTCGAAAACGACCTTCTGAACACCTGGTGCATTGTGTTATATCTTGACATCGATTCCCATGAATATCAACCAACAGACGGACATCAATACTGCAATATGTGGGTGGAATTATTGATTCTATTTAAATTATGTGAGGAGGGAAGAAATTGAATGAATAGAAAGTCAATATTTATGTAGGTTAGGATACGTAAGTATATATCAAATTCTTAATCAAGAGACACATCGCTAGTCTGCTCATTTTCTTTGTCATCGGCTGATGTATTCATAAGTAGAACATCTTCCTCATCTAAGGCCTCTCTCTGCTGCAATATCGTTTTCAACTGAATATCTTTCAGTATTGGTGCAAGTTGAGCTTTCACAAATTTTACAGGCAAGATTGCAAGGGAGGCCGTGCTTCCTAACTACGGGTCTTCAGATTACAATCTCCTGCGCATCCACAGAATATTAGTTCCATAATATTCTTGGCGCAGGTTTTTGTGTCATTTCCACAGGGACCACTGTGTCGCCTTCCTTTCTCTACCCCCATTCTATTAGGTCCATGGTCAGCTGGTCTCCATGCAGCCAATGTTGCACTTGAAAATAAACCCTCTTTAGATGTTGTTGAATGGCGTCTACTGTGAGGAGAATTTTCTCTAAATTTGCGTCCCGTTCTCAAAAAATTCTTCGCTTGATAAACCAGCTTCTTTGAACTTCGTAGCATCAGCTTAAAAGTTTGAGAATTTCTGGAAGGTCTTGAAAAATTTAGTTTTTCCCTGGTAGTATGTTGCTGAAACGGTATCGCACCCCGTTATTGCATGGATCAACAAAATATTATCCTCAACTACTGGCATATCAGACAAGCTACGCGAAGAATATACTTCTTCGGGTTTATTAGGCCTTGCAGGTTTCCGTAAAAATATTTCTCTGTCAACCGGGCAGAGTGCGGTCAATAGTACGGCAACGTCTGTATCTTCGGCGACTATGACTACTTGGTAGGGTTCCTAGATTTTTTTAGAGCTGTCATAACAATCGTACGATCAGCATCCGCTGCACATTGGTCTGAAACTACCCCGACTGTGGTCAGTTTGGCACGGAGCATTTCAATAATCTTATCTTTATTGTTTTTATTTTGTAAGAATTTATCCTGTTGTATTTGTAACGCCATATTCTCGCTAAAACGGACGTCTGCTGAACTTCCGCGATTAGCGCGATGGATTCTTCCACATTCCTTAGTACTGAGGATTTGGTAATCATCAAAAATCACTATGGCGCGTTTGCCGTAATGGTTCAAAATATACTTTATGTAATTGTCCATACTCGCCTGCGAATGTTTGTCCGATTGTCCATTTGACTTTGTGAATCAGTAATCCTCCATCCAGAACAAAAAATGTCCTCTCAGGATCATTAATATTCGTGGGAGTTTTCATGAACAATGAATACAAATCGAACTTTGTATTCTTCAGCATTCCAAAACTATTGGAATATCCCTGAGGGAATGGAGACAACTCCCACTTGAGGTAGTCTATCATTTCTTCCTCATCTTTTTTTAATGTCTATATTTTATGAAACAGGACGTCGGGGTCAATTTCTATCACTTTATTGCCGAATTTTATTTTAGAGTTGCAAGAGGTGATAGTTTTAACGACTCTTGATCGCGACAATTTTAGATCCTTGAAATTTGATCCCGAAATATCTAGCATAACCTTGACTTCTTCTTCAAAAGCATTGTGGCAATTGCTTTCCGGATTCCCACTCATTCCATTACTTATGTTTATGAGGCATTCTATGGATTCAGGGAATGGATCATATTGCTGAAAGAATTTCTCAATCAATTTCAAAGATTTCAAATCTGCCTTGAGCCTGGAATCTGTTGAATCCTTATGTTGGTAATTTTTAGCAAATGCGCAATTCGTCAAGTCCTCTATGCCCTCGATAAGATCTTTGGTGACCAAGAACGTTTTGATCCATTGATACGCAACACTTTCAATTACACCTCTACGAAATAATCCTCCTTCAAACTTCAATAACCTCATAAGTGTTTGCTCAATAGTTTGGTCCGTAAAGATCCCCCTAAAAAGGTTGTTGCTCCTGCGAATTGTCCAATACCCTTCCGTGGTAAACTTTTTGTACTCAGACTCAACCATATGCTCTTTGACGGCTTTCAGGTCTTCTAAATAAACTTGAGCAGATTTTGCATATGGAAAATGCCCAGTAGTATGGAAAAACGGTAACATGTGTTCAATAATATCTAAATGTAGTTGCCAATCTCCGCTCTTTTCCGCGTGAATGAAATCTTTAACTATGAATACCATTCGACAATATTGAACCCATAGTTTGCATGTCGGATTGAGTCCTTCTATTCTTTGAAGTTCTTTTCCAAACACTGCTGTAGTTATTCTGTAATTATTATCTGTTTGGAGCTGTTCGATGTCTTGGCGACATAATCGAATAATCGATTAAAAATTTTCTGCATTTTTGGATTCTAGGTATGAAATAATAAACGTCAAAACTGCTATAATCGGGAATAATTTTTTTCCCAAACGCCAGGATACACTTTTGGGGAAAAGGGAATAAAACAATAAAATTTTAAATTTCCAAACCCCGGGAATTACCAGAATAGGGCCACAAGCGAGAGTTACACATCAATGAATGTGTGAAATTATGAGACGATTTTCGGTTAGTATTTTGCGATCGTGTGAGGAAAACCCTCGGAGACAACGTTCAGGCCCAGGTTCCGGTGCACAAGGTGTTCGGGGTTCGTTTTCGACGGGAAATTCGGATTCAGCGCCCCAAAAAACGCCCCCACTATGATTTTCGGGTATTTTTTGCCGATATTGTCAGGAAAATTTGCGAGAATGACGTCCTTGTCCAGGTTCCAGCACACGAGGTGTCCGGGGAGTTTTCGCCGATGCAATATTTGGATTCAGCGACCAAAAACCCCCGGGCGCCGAGTTTCTCTTCTTCCACGCGTGAATTTTGGAAGAGTCCCACGGAGATGCCGTTCAGGGCCAGGTTCCGGTGCACCAGGTGTTCGGGGGGTCTTTTTCGACGAGAAATTCAGATTCAGCGCCCCAAAAAACGCCTCCACGATAATTTTCGAGTTGTTTTTGTCGATATTGTCAGGAAAATTCTTGGGGATGACGTCCTTGTTCAGGTTCGGACGCACCAGATGTCCGGGGGGTTCTCGCCGATGCCATATTTGAATTCAGCGACCCAAAAATCCCCCGGGCGTCGAGTTTCTCTCCTTCTCTAATCTCTAAAGTTCTCTTATCTTCCAAAAGCCGTCTCAAAAACTGCATTTTTTGAATGCATTTTGGCTGTAGCAATGCAATTTCCGGTTTGTTAAAAAAAAAAAAAAAAAAATATGAGCGATTTTTACAAATAATTTTTGGAAGCGAATGCAAAACACCGCATTCCGATCCAACTTGCTCTCAAAAATTTCGAACTTTTTTGCTTCATTGTCTCGACTATTTATGAAACAAACTAATCTAAACCAAATTTATTTATGCAATCGAATTAGTTTACACTACAAAACACTAAACACTACAAAACTTGATGAAATTATAATTCAACCCAACCTATTTATTTACTCAAATATTGGTGGAGTAGGGAGCTCGCTTTAGCAAATATTTTCCATTTCACCAAGCTTAATAATATTAAATTTAAGCATATAAAATATTTAAAATTTCTGTTACTTGAAATTCGAAGAAACTAAGTATTCGCAGTAAATAAGGGTTTTCTATGTAAAATTAAAATAAAAATACAAATGTAAAATTAGGTTAGATCACTTACTCGTACTTTGGTTTTGCAATCGTTTGAAAATACAATTTCATATTTATTAAATAATTAAAAGTACTCGTAATAATACTCGAAAAATTTTTAAACTTAAAACGGCACCCGCTTTATTTAAATTTTTTATTTTTACGTTTGAGAAATAATCTCCACTTTTTGTAGTTTTGTAGTTGTAAATTGCGCGAGAAAAAAGTTATGTTAGTAGCATAATGAACTTAGCTAAAATATTTAATTATAAGTCATTTTCTCGTATAGCACTCAAAATATGAGATGGCACACGGCGATGAATGTGTCCCCAAAAATTGATTCGATGAACTTTTATTCGTTTAGTGATTGTCTTCCCTCTCAATACTTCTTTTACTTACTTCCGGGCTAGCTTATTTGTACTGAATCCAATTAATTTTTTTAAAATAATGAACTCGTATTTTCTTAAGCGTCTTCAATTCGCATAAGTGAGAGCACCTGTTTTTAGACCATAGGTCAGTTGGTATTAAAACGGTGTTATACATAGTAATAACTGTATCAAATGGGACTTTGTTTTTCTTAATGAAGTCTTGCATTTGACGGGTGAGACCAATTGCTTGATGACATCGTGTACGTATAGTTAAGGGGCGATTTATATTTGAAGTTAAATACGTTCCGAGGTATCACATCATATCGACTCGACTGAAAGAAATATTAGCCAAGACTATGGTGGTAGGAGGCTGATATGATGGATCTGGATCTCTACTCAAAACGGTGTATTTTTAAGCATTTATTTCTAGGCCAGCATATTCTAATACAGTTAGTAACTCTTTAAGTACAGGTTCCACAGAGGTTATAGTATTTCGAGTGATGATTATCACATCGTCCGCATGCGCAAGTATGAGCGGTAGTTGTATTTCTTCTCTTTGCTCTAATTTCAACTCTGGAAACTAATCAACAACCGTCAATAATACTTCGTTTAATATAAAATTAAATAATCGTGGGAAAATCGGGCATCCTTGTTTAACTCCCCTGTTTTTATTGATTTCCTCTGTGCTCACGTTATACCACATTATAGCGGTTCGTTCACAAAAGCAAGCTTTAATTGTGCGGTTTACTAAATAATGGGGTATGTATTGTTGTAAGCACTGAGAAATTACTTTTAAATTTACAGAATCAAAAGCTTTTTTTTTAAATCAATTGATAGAATTGATACATGATTTCCAGCCCTCCATTCTTCGTCTAAAACACGTCGAACTATGTACATGTGGTCACCAGTTGTACGGATGAACAAAATCCAGCTTGAAATGAGCCAGGCAAATTCAAATGCTCATCTAGTTTGTCAAGCAAAAGCTTCGAATAAACTTTATAACCCACCCACATTACATAGTGTAATTCTTCTGTAGTCATCGGTGGTTCAGGATGATTTTCCCTCCGGAATTGGAACTTGAACAGTACTTAGCCATTCAAATGGCGGACTATTATTTATCCATGAGTACTCTATTACTTGTTGGAGGGCTTTGGAGTTCAACGGAAATGCCATCTTTACCCGGAACAGTTCCTCAACGAATATATCTAATGGTGGTTTTTGTTTCTTTTACTTTTGGAGGTGCTCCCAAAGGAAAGTAGTCAGTTTCGTCTAATAATGGTGGCTATCAGCTCCTTCAGATTTCCGTAACTCTGTCAGCCAAGATGCGATTGGAATGTAGTGTTATTTCGTTCGTATTGCCTCAAGAATGCAATGTGATCGATGTTGAGCAAATGCAAAATTTAAGTTTCTCCTGGCATCTTTTAAGGATGACAGAGTATTAGGATCTTTTAAATGTAACTCACGATAACATTTAGCGCTCTTAAAACGGGCCAGCGCTCGCCTTCTGTTTGGCGTTGGAGGTGTTTTTTGGGTCAATGTCTATTGTGATGCAATTTTTATAGAATTTAAAATAGCCTGCCAGTTTTTGGTCGTTACATCGTTACGACTGGTCTCTTCGTGTATAGCGGTTAACGATTCTTTATAGAGAGCGCTAATTTTTTCAGCTCGTAGCAAAGATAAATTTAAAGAATTGGCTATACAGCTAATTGCTCTACCAGTATTACTCGGTGTCGGCTTAGAATTCGATTGAGTGGTGGCTAATATTTTTTTTGCACAATTTATACAAATCGTAGACGATGGTCACTTACGTTAGGTAAGAAAATTTGGGCTTTGACTGAATTCAAATATACATATTGATTATTTTTCCTAGTCAATATGTGATCTACTTGTGAGTATATTTGCCCATTAGTCCAAATAGTCTTAGATCTTCGACGTCCGAGGGTGGTATGCACGATAAGCTGTGTTAAACTCGATAACAAGACTAAGGCGATTCTATTTTCATTCAAGGTGTCATGGAACAAATTTTCACCAATTATTTCGGTCTTCAGCGTGCCTTTGGAGCCAAGATGGGCATTAAAGTCCCCAAGTAAAACTACATCTCTTGATTTCGGGCATCGATCAATAATTGTGACTATAGTTGAAAAATATGCGGCTATCAAAAGTATGTAACCCAAATATGGAATATGTCATGATAAAGTTATTATGGATCCAAAATAAGTTTTTATTTGATTTATTTTTATCGAAAGTCTTCTGCTAACCATGTTACAGGCTGGCTACTGCCAACCTGCAGATTTCACTAAGCGCATGCAGAGGCCTCCACGGTGATGTTTTGCCGGCTACGTTCTCAGGGAGAAGTGCGAAGGGTCGTGGGGTTTGAGGCATGCATGGCTCCTGGCTTACACCGTGATGATTACAGATAATTAAATAAAAATAAAGCGCAAATAATAATAAAATATACCCGGAGTTCCGCCGAAATTCGTCGGCTGGAACCTGAGGAACGAACAACGAAATAATCATAAGAGAGAGAGAGGTGCCTTGGTGCGCGCATCCATTCGAACTCAAACAAGGTCGAGCCTTGGTTACGAAACTGGATGCGGGCACCAAGAGACCGCAATCAACACTGCACCGACACAGAGGGATCTCCGCTCCCATCATACCGACCGAAAAAAATTTAATATTTCATTTTATTCACAGAAAAAAAACAACAAAAGGAAAACAACTTCCCCCTTCACCCGCACCAGAAGAAAACGAGAGAGAGAGAAAAAGCAATGCGTACCGAGCGCGTGCACCCGCTGTGCGGCGCTCGATCACAAAAATGTTGAAAATTATATATATATATATATATATATATAGGAATATAATAAAAATATATATAAAAAAAATATAAAATCAAAAAGAATTAAAATAAAAAAAATAAAACAAATTGTACCTTAACTATTATCAAAAAAAATGTTGCGGCCTTGCGCCGTTATTGTTGCGGGGCCTCTCCCCTATAAAAATTGGGTTGCGGCCTTGGTGCCGTCATGCCACAGGCAACTTCCAATGCCCGGACCGTTGGGCGTCTTCCCGCCGTAAATAATAAAAATAAACCCGAATGGCCTTGGTTGACCACCCGTGTCGTTGCGGGGCCTTTCCCCGTTACCAAATAAATACAAATGGCCGGTTGACCACCCGTATTGTTGCGGTGCCTTTCACCGATACCAATAAAAATTTTCTCGCCGAAATAGGTTGGGCGTTGGCTCGCACAAACCCAAAAAAATGTGGCTCTAACGGGCCACCAGGAAAAATATTTGACCTCGCCTGGTTGAGCACTTCGTTGGGCGTTCTTCCCGCCTTAAGTCGATTAAATCGAAAATACCTCTGTGCGTCCTTGCCTTAAACCGAAAATATAACTGTTGGAGTTCTTCCGCCGAAAAAAATGAGGCCACGTGAGGCAGGCTAAATATGTGGCATGTGCCGTTTGTCATGAACACTACAACACCACCCACTAATCCAGTTTGTTTTCACTCAAAACTTTATTTAATTTATTTATCACCAGCACAAATTTGTTAAATCATGGATGCGTAATATCGACCCTTTTGTCCAATCAAATACGTCATTAACATAACACACAATTTAATAAAAGCAAATTAATGGCCACTCCCTTCGATTTATTTAATGATTCAAAAAAAACATTTACACAAGGTTTTATTATTATAAAACAATCATTATTACTTTTAGAATTGGGCTCGTGCCCTTACAATCAACAATCATATCTGGCTTTTCTCGCCAATTTTAAAATCGCAAAAACTACAATATTAAAGTTTATTTTAAATTTTAATTCACGCAAATCTTAAAAAAAAAAAAAAAAATCTTGAGTGTCAAAAGTTTACTCTACTCAATGAAATTCAAAAACTAAATCGTTTGAAAAAAAACTCGACTTTACTTTGTCAAAATCACAACTCGACACCCAACCCAAAAAAAAACATTCGAGCGTCGCACAGCTCGTAAAACGTTTTAGAAGAAAATGCATCTCTCTTCTCTGTCTCTCCTTTATACCAAATTTTCGTTGGTACAAAAGAGAGACATACAAGAAAAAACATTTTTTTCAAAACGTTTTACTTTGCACACACTCGATGCGCATTGCTCTCTCTTTCTCTCCCATTTTCGTTCCGTTGCCAACATAACAGAAGAAAACACACAAGAATCCATCCACCAAGAAACCACGTTTAGACAGCGAAAACCCGGACGCAAGAAACCACGTTTAGACAACAAAAACCCGGACGCAAGAAACCGTGGAGAATAGAAACAAATTTACAAAAATGTCTTGTTAAGACAACACAGTCGTAACAACCAGAATACCCACTCTTCGTTGTTTTGACCTTGGCTCATTAGAAGATGCCAGATGTAATTTTTACTTGAGCAAGTCCCGGTGCCCATATTCGTTTCCTGGATCAATTTGATTTTTTCAAGAATATAATCGATAGTATGTCGTTTATGTTTTTATGTTTGTCATTGATTCCCCGAAGGTTCCATGTGGCAAAAAAATGATATTCGAGAACTTTTTGAGATAGGTGTTGGTATCATTTGAGTCCCTTCAACTAGAATATACGGATTGTTTATTGCTTGTATATTGCAATGGATGATTTTTTCACTAAAAGGAATAGAAGCGCTTTGTAAACTAGCAGGCATATCTTGTCGAATCTTTAAACTGTCGTAGTGGTAGCCATTATATAATATAGGTTAAGTTCAGAATTGAAACAGCATATGAAAGGTGTGTAATTTATTTATGTTTAGTGCCATCAAAATAAACATTGATTTTTTCCCTAAATAGGTTAGCTATTAAGAAGGCAATTTCCGTCTCCCTCAATCAGGTGAACATCCATTTGTATAAACAATATAGTTAATTGATAATATATTTTAACTTTTTAGAACCGCGTGGTTTGTTTGCAAGCACAGTGTAACTATCTATGTAACTAATATGAGTTGAACGTTATAAAGGAGGGGAAGGGAGAAAGAAGCAAATAAAGATAGGTGACAATAATCCTACAAACATAAGGTGGTGATTATAGTCTTATACCATTATTGCATAGAAAAATAAGTCCACCACAGACCCCTCACCCTTACAATTAAAAACACGTTACACCAACGTTACATCCATATTTCCATTGGATAAAGTATTGCTCGGTTAAAAGTGAATATGAATATAAATAAATAAATAAATAAATATATTTGTATATATACATTTGCTCTATTTAAATCATATGATTTGTGATTGTCACGAAAAGAACCAGGAATTCTCAATTAAATTTATCGTTATATGTAAGTAGATGAGTGGATGCTAAATTCAAATCGATGACGCATGGTACAACTTTGGTAGACCCCATACCCACATACACAAGCGCACACTCATACATCTGTGTCTAAACACAAACCTGATCATAAACATGCAAATATATACAATGTCGCACACCCCCATACACATACACACACATACACCTACCCGTCTGTAAGAATATATATTCATGCACATGCAGCCATACAAATACAAACGCACCAATACACTTACATACATATACAATACACATATACATACATGCATACAACATATGTATACACACACACAATAATATATACATACATATACATACATCGTCCATCAGACACATAGACAACAACCAAGTCACACAGGTGACAACCAGACAACTTCTCTATGCAATTGTATCCACAACAATCCATAACTCCAGTTAAGCCCACATCCCCTCCACCACCCGTCCACACAACTGCGTGTGTAAGACAAAACAATCATATCAAAAATTGACCTTTGCATGTGTCCCGAACAATAACTATACACACAATTGTGTTGGTTGTACCTCAACTAAGCGATTTTTTTTTATCAAAAACGCCACCATGGTGTGTGTGTGCACACACTATGCCATTTCACCCACACATCCGTGTTGATTGGATCCAAATTGAGCCATAATTCTCCTTTTTTTTGGTAGAAAAAGGGACACAACCTTGTTTGAATCACACCAATCACACACCACAAACAAGAGCATCTTGTATTTCACTTCAGAGACCCGCATTTATCCGAGGCCAACCCTCACCACTTCAACACACGACAAGTTAGGATACATATACTCTATCTAACCATGAGTGCCATAATTCCCATAACATGACAAGGTATTTATTAAACGTAATAAAGGAACATTCCACAATTATAGCCCTTATTTCGGACAGCACAATAGAACATCTTAAATTTTCGCATAAACACCTCTCGTCCTGAGCAGTGTTTTGTTCGTGACTCTATTAAATAGCTTCGCAAACTTTTGGCATAAAAATGTAGCAGGTTCAGTTTAGCGGGTAGTGAAACTCTAAAATGAATAGATTGTAGCACATCTGCTACATTTGTAGCAAGGTGGCAGCACTAATCTTGTTACTTCAGCGAAGCGTTAGCAATGAAAATATTTGCACTCGAGTTGCATACAATATTTTTTCCTACTCGTACGAGTACAACAAAAATCATTGCAATAAAACGAAAATAAAAATAATTTTTGAATACATAGCAGGCTACCAATATTTAAACACTCAAAATTGTTTTTCAATCCAGCTTACCGTGCGTCGGCGTGCAAAGCATTTTGCTTCATCGGAAAACAATTGCTTGCGATTAAAATTCGTGTACAATAGCCTACTTAGAATTTCGTTGCATGTAAATATGCAGCACAGTTGAATAAGAAAATCCTTTAATTCTATTTTTCTATGGCTTTACATGGTTTACTCAGTTCAGTTTGAAAT
This sequence comes from Nephrotoma appendiculata, assembly GCA_947310385.1. NCBI lineage: Eukaryota > Metazoa > Arthropoda > Insecta > Diptera > Tipulidae > Nephrotoma > Nephrotoma appendiculata. The sequence continues at coordinate 14,819,116 of OX371224.1, read as the reverse complement.
ATAAACCGTAAACCATCCAGGATGCATCCCCAATTTTTGTTCTATCTAAATATAAATATAATGTTTGTGTTATTGATTGGAATCAGAAGAAGAAGTATATGAAGACAAACAAGACAAGCACAAGACACGATACGAAAAGAAAAACAAATAGAAATCTTTTATATTTTATTTCGATTAGTTTTGTTGTTATCCGATTGATTGGATGCTGTAATTTTATTGCTATATTTTTCGAATTTGTTCGAATGTTGTTTTGTGTGCTATTTAGAAATATGGGGACGAACAAAAACAAAAATTCGAATCCGTGTGAATCTGATGAAAAAGCACAAATCAATAATAATTAATGTGTTTAAAGATAATTAGGCAAGATTACCCTGGAAAACAAATTGTTTTGTTTATTTTGTGCGCGCGTATCACCAAGTATACAGCAGATATATCTGGTCAATATTATTGAACTTAGTTTAACAGCCACCCGTTTTTTGTCCAAATCCGCTTCTATGTTTTTATTATCCTAATATTTTATTGTTTGTTCATTGAATTGATTTTGATGAGCGTATATTAAACCGTCGTAGAACAAAGCATCCTTGACTTGTTTGTAATTTTTAGCTTTTAGGGTATATTGAAGCTGGTAGGAGGAGTACAGTGTCGTAGAATGGGAGTGCATGAACTGGAAGTGTTCGCTTTTGAAATGTTTGACATTCATATAATAAATAAATTAATAATTTATGGTGTTGACACTTCATAAATTAAAGAATAATGTCAGAGAGGATAGGATGCCCATTTTAATATTTTTGTGTTGTGTATTGTTTGCCTTTTTCATTTTATTTCGATGTGTATTCTAGGGAAAATGTGTTTCGTTTGAATGACAAAATGGATAATAAATAATTAAATAAAAATATAAAATAGATCAACGTTTTATTTTATTTAGGATTTTTTATGTTTTGCATCTGTTACGCTATATAGAACATCTCGACCACTCAACACTGCATTTATTTATTTTTCCTACGCACCATTTCTACCGTCAAGTTCCAACAAACTGCACGCGTGTTAAATTGAATAAATACAATAAAAAAATAATTTAATTGACGTTTCCATGCTAAAGTAAACCAATTCTAAAATTTGAATTTAATTTAGCAGAAAATTCTAATAACTAAATTTGAATAAGGGATGATTTGGAGAAAACAAATTCCTTTTCTTCTTAAATCAGTGTCATTTTACTTGATGAATTTTATATTTTATTTGTTCCCCTAAGCTTAGCAGTGTTGTGTTACGTTACGTATTTCTGAGTTACTCAAATAATTAGTTTAGTTAGATAATTTGATATTTTTTGCTGGTAGCGATACGGTTTTCTAGATCAATAAAATTGTCAGTGGTGATATTACGTTGGTATAGTTCATTTTTTTTGTTTAATGCTTAAACATTTGGAGAATATCCAAAAACTATATAATGTCCAGCCATTTAAATATATATTTTTGTACATATTCGTATATAAAATCAAATCCCTTAATAAAAAATTCCATCAATTGAATAATTTAAATCAATTCAGTATCATAATTCCAGAAATTCTGGTATCGTTTTGAAATTGAAAGATATACAAGACATCCATACGAAGACAAGCGTATTTAGATCTACCATTACTGAAAAAAGCTGACAGCAACATAAACAACGGAAGAACATAATATAATCTTCTTATTTTCTTAAAATACACTGTTGTATTTATTAATTTTTCGTTTTCACTTTCGTTGTGTTCTTTTTCGTTTTTATTTTTATGACTCTCAAGAAAGGAAGCAAACTGTTTGCTTTTCTTGTTTCATTCCACCCACTTGTTTCATCGGCAAAAGTAAAATGAATGTCGCCACTCACTCGATTTAATACATCCACACCCTTAATTCCAACTATACTCGTACATAGAGGCTCTACTACTTACTCGTATGTATCGAGGAAAAAGCATAAACTGAATATTATTACATACAAAAAAGTTCAAAGTTGTATTTGATAATAAAAGATTGAATCATCAAATAATTGAATTATCTTGAAGACTTCAAACAACAACTTTAATATTTTAGTGCAACATGATGGCGTGAAAACTTTTTTCATTTCACCTTTTCCATATAGCTACTCTGCATTCGGAATAAATTGATTTGGACGTATAACATTCATTTTTTCCGGGTAAATAAATGCAGGATTTGGACACTCACACACACACAGACACACATCTATTGATTTTCTAATACATTAATTTTATTGTTATTAGATCAAATTCATTTTTATTACAGTTCTGCAGTGAAAGCACAACACAAACATTATCTGATGGGTTTTGAAAATTTATCCTTGCGAGGGCAACCAAATTGATTGGATTATTCGATTTATTTGCTTTATACTCATATATGTCATTCTAACCGTTCCATTGAGATTTGAATTTTTGTTTGCTTAGCTTATTCGTGATGTATAATCAATGTTAATTAAACGAGATGGAATCGTTTGTATTGCAGACTAGCAAAATATTTTGATTAGAACAGTAGCTTTAAACTATTTTTTATTTATAATTAAAGATGTCTCTAATATAAGTAAACCAAAATGTGTTGACATTTAATTCTAAACTGCAATGTTAATTCAGGTTTATCAATAACCGATTAAAAATATTTTGAAGATTGATAAATCTCAATTGTTTTTTAAACATTTTAAGTTAAACATCAGCTCCTTAGCCTAGAGTACTCAGAGAGATTCGGTTGTCTCTGTGTACACTTAGGTAACACCTAGGTAGCCGCGTCCATGTCTCGGAGGCAAAGAATTTACAAATTTAAATTAAAGAAAGAGAATGAAAAACTAAAAATAGCAGTTGAAACACATGCAACACTTTTGACGTCACATAACCATGCAATCGATGATGACATTAATCCATTCCATACAGATGAAGAAAAATAAAAAACCAAGTAAGAAAAGGAAAGCTCAACACTCACCAGAAATGGCAGAAACTTTACCATCAACTTCAAAACTGGTTTTTAGAAACCAGCCAATCATCAACTAGCTCTAGAACAACAACTAACTAAACCAAAAGCAAAATCACATCCACCAATAAATACATAAATATCAAATGTCTTCACTTTACAAACGATCTTCAACGTATCTTCAAACAATGGCGACTAGACGATTAATGTTACAGACTCTGAAATCTATAGAGTTCCGCCCCAAATTACGTCGCTCCGAGCAAATAATTTTGTCCTTCAGGAAAATTTATTTTGATGAGAGCAAAAATCAAACAACTCAACTCGATTCACAATAGACGTTTGAGTTTAGTGGCCATTCCATTCACTTTTTCATCGAATTCAACACTAATGTATATTGAAAAGTGAAGGAAATGTCGACTCAAACTCAGGCATCTATCGAAAATTGAGTTGTTTTTTGGATCTTTCTCGCAGTGTGGAAATGAATTGGAGTCAGCTGGAATTCATAAGAATTCAATGTATTTTACTCGAGTGAAATTAAATCAAATCTCTACAGACGCAAGTCAATACAATGCATTGTGGTAAACTATATTTTTTGTGTTGTTCTCCGGCACGTAAATGAACAACGATGATGGTTTGCCAACTCTCGATAGTTTGCCAACACGGATATTCGAGATTTATTTCGCACACCCAACGATTGACCTTGCGGTTTATTAATCGTCATAGCGAACGCCAAACTGAATCCGCTTGAAGTCTAACAGAATGACAGTTGGAATCAGAGGAATTCTTGAAATTAGAAAATTCTCTCCTTTGAATTGGCGCTTGATGATCGTCGCTTGAATCACGTTGATAATCAGTTTCTTTCCAGCCAATCGCGTCCCGTTATACAATCTCGGTCGGTTCAGATTGCGCAGCATAATTATCACAGATCCAACCTTCAGCATAAAGTTATGCGTTGGTTTCCCGGCAAATCAAACGCATTCATTCAAAAACTCAGTCTGATAGTTGGTTGTCTCCTCTTGATTGGTCACGCACAGTCAACGGATTTGTAACAATGCATTTTCCCAGCGATTTGGTTTTGAATCAAGTAATTCAGACTGTCTACATCCTTGTTCTTCGCTTCCAAAATCAATCGTTCGCTGAGCCAATCGTGATTCATATAATTAAAGCGGATGTCCGGAAACACTTTCGTGATAAGCTCTTCCTTCGACGTTGGAAACAGGCAAACATTCGAGGGAAACGAAATCAATCCGGTCAAAACATCAACAAGAGTTTGACCATTGGCAAGCGCCAACAGTTGTTTGGAAAAATTAGCAGTGGTCCACTGCAAGTTCCTCACTTTTAGTTGTTGATCTCGGAATACAGGTAGCTTATGACGAAAGTCGCTGGCCAGCAGAATCATCGCTCCACTAAAACATCTTGGGTAAATCCTTCTTCGTTCGATTGAACGCTTCCAATTATCGTTTATCTTCCATTGTGCACTTGTTGCGGTTCCATATTTTCGCAAACGATCACAACTGCGACTTCGTCGATAGTGGGAGCATTGCACTGACGTGCATGGCCTCCGGTTGGTCTTTTGTCTGCTCTGATGATTATTTTGTGATCATCGGAAGACATTTTCTCCTAAGCAGTTTTTAACAAACGTAACAATATCGATGGATTTATATTGTTTTGACTCATGGTTGCTATTTTTCAGTGACGTTATAGGGGTTCCACCTGGTATTACAATCGTTCTGGGTGGAAGCTTGTATGTTCCACGACAATCCTAATTACTTTGAAAACTCTTAGTGGTTCCGACTGGTATATCAGGCCTGTCTAAAACACAAAGTGTTACTATTGTGCCATAGTTGGTTTCGTTCCAGCTGACGTGGTTCCAGCGAACTTTATGTAGGCCTGGCTTGTACCATGAGAAATCAAATGGGGCACAATGATTCAAAATGGATTGTGTTACGAGTGCCATAGTTGGTTTGGTTCCAGCAGGCATATCTCCGGATATTTCCAACCTCAAATGGTTTCAACTTTTATTGTAATGGTTCTATCTGAAAGCTTATACGTGTCACGGAATTGTACCAAACTGTCTGGCGTGAAAAGTTGGTTCCGGTTATATTTTAATGGTTCCGGGCGGCTTAATATTGATAGGGGTACGTTTCCAACTGTCGTTATATACTCCCATCCGCTATTATAGTGAATCAGGCTGATCTTGTTATAATTCCAACTGAAAGCTTTTATATGTTTCACAAGCAATTAAATGTATTGTGCTCATTGAGGAAACACGAATTGGTTGCGGCTGTGCACGATGATGCTTCCTTTATATGGTTTTAGTTGCAATTGGCTCCGCTTGGCCTTGTTATGGTTCCGGCTGAAAGATTGTACGTTTCACAACTATTTTAGTTGTGCTAATGATTCTGGTTGATACAATTCTGGTTCCGGCTGACCTATTATGGGTTCCAACTTGAAAATCATATAGTACACAATGCACAATGCATCGTGCTATAGTTGTGCCATAATTGGTTTGGTTACGGATGGCGTAGTATCCGATTTGGTCTGAGTGCACACCTCTTAGGCGAGCATCGTTATCAAAAGCATAAAATAAAATTACTCAACAATCAACTTAAAAAAAACTTAAAAAAGATTTAGTATATATTCAAGGATGGTGTCGAGTGGAATTTTATATTTTAAATCGGCTGTTCTTGACTTTCATATATATGGCGTGGGTACACCCTATTATGAAATAACCAAATAAACTCCAGAATTATCGATCTGTTGTAATAAAATATCGTAAACCAAAAAACATTTGTTCCTTCTCAAACCAGTAAAGCAATATCCTTTTAATTTTAAATCATCTCAACTATTTGTTCCGTTTTGAGTTTTATTTTAACCAAATACCAATTCAACGAACGGGAGTGTAGTGTACATAGATAGAAGAGCAGTAGCAACCACCATAATTTGTTTATTTTACCATAAACTTCTGGTTTTATAGTCTTCTAGTTGTAAATTTTAACATTATTTTGTGTTTTTCCAACAAATTCCTTACTCATACTATTAACATTACAGGCATAGCAATAGACTAAAATGAAAACGTAACAGAAAACCATAGAAGAAAATATGCTGGAAAATTTATATTATGTAGTGTGCGTGTGTGTACTTAGCAGAAAGCAGAGAGATTGATTGAAAAACTCTTTATCGTATTTTTAAAGCAATTTGGTTTTTCATGTAAGCAGGAGGTCTACAGTGCCTCAAAAAGAAAACGAAGTTTGTTGGTTTTGTAAATTTCTAATTTATTCTTCGGAATAATAAATTATTGGCAATTAATTGGTGTATCGATTATATTATAAAGATGTTGTACCAAATTTAAATGTTTACATAATCAAAAGGCGGAACATTATAACAACACATAACTGAAACGTACGCGCGGTGATATTTGTAATAAATTATTTATAATTAATAAATTATTCATCACGCGTTCAAAAAATAACAATAATATAATCTCCACGGGCTACATATATTGACAAGTAATTATCGTCAATTTCAATTATATGTTGATAATACGATATATAATTTTTTATCACAAACAGCATTTATACACTTCTGGGATTTTGATACGAGAATAAAATTATATTATAAATTATTAGATCTAAATTTATAAACAGTGAACCGATACACACAATTGACTGTTTACCGCACTCCCATGATTATCGTTCAGTCCTTTATTTAGAATTTTTATATGCAATAAATATGTGTGGGTAACTGCAGCAGGGAAGCTTTAAAATTTCAAAATGAAACTTTTCATACCGATTAATCACAATTTGTGCTAATTAGTGCTCATGGGAAAACCAGAAATAATTTTAGCCTTATTTTTAAACTTTTCAAAGGTGGCTAAACTGTCAAAATTTGTGCTTATCATAGAAATATAATTTTCATAAATTTTCATTCATAAATTGACGAAAAATCAAGTAGCCCCTAAAAGATACTACATTAAACAAACAAAATACAGAAGTATACCGTTCAATAACATTTGTGTTGAACAATAAATTAAGCAATAGAAATAAAATGTTTTAAAATCCAAGAATAAGCAATTCAGATTTCATATTGCTGTCAGGCATGTTCATTGCCATCTTAAAGATCTAGTGGCTGAATTTGAGCATTTCCAGAATTGACATAATTCTATTGAACGACAAAAACCTATAAATTGAAGCAATAATGCATAAGGGAACAACTCATTTTAATAACCTTTCAGAAGATCGATTTGAATTTGAAAATAAAGTGAAAAATGTTTCAGCATTTTGGAAAAGTGTTTAATCACTACGTGATGCATAAACGTTCAAGAATGTCACAACATTTTATTTCTATTGTTTAATTTATTGTTCAACACAAATATTATCGAACGGTATATATCCGATTTTTTTTTATTTAATATAGTATCTTTTAGGGGCTAGTTTGGGTTTCCTCAATTTATGAATGAAAATTATATTTCTATTATAAGAACAGATTTGGTCAGTTTAGTCACCTATGGACAGTTTAAAAGTAAGGCTTAAATTATTTCTGGGTTTCTTCTAGAAATCGGGTTCAATTTGTTTCGTCTTTCAGGCGTAATTAGAAATTTTCTTTTCCCGATTTTTCGAGTTCTAGACTGGCAATAATTTTTTACCGTGACCAATAATTAGCACACATTGGGTTTTATCAGTATGCAAAGATTGTACAAGGTGCCCTACAAATGGATGAATAATACGGTTCGGTTACTTGATGAAATCAAAGATGACTTTAATAAGGTATTAATTAATTAACTTAAAGTAATTCAGAGATTCGCGTTTCAATCAAAGTTCACGTGATTGAGGTCTGATAAATAATTGGAACTATCGAGTAAAAATCGATGCATTTATTTGTTGTTGAATTAATATAAAGAAAATAAAATATTTAAAATTTACCGGACTTCATTTTTTAGTTCATTTCGTTAGAAATTAGTAGCAGATTGGCTAATTTGATCGTTAACAGTTACATTTGTTGGGTTCGGCGAATCTTGCTTGATGGAGTTAGCCGTTAAAGTAGATCCATATACGATTTATAAAGACCTCTTTGTGTTTTTTTCTTACAAACACGATCCATTTAGAAATTGCCCTTGATTTGATAATCGTTTTATTCGAAGTGTTTTTTTTTATATTTTTAACCGTATTATATCTGTATTTTCCTTCCACTTTCTTTTACGTGGTAAAATAATCATACACAATTTTGACCTCGAGATTTTAGCAGGTTTGCTATTCGCTATATGGTCGAAGTAAAACAAATGTACCGTTTAAAAAATCTCTGTGTGTCTCTATGTTTCTGCTGCCGTGCACACTAAACATCCTTGCGTTCTCTACAACTCAAACGGATTGCGTGATCGAGGCAAAATTAGTAATTAAGCTTTTTCAATAAATTGGGAGATCTCAGTATTTTCGGCAATTAATTGGTAATAAAATTAAAATTTTTTTAAATTTTAGCGAAAATCACGAGTGATTGTTACAAAAGTTTGGAATTCCTAAGTCCAGGTGACAAACAAACGACGATTGCGAGATTTCACGCCCGACATATTTTCCCAAAATATTATCATTAAAATACATAGTTACCTAAATTTACTGATTTCATACTTTGAAACTTGGGGACTGAAATTATATGTAGAAAAACGCAGGTTATCTACTTTCCGCGTTGTAGGAAGCCTTCTTAATTACCTCAGGTTAATATAAATATAAACGGTCAAGATATGAACTGGGAAAACCAAATAAGGTACCTCGAGATTCTCTTGGTTTCAAAATTGACATTCAAAAATCATATTAATTTTATTACCATCAAAGTTTCTAAATTACTATTTACACTTTGTCCCATTTTGAACAGATTTTTTTTTCCTTAGAAAAAAAATTCTTAAGTTTACAAGTCTGTGATTTTGAGAATAATCTTGTATATAGCCTCTGAACTTTTCCAATTTCCATATTACTGCTAACGTCTCTCTCTCTATAATGGGATAATTTATTTCGGCATCTATTAAAAATCGACTTGCGTATTCGACGGGAAGGTCGTAACCCTCCCAGGATTGCATCAAAACCGCACCCAAAGCATATTTGCGGGCATCGGTTCTAATCAAGAATGGTTGTTTCTGATCTGCTTGCTTCAGGATTGGCGCGTTGACTAATGCTGTTTTCAGTCGAACAAAACATTCGAGTTCCTCGTTACCCCACTTCCATTTTACATTCTTTTTGTCAACTGACACAGTGGCCTTGCAATAGAAGAAAAATTGTTAATAAATTTTCGAAACCACGAAGCCGTTTGAATAAACGTTCGGACTTTTTTTTTTTTTTTTTTTTAATAAACGGAAGTTTTAATCGTTCAGTGGATTTAATGTCCTTTGAAGGTCAATTAATACCCCCCTTTCATTCACGCACAGACCACCCATTCACACAATTACAGTATACCACCTGCACATTGCAAGCTCCATGTCAACATGTAAACTGACATGGACGGTGGGTCGGCGCTGAATTCTGCATTCCAACAGAGGGTCTTAGTTGTGTTTATTAACATTACCGATCGTAATCGATGACGAAAATTTGCTTTGCATCCAGCCTCTGATGGGATTAGAACCCAGTACCTCCCGGTCTAAGTGCCGAAGCTTTAACCACTGCACCACTTGTCCGGTTATTTTAAATTAATAGGTGGTTTCATACCCGTAATAGCAGACACCTCCTGTGGGTCTGTCTCTATACATTTACTTGAAATAATATGACCGAGATACTTTACCGATTTTTTTAAATAATTACATTTGTCCCGGTTTGCTTTAAAATTAAAATTATTCAATCGATTAAATACCAATTTTAAATCGCGTTTATGAATTTCGAACGTAATGAAAAAATTAATGTGTCGTCCAGATAAGCGAAGAGATTGACATCTGGTATGCCATTTTTAATGTGGTTGATCAGGCGTTGGAACGTAGCAGGGGCACTCTTTAAATCAAAAGGCATTCTTTGAAAACGAAAGAGTCTGAAGGGTGTGATGAAAGATGTTTTATCACGATCAGCCTCGGCTACACTAACTTGCCAATAGCCTGCTTTTAAATCAATTGTGGGCAAGAATTCAATTGTGTTTGGTATGTGAATAATATCGTCGATTCGGGGCATTGGATATGAATCGTTTATGGTTTGCGAATTTAATTTTCGATAGTCTACGCATAGACGAAATTCATTGTTGTGTTTTGGTACCAAAATTACTGGGGCTGCCCAAGGTGAATCACATTGCTCAATGATATTATTAGATACCATTTCGTCTAGCTGTTGTTTTAAAATTTCCTGTTTACTGGGTGCCGTGGGTGGCATTCTGTATGTGGGAACTGCAATCGGTGAGTCGTTTGATAAATTTGTACGATGTTCCACGTACGGAGTAGGAAAATCAGAGAATTGAAAAATTGATTCGTGTTCAGCCAAGAGCTGACTTACCTCGTCTCTTTGAACCGAACTCAAGTTACTACCCTCATCATCCCTTAAATCAAAAGTGGATAATTCCAGCTCGTTTTCAATGGTATCATTATTGTTAAATATAAATGTATGGGAGATATTCTCATCAGAAAAGTAAAGTCTAAGAATAATCCAGCGCTTTGGATAACATCGATGCCTAACAGCGTTCGACTATTAACATTATTAGGGAATACGATAAATGTAGTTCTTATGACCCTCCTTTCCAATTTCACATCTATAATATATGCTTTAAGAATATTTTCGGAGTTCAACGTCCCGTCAGCTAGCTAATACTTTTGACGGATTCCTCAAAATGAACACCATAATCTTTCAACATCCGACATAATTCATATCCAGCAACGCTGAGTTTAGCCGCAGTATCAAGAAAAGCGGAGCCTACATTATCAAAAATTTCAATATAAACTGACGGGCGCTGAAATTCACCATGCTGTTCAGCTAACAAACTTGCCATGGCTGTACACTTGAGGCTACAATTGGGACAATTACTTTTTATAAATCCGGGCTTATTACAACCGTAACATTTGATATCATTGGAACTCGTTATCGAAACGTTTTTAGCCTAAGAATTGACCTTCTGTGATTCCTCAGGGGGTTTATCACTGCTTCTTGCACTCCTATGTTGCGACCTACATTCTTCAAAATCATGACCATTACGCCTGCAAAATTTACAATATTTCTGATAACTAAAATTTTGTTTGGGAGTAAATTATTTGTCTTTATTTGACATATTAGGATTGATATTCGCCTTAATCATGTGTTTGGGGTTTACCCTTTTGCAATAAATCATCAAAAGAGGTAATGTCGCTTCGTTTAATTTTCGATCGATATGTGGAATTAAGAAGACCGTATATCATTTCTAATTTGACTTTGTCTGATAAATCAGTAGCAGGCAATTGTGCGAATAGTTGTCGTATATGAACTACAAAAATGTCGATACGCTCCCCTTCTTTCTGTGGTTTTAAAAAAATATTCGTGTATACTTTATACGCGGGCATCTTTTGGCCATAATGAGATCGAGAACTGGATCTCATGAGATCGAGAGCTTCCTTGAAGTTGACCTGAGTGTGTTTGATGCCGACCCACCAACTTGCAGCGCCTCCTTCAAGAAGTAACGGAATACCTTTTAGAGCATTCTCATCCGAGACACCGCCACAATCCTTGTAGGTTGTTATTGCATCGATAAATGCTGAAATATCCTCATTTATTTCACCTCTAAATCGCGAGGTATAATTTAAAAATGTACCGCTTGTATTCGGCAATGCAACAACTGGCTGTTTAGGGTCGGAGATCGTACCGATAACCGCCAAAAGTGCATGGAATTGCTCGTCCGTAAAGGAAGCCATTTTACAGCAATTATTTGTTATACTCAACTCGTCACTCTATTCACCGTTTATTACTTTTTTTTGATCTGGTTAACATTTACTGTTATTACTTACCACTACCACTCCTGAAGAGTACGCCTTCGTTCCAGCGAAATGGTCCTCTTCTTTTTAAGGCCTTTTAAGTCCTCCCGTAACGATTCCCCAATCGATATGGCCCCACTTTGGGCGCCAAATGTAACTTATGTTCCTTGTGGTTATACAATACTATTGTATTATCCGTCGAATAATCCATAATTATTTTTGGGTGAGGCTTTCCATATGGATGGGTAGCCCCTCGGTGAACTCCATATGTAAACAAAGGTTTATATATTTTTTTTTTTTTATTTTATTTTTATGTCGATGGAAAGCAAATCGTTGTTACTTCAGCTATCGTTTTTTCTCTAATACTTTTTTTCAAGCATACTATCACCCGACCGACATAGTCATGACCATATTTAAATTTTTTTATGTTTGTAATCGAGCGCCGCAAGCGATTGTGTGTCTCTCGCTTGGTACACATTGGTCTCGCCTTAAAATTTTTCTTCGTTCTTTTCTTTCCGACTTTTGTTTTTTTGTTTCTTGCAGGTGGTTGGTTTTCGTCTCCTCGGCGGGGAATACAAAAGAAAATAAGATGAATTGCTAAAGTTTCGGTTTGGGGTGCCCGCATCCGATTTCGAAACCAGGGCTTTGCACCGTTTGAATTCGAACGGATGCGCGCACCAAGGCACCTCTTTCCTTTATAATTTTTTTTTTCGTTCCTCAAGTTTCGGCCGACGAATTTCGGTAGAACTCCGGGTTGTTATTATTATTAGCGATTTTATTTTAGTTTAAATTTCTGTAATCAAGGTGTAAGCCAGGAGCCATGCAAACCTCAAACCCCACGACCCATAGCACTTCTCCCTGAGAATGTAGCCGGCAAAAATCACCGTGGAGGCCTCTGCATGCGCTTAATGAAATCTGCAGGATGGCAGTAGCCATCGTGTAACACGAGTATTAGGAGTATGTTAAGTAAATTTCTCAAGATCAAGTTAGCGCTAAGAGGTCAACTCAATTTTCCGTACATTCTAACATAAGCTGCTCAAATTATTTCCATGCCATTGCTGTATTCGATTTATTCTAGTTAATTTAATTGGAATATCAAATACTGATTAATTTTCCTAGTACCCACTCTCACCCTTCAAAAACATTATTTGTGATTTTTCTCTTATGGGTGTCTCCTTTGTTGAATATTTGCTAATTAATAAACATATCTAAGCAAAATTAAAATAGGACAAAGTAATAACAATAATTTTTATGGTATATCGTAGTCGTAGCACATAAGTACGAGATATCGTACAGGGTAGGAAAAGCAGAAATGTCTATAATAACATAACCCATGGCCCATTAAATAATAACATTTCCATTTCGGCATACAAAGTACCAAACTAACAAAACGGAAAATGAACAAAGTTTTATTTATTTGCGGATGAGCGGGACGGAGGAATTGAAAATCTAAAATTGTGTTAGGTTTACTACTAAAAATAAAAAAGTTTTCATCATATTTGAAAATTTAATAAAATCTTTTTTTTTATTATTTATTTATTTTTGTAGTTTTTAATAAAATAAAATTAAAATATCAAAAGTAATATAACTTTTTTTTATATGTATGTACATTAATTTGTGAGTGTGTTTGTGTATAGCCTGGGAACAAAAATGTATCTACCAGATATAATATAAAATCAAAAGGTTTGCTTTTTTTTATTTATGCCGAATAGACAAACAATTTATGGAAAATGATAAAAAGGTTCAATGAAAATTATGGAAATTTCGACTTTTTTTTTTGTTTGTTTGTTGGAAGCGTACACAAGAAACTCGGCCTTGTATACACACAATATAAATGAGGTTGTTGTTCGCATTTGTGTGATGTTGTAATTAATGTCTAGCTTTCCCCATCCCACCGATAAATTCTAATCTTTAGAAGAATAATTTTCCCCGCACTATCTATTTTTTGGAATATGAAAGATTTTTTTTCTCCAACTCGTAAAAATTTATCGTTTTATCGGTTGGTTTTTTTATTACGGTTATAAACGTACACCCTAAAAATTGAAACCTGAATAATTACAAAAGTCTCACTATAACAAGAACAACAACTGGAAATGTAGTTTTTTGCTTGCTGTTCAGCTTGAATAAGTAAATAGAAGCAAACAGAATACTACCGTACATGTCTTCTCGATGATAGGGGTAAAGCGGTAGATTATTTCAATTTACTGTGTGTAGCCTGAACCGAACCAAAAAACCTAACAAATTTATGGAAAATCATAAATATTTAGTTTTATTTTTTTGGGACAACGTTAGTTTTTTTTGATACTCTCATTTGAATTAATTTCATTGTATTTATATATGTATCTGTGCGTAGTTTGTGTAATAAAAGTGGAATGGGAATATGTTACGGCACGGATACAATATTTATGTATACGTAAGTTAAAAGCTCGCATAACATCAACTAAACCTGTAAATTATGTAAACTGACGTAGAGTAGTGAAAAACGAGAAGGTTTAATATTTTCCTAATCAAAACACACACGTTTACAGTACGTTACATATACAGTACAGAGCTACATAGGTGTGTTGTCATACAAGTCAAAATGTTATTTTAATTAACAATGTTGAATAACAACAGTATGATAGGACGTGTTATTGTGTACTCCAGGTGTTGGAATTTTTTTAGAAATTCATATTTTGTTTCCGTTTATAACGCTGACAATTAGAGGGAAAATTAACATGTGTGTTGGGTTGCCTTTGGGTTATGTTTTAATTTTTATTATCATTTCATTTTTGTTGTTGTGTTGTTATTAGATTGATAAATAAATTTTAAATTACTAATTACTTTAAACATTCTAGAATGTACACACTGCTCTTAAAAATGGAGGGAGGTAATCGTTCCAAAAATTCAACCTACCGGATTTGTAATGCAAATTGGTTTTTATAATCAAAAATCATTATTCCCTCTCAAATTTCAGAAAACCAACAAAGTCAACCCTTGTTGAAAATTTCATCTTCATTGCAAAAATTGGAAAAGCTCCTTCGGAAGCTACAAATTCTGGCACAGAGATGCCCATCACATTTCGCATGGATTTTATAATTTATGGAAAAAGCTTTAGTATGAAGATTTGTTCCGAATAGTCAATCCGCCTGGTCTGTAGAGATTCCAGTGAATAGATAGTTCTACGTGAATCGGACCTATAGCCATACGTCCTCGGGTTTCTTTTTAATGTGTATCGTCTGTAGCACACGTCTAATTGAAGAATTTTTTTGTTGCTCTAATATATTAATATTATCCAAAAACAAATGCTTTTATTATTATACAAATGTGCAGATAAAGCACTTGCAACTTCAACATTAAGTTTACCTATAGCTATGTTGTGAGCGTTTCTTTTATGTGGGCAGTATCTTGTAGATAACAATTGCTTGGCTTGTCTAATATATTTTCTTACAAGCACATTGCACGTGAATACACAATTTTTTGTGGGGTGACGCAGAATTACAATTTCTATGTACATACTTTAAGAGAAATGACTTATCCGCAACAAGATTTTCAAAATTCATTTTCTACCGGTAGTGCATTTCCGCCCAAAAACACTCGATAATGAAATAGTTGTCGAAAATATTTTTTCCGCTAAACGTTCGTTTATTTGTGTTTTCTCAACAACTGATTTTTTCGGTAGGATTGGAGTTCATGATATCGTCCCGGAATTATAAAAACGGAATTTTGTCTTACAGAAATTTGTACCCAACTCGAGCTTTTTAGGTTTTTCCAAATTATTTTAAAATTTTGTACATACCAAAGTTTGGCCCCTTGTACATCGCTAACGGATTGATTGATGGGAATGAAACTTAAAGAAAGTCTTTCATGACCATTAATTCCAACAGTATTTACATTCTTCTAGTTGCTTTTTCCTCCTTTCGAACACAAACTGTTGTTGCGAGGTTTCAGTGTATATAAGATGTTTCATTAGTAATATTCTCATTTGGATCTTCCACATTTTCGCCATTATCCTCAAATGCATTCCAAAGAGTTGTGTCTTTGACTTTCTCAGCCAAACGTGTGATATTATATAATTGCCATTGAATTAGACGACTATTGAACCTCCATACAGCTTCAGGAACCTCGTCATGCCGAATTTTCACACCGGCGCAATAGTATCCTTTGACAGGTCTGTAAATAAGTTATCTACAGTTAACTACCTGTTTTTATGTGATTCCCGTTATCAGTGCAAAGCGAACACATTATCAGTACAGCTCCGCCTTCAAATCCAATTTAAAATTTAAAGACAAAGAATTTTAAGAGACAAGGAAGATAAATCATGTATACTGCTGTAGTTTCGTATTAACTCGTGCATTTGTAGTACTCATTTTACCAACTAAACTGTATTAAAATAAGTAAGCTTAGATCAGTTGTGAAAATAATTAACCGTCAAACAAGCTTATAAATAAACAGAAATCAACATCAAACCCAAAATGGAATTCGCTGTAAATAATTCACCAGAACTATCGATGGCCGAAATCACCAAAAAACTATTCAACAATAAATATTTATCCGACATTCAGTTCAACGTCGACGGCCAAATAATTTACGCTCATTCGCTTGAACTGATGAAGCGAAGCATTGTATTTCAAAACGAACTTCAGACAATGGTGGGTGAACGCAAGCTGATTCCTGTCACCGAAGTGAAATATTCAAGTTTTTTACAGTTCCTACGTTATATATACACCGACGAATGTGAGGTTACACTCGCCAATGGATTTGACTTACTTAAAATGGCCGTGAATTATAAAGTGATTCGACTCGAAAATAAATTAGTCGATTTTTTATTTCGTGATAATTTATCCGTACAGTTAACATTGCTGCAATTTTGCGTGGCCGAAAATTATCAGCCTCCGTTTAATCGCATTGCCGATATAATCGCATCTAAATTGAAAACCGTACTATCGTCATCGTTATTTCTCACACTAAAACCTGAGACATTAGAGGTAGTGCTTAAATTTAATCGAGTCGAGAATGGCGTCACAGAGATGGATTTATTCGAGGGTACAGTACGCTGGATAAATAATTATTGCTTGAAACATGATATCAAGGTTGCGCAGCGCCACAATTATTTCCAGCGGTTTATCCACCTGATACGTTTCCCAACTATGCCCAATGAAAAGGTAATGGAATGTGTTCGAAAAAATTCGGATCTATTCACAAACAGTGATTGTGCATCGTTCTACCGGCAAATGGCAAATGGAAATATTGAGCGGGACTCAATATGGAATCCAAAAAGACGTTTACCTGTGTATCATCCGCTCGAGGAGAAAGGATTCGGATGCAAACGCAATGAGCAGGTACTCTTCGAGACAAAGTTCGTTGTTGAAAGAGAACTGTTTTTTACTGGACTGCGATGTGGTAGCGATAGCCAAGTTAAACGATATGAAATAAAAATTACAGAACGTGATAGTAAATCGAATATCGTGAATGTGTTACAATTTAAGGTGCAGCTAAATGTAAACTGGGGAAGTTCAATTATTAGTCTTGGCGAATCACTAAAGATGCAGCCAAATCGCCATTATACTCTAGGAATTTATTATTTGGCCAGTAATAAACAAATGGTGAATATCATTTGTCGGTGTGCCGACACCAAAGTACTGGTGAATGATTCTTCGAATTCTGTGAAAATGTTGGATCCGGCCGATAATTTGATTGAAATTTCTTTCAAATCAGTTAAGTAAATAATCTTATTATACTGGATTAATAAATATTTCAAAATAATATAAGCGTACGTATATTTAAATATATTTATTATGTAATGTTACTTTCACGCTAACTTCCTGCAAATTTTAGTTAAATGTAAAAGAGTTTTCTTGATAAAATTATTGTGTTCTGCCTTATTCTTAGAATAAACGCAACTCCTGTTCTTTTACTTATTTATTTTGTGGTCGTGATGATTAACAAAACTTTTCACCAGACAATGCTTGGTTAAATACTATGAGTTGAAAGAGTTATCTATCCCCCGAGGTATTCTTAACCTTTTAATATTTAAACAAGAAAGAACAAGGCTCCAGACCTTAAAACTTTCCTTCTACTGTTTTTGGTTCAGATTTCTGTAAAATTGGCATTTAATAAAACATTTAGATCGCATTGGTTACCTTTGTTCTAGATTGGTTAATTTGTTGTTGTTACCATAATTTATACTGGTGCAGGATGAAAAGCAATGGTCCTAAAGTAGATTCCTCCGAGTTTATTTAGAGATATAGTTATTGACATTTGGTTATTGTTGCCTCTTTTGAAGGTAATTATTGAACCAGTCAAACGCCGCGCCTTGTATTCCATATTTGTTTAATTTTTTTTAGTAAAATTTGTCTATCGATTGTTTCAAAAGCTCGTTTAATTTACATGGAAAACTGCTACTGCTACTTTATTGTCACCTATTCCAGGCCCCTATTATGAAATTTTTCCGACGTCGGAAAATCCGTCTCGCGTCGGATATTCATATTATGAAACTAAAAAAATCCGATCCGCGCGGATTTTATACTATTATGAAATAAAAATCCGAGTTAGCGGATTTTACGACAAAATTCAATTGTCAAATCCGACAGCTCGTTAGGTGACGGATATTGTATTAAACGCACGGAAAATAGATCGTAGTTCATATTTTTTATATGTTATTTAATTATTTAAAAATTTAATAAGTTTGTAATGTATATCTCTATTAAATTATTTTAATCAAATTTAAATGTGACAAGTATATACTAAAAATTTCGAGTTTGACTAAAAATACATGTTTCATAATACGAATATCCGCCGCGGATCGGATTTTACGACAACGTATTTTCCGACGGTGTCGTATTTTCCGACCAATTTCATAATAGGCCCCCAGGGCCCCCAGGGCCTATAGATAGATTTCCAATTATCCAACATTAAGTTTAAAGCAGTTTCATATGAATGGTGTTCTCGAAATCCAGATTGTTGGTCGACTAGTTGATATTTTTCATGATCTCGAGACTTTAAGCTTCATCTACACTTTTATTGATTAAATTCGTAAATTTTGATGAGAATATTTCATTCTCCATAGCTAGCGTCTAACATGATAATACTGTTTATACCATCAATTCCAACGTTCGACTTCAGACTACTAATATTTTTAGTTATCTCTTGACATGTAATATTTTGGAAACAGCATGGAACTGTGGAAGAATACGCATTCGATTCATTAAAATTCTTAAGTCTGGAATATTGTTATGGATGTCAATCACACTGGAAAAAAATGTATTATTAAGAGATTCACCCAATTCTAGTTATCGGCTCTATTTTATTGTTAAATTGAACATTGTGTTGTGGTTTTAGTTTTATACATCGACTATAAAGTTCTTTATTTTATTTTTATTTTATGACTATCCTAGATCTCATTTGAGTTTATAATTTTCATAATTCCATAAGAACGTAGTTTATCTAGCTTCAGTAATTTCAATTTTTCCGCGAACTATTGTAGTTTTACTAGTTTTATGAATTAATTTTGTACAAGCCAGCCCATTCACACAAGTTATTAAGTTTAACACTAACTCTTCAATGCAATCTGTTTTGGGGTTCAAGGCTCACCCTGCTCTTTCGTGGTTGTGCTTTTTACGTCCTTACTTTTACGCCTATTCAGCTAACTCGAAGACGTATGGCTGTAGGGCCGATTTAAGACCATATGCACATTGCAAGCTCCATGTCAGCCTAGACCGGCATGGAAGATGGGTCAGCCCATGGGTTTTTCACACCGATAGGGGTCATAACTGTCTTACATTTCACCACAAATCGAAATCTGTTGATGAAATTTCACTATGCATACTGCGTCCCTATCGGGATTCGAACCCGGTCCAAATGCCAAACCTTTAACCACTGTGCCATTTGGTCGGTACCTCGAACTCTTCAGCTTCTACGTTTAATTCTTGGTCTATTTCGTTTAATTCAGCATCTTGGCATCCCAGAAAATGTTGATTTAAATCATATTTCAGTAATTCATCAGAATAATTTTTCCGCGAACGTATCGGGTCACAATTTTGTTTTGCTTTTATCTTCCCCCAATTTAAATTAACGCTTAATATCCTTTTATTATTTATGTTGACGCATCATCATAATGTTCAACATAGTTACAATAAATTGGATATTGTTAAATTGCATTTTGCAGGCCTCACCCGTGGTGACCCAAACAAATCTGCTGAATCTACAAACCA
The DNA here is from genome assembly GCA_947310385.1 of Nephrotoma appendiculata. Lineage (NCBI taxonomy): Eukaryota > Metazoa > Arthropoda > Insecta > Diptera > Tipulidae > Nephrotoma > Nephrotoma appendiculata. The sequence continues at coordinate 14,799,083 of OX371224.1, read as the reverse complement.
CAGAATTTAAGTACTAAACAAATATTTAACATTTCGGAAGCAATTTCAAAGCGTTAACATTGGTCCTTCGAGCCGGATCGAATGTGGAAGGTGATCCGATAAATCGTTGTATGTTATTGAGAAGCAACAACAATAATAATTTAACAACGAGCAGCCAAAGGAAGTCCATTTACTGAGAAAAATTATCAACCGGAAATAAAATTACCACCTCTTGAAATATCATATTTCAATGGGCAATATAAGGAATGGGCAGTATTTTATCATAGATTCAGTAAGTTTGTGCACGAAAATAAAACCCTTACTGACACTCATAAAATAAGTTACCTCAAATCACACATTAGAGGAGATACGGCAAAATCTTTGAATCATATATAAACATCTGGAGTAAATTATATGGATGCTTTTAAAATAATTGTAAATCGCTATATCAACAAGTGTTTACTTGTCACCAATCACGTAAATACGCTACTGAATCTTCCAACGCACAACTCCGAGTCGGAAAATGCAATATATGCTCTGCACGATACAATAAATGAAAATATTCATGCCATAAGCAACTTGGGCATAGAGAAGTCGTGAAATGCAATACTATTTCCAATTAGTGTTAAGGAAGCTCGACAGAGAGACACATCGTCTATATGAAGTTACTCTGGTGAATCCTCGGGAAATTCAATCGTTAAGTGAGTTCCTAAATTTTCTAGAATATCGTTTTCATTCTCTAAAAGCATAGCAAACAACAAAGGGTGCTAAACAAGGTAGAACAACAAACACACCACCTATTGCTGTAAACGTACCACCGCCAAGAAGAACTGTCACTATAGGATTGAAAAAAACATGCATTGGCTGCAGTTCATATCACGAAATAACAACTTGCTCAGTTTTTAAGAATAGATGCAAGTTCTGGAAATGTCCAAAGTAATAGCAGCAAACAATTTATGTAGTATTTGTCTAATCTCAATGCACAACAAATTTTCATGTCAAAGTAAGGAAACTTGTGTGGTTTGTCAAATAAGGCATAACACATTGCTGTACACAAGGCAGGTGACAACATCCACAACGCTCCATTCCTCGAAAAAAACAACGAAAAATGCACTGTACAGCTACTTGTTAGCTACCGCATTGATCAACACTACAAGTCGCATCGGATATCCGGTAAAATTACGTGCACTAATAGATCCAGGCTCTCAGTCATCATTCATCACGCAGGCAGGTGCCGAACAACTCACCCTACCTAAATTCTGAGCAGATTTACAAGTTAATGGAATTGGAGGAATGAAAACTAATAAAATAAATTATAAGGTACATATTAATATTTCACCTCGTTACCCTTCAACATAGAAGCAGGTGGTTTAAGCTTTTATCTTATCAAACTTAAGCTCAAAACAGAACAAGAGCGAAGGCGGCGAGCGAAATCGCCTGTCATATTAGAAAACACTGAAATCATGCAAAACAAACACAACCATCAACGCAGGCGACGACGATTTTTTCGTTGAAAAAAATTTAGAGTCTATTTCTATTTTTGTTGCGGACGAAACAATGTTGCCAACTGTTTTTTATATATGTATAAGTTGGCATCAATTAACCGTCATATTATTAACCATTTTTTTTCAATCTAGTAGCCTAATGCCACAACGTCATGTGTCAAAAACACAGAAGGTTATGCCGTTTGGGTGTTTTTTTATCGCCATACGCTGACGGTTTTGTTCTGTTAGCTACAGCGATATCGCGGCGATATTTTTTATTTATTCGTCGACGCTTGCCGTCGTCGCTCTTGTTCTGTTTCTAGCTTTAAGTGAGGTACTACCAACAACGCCAGTAAAGAGTCCTAACAAAACAACTTGGAGAGAGCTGACACTATCTGATCCAAATTTTGACTTACCTGGTCCAATATAATTATATTGGATATGATTTTAGGAACAGAGGTATACGCCAATCTGTTGTTAGAGGGTGTAATAAAGAATTCACCATACCAACCAATAGCCCAGAAAACTGAGTTAGGATGGATTCTCCTGGGTCTCATAACAAAACCAGAATTAACGTCAAATTCACTATCTCTGTTAGTACAAACAACCTAGACGCGTAGTTGCGAGAAATTTAGGAAATTGAAAAGCTACCCAAGGGAAAGTCATACTCAGAAGAAGAAGAGATGAGCGAGCAACACTACGCAATTACTCACGGAAGACTATCAGAAGGACGATATGAGGTCATACCATTAAAGGATGAATTCGAAACAGGAAACTCAAGGAAATGTACTGTTTCAGGACTAATTAAAGTAGAAAGAATGAATTCATGAATGAATGAATACATAAAGCTAAGACATATGGTTCCGGTCAAATTAGAAGATGCCAAAGGGCAAACATGCTACCTACCTCACCATGCTGTGTTCAAGCAGTCAAGTACAGCAACCAAGGTGAGGGTAGTCTTTGATGCATCAATAAAGACAACAGACGGGATGAATGTCAACGATATCCAGTTAGTAGATCCCACAATACAACAAGATCTGCTCTCTATTATAAAAAGATGGAGGAAATACAAACACGAATACATCGCAGATATTGAGAAAATGTACTTACAAAGGATACTATGCAGTGCTGACCCAAACGAACAAATTAAAGAGTACAAGTTACAAACAGTCACGTATGGTACATTGTCCTCTCCATATTTGGCCACTAGAACTCTAAAACAACTTCCCATAGACGAGCAGAATAGTTATTTAATTGCTGCTAAAATTCTGTTGAAGAATTTTCGACGATGTTCTCTCTGGTGCAGAAACCATAGAACATGCAGTAAAATGTCAGCAACAGTTAAGAAAAACGCTTAATAATGGAGGTTTTAAGCTGATAAAATGGGAATCGAACAACAGAGGCATAATGGAGGGTACCCCTGAAGAACAAAGGGAGTCAAAAACCGCACTCATAAATAAGGACCATGAATCAATAGAAACGTTAGGAATATTGTGGAATCCCCATAACGAGATGAATTTGAGTTCCAGGTCAACATGGAACCCATGACAATAGCTCCAACAAAACGATCCGTTATCTCGGAGGTATCCAAAATAATCGATCCGCTAGGATGGTTTTCCCCAACAATTATTATAGGAAAACTATTGTTTCAGCAGTCATGGCTAAGGGGACTATCATGGGATGGAGAACTACCTGAGAAAATGAAGAAAAAATGAATTAAATATAAAACTACGTTCAGCAAGTTGCAAAAAATTAGGATTCCACGATGGGCTCATACCAAGGATGATGACAAGTGCAAATATTTACAGCTGCATGGGTTTTGTGATGCATCGGAATTAGCTTACGCTGCAGTAGTTTACTGCAAGGTGACAGTTGCAGGAGAATCAACAATTACACTTATGTTCGGGAAAACTAAGGTAGCCCCAATAAGTCAGAAACTATACCTTCCAAGATTAGATTTTGTGGGGCAGTACTGTTAGCGAAACTACTGAGACAAGTTTCAGAAGCCGTGGGAATCCCAAACGTTAAAATGCAAGCATAGACTGACTCGACAATTGTTCTGGGCTGGCTGCAAGGACAACCTAGTAAGTGGAAAACTTTCGTAGCAAATAGAACATCGCAGATTCATGCTATCCTCAGCCCTGCACAATGAAAACATGTAAAATCAAAATCAAATGCCGCGGATTGTGCAACTTGTGGCGTAGATGCTAATAAGCTGGGTGATAATAAATTATGGTGGTCCGGCCCGGATTGGCTTAGCCAATCAACGAGTAACGTAATAACTTTTCATTTCGTAATAACGGAGAGTTAGAAAAAAGCAAGATACTCTCTGCAGCATAAGACAACTACAACAGAATCGGAAATATTAGAAAGGTTTTCCTCTCTCACAAAAACAATTCGAGTACTCGCATATATTTGGCGTTTCTATTGGAATAGCCACCATAAAGGTGAAAAACGGAAGAGTTAAAGTGCTAGAAGAAGCTAAAATAAAGATTGTTAAGATGGCACAAGCTTCTCCATTTAAGGACGATATAAGAAAATTAAAGGAAGAGGGGTCAGTGGGCTTTAAGAGTAAGATTCTCTCCGTACATCCATTTCTGGACACGATGGGAGTACTTCGAATAGGAGGACGATTGCAACATTCAATTTTGAATTATAACGAAAAACATCCGATTATGCTACCACCAAAAGGTCATCTCACAAGTTTGATCATCGATTGAGCACAAAAAAAGTACTTAGCATGGAGGTTTGAACTTAACGCTCGCGTTCATAAGGAAGCAATTTTTTATCCTCCAAGGTAAAAGAGCAACAAAACAACACAATCACCAATGCCAGAAGTATTTTAGGTTCAATGCTAACAGAGCAACTCAACTGATGGGAAGCTTACCTCCTCCAAGAGTAATACCCTCAAGAGCATTTACCCAAACAGGAATACACTATGCTGAGCCCATTCATTTTCGAATGTTTAAGGGCCGCGGAACAAAGAGTCGGAAGGGGTACAGTGATGCATATAAAATTGGTTAGTGATTTAACAACACAAGGATTTCTCACTGCCCTCAAACATTTCATAGCCCGAAGGGGTAATGTTGCAAATATGTATAGTGACAACGCCACGAATTTTGTGGCTGCAAATAAATATTTGCAATCTATTCATCATTCATCCGATTTTTTAAACGTAATAACAAACCAAGGAACCCAATGGTATTTCATTCCCCCAGGCTCACCACATTTGGGCGGCATATGGGAAGCAGGAGTGAAATCGGTAGAGCAGCACTTGAAGAAAGCCACAGTATCTGTACTACTAACATATGAGGAATTAACAACTCTGTTGTCCCAGGTTGAAGTAACATTAAATTCTAGGCCGAAAATCCTAATGATCAGAGAATCCTAATGAACTTGAATGTTTAACAAGCGGGTATTTTTTAATTAGCGATTCCATGCTAGCCCCGCTTGATGATGAAACGATTTACTCGAACCAAAATCTATTGACAAGAGGCAGCAAATCAAGAGAATGCATGGAGACTTCTGGAATATGTGGAGCAAAAATTACCTCCATAATATGCAGCACCGAATGAAATGGACAAAACAACAACCAAATATAAAGGAAAACCAATTAGTTCTTATAAGAGACGAAAATTTAGCACCGACCAAGTTGCTAATGGGAATAGTATTAGAAACTCACCCAGGACATGACAAACTAACCAGAGTCGTTATCTTGAAAACTCAGAAGGGAATACTCAAAAGGTCCATAGATAAGATCAGCCTCTTACCAACACTCTACACCATTGAGTCAGAAGCCGAACCAATTATTGAAGATGCCGAAGTGCAACAGTTTATAACTTTTACTTTAATCATCTACTATGATCTCAGAGAATTTGTAGGGGAACTGAAAATTATCAACACACATTATAAGCAATTGAAACGCTTCTGCCAAGAGAGTAATAATCATACAAACGATCCCGATATTTGCGCTGCCACCATTCAACAATTTGATCACCAACTGGAAACATTAATCGCAGAACATAATAATGATCTTCACTGGAATGCTAACCCTAACCGCCACGATGTTCATCATGACACAGTACATACACATTCTGACTTAGTAGTTTGACAACAGTTCTTGTCAAGGTGAGGGAGAATGTTGAAGCATCATCATAACGTTCAACATAACTACAATAAAATGGTTAGTGTTAAATTACATTTTAATGCATTTTTTGTAATATTAAAATTACTGTCACTTCCACAATATATTGACCTGTAAATTGTGCTGATTAGTTTTATGTATATGTAATTAGACTAATTTTAAACTTGAAAAATTGTATAAAATAGAACAATTAATAAAATAATAAGTAGTAGACATACATACAAAGGCTTACTTACTTCTTTCTGTGTCTTCACTTGCGCTTTAGTTTGGGCCTCACCCATGGTAACCCAAACCAATCTTGTGAATCTACAAAACACATAATTTAAGTACTAAAAAATATTTAACATTTCGGAAGCAATTTCGCAGCGTTAACACAAAACAAAAACCAAGTGCAATCCTTTTCACAGTTGGAAATTATTTTACTCCGCCTGGATGCCGTCTATCCGAGTCGCAGCGTATTAATTTATAGTTATCAATATGAAACTCCGGGTCGTACATTTTTTCAGTTGCTCTAGATTCACTGAGTAATACTTAGGCTGGTTTGTAATTGAACACAATGTCTTGTACCTCCATAAATTCTGACTCTTGCGCTGGGCTTTTTGTTGACATAAAAAAAGCTTTTGACATAAGGTTGATCAGCATAAGCTTCCTAAAATCGATTTCAGAGGAACTATTAATAAATGATTTAAATCGTACCTTGCAAAACGTAATCATGTTGTAAGGTGAATGGTACTACGGGCAGTGCTTATGTTTTGGTTGGTTTAGGAAAGTTAGGACAAACTTCCATTCCGTAAGATAATATTTGTTTGAATTATTCAAAACCTGGTATACTTGTAATAAGACAGGTACTAATCCGTACATAAAATTTTGTACTAAATTTAAAGAAACTCCCAAAAAGATTAATTTATAATTTAATATTTAGAATTTAGAATAATTTAATTTTAAAAATAATCATAATAACGAATACATATTTAGTGAGTGTGAGTGATTATTCGACTTTTACAAAATCACGGATAAAAGCTTTCAGATATAATCATAAAGTTTTAATTCATTATTCCGATTGCTACAACGCACAACTTGATGCTTATTTATACGTTAAACATAAACCGAAAACAAAGTTGTACGAAAAGCTTTCATCATCTTGAAATTAAATTTAAATGAATTACATAAATGTTTTAATTAGTGTTATTATAATTTATGCTTTGCTGTGGCCAACATATTATAAATTAAACATAAGTGAGAGTGAAGTGTGGATAAAACTTTTTGTTTTTGTAAATAATTAGTCAACTTTATTAGTTTTTATACGGAGCTTAATGGATCGTGTAGTGATAATTAGTTATCTGTTGATAATTTTATAAATTTGTTACGCCTTTGTGTCAATATGATAAATTTTTTGTTGCTAACATTATTTAATAATCATTAACCCAGATCCAGTCGCCAATTTTAGTTTATAGCGACAATCGCAAAAACCCCAATATACGTTTTTCATTTTTGTATTTTTTTTTTCATTATTTTACGACATCGTTTCTTAAGATGATATCGTATTCCGAACGGTATTGGAAAACCACAAGGAAATGTCTGGAAAACATAAAACATGAGCTCTTGTTTTGCTCATTTCTCAATTTTGTACTTTCAAATTCTAAATGGAATTAATCTTGGGAATTGAAATTATTTTGACTTTAATTCTATTTTCCTTTTGTGAAATGGGTTTCTATTCTACCGCATAGTTTTATTGCTGTTATTTTGTATGTAAAGCTTTTTTTTTTGGTTGTACGGTATACGATAGACAAAATGGAAAATTGTGTATGGGGATCGAAATATTTTCTTGGTTTCTATACACGAAAAGTATTTGTCAACGTTTTATTTTAAAATAATTCTAAACATTTGTATAATTTTGGAATTAAAGTATGGTTTGAGATCTATAAGCCTTGAATATGAATATAAGCTTTACTGATGGCTGCTCTTTTCCACCAACGTGTTTTATACTCTCTCTGTTTAAATTGCCCCCGTCCATTGTCGCCTCACACCAAAATTGTTCTCGGCGCTTTAAAATTTAATTTGTTTATTTAAGTCCAATAAAAAATATTGTAAAGACATCTAATGAACTGGAAATTTAAATATTTTTGTTGAAGTTGGAAAATAATTTGGTTTGCTTTTCTTTTATTTAACTTGTGTAACCCAATGTTTTGTTGTTGCTGTTGTTAAGTAAATTCAATTTGTGTATAACCCTTTTTTATAGTTCGAAATAACTGTGGGAAGAAATATTTTTATTTTTTAAAGAATGTGGATTCATTTGACTTTTGATTGAAATTATCGGTGCTATGTGGGTCTACATATTTCTAAACGAATAGCTTCGTGACGAGGGTAATTTTCCTGAGATGCAATTGCTAAGTGCGAAATTTTAGATAATTGTAACGAATTACTGTTTGTTCCATGAATGTATTGCTAAAATTTTGAAAGTTAAATAATCTTTATAGCCAGTGAAAAATTCTTTGGTTACAGACTGTAGGAAAAATGTAATGTAAACTCTTCATTTACCTAATGAGACCTCTGTATATAAAGAGATTATACTATTTTGTATGGGGTCATAAAATAATAAAAAAAAAAAAGTCTATAAAATTGGATGGTGATGCCCGGATGTGGGGAGACGAGTTTTGGTAACGATCAGACAAAGATCGCATAAAACATTGGACAAAACAAAAAAAAAAAAATATTTAAATACAAAAAGGGCTTTGCTGGTAAAATATCGGCGCTGAGATTATTTTATCAATCCATAATCTCGAAACGACACCCTAAATAAAATAATTAATTGTCTAAAGTTATAATATAGTTTAATACCTAAGTAATTTAATCTAAGATAATAATATTAAGTTTCTATTGTTAATTAAAATGTGACTGTGCAAAAATGGACGTTATATATAAATCAGTGAAAAGTCATAATTTGCAAAAAAAAATATTATAAAAACTTAGAAACTATAACTAGTGCTAAATCATAATTTTATTACTATTTCTACTCATACCAATCTGTTAATTAATCTAACTTTAACATTGATTTATTAATAAACAATCAATGTGACAAAAAAAACATAAATCAAAATTGTGATTGGGGTGAAAAATGGACGAATAATATAAGTGAAAATTTACAAGAATAAACCTAAAAAAAAAACTTGAAACCTAAAAACGATAACTAGTAATAAAACGTAAGCTAATACTATTCTCATATAAGACTAGTAAGATTAAAAGTTAATTAAATATTCAACTCTTTGATAGTTCTAATAAAAAAAAAATATTTTTAATAATAATAAATTAAAACTAAAAATCAAAATATCGCGATCAAAATATAAACGGAACTATGACCGATCAACCTCATGAAATTTAATGGATACATCGCTTCACATCGGATCCGCAACGTATACATGTAATTGTTTTTTTATATTTTCTTAATATAAGTTAATTTTCTTTAAATTTTTGTATAAACTCATTGGTTTTTTTCTCAATTATGTTTAATTTATTTAAGTAATAACTAATTTCGGTGATGGGAATTTTTAGTCTAATTAAAATTAAAATCAAAATAAATTCAGTTAAAATTAATCTAGTAATTTCAGAAATTTTCACTTGTCTTTCTTCTTTTCTCATTTGAATTTGGAATGGAAATAATTTCTTTACTTCGTTTTTTTGGGGTTCGATTTTTATTTCTAGTGTTTTATAGTGCACTCATAATGGAGTGAAACAAACATTTAATTTGTCGAGTGAAATCTGGGTAAGTAGAACCAAAATAAGGTGAGTTGACTGCTGGTATTCTTTTCCCACCCTTCCTTTCCCTGATTTTCCTTTTCTCCTGCGGTCCAAACTAGGATTATTTTGCTATCCAGATTTACCCATCCCTAACCCTGAGTCTAGCCGACGAATAATGACCGCCTGGATAATGAAATAATTAAATTTCTGTTAACATGACCTCTGGTCATGTTACATAATAAGCGACATATTTCTATAAAACACTGGTTACCCATAATACTTAAAATTTGTTGAGTGTTTTAATTGAGGATCATTTTGGTGGATCCAACACAAAACAGAAATAAGTTTGTCAGCCAACATACATTCACTAATAATTATAGTTTTTCGATTTTAACCATAATTCAGATATTTTTTACGCTATTGGCCGTAGGCACTTGGCGAAACACACTAATACTTAATAAAGACATTTTTATTAATCACTTGTTTTTTGTTTCGCAGTTATTTTGAATAATTTTCAAAAAGTTTAAAAAATCACTCGATCGATTTCGACTTGTTAGGTCATCATCAGGAGTATCTACTGATTTGTGTTAGTAAAAAATTTTGTTATATAGTAGAAAAAAGCAAAATATAAATAAAAGAAGGAGGGCAAAAAAAAAAAAAAATAAAAAATAAAAAATAAGCAATAAAAATTAATCTACGGATCGTGCAGGTGTGCGATGAGTCATAGGCTGAGTAACAAAATTCAAGGTATATTATTGCGTACGTGAGTATAGAAAAGGGCGGGATCTGTAATTGGCGAGAACCGGATTTCTCTCTGTTCGTTAAGGATATTTTGGTTAAGAAATATTGATTTTCTAATTTCGTAAGATTCTAAGGTATCTAAACGTCTGCCTTTGGGTTGTATATGTAATATATCTAAATTGTTCAAGCTAGCTGTATGATTTTCTGACGTTAAATGATTATGGAAAGTTGATTGGTTGCAACCAGATAAATGTTCCTTAGCTCTAACTCCAAAATCCGCAGAGAAATCCGGTTCTCACCAATTACAGATCCCGCCCTTTTCTATACTCACGTACGCAATAATATACCTTGAATTTTGTTACTCAGCCTATGACTCATCGCACACCTGCGCGATCCGTAGATTAATTTTTATTGCTTATTTTTTATTCTTTTTTTTGCCCTCCTTCTTTTATTTATATTTTGCTTTTATTGCTTATTTTTTATTTTTTGCCCTCCTTCTTTTATTTATATTTTGCTTTTTTCTACTATATAACAAAATTTTTTTACTAACACAAATCAGTAGATACTCCTGATGATGACCTAACAAGTCGAAATCGATCGAGTGATTTTTTAAACTTTTTGAAAATTATTCAAAATAACTGCGAAACAAAAAACAAGTGATTAATAAAAATGTCTTTATTAAGTATAATTCAGATAACTGTATTCCACTTTGTTTTTAGTTTCTTTGAAATATCACTAAAAATTGGCACTTTCATTTATAAGGTTTATTGCGATTCTAGTACTTTTTTATGTAACTTATTAAAGTTTGTACAAAAAATGTATGCTGTGATGGTTTGCACCAAGAATGGCACAATTCGAAATTTTAAATTTTTCAGTGGAGCAAATTGAAAATAACACGCATAATTGTTATTTATGTTATAAGTAGATGTAAAAAGCATATCAAAATAGCTACTAATTGGGTTCCTCGATTGTAGTTTAAAGTTTTCTCACCACAATTGGCACAACTATCAGTCAATTTGATAAAACTATGTCTTCATTCGCCAATAATTCGTCTGGATATATTGAGTTTGTGATGAGAAATAAACAGATGAGTTTTACAATATGTACTAGTTTAGCAATATTCAAACCCGGATGCAAATAGAATCTCCTGGATTGTTTTCTCCCGAACCACTCTCTCATATCCCCTTAATTTCTTTATGAAGTCCCTCACACTGACTTTTTTCTTTCTACTTTTTTAGCTTACCTTCCCGCCCCCTCCCCCTATTTTTCTTTATTGGTATGGAAGAATACAATTTCTTTAGTATTGATTACAGGGGATAAGCTCCAATTTTTGCAACAGATAGGAAAATCTTCTGACACTCTAACAGCCTTTTTCCATGAATATTATTGACATACTATGACTCACTGCATCCGTGAGGCTTTCCTTTAATTATTTTATTAAGTTTATTACTGGGTCTTTTTCTTTTTACAATATTTGATTGTATGTACATGTAAAGCAATAAAGTTTTCTTGTACAATCTTGGCGGGTATTAAAAACAATTTATCACGAAATAGTTTTACATCAGCTGGCCTTATTTCAGAACTTTTAAATTTATCAGAATTATGTTTAATAACCCACGGTATATAAATATCCCTAGCCCAGATACAGTGTTGTGATTCTTTTGTGCAATTCTCGTTTTATTGTTTTTTCTGTTTCTTTCTAGACCGATCGTTGCCTTTATTCACTACAAATAAATAACAAATAACGAAAATGCAAATGTAAAACAGTTGGCAAAAGCAAATGTTACGGAATGGTTCCCGCAGATTTTATCTAAACGTGCAGAGGCCTCTCTCACTCTCAACGGGGTGTATTCATCCGGCGACGACCGGATCTCTCCGACACTCAAGTACCCCGTCTCCTGTAGAGACCCCCGAATGATTCATCGACCCCAAAAGGCAAAATTAAACGGTAGGGACACCTATTCAACAGGCCAAGTTTCTACATCTGGAGAGACCTCCAGCTAATCCTCCACAATTCACACTTCGACAGTATGAGACCGCCGAAGTGCCACGAAGAGACCGTGTGGATTTAACGGTCGTCCCTGAGGGGGCGACATACATGCCAGACTCCCCACTCCGACCCTATGGATGTCCGGTCCAGAGGATGATGGGGATTGACAAGCCCCGCCTGCAAATATGGAACTGACACGAAATGAGAATTCCCTTCCCAACACACCGACTCGAAAAATAATTTAATGCTTCATCTTAATATGGACAAAAGAAAAAAAAATAAAGGAAAATAACTACGGTAGTCGAAATGACGAAATTAAAAAAATTGTACCCTCTACCTCGTGAAGGTTGTCCTTGATGGTTGCAGTGTTCTCTTACCGGTACCAAATGAGAACAACTTGGGCGACTTTCCGCCTTTACAAAATGGCTGACCTCGGTTTGCCACCCGTATAACCGTACTTCGGTTGGGTGTCCTTCCGCCTTAAAACGTATACTGTTGGGCATTGTTACGCCATTATCTAAATAACAAGCACGTTGGGCGTCTTTCCGCCGTAAACTGTAAATAACACGTAAATTCGGCCTTACTAGGCCGTCGAAAAGGTTGGGCGCTCTTCCGCCTTAAACCAATTGATTCTTTTGGGCGTTGTTAATGATGAATGGCCTCCACTGGCCACCCGAACATAAGTTGTTGGGCGTTGTCTTGCCAAACCGTAAAATAGTGAAGTGGCCTCAACTGGCCACACGTAAATGATTTGTTGGGCGTTGGCTCACCGAACGAAAAACAATACACCGTTGGAATTGGTGTTAAAAAAACAAATTTGGCACAAATCGCAGCACCGGTTGATATTTTCCGCGGCACCCGTTGGAACTTTCAACACCCGATGAATTATGCGATACCCGTTGAAATATGGTGCCGTTGAAAAAACTAAGCACCTTTAGATTATATAATTATTTGCTCGGCTAGGCCATCCGTAAAATGTGGTGGGGTGGCGTACGTGCAATACCAATACCGCTTTTTGAGACCGCAGATATACAAACCAAATCCCGAAATGTGGTTTGGTTTTTCAATTGTATTATGCTAAAATTATTTAGGAATTCACTTTCCTCGCCTCCTCTATACGCCAACAAAACTTAGCCAGCGAAGGTTAAAACGGCAAATCACTAAACACAATATCGTCTTTTGTAAACTTATTAATACCACCTAAGATAAGTTTTACAAGAAACTGAACTTAAATAATTTTTATTGTGTTTATTTTTTAAATTTTAATCAAACCCAAAATGGTTCCTTGACCAAAAACTCGGGTTTTTTCTACATATAAAATTAACTTAAACACGACTGTTACTGAAATTCAAAACTAGATTAACTAACAAAAAAAAAAATCTCACACCAAAATAATCTAGAAGAATGTTTCCGTTGTGCCTCTCGCTTTGTTTTGTGCGCGTCACTACTCTACCAACCGGAACAGGTCAACTCGGCGAAACCAACTCGGTGACGGACAACTCGGCCAAATTTTTCAAACGATAATTTCACTAAACATCACCCAAAGAATAGGGAAACATAAACCGAGGAAAAAAGTTCATTACTACCGATCAAAATCGTTTAGTCAAATTTTGATATCGAATGGATAATAAGGAACTAGGGAAAATCGTCGATGAAGATAAAATCATATATCTGTTGATGATGCAGTAGACTGGATTGGATGATTGTAGTATAATGTGAGCATGTTTTGGTTTCTTTCTGAATGATAAAACTGTAATCTAAGTATAAATAAATAAAGAAGATTGTGAAAAACTACTTTGGACATTTGGATTTTCTAAAATAATTTATTGTTTCTGATTTTGTGGCAAAGGAAGAAGTTTCCGAGTTTTTTAATTTTTTTTAATTACAAGGTAACAATTACAGTAAAAATCAACACATTTACGCTTAAATTCTAATTTAGTGAATCCTATTTTTTTTGTTCCAAAGACACTCAGCAAAGGTAGAAGTACTTCCAGAAATGGTGTAGAAGTAATGAACAAAAGAACTTCATTATTTATGAAAAAGATAGGACAGTGGGAAAAGGTTCATCAGTTTGAAAAAAATACATACTTAGAAGTAGTACTTAATTATAAATAATGTATGTCCTAAAAGATTTATTTTAAATAAAACTCCAATATTTTGTTAATAATTTAAATTGATATTTATTTGTTAAGCATTAATAATAAAATTGAATTTTATATGACAAAAGAAAGCTTTTATCGAATAAAAAATTATTCGCTAAAATTTACATACTGATACTTGGTCAAAATCCATCTGCAAAAATTGGCAAATACGCTTATTAATAATTAATTAAACATATTAATATTTACAATTTGATTATGTAACTAGAATTTAATGTATTCTTATATTATATCTATTCCACAAAGCACTATTTTTAATTAAACACAGACAAATCAAACATGCACACCTCGAAGATGCATCTGCATCATACTCTATTTACACTTTGTGGCGACAAAACACAGCATTCCAGCAATTAGTTAATTTTTATCTTTATTTTTGAATTTTTAAAATTTTTTTCCCAGCGCCGAGTTGTCCGTCGCAGAGTTGACCGTCGCCGAGTTGACCATCGCCGAGTTGACCGTCACCGAGTTGACCGTCGCCGGGTTGTCCGTTGCCGAGTTGTCCGTCGCCGAGTTGGTTGCGCCGAGTTGTCACGTACTGCTACCACCTTCTATCGCACATCATTGCACACACCAAAAAGAGAAACACACAAAAAATGCTCCTCTATATCTCACCAGTCGCACACACGCACAACGTACACATTGGTCTCGCTCTCAATTTATTATATACACACGACACGCCATATGGATAAGGAGGCTAAATTTCATAAAATCAAACTTTAGTGTCCATTCAACAACAATGCCATCAGTATTAATCAAACGACTATACTGAAATTCAAAAGTTCAAAACAAAAACTATATCAGTGTAATGTTACGATCGTAGAGTCGTAACACATTGTTAGGCATATTCAAAAATTTTGTGTAACTTTTCCTAATCTTCGATCTTCTGGCCAATCTTCGATACAGTGAAATGGGGATGGGGTATGCAAATGGGGATAATTTTTACCAGTTTGAACATTTTGAAATTCTTACTCGTCCAGTTTTTTGTAATTGTCATTGCCGAAGTCATTAGTTTACCAATTTCGTATTTAAGAGCAGTTGCTTTTCATAACAAAATTTTTGAATATACCTAACATTGCTTTTGTTAACTGTTTTACTAATACATGTGCATTTTTGTTATTTTGACAAATTTTGTAATCCGCCATGTTTTGTTATTTTTTAATTTTTTTGGAAACTTCACAGTCGTCTAATATGCTTCATTTATATTTGTGTACCATGTTAGACCTTTCAAATGACAAACGACACGTATTTATTTTAGAATAAACTAATAGTTTAACACTGGCGCCAAAACGGTGAATTTGTGAGTTAAAAAACTCTTATAATTAGTTGAATTGGAACAAGTTCAAGACATCCACTGCTGGTAGTTTCTAGTAGAGGCGAACAAATGTGGTGTATGGAGTATTTGTAACAGAAGGATTCAGAAATTACTTACCCCATTATCAATGTGATTTCTGAAACTTTGTTCACTGTTTCATGCTGCAATCAACTCTTAATTACTAACGTCCGATTTTGGGACTATAAAAGGGTCTAAAGGATGGATAATTTTCTAACTAGCAGGGACTGCATGATTGGCCGACCAAATAATTGATTATTCTTTCCTTATTCCTTATTTGCATTGCATCTCCTAGAGACCCCTAAATAGAGACATGGAAGAAATCGCAGATTTTTCAAATATACCCATCCTTTCCCTAATTCTAAAACACGTGAATGAACCAAAATAGAATATTAATTTTAATTAATTATACTTAGTTTGTTTAAAATAAATTATTTTTAATAATTAATTTATAAAATAGTTTTCATCCTTGTTAATACAAATATTATTAATTATGATATATTTGAATTTGTATATAGTTAACGTGATTTATTAAAACCAAATATAATTAAATATTTAATTATTCAGGTCCGTATCAAAGGATTATTAATTAATTATTTATGCCATTGTGTATTTTATGCATAATGTAAAGGTAAAAAGTCATCGCATATATTATGGCGTGGGTGACCAGGTTATTTACACAATAAATATTGTAAATTGGTTTTTGTTTTAATTAAATAAAAAAAAATTGGTTATCTAATCCGGCACCAAATTAACGCGTCTGCCTATTAACGGTGTACATATTCCCTACAACGCGTAAATACAGAATCGTAAATCGTACGAATCTGATTAGAAAAACGTACAAACGTAACTGCAATATAAAGATTTGATAAGGAAAGCGAAACGAAACAGGAAGACTAGATGAAAACGTTTAACAATAAAAGATAATACGAAATGAAAATTTTCAAATTGATGGAAATTCGTAAGTGCTATGTATGTAGGCGTAAGATGGTGTAGGAGGAACAGGAACAGGAAAAATCCACTGTAGTAATAGATTTCTGATTAAAATCTGATTTTGATACAACAACAGCAAGTCGTTTTCTTCTTATTTTATTTTTAATTTAAATTTTATTTATTATTTCCGTTTTCACTTCGCATTGCACAATGGATAAATGGAAAATGGAAAAAGTTTAAAAATACATAACATCATATACATATATAGTTCGGAGCTTTCTTTTTTACATTCCTTCTAGTCTAGCACATTTCTTTGTTGTGTACATTATTAAGGTATAGTGGTTTTCTAGAGGGTAAAGTTAAATAAAAATTGATTTTCGTTGTCGTTCCCATACGTATGTGCTGTCGTTTTATTCGAATATGATTATATTGTGATACGATTTTTTTTTATTTATTTAATGTCAAGGGAAATGGATTGTTATTTGATTTTGATTTTTATGGTCAATGAAATGATATTTATATTGACAAAGTTTTGCCGTGATTGAAGAAAATTAATGATTAAATATATCGAGAGATATCATGAATGAAAAATATTTGCATGATGCAGGGTTTTTTTTATAAAGTTTCGGGCCTTGAACAGTATAGTTATATTTCCAATACATTTAATTATTATAATAATAATTCCCAACGAACTATCTTCTCTCCCTGCCTGCACGTGTTGGGCCTCCATCAACATTATTTTTATTTTTGGTATATAAAGTTGGGGAGAAGGATAAGTACAAACAGGGATATCACATCGCTTTGAAGTATTGGACCAAAATTAAAATAAAGCTTGATTAGAAAAAAAAATATTACAAAGCTGTTTTAGGAGCTGCCACTTCCAGTGGACCAATTTCAGCAAAAATTACCGGGATCTCCCAGTTTGTGGAAAAAGTTTAAGTATGAAGTTTCACCCCATCAGTCGATCTGTGTGGGCTGTAGGGAACCAACAACATTTAATTTGCACGCCACCACATACGCACGAGATTAAAATTGTTAATGATTACTATACAAAAGAAGTTATTTTTAAAAATTGCCATTTCTGATGAAATATTGTTTAAAATTTGATATAGGATCTTTTAGTTCATAGCAGTTTTTTCGTAAATGATATACTTTTCAAAATATTTGCCAAAAACTAAAAAGTTCGTATTGAAGCTATCATCCGTAGTCAACCAATTTTCAACCAAGATCCAAAAATTTGTGGAAAAACATTTTAGTATGAGGACGAATTTTTGTTGAAAACCCGTTTTTGGCAAGAGCGTTTTATTCGATTAAACTTTGGAAAAGTGATTTGAAATTGTTGCAAATTTAATTTAGAATCTTTTAGTTCTTAACCGTTTTTCTTGTAAACGATATGCTTTCATTTGCCAATAACGGAAAGGTTTTATGAAAGCTGCCACTTCCGGTAGACCGAAAAAATCACTGACATCTCCCAATTTATGGAAAAAGCTTAGTTCGTACCTTCACACACAGAGCTTCTTTTAAAACTACTTTTTTGACTTCGGCCATATAGCGAATAGTAAATCTGTAAAAATTTCGATGTCATAATTTTTCATGATTGCTACACTGTGTTTACACTTAAAAGAAAGTAAAAATCAAGTTCTGAATAAGTGATACCTAAGTGGGACAGAGGAAACATGAGGGAAGTTGGGATACGCAAGAAGGTAGAAATTGAAAAAACTAAAAGGGGGAAAAATAATTCAAATAATAAAAGAAATATAAATGAGATAAAGGAAGAATAAGGGTTTTTTAAACTATCGTGTTAATACTGGCATAACGTTTCTTTAGTGGGTGCTTACTAATATTGTAGTCGAAAACTTTACCATTTAAACTCACCTCACGGAGTATTGTGGTATACTTGGCTCATTGTTTTCATAGTCGGTTCTATGAGTGTTTGGTTGGAATGCGAGTGATAGACAGCACGTGAGCTCTAAAAGTTTAGATTAAAACTAGTTTTCTCAAGATTGACGAATGATACCATATAACTAGACAAGAATTGGTGAGGAAATATTATATGTCGGATACTTTGCGGTGATTTTAAAGAGAATGTATAGTTGACAAATCAGTTTCAGAGGGTCAACGTCGGTATGGTTTTAAGTTAAATCCATCAACCTACGGTAAACGTAGTTGCAAACAGAACAAATATAGTTGCACAGCCCCTATTAATTGTTTTATGAATTACTTGATAAGGTGATCACACCTGACTGGCATTCCACCAAGGGTCTAACAAAGATCATGCAAAGGCGTTTTACAAAACCGAGAGCAAAATTAGCTCTATTTACTGTGACGTCTTAATGCTGTCTGAAACTATATGGTTTACCATTTATAAAATAATCTTCAGGTGTTGATTGTATTATGTTTGTATTTGCCGGGAATAGGTAATGAATAACCAATTGTTCACATTTAGTTCATCATCATTGATGATGAAAATAATAGCCTAACAATATTAGGAAACAAGACGGATGCTTCTATAGAAGCATCGAATCAACCGCGCCGCTCCATATATTCTTCGGATGCTAGTACCATAGGTTCTGGGGGAAACCAACCCTTGGCAAATAATGGGAACAACTTTCCTAAGAGCATGAAAATGTAGAGATCACCACCTTCAAATGTAAGTAGATGTACACTACAATTAAAGATAACTGTGCCAACAGCGACTGCCTTCACAGTAACTGCAAAAGACGCAGCCTCCACTGAAAAAAGAACTTCATTACAAATGCCGAGTGCATCAACAAACATTATAAACAGCGAGTATCTGTTAACCAAGTTTCAGAAAATGGAGAAACTAATCGTGCAGCTGAGCAATGAAGTTGCTGAACTTAAGAGAGAAAACTCTACACTAAAAAATAAAAACAAGGTTAAAAATAGTAAAGCTGAGGATTCAGCACGAGCTATCAACCTGCCTGCCAACCATATTCAGCCATCAACCAGTCAACATCATTCAAATAACTCCAACTGGTTGCTGCAGCAATTTCCAGTCTCTCAACAGAATAATAGATTTAATGCTCTGAGTATAGAGGATTATTTCACAGATGAGGAAGAACTGAAAAAAGAAGTTTCCAGAGCTAATAACAGAAATCCTAAGAAACGTAGGCGCACAAAAACGAAAACTCGCCCAAAAAATAATAAACAAAGTGTGAACAGTAACACTGAACAGAAGAACCCAAAAATACCACTGCCTCCACCCATTAATGTGAGCAATATCAACAATTTCGAAATTTTCGACAAAAAATAATAAAAACCAGTAGTGAATCAACTAATTTTAAGGCACTCTCAAATAGTGACATTAGAATTACCTTTCAAAATGAAAATGATTACAGAAATGTCAAAAAATTACTGGAAGAATTAAAAAATGAATCTAGCAACCAACTAGAAAATATTCAATATCACACCTACCAGCGGAAGAGTGAAAAGGCCTATCGAGTGGTTATCAGAGGCTTACCTTCTTCTATTAGTCACGATGAAATCAAAGCAGACTTAGAAAACATGGGGCATGAGGTCGCAGGTATTACCAACATATACAAAATGGTCACAATTGATGGAGTAAAAGTCAGGAAACACTTTCCATTGTTTTACATCGACTTAAAACAAGAAGTATACAATATCAAGAAACTTGCGTACTGTATAATTAAAATTGAGCCACCTAACAAGACAAGGGGAATTCCACAATGTACGAATTGTCAACAACTTGAACATACCAAGAACTTTTGCTAGCGTCAAACCAAGAGCATTAAATGCGCGGAAAATCACCACACGATAAAATGCAAGAAAACACCAGATACCGCGCCTTCTTGTGCTCTTTGTCAACAACAAGGGCATACCGCAAATTATAAAGGATGCCGTGTATATCAGAACAAAATTAAAAGTCAACAGAATAATAGAACAAGCGCAGAGCAGCGATTACAAACCAAAGTTGCTAAACCACAAACAACAATCACACTATCCATAGTTGGATTATCCTATGCGCAAATCACCAACGAGTCTAATAACATTGAAATTATTAAAACGCTTAGCCAAATTCAACAGTCAGTTGGTCATTTAGCAGAGAGGGTGGCAAAACTGGAAATCTATATATATATATATATATATATATATATATATATATATATATATATATATATATGTATATATATATATATATATATATATATATATATATATATATATATATATATATATATATATATATATATATATCCACCAAGCGAAAAAGTCAACATACTCACAAATGATTAACTCGTTCCTACGCATTGTAGCTTGGAACGCTTATGGGCTCAACCAACGGGCCCAAGAACTGGAAAAATCCCGCTGACAAGACAACTTTTTATCGAATAAGTAACAAAGTCGATAGGCTAATCAATAATTTCAAACAGAATTGCCTCGATAACTACTTAAGCGGGCTAGGTCCAGAAATGGATAAGGACTACTCGTTATGGAAAACAACCAGAAGATTTAAACGACCTGTAGTTCGAGTACCACCTTTAAGGAATGCTCAAGGCAGTTGGGTTCGACAAGACAAAGAAAAAGCGGAACTCTTTGCTCAACACCTAGCAGCAGTATTCCAACCCCATGGCATTCAATCCAACATTGATGTAACACCTGTTTATCAACCAAATCAGGACTTTAAAAGGGTCACGCCAATGGAAATTGCTGAAGAAATCGACAAAAATCTTAATCATATAAAAGCACCAGGAATTGATGAAATATCACCGGGTCTATTCAAGGAACTTCCACGTAAAGCAATCATATTGATCACATACTTATTCAATGCCTGTATGAGATTGAAGTATGTACCCAAATGCTTCAAAATGGCCCAAATAATTATGCTAAAGAAACCAGGTAAACCAGATGAAGAAGTAACATCATACAGACCAATCTCACTGCTTCCGACCTTATCAAAGCTGTTCGAGAAACTGCTACTAAAACGTCTAAAACTAATGGTAAACGTTCCTGATTTTGAAATTGGATTCAGGAATAACCACTCCACAATAGATCAACTCCATCGAATAACTGCGGTAATAGAGCAAGCGTTAGAAGAAAAAAATATTGCCCCGCCGTATTTCTGGACGTATCCCAGGCCTTTGATAGGGTTTGGCATGAGGAATTGACATTCAAGATGAGCAAAATGCTACCACAAAACTATTGCCAGCTGCTTGAATCATACCCCTCTGATCGCCAATTCCGAGTCATTCATGAAGAAACATGTTCTGACTTTTATCCAGCGATTGCGGGAGCTCAGTCCCCTCCTCTACCTTCTTTATACTGCGGATATACCTACAACGAATAAAACATTAATCGGCGCGTTCGCTGACGACACTGTAATTATGTCAGTAGACGAATCTCAACCAAGGGCAGTGGAAAATCTTCCTTGGTCTGCATTTAGATTCAAGGCTCAACTAGAAACATCACGTGAGACAAAAAGCTGAACAGATACCATTGAAACAACGTCAAATGTACTGGTTAATTGGACATCATTCCAAAATGAACCTGTATTGCAAAAGACTGGTATACCAGACTATCTTCAAACCAATATGGATGTATGGTGCACAGCTATGGGGTTGTACACATAAATCCAATAGACATTATACAACGAAGCCAAAATAAATTTCTTCGAATGATAACCAACGCCTACCGATTTGTGACTAAGAAGGAAATCCACAATGATTTAGAAATACAATTGGTAGATGACGTTATCCGCGAATGTGCCATAAAACATGAAAAGAGACTTCTTATCCACACCAATCTTGAGGCCGTACAACTACTGGACAGTACAAACGAAGTAAGGCGGCTCAAACGAATCAAACCACATGAGCTAACCGTATGAAAATTATAAACCAAGGGAACTGGACACTGGTCCAGCAGACCCACACAAGTTTATGCTTATCTCATAAGTACTAATGTCAACCTTACTAATGAATTAATAATGTTTAAGATTGTAGTAGCCATATCAAAAAAGTTGTTAAAAAAAAAAACATTTAGTTCTAGTAAATTTTTCTTACACCAGAGTTCAAAGTTATTGAGATTATTTTGAAAGAGATGTACGTCCATACTGGATGAAATTTATCAAAAGATCTTAATGTCATCAGCTTAGAAATATCCGTGTGTCTCAGTATGTGTTCAACATTATTAATGGCCAATATGAAGATTAGTGGCCCAAGATGGCACCCTGTGGTAAACTAATGATGATCGAAACTTTCCACTGTATTTGCGAAAGTGAGATTCCAGCCAATGCAGGAAAGTTCTAAACTTCAATAATATTATCTTGCGTGGGATTTTGTCAAAGGCCATACGAAGTCCGTTGCAATTACATTAAGCTAGTAACTGATCGAATTGTGGGATTAAAAAGACGAGGTTATTGCTTGTGGTACATTTATCGGGTAAAATATTGAACACAGGAGCCTTTTTATAATAATAATAATTATCCCAACGACCTATTACCTCTCCCAACTGCGCGCGGATAGTCTCCATCGGTATTATTATTATTTTTTTGAGTATAATTCAAGTGAATTATAAACAAGGATATCGAGTTGCTTAACCAGTGAAATTGAAAAATTGAATGTTGAAACGGCTAAATATGTAAAGTATAAAAATCAAATATGATTATAAATGAATAGCTAAGTGAATAGTTAAGCAAAACGGTACCCATCGCAGTCGAGTCTGCTTAGTACAAGCAGATTTAAAATAGACAAAACAAGATAAAGTAAAGCAGAATAAAATGAAACAAATAAAAACAAATAAGTTAAATAAAACATCAAACTATGGTCAAGAAAAATAAAAAAGTTTTTTCAACATGCGTTTCGTCATATTAAAATCGATCAAATGGAAGTGCTGATTAGCTTCGAACAGCATTCTAGAGACGGGCTCATACTTTCCGTAATCACTACGATGAGGGTCGATTCTAAACATAGGTACCGTTCTTAAATCTCGCGAATTTATATTAAGATTAATTTTACCAAGCAGAACTGGTGAATCGATACCGCCGGTTAGTCTTTGATGAATGAAATCTACGTCTGCAACACTCGGCGCTTACTCAGTGGTTGTAATTTAATTAGCTTTAGACGATCTTGATATGGAGGCAGGTTGAACATGTCCACCCACGGTAGCCCCCGTAAAGCAAAGCGAAGAAATTTTCGCTGGACTGCTTCAATCCTCTTAATATGAACCTCATGATAAGGCGACCACACCTGGCTAGCATACTCGAGCAGAGGACAAACGAATGTTGAATAGAGAGCCTTCGTAACATAAGAATCATCGAATTCTTTCGACCAACGCTTGATGAAACCGAGGGCAGAGTTGGCTTGATTGATAATACGATCGATGTGTTGTCTGAAATTCAATTCACTGTTGCAAATGACTCCCAAATGACGAACAGAACTGGCTCTGGTAATGGCATCGCTGTTAATGTAATAGTTGCGAGAAATGAACTGTACACGTTTTCGAGAGTAGGTGATTGTTTGACATTTACCCACGTTCAAATCAAGGTTGTTCTTTGCACACCAAGTGGAGAAGTTATTGAGGTCGGATTGTAATAGGCTCTTGTCGGTAGTGTTTGAAATCCGTTTGTAAATCTTCATGTCATCGGCGTATATAGATATCGATGAATTTTTTATTAAACAATCAGTGTCGTTGATTGATAGAATGAAAAAAATTGGCCCCAGATGGCTGCCCTGGGGCACTCCAGATGTTGCTGATATATGAGTTGATACTGATGATCTGAATAGAACATGGTATAAACGGCCTTTGAGATAAGAGTCCACCCAACGGAGAATTTGGGGAGGAAAGCCAAGGGCCCTAAGCTTAAACAAAATAACTTCATGAGAAAACCTGTCAAACGCCTTGCTAAAATCGGTGAAGATAAGGTCAACCTCTTTTCCTGCTTCCATCGTATGACTTCCATTGTGAAGTGAATTCAATAAGGTTTGTGGTCGTGGACCGTGCTTTGAGAAAACCATGCTGATTGTCAGAAAACAACGGTTTACAATGAAAGTACAGTGAATCATACACAATACTTTCAAACAGCTTAGGAATACTAGATAATTTTGCAATAGGTCGGTAATTACAGATGTCTGATTTGCAGCGGTTCTTATGAATCGGAACTATAAAAGAACTTTTCCAAATGGATGGAAAAATTCCAAGCGAAAGCGACTTTTGGAAAAGTGTCGTCAGTGGCTGAGCAAGAAAATCACTGCAGTTTTTTAGAACGATGGATGGTAGACCGTCAGGGCCGGACGAAAAATCATCTTTAAGTTCGGAAATCTTTTGTACCACGGATTCATAATCGATTTCAATGGAAGTTAAGGTTGTTTGATTACAATTATTCATGTATGTAAAGTAACATTCATCAGGTTTAAAATCACTGCTTGTGAAAGCCAGACTGAAGAAGTTAGCAAAATGGTTTGTTATGACTTTAGGATCATTAGAAGAATGATCCTTATACTTCAAAGTGGAACGGTATCCGTCGGACTTTTTCTTCATATTGATAAAGCGCCAAAAACACTTAGGATCAGCGATCAGATTGGATTGCATGAGTCTGAGATAATTCCCATAAAGTTCGTCAGACAATCTACTGAAATCATTATAACTATTTAAATAGTTAGAGTAATCAGAGTCTGATTTAGTTTTTAGGAATCTTTGCCAACGTTTGTTCCTAAGATTATGTAATGTTCGTAATTCATTATTATACCAAGGAGGTGATGGCGACACAGTTTTTGGGTGGGTATACGGAATGGATTGTTGAAAACATTCAAAAACTGCAGAGTAAAAATTGACAGTTTGTGTTTCTATGTCATTACGATCATTTAAAATGGTGTTAAAGTCTATAACGTTAGCCAATAAATGTTTAAGCTTCACAAAGTCGGCCTTACGAAAATTGAAACGTTGTGGACTTTTAGAGTTGTCATTTAGACTGACTTGTTCCATACAAAAGGTGATTAAAATGGGAGGGTGGTAAATATCTATGGCACAGAGGATTAGATTGGTTTCAGAAGCGACGTTATTGTTGGTAACCGAGGAGAACACCAAATCGAGCTGCCTGTTCAGACTGTTCTTAACGTTGCTGATCTGAAATAGTCCAGAGTTCAACATATTGTCAGTGAACAAAATTTCTTTGGCGGTTAGTGCATTCGAAGCAACATAATGAGTGTTATCATCTGAATAATCCCAATTAAGTCCGGGGAGATTGAAATCACCAAGAACAAAGATGTTATTTTTAGTATTCATCAGGTCAAGGACGAAGTTAGTAAGAAGCTGATAGCTTACAATCTGACTTAGTGTGCGAATATAGCAGCATACAATAAAAACATTATTTTTATTATTTTTAATTTTGACACACATTAGCACGATATTATCAGTGTTGGGAATGATAACAATTTGACTATCAAAATTGATGTGGACTGCAACAAGAACCCCTCTACCGGTTAAATTTGTGTCTGAACAATAAAAACCATCTTTCCGGAAGACGTTAAAATCCGAGGTAAAAAATTCGTTACTGTTGAAATCACTGTTCAAATTGGGCTCAGTGAGTGCAAAAACATCAAATGGAAGTCTTTGAATTGCTAAAAAGACGTCGCGAGATTTAGTTCTCAGTCCCCTTACGTTTTGGTAGTAGAGGGACAGTTGACATTTTGTCGTTTGATGTTGTGCTGATTTAATATAAAATTAACGTGTGATATAACATCGACGTTAGTTGTATTGGTACACAACCGGGATACAAATATAATTTTCGGTTTAGCGACAGTCCTAAGAATGTGTGGAGGATTATATTGCTGTTGCTGCTGTGTTGAGAGTTGCTGGAGTTGGTATCAATACTAGCAGGAACAACTTCAGATGAACGGGCTAGGCTGTTATTTAAATGATTGATAGCTGTTGCAGGAGAAAGTTCTTGATGAAGACTCAGATTGTTAGCGCGATCTGTAATTAAAGCTGGTTTGTGAATTAAAAGGTAGTTCGTTAGCTCATGGCAAGCATCCCTGGTAGCTAGTATTCGGTTGCCACATTTTCAGAATCGGTGGCAAGTTACATTTTGATATGGGATGCTCAACGCGTTTGATGCCGTTTAAGTTGATGACTGTAAATGTTGGCGTCGAATACTACACGAATTGTTATAATACATTTTGACTATTCTTCAGTACTACTTGGCGAGGTAAATAATTGATGGTGTGTGGTGACTAGCCTCATATGCTGAAAGTTGTTATAAGTGGCAATGAACTTTAGGCACAGCTTCCATAAATGTAGATCACTCTCTAACTTTTTCCAATTGGAAAAAGTGTTGGAGTGCCCGATGTCTGGAGTGTCTAAGCAAGTCCAATTGTTATTGCTCCAACGTAATTGGTACCCTCACTTCGTTTTTTATATTGGCCATCTCTTGAATTGTCCATCCTAAAATCTTCTTCTTCTTCTTCTTCCTTCTTTTAGCCGTGACGCTCACTTAAATAAGGTTGTGTTGCTTAGGCAAGAAGTCAAACACTTGTTGACCGGATTAACAATACTACGCATAACACACTTCAATGTTATTTTTGAGCTAATTGTAACTTGATGCACTTTATTTGAGGCACTTCTTCCATAATAATTTGGGCACTGGTTTTGTGCTGTTGCCTGGAAGTCCGGTTTGTTAATGCACGTACGGACGTGCCGGTAAATATTCATTAAATGATGTAAAACTTCTGTACATTTTTAAATTTTTGGACAAAACCACAAATGAGTTGCCAAAAGGAAGTTTTTGGACAAAATATAGTTCTCGGAAAAAAAATTGTGTGTAAAAATTAATCACATTTATGTGTTGCATTTTCCTGTTTACAAAATTAATTTTAAACAAGAGCGATGTGCTAAAGTCATATTAAAGGACGTCGTCGTACCTTATAGCAAATTACACGAATTTCATATGTTTGGTTCAATAAAGACCCTATATAAAAAGAACATGCATTGCAGTACAATACGGCAT
Organism: Nephrotoma appendiculata; assembly: GCA_947310385.1. Lineage (NCBI taxonomy): Eukaryota > Metazoa > Arthropoda > Insecta > Diptera > Tipulidae > Nephrotoma > Nephrotoma appendiculata. The sequence goes on along the minus strand of OX371224.1, from coordinate 14,771,607 downwards.
AATTCCATTTCGATAATGTGCTGTGCGGCTGTCAACTTTCTTAATCAAGTTTAAACAATTTTTCATTTTAGCGAAACGAGATCTTGAAGAGTTCATTTTTCTAAATTTCTAAGTCGGATTTCAGCAAAAACCCAAAATATTTCTTAATCGAATATTAAATTTAATTGTGTCCTTCTGTCTAGACTGTAAAGGCGTAACGACAACAAATATGCACAAACCCCAGCAACATGTTATGGTTATGGTTCTATCCTCTTCCACCCTCTTCAATATAATAGAAAGAATGCCAAACGCTTGTACTCGTATTATGCTTATGTACATAAAACCATTTCTCACGGTCTTAGAATGCTTGACATATCAAATAAAACAAATGAATAAAAACTTTTGACACAACTAACATAACAAGCACATACTTAAATAATTACATATTTTCTACTTTTCATCAAGCTTTTGATAGCTTTGCACAAGTACATAATTCATCAATTATAAGCAAACTAAATGTACTCAAGCACAATTTAAAGTTGTGTGCATGTATTTGTAAAATTGCAGTGCATAAAAGAAGAACTTACGAGAGAAGAATATAAACAAATAAAAACTTTAATTTTTACGTTATATTTTACTACTTTGAATCGGAAATTATTTTCTTCTGCACAGTAAAGAAAAATTAAGTTTTTCATTTTTTAAACAAACAGGAAAATAAAACAAAAATTATACAATAAATAAACTTTTATTTTTTTTATTTGCTATGTACGCGAGTAGTTGAGAGCGGAACACGATGCGAAAATATTTTAATGTTAATGTACGAACATATTGAGACTACAAATGCGTATCGATATAAAGATTTGGGAGACCAGATTACACACTTGAACTAATGCTGTTGATGTTGAGATTGTATATAGCTAGTTATAATATATAGAAAAGAGTACGTCTGATCACCTTCAAAGAATTGATTTTAAATCCTGTTTTGTGCAATTAAACATGGAAAACATAAATTAGATTTTTTTTTCTTCATAAAATCAATAAACTTTATCAATTTTAAAATTAATAAAGTTTCAGTCAATCATCCGGCATCAGCAATATAAGAAAAAAAAAAAGTTTTTCCATTGAATCCCTCAAACAAACAATTTTCTTTCATCCAATTGTAACAATAACAGTATAATTGTACATGAGTACACACGCCCGCTTATTCTCCTCTTTCAGTAAACAGCTAGCTTTAAACATAAAATGTACAAAGTTTTTTCCTATTTTTTCATTAAAAGTGTACAAAAAAAAAACACAAAGAAAACATTATTTTAATTGAATTTTATTTAAACATGGAAATAACATTTTCATATTTTCATTTTTAATTTATATTTTACTGAAAGTTGTATTTAATTAAAGTTTAAATTTATTTTCAGCTTTATTTTTATTATTTTGTGCGCGCACTCGCTGGTTGTGTGAAGAAATAGGTGTTGGTATTTTTGAAAACAAAATTTTATTTTATTCCCGCAAGCGAACTAAATTGAGTTCAAGTTTGTCGCAATTCTGAATGAATCGATATTGGTGAAAAGAAAAAACTTTGAATGTAATTTAATCGATTACAGCTTATTAATAAGGTGGATGTGGCCATACCATGTGGTCATACTTATTTCCTCTGCCCTTTGACATTCTAATGTCGATGGGAACAGCATAGTCAACACCAACATTCAAGAACGGTCGATTAATTTGAGTTCTTGGTCTGTCCATTAATTGTCAGGCATATTTAACTTGGTGACGATGGCACACAATGCATTTTGAAATTGTTTCCTTTCCTTCGATACTTAAGACTATTAACATCGTGTTTTAACGTTTTATGAAAATATGCGATTTTCATCTCCATTTATGACCCTTTCAATGAAAGTACAATCAGATGTTTTTGGTCAAAAGGTAAGTTGAATAATGCTAACCGGCCTCCAATCCTAATGATACCTTCCATACAGATTGCTAATGTTACCTTTGTAAGTGGTTTCGAGTTTAGACATTCCGAATTTCTTCACAGAAATAGTCGGCCTGCTTAGAAGGACTCGTTATAGGTTTTCGTAAATAGTTATGCATACAGCTTCTTTACAGCCTTCCAATTTGGGCGATGCTTGTGTCTTTTGCAATCCTGGAGAAATTGGTTTCCCATCAATCATTTTGATGCGCAATCTGCACGATTTTCACCCCTTTCGATATCATGTCATTGACTGATTTACTTTGAATCGACGCTAAGACTATCGTGGAGTCCATTTAGGTCCATTCCACTGTTACTTCTGAATCTCTCATATCCTTTATGGTTTGCTCATTAGTTTTGCTAAAAATGCTGCTTCTAATAATTCCAAACTGGTTGTTGATGGTTGTTTTTATAGTAAATTTCGCAGTCCGGAAGTTCACTGACACATTTTCACTATGATCCATCATTCTAAAATGTATCACAGTGCTGTAGGTTAGATTTTTCAGAGGCATCGCAAAATCCATGGAATTTACATTTGATATAATGTTTTGTTCAAGCTGACGTAGCGCGAAATTCTGATTAGTTTTAAATTGAGAAGCTGCTCTTTTACATTGCTCCATCTTTTTACAATATGGCTTGGCACTCTTTCATCCCACCCAAAACCGCCCAACCACAAATTCTGTAGCAGTAGCCGTTCACACATTGTTGCTGGCGCAGATTGACCGAAGAGTCCGATAGCTGACACGCCATCAGATGTCAGCTTGATTATTAGTAGCCAGCTAGAGCTCAGGGGACCGCGACAAAAGAAAAGAAACAATTGAACAACTTGAGAAATAAATACAAACGAAAATAATAAACGGAACGTGCCCGCTCGGACGTGGATGAACCCCCATCATTGCCAAAGACAAATAATTACAATGAACCGCATAAAATATGGCTGTAAAATTAATTTGTTATAAATCACCTAAAAAATAAATCTTTCAAAAAATAAAATTACATCTACTTCGGAGACAATTACAATATATACAAAAATCACGTGGGCTTGTTTAAAAAAAAATTATAAAAAAAATCCTACATGGAAAGTTTACGCCCGAAATTGGTATCGTCGTCTTCCCAACGATATGAAATTTTCCCCTCCAGGCAACGTGTTAGGGTTCTGGCGTCTTAACGTCGATATAAAATTTACCACGTTAGGTAACCGTAATGAATTGCGGCGTCTACTTTACGATTTACACGCTGCCGCTGTGTCTGCCCGACACCGGTGCTATAGGTTTCTATCTTTGGCCACAGACTGGCAGCCATTAAAATTTGGGTTTCGGCGTCCTTCAATTTCTGTTGCAATTTTAGGTAGGCCACGTGGTGGCAGACGTTGGCGATACGCTGAATCGTATAAATGTTGACGGATCTAGTATTCCTCCAATACTGATTGGGATTTGGATTTTTAAAACGGGATTTCAAGTAGAGGAGAATGACCCTATCTGAAGTTGGCCCAAAATTCTAGCCCAAAAAATGGTGGATTAAAGCTGGCTACACTAATGGAAGTGTCGTGAAAAAATGAAACGATCGTGATAGAAAATATTAAGATACAAAAAAAATAAATATTTAAAAAAGTTGTTGTGGTTCCTTATGTATTTGAAGTTGGGCCAAAAATTTTAACCCCCAAAACTTAAGGTACTGTAAAATATACGAACATTTACTATATCAGTTATCTGCCAAATATTTTGTATTTTCGATATGTTAAATCACAACTTATTCTGTTACCACAACAAAACTGCCGTATTTTAATGTCAGCCCAAAAATGAATATGTAGTAAAACTATCAAACCCGCATGATAGACAAATCAATTCTGTCAAATGAAAAATTAACGAAATAAATAATACATTTTAGTTCCGTAGCAGTTTGTTTTGAGACTTAACTTTTGACTATAATTAGAATGTATGTTAAAGTATACATCAGAGCATTAGAGGACATAATCATTTGTTGGGGAATCGGAAGTTTAAGGGGCCCCCTTTGTCATTATTTCGATGATAGTACCATTCAACGAAATATATAATTGATTTTAATTCTGTATTGGATTAATTAGTGTATGGCCCCTGAATATGCATAGCTTTTAAGTCAAAGGAAACATTCGAGCATTAAACGACATAAGAATTTGTTGGTGAATCGTCGTAATAATGACAAGGGAAGAAGCCCTTTAATGCTCTGAAGTATCCTTTGCTTAAAAGCTATTCATATTCAGGGGCCATACATTTTTCGTTGAATGGTACTATCATCGGAATAATGACAAGAGGGAGCCCATAAACCTCTGATTCGCCAACAACTGGTTATGTCGTTTAATGTTCTGATGTATATCTTTAAATATAAAAGCCATTCTTATTCAGGCGTCATACACAAATTAATCAGATACAGAATTAAAATTAAATTGCATTTTTCGTTTTATTAATGGCCTATGGCAGGAATAAGTTTAGTGCAAGAATTTTCAAAACAAAGATAATTGGGAAACTTTTGTTCCACAACATTTTTGTAGGGAAAAATATTTCTAACTTTGCTTCTCAAATATTTACTCCAAAACTATTCCGTCAGTAGGCCAGAAACAATTTGGGCAAAAATGCTATGAAAATATTTTTCCTAATGTTGAGGAGGAGTGTGGGAAATTAAATTTATGGGTGGAAGAAGCAGTCAGAGAGGAACAGGTGAGTTAAGGATAGTGCACATAGCTAGAAGTTGTTCATGGTTCACCAACAGAGTGAAGGAGGTTAGGAAGGCAAGAAATGATTCGTATAAGAGATTTAGAGTGATGAAGGAGAAAGAAGGAGAGTTGGGGACTGAGACAGTTAAGGAAGGGTGGGTGGAGTATCAAAGGAAAAGAAACAGATTTGTTGCTTTGATTAGGAGTGAGAGGAGATTGTACTATGAGAGAATTATTGATCAGTGCAGAGGCAACCCGGAAAAGATGCGGAAAACATTAAAAAGGGTAATTGGATCTAAGGGAAGGAGTGATATAAATGGAGTGGATTTTGATGGAGTGATGGTGTACGAAAAGATGGACATTGCGAACAGATTAAACAGGGATATTATAAGGGAGATACCGGAGGAGCAAGACAATGTGGATATAGCATATGATGGAGGAGTAGTTGAGCACGTGGGCATGGTGCAGGAGGACTACCTAGATAAAGTAGTTAAAACGATAAAATTGGCAGGATGTGAGGGGGTGCTAAGCTGTAAAATGTTTAAGGATTTATGGAGGGTTCTAAGAGGATATGTGAACCGCATAGTAAATTTGTCGCTGGAATATGCAGTAGTTCCTACAAATTTGAAAGTAGTATGTGTAGTTCCTGTACCAAAAGTTATGAATAGTTGTTGGATGTCAGATTATCGTCCTATAAATATTTTACCAATCTTGAACAAGGTATTGGAGTCAATAATTTTGGATAAGCTGCTCGGGCACATCGCTGAGAATAACATGCTATCTGGGCACCAATCTGGTTTTAGAGAGCAACACTCTACAGAGACAGCTGTTCAGATGGTGGTGGAGGATTGGAAGAGAGAGAGGGAGGATGGAAAATCGACGGTAGTAGTTATCCTTGATTTTAAAAGGGCATTTGAAACAATAAATAGGGCAAGGTTGTTAGGAAAATTAAACAAATATGGTGTGAGGGGTGAATTGTTAAGTTGGTTGGATAGTTATTTAAGTAATAGAAAGCAGTATGTAAAAATAATCGATGTATGTTCTGATCCAGTAGATGTAAAGTATGGAGTGCCACAAGGAAGTAAGCTGAGACCATTGCTATTTATAGTATATACAAATGATAAGCCATAGATTCTAAATAGATGCAAAATCCACTGGTTTGCTGATGATACGTTGCTGTCTTTGTCGGGAAGTGATGTGGGCGAGATCATAAGTAGTATGAATGAAGAGTAAGGTGAAGTGGCAAAATGGCTTCGTATAAATAAGTTAATGTTAAATGTAAACAAAACAAAATGTATGTATATAAGGAATAATGTAGTAAATGGAAATATTGTTATAGATAATGCCGTAATAGGATGGATAGATAGTTTTAAGTACTTAGGCATTATACTGGATAACAAACTAAATTTTAAAGAACATGCTAGTTATGTTACAAAGAAGTTAGCAATGAAAGTAGGTGTATTAGCTATGTATAAAAATTTGTTATCGGTAAAAGCGAAAAAGGTAGTTTATAACACTATTGTAATACCACATTTCACTTATTGCAGTACTATACTTTTCATTGTAAATAAGTCTGATATAGATAAAATGCAAGTTATCGTAAATAGATCATTGAGGATTATGTTAAATAGAGATAGATATGCAAGACTCTAATATGTTGCTGGAGTTAGAGTTGTTAACAGTGGAAAATACGTTGTATATGAACGTAATGACTTTTATTTTTAGGCTTGATGAAAATTACAACATTTATGTCAGTTGTTGTGTAGGAGACAGGATGTTCATAGTCATGATACTATTCATAAGGATAAGTTTTATTTAGAGTTTAAAAGACAATCTAGAAGTAAAAAATCGATATTTGACAAAGGTATATCGATATACTCGTATAATGAGTTACCGGAAAATATAAAAAATTGTAGAAGCATAAAAGATTTTAGAGCAGAACTTTTAAAAGAAATTTCATAATTATTAAGTAGATGATGTATATTGTACTGTAAACTGGAAAATTATCTTAAGAGCTATTTGAAAAATAAAATAAATAAATTAATTTTATATTCCCAGGGAAAGCGAGAATAATGCCATTGGTGTAAAGGTAAAACCATATAAAAAATTATAAAATTAAAAAAATTAAAGATTTTGACGACACTAATTTTTAATGACATTCCAGCCATACTAATTGTAACGAGTAAATATTGTTGAATATTGAATGACAGCTGTTTATCGTTTGTGTTTTTTTAGATAGCACGATACATATTTTAAGTTTTTTAAGTTTGGCCGCAAAATTTCGCTCCAACTCCAATAATTTTAATAAGTGACAATTCATATTTAACGAAGCGTCGTTAAATTTTTTAATTTAAATTAATTTTTCCATGGGCGAAAGCACAGAAACGGCATTTATCGCAAACATAATTTTTTTAAAGTTAAGTTTATAATTTTTTTTAATTTTTTTGAATGGTTACCGCTTAAGTTTTCCGACTCTATAATCCCGAACAATTGTAGCCACCCGCTCCAATGATTCATTAATTGCGAACACGTTCAGTGGATTCATGACGATAAAAAATGTTTGAACCTAATGTGGAATTTTATTTACCAAAATCCGGCAACAAAAATTGATGTACATCAAAAATTTTGTTCTATTTGCCAGAAAAAATCAATTTTTTTTTTGATGTGACCAATACTAATATAAAAAGAGAAATGTCAATTTTTTAGAACGCGTCGGAAATATCATTCTTCTTGTGTTTTGAGTGGTTCAAGATCTAAAAATTGAAAGTTGTGAATTTAAGGCGAATTTTACAACTATAGTAGAACTCACTTCTTCATCTAAATATTTCGCCACTACATCTTTCACAAAATTTTTTGCGCTCGTTCAAATAATATGGACTGAAACTTAATAAAATCATCATCATCCGATGAAGAAAAATATAACAATATAATCATCTGATGATGACGAGGAAGACGACGCCAACAATTCTTCGAGAATTTCAATTTTATCCATAAAAACACTTTTATCAGTAAAAATTCACAACCAAACGCTTTAAACCACAAATCAAAAATGTCATGAGTAATGACATTTCTAAAACGTCTAACGATTACCACTACTAACACAAAAGCAAATCAATTTATTATTTGTTCTATTTGAACCATAAATTTCCCATTGATTTACATAAGTTTCACTAACCAAAAAAGACGTTGCTGTGTTGTAAACGAACACATGACTAAAACTGGCATTGTTTTTGGGTTGTCCAACGTGCTTGGAGTTTGCTTTCCTTCTTGCATGTGAAATGATCTAAATTGCAACTCTCACTGATAGAGGAACGTCTGAATGACGTTTCTCGGCATTTTTCTGTCGGTTTTCTGACCAGTAACCATGGTTGGCTGTGGAGGTCAGTAATTGCCATGAAATATAGCCTTGGACATTTTGACTAAATTTCTTTGTGTTATGACAGCTGCATAGCATTTTAAATCCTTCGTGCTATAAATTTTGTGCGGTAATAAAAATTTCCGAAGCGAAAGGAATAGGGCTCTGTTTTTATTCTCCATTTTATCTAGCCTATAAAATGCTACAGTTTCCAGTTTTAGACACATTGTATATAAAACAGAATCACATCGCATCACATTGTATATAAAACAGAAATGGGGCAGTCTCACATCCCTTAATACAAATTTGCTTTTTTTACACGTCAATTGTCAAATTCGCTTTAGAAAGAAGACGTGCAATAATACCCTTGAGTTCTAAATACTCGTCAAATGTCTCTGATGTCAACAACAAATTGTTCTTGTAAACAACTATTTTGTGGTGAAGTTCGTAAAGAGTAGCCCCTCTTTGTCAATGAGCTTCTACATAATTTGTAGAGCCTTGCAAAGCCCAAATAACGATAAACTTATGCATGAATGATATGTCAGTAAACCGTATGAGGGCTCTACCAGGATGTTTAAGTTTAGTCTTTTGTGAGAACTCTTATCTAAGGATATTTGCCAAAAAGCATTCTTGATTTATGTATATCGTTTTGCCTAGGCGACCAAGCCGCCAGTAGTACTCTTCGAAAAAGAGATTCAAATAAATTATTTGTTATATGTGAACTTGTTGTACGATTAAATTTGTTAATTTACACAACTAGGCAAATTTTCCTGAAATTCTTTGATATGTCAGCAAAGAATCTGGTTAAAAGAAAAACTGACCCTGGTTTTCTAGACCTATAAAACCTAAAAAATGTTTTAATTTTTCGGATCCTTCATATATGGGTTTAGTTAAAAACAGTTATTTTCGGCGGAACCGTGGCTGAACTGTTTTGCTTAATAAATGCTTTTCCTAAGATTTAAAGAATAAAGCTCACAACAATAAAAATAAAAGCCATGACAGTTGAAACCTACTCGTAGTTTACATATAACGGAACTTAAGCTGTGTGTTCTCCATTTAGCAATAGCGTTAGGATTGTCAAAGCGAACCACGCCAGTAGAAATCTTCTGCCTCACAATAAATTTTAAAGAATCACATCAAACGATCCGATTGGCAAAAATAAATTAGTTTCGATTCATTGATCTCTCCGAGTATATTACAATCCGAGATTAGAGAAGGGCCGATTTCTCTAAATGTATATCGTTCCGTATCTTTTGCTCGCCACATACCCATGAAAATATTGATGAAATTTTCTTTCGTTTTTGTAAATCATCAGTATCAACAAAATTGTCTACTTTTATTGTCTTCTATCGCAACATAAAAGGATTCCCATTTCGCGCTCTATTAAATCCTTATGTATTCAAACTACAAAGTGTAAAAATATTAAATGAGAAATGCTACAACTACAAGGCAAGAGATAAATCATAGAGTGTGACTTTCAATTTTTTCGGTAGTTAAGTTAAAACAACAATAAATGAATTGTCGATGCATTCGGAACATGTTTGAATTTAATAGCACTGTAAATGTGTACAGAATTATTTTCGTGAGGAAAGGACGGATATTTCAATGCGATTTTAATGTCGCACGAATAGGAGAAAAATAACTTTGTATAGTTTAGCACAACATTTAAAAAAAAAACGGAAAAAATGTTATAGCGAATATATTGAATTTCAATTGACATTTCTACTTATTCAGTTACGTTTCGATTGAGAGAAAAACAAATTGAAGAAAAGTGATATCCATTTCTCGTCTTTGTAATATATTTGTTGCTTGCAGAGCTTTTTTTTGGTATTATTTTTCAGTCGTATGTTTGCATATTTGAATTGTTACTATACCAGAATTTGTATTACAATATAAACACATACATTTACCCAAACCCATTGTTTTGTGAGTATGTGTATATATAGTCGAGAAAGCTACATCTCTCTACTGCGAGAACACAAGGAAAAATCTGGGAACAAAATTGAATTGAAAACGAAAATTGAATTGTATAGAGAAGTATATTTGATTTTATTATCATTAGGAAGTCTCGAAGAAGAAAATTTTTCTTTTCATTTAGCTCACAACAGCATGTTTGCAATGAATATGTAATTTTTTGGGATATTTTTTTTTTATTTCGAATTTTGTTATTTAGAGTTGATTGAGTTGTTGAGGTTTTTTCGATTTGCGATTCTGGTATGCCTATACAAAAGTAAACGAGTAATTTATTATTAGACATTACGATCAATCCAATTATAGTTGTAGGGTTAATTATTTGATAGACATGACTAGTGTATTTCGATCATATTTACATCATATTTATAAAAACCATTAAAGCTAGGAATAAACTAGGGTTGACTAATGCCTTGTTGAGACTTAGGGTTTATAACCCAGATTTATATTAATCTAGTTTACTTATAATCTATAGATTTGATTGATCAAATTTCAGATCAAAAACGAGTGGAGCCCAACAATTTTTAATAGGGCATTTAATTAACCTATTATATGCCTAATTATTGGCTAATTATAATTATCCATACTATTTTGTAATGTTCTGCTGTGTGGAATTATCTATTCGTTAAAAACGTTATAATGTTATGCTTTGGTCTGTCTCTGTAAATAAAAATATTAATAAAAAATATCTTGCATTTGCAAATATTACAAAATATCTTAAGGTCAAATTTTTTCATGATTTTAATTTATTACCTTCTCTTACATAGTAAAATAAAGTATACGAGTAATAAGTCTTCCCCAGAAGTGGCAGCTTCCATCGAATTTTTTGCTTTATTAGTAACTAGCTGACCCGGCGAACTTCGTACCCCCTCAAAATCAATAAATGTTGTTTAACGTTATTATAGCTTAATTAAATCGAGTTTTTTATTAAGATAACATGGATTTCTCTCTCTCTCTTTCTTTCTTTCTCTGGCACTATATCCCATCAAGAGATTTGGCCGCTTCAAATAAGGTTTCATAATCATATTTTCATTTCGGATAATGAATGATTAATTCATTGATTGTAAACCAGCCGTGAAATTTTTTCCTTGTCACTACCGCGAATCGAACTAGAGACCTCCGGGGCGGATAAAATGAATACTCCACAAATTAATTAAATTCAATCAAAATGAAATATATTTTAATTACATTGAAATGAATGTAATTCACGTGACAGCAAGGCTTTCGTTTTATTGAATTAATTCGAAATGATTCGCGTAGCATTGTTGCACTAATTTCTTTTAAACTATATGCTGGGTGGGTTGCAATAGGGTCGATTTCCTTCAGTAAAGCATCTTGTGATATACGACATTTTTTGTTTTATTGTCAGTTGCGCGAACGAACAAAGCGGATGTGAAAAAAAACCGACACGTGAATATTCTACGTACAACTGGCCGTGAGAGAAACATTCATTTTCTAGATTCAGGCCACAAACACTCAAGGATGGGCCTTGTGATTTGTTGATCATCATGGCGAATGCAAGACGAATCGGAAGTTGAATTCGTTTTAACTCGAATGGCATATCGGTTGGGATCATCAGAATTCACGGAATGAGAACTTCCTCACCTTTGAACTTTCCTTGAGTTTTCTCAAAACCAAACGCGTTCCGTTACATAGTTTTGGTTGATTCAAGTTTCGTAGCATGATGATTACCGGCAACACACTGATCGACATCTATATGTTCTTTGCCGCAAGAATTACTCGTTCACTCACCCAATTGTGATTTTTGTGGTTATTTATTTAAAGAAATCTATTTTGTAATATACATGTATGATTTCAGATTATTTACAGTTATAGTTAAAATTATATTAAAACAACAAAAAACTTTAAAACAGAATAAAAAAAAAATAAAAAAATATAAACCAAATTTTGGTTTAAACAATTAAAAATTTAGAAAAAAGTCTTTAAGGATATTTTTAAAGTTGTCCTTTGATAAGTTGAAGTCAAATACATCGTCAATTAAGTTGAAAGATTTAGACATCCTATTAATTGGGTTGTTTTCTCCATAGTTGGTGGAATGGTGTTCAAGTGCTAAAAATTTATGGTTTCTAAATGTTCTGCATGGCACGTGAATTGATATGTTTTCCAAGATGTAAGCTGAATCTACGTGACCAAGCAAAACGTTACCAATAAAAGCTGCTCCCAAGAGAAGTCGTCTATTTTCAAGCGTGCATATTTTGTAATCTGTGCATCTTGCTGTGTATGGAGGTAAGCGAGCCACATTTTCATGGAATGGTAAGTTGTGGTCGTAATCCCAGTCACTTTTCTTTAACAAAAAAATCAGGAACTTCTTTTGAATGCTTTCAATTCTTTTTATGTGTACAGCATAGTATGGATTCCAGACCGTTACAGCGTATTCCAGTTGAGATCGAACATAAGCGAAATAGAGTGAACATAAGGTTTGGATATCCTTAAATTCACTTGTCCACCTTTTAACAAATCCGAACATGGCATTCGCTTTCGCAATACAATTTTCAATATGCCTATTGAAACTGGCGTTTTCGACAAATGTAACACCTAAGTCTATAACCTCATTGACTCTTTGCAGTACTTCGTTGTTGACTTTGTATGAAGTAATTATTGGATTTCGTTTACGATGGAAAGACATGATTTTGCATTTCTTAATATTTAAGTATAGTGAGTTCCGATCACACCACTCACTTAGTCTATCTAAGTCTTCTTGAAGTTTCTCCGTATCTAACAATCCATTAATAGTACGAAAAATTTTCACATCATCTGCAAATATGAGCACGTCTGAGTTTTTGATTATCTCGGTTATTCGGTCTATGAAAACAATAAAAATCCAAGGCCCGAGGTGTGATCCTTGGGGAACACCAGATGTAACTTTAATAACGTTTGATTTTTCATTTCCCATTATCACAAATTGGCACCGGTTTGATAGATATGATTTAAACCAATTTATGTAATCGATAGAAAACCCAAAATTGAATAAACTCTGGAGTGCTTTATGATGACAGATAGAATCAAATGCTTTACTAAAATCCGTGTACGCAACATCAACTTGACGGTGTTTTTCTATCTCGTTAATTAGTTTACTGGTGAATTCAACCAGATTAGTCGATGTGGATCGGCCAGGCATAAACCCATGCTGGTTTATTGATATATGCCGTGCAATTGTGGATTTAAAACTGTTGCATAATACTAACTCAAATAATTTTGGAATTGATGATGTAGTTGATATTCCTCTGTAGCATGAGATATCCTCACGTTTACCCGATTTAAAAATTGGAGTAATTTTTGAAATTTTCCATTTTTCAGGAAACACGCCGGTGTTTAAGGAATGATTGAATAGATAACATAATGGAATTGTTAAAATTTCAGCGTACTCCTTCAGAATAGAGGAGGGAATATCGTCAAGACCGCAACCATCTCCAAACCCCCTTAAAGCCGATAAAATGTTGTCCTCAAAAATAATAGGAGGAGTTATTGATGTGTTGTTGTTGCTGGGTTGTTCGTACAATCCACTAGTAACGCTTGGTCTATAGACTGATTGAAAAAACGACGCGAACATGTTAGCTATATCTTTGGTGTTTAAAGAGCAGGTAGTGTTGTACGTCATATTAGCAGGGTATCCTTCAATTTCGCGTTTATTCCTAAAGTATTTCCAAAATTGTTTTGGATTTACTTTGATTTTGTCTTGAATTTGATTAAGATACGACCTGTATTTAGATTTGAAATAAATTTCAAATTCATTACTATGTTGTAGAAACGTAGTTTTGTCTGCTTCTAACCCGCTTTTCAACATTTTGGCATACGCTTTCGACTTCCGATTTTTTAAGTTAACTAGTCTATCATCAAACCAATGAGGGTGAGCATTTTGTGGTTTACAGCACATAGGTACATACATTTCGAAGCCTTGAAGCATGATGTCATTAAATTTGTCCACATTTTCGTTTATATCATTGGAATTGAGAGTTATTTGCCAGTTGATGGATTCCAGGTAACTTTGTAGCCCCACACGGTTAGTTTTTTAAAGTTGTATTTCATTGGTTGTAGGTATTCTGATCTCGCCATTTTAGTTAAGTCAAATACAATATCCAAAGATTTGTGATTAACATCATTTATGACAAAAGGTAATAGGGATTCAGAAATTTTAAAGGTGTCAATGTCGTTGCTGAAGACAAGATCCAATAATCTATCACGATTATTAGCAATTGTGTTTATTTGGTTCAAATTATAACCAAGCATGGCGTCCACAAATAAAGATTCCGCATCTGTTGTTATATTGCAAGGTAAAATACAGTTTAGTTCTGGGTCCAAGTTCCAAGTTATATTTGGAAGATTAAAATCACCAAGCACAAGAACTAAATCTGACGAGTTTGTTGTATTAATAACTTCATCAATCGCATCGATGCAAGTTGCATAATGATCACTATTTGATTGAGGTGGTATATATGCTGCGTAGATGATTAGATTGGTTTGGTTGATTTTGATTTTTACACCGATCTGTTCGACTCTCGATGGGGCTAAAGTTACTGGAGCATTCCAGAGTTTAGAATGTACTGCTATCAGTACGCCACCACCCGATTTCTTTGAACTAGTTTCAGGAGACCGATCGCATCTATAAACAACGTAGTCATGGCCAAAAAGTTCGCTGCTCCGTATGTCTGGTTTTAATGAAGTTTCACAAATTACATAAATAAGGTAGTTTGATTTTAAAACGAATTTGTAGAATTTAGATGCTTTTGATGCCATTTTGTTTACGTTTTGATAGTAAATTGCACATTTCTCGTATACCGATCTTTTTTTGGACTTTATGGGCTGATTTACCTTTTGAGTAATAGTATAAGTTCGAGCTTTCATTAAAAGTGAGTGTAGTCTATCATTGGCCACCGGAGAAAAATATTTAAATGATTTTGTGTGTCTAGAGATTACAACTATGGCATGCGGTACACTATCGAACAGCTCAAGAGGTTGAGAATTGGTTCTTATACATATTACATTTGGTGAGGTTAAACCTTGTGCTTCATGGATCGTCAAGACTTTACTGGTTTCTGGTATCTTAAGCTGAGAGATTAATTGTTTATCAGCTCTGGTAAAAGTTATATAGAAAGCGTTCTCTAACACAGGTAATGATGATAGATTTGGTGGCAGGTTTATAAATTCGGCGGAAGATTCCACTGTGTTCATACTAGTGATGTTAGGGTAGTATTCTTTGAGAGCAGAAGTAACATCAGCTGGGCATCGATACGTTACATTCAAGTATTCAGTCTTTGTTACAAAAGCACTTGCATCGGAAAATTTCATATTGACATGATGTAATCTGTCAATATATGGTATTTGATTTTTGTCACCTAGAAGATATATTTTAGAACATTTACTTTTGATAACCACAAGTCCTATATATCCAGCATGCACCATCATGTACTCATCAACAAAAACTGTATCGTAGGTCCGGTTACCATTTATTAGGTATGAGGCAATCGTTTTGTAGTTTAATTTGATGTTATTAAAGTTAATGTTTTTGTGCTCGCAACGTAATGTTACCTTTAATTTTATATCTGCAAGTCCTTCTTTTGTAGCACATAGAACAAGATCAGTGCCCAGATTATGGTTGTTTATAATCCATGTTGATTTACCACACCCAGGTACACCTTGAATATTTGTAATATCCGGCATCTTTATGTTTGTTTTAAGATAGATATTGTTTAACGAGTTGTAAGTCTAATGATCTAACATAATTACCGTACCCGATGAACAAAAAATGTATCTGTTTGGGGTAATAAATGTGTTTGTGTCTTCACACAGTTGCACCAGATTATTCCCATCGAAGCCAAACTGATGTTTTGTGTTCGGTTCTTCGAGATATTGTTTGGTAGCGTTGTCAAATATAAATATGTTTAATTGTCGTAAGGAAGCAGCGGAGAAAGGTAATAGATTTATGTTCTTAATGTAATGATCCTTTAAGTGGCTTTTTATTAGGCTGTTTGAGTGTTTCATGTAAAACATTATTTCTATGATCGAATTCTTATAGCTGGACTCTGCAGACAACACCTTGTGAAAAGTCGGAGATGTGGATGGAAAATCCGTACAGTTTCCATATGAGAACTTCGAGGGATCACCTGTAATCCAACGGGAAGATAACATTCTCTCATACTGCAGTGACATATTGAAAGGAATATTTAAAACCCATTTGATGTTGTTAAATGGAGAGTTTGTAACATAATCCAACACTGGCAAAACCTTGTAGACATGATGGCTAACATCCAAGGTAATTATGAAAGGCTCATTTTTTCGATGCTGCAAGTAGGATGTTAAAGTTTCTAAAGCGTAGATTAGATCACTGCAATCAGTTTTAGATTGATGAGTAACTACAATAACGTAGTTACCTCCGATTTTATAAACTTTTGTAACTTCATTAACTGATTTAATGTAGAAGTTATGTAGTATAAGTCCATTTCGGGATAGATATTTTTTAAGATTGCAATTATCCAATTTTTCTTCAAAAGCAACACAAATAAAAATAGATGATTTTATTAAGTGTTTGCCATTTAGCCAGGTTGAAATCTGTGGTTCGGCATGCATGAATTTTTCAGATGGGATATTTTTAACAAACTCATATCCGTTTATATAATCTTCTTGGTGGTTGTTACTTATGCTTCTTGTTAACATAAGTTTAAATTTAAATGAGGAGATGATTGATTTGTTGTATGTTGATTTGATGTCAATATCAGTTTGAGTTTCGCAGTGTTTAGATGTGCACTTATTACCCAGTCTTGGAGTCTTTGAGTAGTTTTCTGAAGATGAAAAATGAAATAAGCCTCCATTTGAATCGCACACAGCATCTCTCATTTTGATGGTTTTAACTCTCGCTGTCTTGACGAGGTTTTCATAGCGTGAAAAATTCATCAAGTCAGCATTGACTTCATCAACCTCACCCATAGTACGTATATTAAAACCACCATTGAAGTTGCAGGCAGAGTTGCTCGTTTTGGAAGTTTTTAAGTTATTTGGTTGTGGTTTATTGAATTCCGAAAATCCGATTGCTTTTTTGGAAACTTAAGTTCATGTTCAGAAAGGTTGGTGATTGGTGCCATAAGTCGAAAATTTTGGCGACGTCGTTTCCATTCAAATTCTTTAACCAGTAGTCCAGAAGGCCACAACGTGGAATGTAATGCAGTTAAAAATTGATTTGCTGGTAAACTAACACGGAATGATGTATAGTCATACATATGACCGTTTTCCTGGTTGCGGGAAATTTTGATACACACGGCAGTAATGATGTTCTGGAACATCGTCCTTCGTTGAGACAAAATTGCAAAAGTTCGGAGGAAACGAAATCAATCCGTTCGATTTGTCGACCGGAACACGGCCATTACCCGATGGCGATAGTCAGCAATTGCTTGGAGAAATCTTCGGCAGATGGATTTGGCCGCTAAAGAATCGTTTAACCACAGACAATCAAATTACATTTTTCGTTTGAGCTAAAAAATGAAAACAAAATATATTTCTGATAATTCCTGTAGGATTGTTCTCGCCATAGTTGGTTGGATGGTGTTCGCGCACCAAAAATTGATGATTACGCAAAGTCCTGTTTGGGACATTTATGAATATGTTTTCCAGTATGAAGGATGAATCGATTAGGCCGACAAGGGCATTTCCGATAAAAGCGGCATCCAGAAGTAGATGCCTGTTTTCAAGCGTACACATGTTATATTCTTTGCACCTTATAGAGTAAGGTGGTAAGCGAGCCACATTTTCATAGAATGGTATGTTATAATCATAATTCCAGCAAGTTTTTTTCAACAGGAATATAAGGAATTTTTTTTTTGTATGCTTTCGATTCTATTCATGTGCCAGCGTAAGAGGGGCTCCAAACCGTTAAGGCGGATTCATTGTTGTAGCTCGTTGTGTTCATTCCGTTCGTTCCGTTCGATATGCTTTTTTTGTAAACCAATTGGATTTGTCGCAAATGACGTTTTATTTCTTCGGTATGTTTTTCATCAAGTTGATCTATCTTCAACTTTTTTACCGAAGGAACATCGCAAGAAAGAAACAACATGATATATGGTATACTAGTAGAAACAAACAGACACATTT
Source organism: Nephrotoma appendiculata (assembly GCA_947310385.1). Lineage (NCBI taxonomy): Eukaryota > Metazoa > Arthropoda > Insecta > Diptera > Tipulidae > Nephrotoma > Nephrotoma appendiculata. Next base: position 14,753,544 of record OX371224.1, on the reverse strand, counting down.
TCGATATTTTTATTTTGTAGTCAAGTACGTTGTTCATTTTGTGTTTTGATGTTTTGTTTTTTCATCAACAATGAACTCATTAAAATAATACTCCAGTAAAAATACCGAACACAACGAACGGAACTAACACAACGAACTACAACAATGAATCCGTCTTTACAGTATACTTCACTTGAGATCTTACATAAGCGTAATATAATGTGCGTAGGGTATGTATATTCGTAAATTCCTCGCAGTCCACCGCTTAACAAAGCCAAACATGGAGTTAGCTTTAGCAATACAATTATCTATATGACGGTTAAAACTAACGTTTTCAACAAATGTGACTCCCAGATCAATAATCTCACATACTCTTGGAACTTCCGCGCCATTTATTTTATATGCCGAAGTTTTTGGATGTTTTTTCGATGAAATGACATAATTTTATATTTCTTAATATTGAGGTGAAATGAATTTTGGACACACCACTCACTAAATCATTTGAGGTCATCTTGCAGTTTATCAACATCATGCTCATGTTTAATTGTATGAACAATTTTTACGTCATCAGCAAATATTAGAACATTTGACTGCTTTATTAACTTGGCTATTCTATCGATGCAACAATAAAAATCCAGGGTCCAATTTGAGATCCTTGCGCGAACCAATTAATAAATCCAGTTGCAAATAGAGTCAAATGCCTTGCTAAAATCTGTATACTTGATGATGTTTTTATAACTCATTTAACACTTTATATAGGTAAATTTGATCAGATTGGTAGATGTCGATCTTCCGCAGGCATGAACCCGTGTTGGTAGATAGAGATTGTGACGTATCAATGTAGATTTAAAAGCATTGCACACAATCAGCTCAAATAATTTTGGACTTGACGAAGATGTTGATACTGCTCTGTAACATGAGACATCCGCTTTCTTACTCGATTTAAAGACAGGTGTTATTTTTGAAATTTTCCATTTATCAGGAAACCCGGCTGTTGTTATTGATTGGTTGAAAAGTTTGCAGAGTGGATTTTTGAAGCAACTCGCTAACCTTTTTAATATAAAGGCGAGTATATCATCCGGCCCACATCCATCTCCAAATTCATTTAAGGCTGATAGAACATTTTCTTCATGTATGACAGGAGGAATAATAGATGTATTGTTGTTGCCTATTTGATCAGTGTATCCCATATTATCACAAGGGCTATAGATTGATTGGATAAATGCTGCAAACATGCCTGGTATCACTTTTGCGTCCGAGGTATTATTGTAAGGCATATGGGAAAGATATCCCTCAATTTCCCGTTTAGATCGAAAGTATTTCCAAAATTCTTACAGTTTAATTTAATTTTTGTTTCAATACTTGCAAGGTAAGACCTGTACTTAAAATTGAAATAGACGTCAAATTCGTTACTGCGCTGTAAAAAAGCTAGCTTGTCGGTTTTCAATCGGGATTTCATCATTTTAGTACAGGCTTTACATTTTCGGTTTTTAAATTGTTAGCAGGTCATCGAACCATGGAGGATGAGTTGTCGGTGCTTTATTGTAAAAAGGCACATGGTGTTCAAAGCCTTGATGAATGAAGTTATAAAATTTATCAACATTTTCGTTCACATTGTCAACATTTAAAATTAGATCCAAGTTTGCTGCTTCTAAATAATTTTTGAAAACCGGCGTAACTTGCCTTCTTATATTATTAATATATTATATTGAATATTTTGAAAAGAATTTTATTTACGAGGAAAACTACTTATTAGCCGTTTATTTTGAAAGAGGTTTAAGTCCAATTTGCTCAAAAAAAAGTTGATAGTAACAATAATCACAATTCTTAAATTTTTTTTTTATATTTTATAAAATGTATTGCACTATGTAATCTAACACGACATGAACTTAAAAATTCGAAATAAATTTCAAAAAAAAAAAAACGAATGGAGTTCAAGCTCCACCTGAACCACAAATGTTTGGTAAAACATAAGGTAAAAACTTAAAAATCACGTATGTCATCGCTAATTACAATAAGTCAATGGTTATCCAAACACTGCAGGTCCTTGCGGAGTTCGTGCATTTTGGGCGTGTGATTTTGGAGGCGATGGAAAAATTTGAAATTGTTTATAGCGATATACAGTTAACACTTGATTTAACGGACCCTCGATTTATGGACAATTTTGCATTTCTCATTTTTCGATTAACTGATGATGGATGGATTCGGAGAATCTTAAACGATTTTTGAAAGAAGTTTTGGAACATAGCCACCTTGGACAGAACTCATGCAGTTTTTAACCAGATTTAACGAACAATCGTATATGACGGATTCCCCAATTAGTCTAAAATCGAGGTTTTTCTGTATAACATTTTATATTAAAATGTCACGTAATCAACGCAATAATTTAAAGCAACAATTTAAGGCAACATTTAATATAACAGTATTTAACGCAGCTTGTAACATGAACCCAAAACTAGTCTCCTAAATGTTTTACCAACATAAAATGTGTTTTGATAAAAAAAAAATTGACCAAAATTTGACATCTTTACAGTCCAGGCGGATTGACTGTTCAAAATCAAACTTCGTACCGGTGTGAATTATTTAACAATTATCAAAAGTGTAGCTACACAAATTAACATAAATAACGAAAGTGTAGTTACACTATAAAATAAAAAATGTAGCTATACACAAAAAGAATTTGGCAGGGTTAAATTTTCAATTTGTCTCAATAAAAACTGATTTTTAGAAGAAAATAAAATGATGAAAGTAGACGTACTTACATTCTTATGGATGTTTGATGGCCATTAACACATATTTTTAGAGATGACTACGCCAATGTGGTTATATTAGCATTTCGGAGATACTTTCCACAGTTTTTTTATGATATGCGGTATGTTGAAGCGATCATCGGGGTGAATTGTCGAAAGTAACCACTAAAATTTGTTGAAAGTATACCCGAAATGCCAATATAACCAGAGGCATATCTAGATAGCTCTAGAATTATGTGTAAAAGGCCATCAAACATCCATAAGACTAACGTACACTTTTCGTCATTTTATATACTTGTAACTTCGATGAGAGGGAGGCAGGAAGTGGTATATCACTTACGAGAAAAACGATCATGAACTAGAAGATTCTAAATTAAATTTTCAATAACACTGGTCCAAATCATCCAAACTTTAACCGGAAATGACGTTTTTTGACAAAAAAAAAACACAATGTTCAACAAAATTTCGGTATTGTACTGCCCAGATGGACTAATTGATCGGGACGAAAATTCATTCACGCTTTTTCCACAAACTGAGAGAGTGACTTTTGGCCGAATTTAGTCCACCGAAAGTAGGTTTTACAAATATTTTGAAAACTACATATATAGCAGTCACAAAAAAACGATTAAAAACAAAAAATGTGTAAAGGGTGTTCCATCGTGTGGATAACTGCAGCAGGGAAACTTTCGAATTTCAAAATGAAACGTTGCATACCGATTAAGCTCTATTTGTGCTAATTAGTGCTCACGAGGAAAATTTAGTGCTGGTCTAGGAGCCGAAAAAACGGGAAAACAAAATTTCAAATTTCGCTTGATAGACGAAACGAATAAGACTCAATTTCTACTCTATAAAATTGGATTTTATCCGTTTCGTCTTTCAGGCAAAATTTCAAATTTTCTTTTCCTGTTTTTTTGGCTCTTGGACTAGTATTAATTTTTTCTCGTGAGCACTAATTAGTACAAATTGGGCTTAATCGGTATGCAAAGTTTCATTTTGACTTTCGAAAGTTTCCCTGCTGCAGCTATTCACACTGTTCCATCTGTTAGTTTTTTTTTATATTAAAAACAACAAATAATGTATATTGGAAATTAAAAAATTCTTATTGAAAATTACAGTTATATGCCATTTATGTATCGTTTATTTGACCACCACCGCTTTTATTTTATTTTTCAATAAAAGCCGTTCAATGGCCTCAATTTCTGCTCGAATGTTATTCTTCTTAGATCTTAAATTGTTTGTGGATCATTGTTATACACGTTACTTTAAAAAAAAACCATTAAATAATTTAACAGTGTCAAATCGTATGATATTGGGGGCCAATTGACATCAGAATTTGTTTTAGTTTGCTAATAAATCGAGCGTTTCACGATTTGTGTGACATGTGTTACCGTTTTGTTGAAACCAAAGATGGTCATCCAATTTTGATCACAAAAACCAATTTAATCTAAATTTGACCACACAAATCCAGTTAATATGCCACTATTGACTATTGTTGCTTCAACACGTTCATTTTCAAAAAAAATAAGGTACAATGATGCCACCAGCCCCTACAAATCACACCAAACAATGACATTTTTTGGATGAATTGGTTGTTCATGAAAAACATGAGGATTTTCTTGAGTTTTGTTTATTAACGTACCCGTTGAGGTGAAAATTGTTTCATCTGAAAAGATGATTGTTGAAGAATAACGCTCATTTTGTTCGAGCATCCAATCAATAAAACGACAAAGTTGCTAATGATCAGCTAGATTTTGTAAGGATACATGTATAAATCAACGACCCGTTTTATTGTTGTGAACATTGCTTCAAAGAGATGCTTGGCTCTTTACGAATATTTTCACTTACAGCTGTTACTGATTCACGAGTACGATTTGGATGAGAACAATTTACGTAATGACCAAATTTCGTTTGGATAACCAAAACGCGTTGGTGTGATGTTGAAAGCGTAAACTCGATCAACAATTTTCGGGTTGCCACCGCACAATAAAAATGAACCACCAGATGGAATACCCTTTAGATTAAGTTTCAAACAAAGTATAAAGGCTTTTGAGTATAAATATAGTTTTAAAATTTAGAATCAAATTTCATTCTAAAGCGTTTCCATAAATTGGGAGATCCATCGAAATGTGCTGGATATTTGAGCTGGAAGTGGCAGCTTGAAGGGTGGGAGGTTTTTCATTTTTTGAAATGAAAAACTAATTTTCAATAATCGATAATCTTGTTGGTTTTCTGAAATTTAAGCTGGAATAAAAATTGTTGTTAAAACAAGACAGTTTTTATCAAAAATACGGTAAAATTAATTTTTAGCTTTAGAAATTAAGATTGATCTTCATTTTTAAATTTTAAGTGCCCCAAATAAATGTTCTGGTCACCATTTTCTTGCCCATTACAAATAATACAACATTTTTAATAATTGGGTAATAAATACCACGTCGTTATGCTTATAAACATATCATTGGTGTTAAATGAGATAAAAAGCTGTATATAAGATTATTACACGAGTTTTCTTTTGGTATATCGTAGCAGAATCAGACAAGCAACCAATATAATACATAAACCAAAAATACGTTATTTATGTATCTATCTAAGTATATCGTTGAAAATTATGTTTGGAAAATCATTGAATTCAATTGTTGGGGATATGCGGATCGAACCGAAAAAAGAAAGAAACCCATTAATTATCATTTACCGTTCAGCAGCATCCTTTTTCTTTTTTCCAGATAATAATACACAAAAGTAAATAAATTAAATCGGAAAACACATTTAAATAAAATTGTATAGATACATTATTTATTCAATTATAAATAATCTATAATTTAATTTTGCTTCTTTGGGGTTGTTATTTTTATTTTTTTAATGAATTTCCTTTCACTTACCTATATTTATATTATGTTCTCTTTATATTTTATTGTTATTATCCTTTTGTTCAGGTGAGATTTATTTTTCATGTTTACAATTCATAAACTCTGAATACATGTATGTTGTTTATATTTATACATATTACATTATTCCGAAGAAGGAATACCTTTTACGTATATAGTACACCTCCGCATACGAAATACGGACTAGGGTATAGTTACTGTGAATTTCACTCAAATAAAATCAATATGGCCTAATTTAAAAAGGACTCATGACCGTATACGCCACATAAACTTTCCTCAAAATATTGGATTATCACATCATGTGTGAAATCTAAAAATTTATGAATCCTTTTTGTGTGATTTATTACTTCTTCTGTTATAACTTTCGGAAAATTCTTATATGGAAATCCAAAAGCTTTTCTTCTGGTTTATAGTTGATATATTTTCAACAACAACAACAATATAAAAAAGTTTAAATATTTAATATTTCGATTTTATTTTTGAAATAGAATTGGTATTTTTACATCAGTATCGATTTTTTATAGTTCCTAGTATCCAAAAATAAATAATAAATCTTTCAAAAGTTCGATTTCTTCTATATCTATTATGGAAAACTTTTATCAAAAATAAAAAATAAAATTATGTTTTCGAGCTTTTATATTATTATTTTGAGGGTAATATAAAATAATTTATTAATAAAATCATGTATGCATCTCTATACATCGTTATATATTTATTTTTCGGGTTACGACATAGGTATAAAGAGAAGCAACCAACTATAAAGCCATAGATGGGATACACAGAAAGGAAAAGCTTTTATTTTCCTTATTTACCATATTGCAATATATTCTTATATGTACAGCAAGTATAGCAAAATATTTATTAAATAACACAAAAGTAGAAGAAAAATATAAATGTAAAAGCTCAGGTGCTTTTAATTGACTAATATATCAGGATTCTCTCTCAATATTAGAAATGGAAATGAAAATTTGTGTTCTGTTTGATACAATTTAACCCATGGCTGGTGTTCAATATTATATATATATAACGATTGCTGAATGGGTTACCGGATGAGGTTACAGACAGTATCGTTTACTTAAATAAACAAAGTTAATATTTCTAAATATTTGCCAACATCCGTACATGTACCACATATCATACAGATGTTGTGCTGAATGTGAAAGATACATTTGCAATTCTACTGCATAAACATTACAGGTGCCTAGGGAGTTTAAAATTTTAAAATATATACAAAATTCAATATGAATAATGTACAATATAAACCTAACGTGCATATATATAGAGTATAGATCCAATTAAAATGTCTTCGTAACTATAAAAGCATACATTATTAAGAAGTCCGTAATAAAATATGGCAAATAATTTAATATTTAATAGCGAGATCGCGAACATAAAAGTCAAACACAACCCTATCGCATGACAAATATATATTCATGCTTATCAACAATTATGAATAAATTAAACAAGCAAATTGTTGTTAAAACGCAATCAATCAACAAACATCAAACACTTTCCGTGTCAAATTAAAAACAAAATAAATTTGTACAAAACTATTTATATAGGTAGGTACACGAAGAAACTACCTGTTATTAAAAATAATAACTAGGTATAAGAGAAATTTTATTTTTTATTTTCTAATTTAACTAGAAAGATTGAGCGAAGCTTTTCAACTTTAATTGAAATATTAAAGAAATTACAAAAGTTTATTCGAACTGGCATTTTATAGTTTACTTGTTTTAGTTGAATGTTTTATTATTTTGTTCTTGTAACAACGGGTGGTAGTTAAATAAATGTGGTATGATAAATAGCAAGGAAACTTTCGAATTTAACAGATACGCATACCGCTAATGCCAAATTTGGACTAATTAGTGATTGCCGGAAAGTATTATAAAATGTTAATATTTATAAATTTCTAGCAAAAACTAGAAATTATGGAACCCCAACTATAATATTGTCGAATGGAATGGAAGTGAAATCATGATTAAATATTTAGTTTTCATTGAACTATAATTTCATTAATAAATAATTATTCATAAATTTTCATTCATCAAATGTGAAAAAACAAATCTTTCCTTACAAGATGCGATATCAAAAAAAAAAATACATTTTGTAATTGTAACCAAAATACATTGTAAGGCCGATGGTGTTAGTTGTTTTTTTTTTTGTGATTTCCAACGGCAAATACACAACCCATTTGACGTATACTTACCAATAGCCTTTTTCGAATTAAAAAACTTGAGATTTGAATATGTTGTCGCCCACATCCGATTATTTTTTTCACCACGCAAGTACATAGCAGTGTACATCTCTAACACACAACACTTTAATTACAGAAAACTAACAATGTCAAGTACACACCTAGAAATGTGTTTATTGAAAATTTTCAAAATATTTGCAAAACCGAATAAGAACCGAATCGGTTCATCGGCAGTGTCTGCTAATTCAGCCTGACACGCAATCAAAGAAAGGAGGACTTCATGAAGAAATTACCATGGGAATCAAGAGATTAAATGATGCAGCTAAACAATAAAGGCGGGCCGCTGGGTATCACTGGAAGTGTGCATCACTCTTCAAAAATTGGATACAGAAAGTTTGAAGTTATATGAACAACCATTGTCGACCCGAAAGAGCTTCCAAATTTTTAAATTTGACAGTAATTCTTGGCTCCAATTATTAGAAACAAATGACTGTGTTATTCGTGCTTACCTGTTAGGCATACTTCAATGAATTGATGGTTTCTGGTGATATTTCCTACCAAGCATGTAGAATGGTTAATTATAGATCATTTATTGTGTCGTAACTCTCCTAGATTTTTTGAACTAATATTCCCCACCAATATTCAATTTTGCGGGCCAATCTAGTGGTGGTATGTAATATTCTGCAAAACCTGATTTTGCCTTTCTGTTCTTGCGTAACCAATATTCTCCGTACTGTTTTAGTGTATAGAAACGCTAAGACGAGGGTGCCCGCTGAAAAGAAAACCTCATACGATTAAAATTTATGTCTCTCTGGCACTATATTCCATCAAGAGATTTGGCCGCCTCAAAAGAGGTTTCATATTTTCATTTCCGATAATGAGTGATTATTTCATTGACCCTAAACCAGCCATGTAATATTTTTCTTTGCACCCCCGTGAATTAAACCCGGTTGCTGGAGCAAGCATGCTGACCACTTTGCCACCGGGGCGGCAACGATTAAACTACCACTACGAAAATTCCACTTAGAAAATTACTCTTGTAAGTTGAGCAAACTTTCCATATAAAATCATAACGTAAAAATTTGACAGACTGAATCAAAAATATTTTTCGTTATTTTTCTAATAAATGAGTGCGGTTCATGGCAAAAGCTGATAAACAATGTCGAGATATTTTTTGGCGTAATTTTACTTTACGTGTGCATCGCGAAAATCGGGAGAGGGGTATAAATTTTGAATATTTTTAAATGCATGATTGTTTACTATCAATTTTTAAGAGGAGGAAGCTAAATTTTTAATTTTTTTTATTTTTTCAATATTTTTTCGTAGTGCGACAAATGTTAAAAACATCAACTTTTGTAAATATAATTTTTTTAAAGTAATTTTAATTCATTGTATACCTTAGCTTGGAGCATGGGGCCCCCAAACCTCCGCTTTTTCAGAATTTATGCAATTCTTCAAGTGTAAAATTTTATTTATAATTGTAAACTAAGTAAAAATAAAATTGAAATATTTCAAAATTTCCTGGAAAAATTACTTGTACTGTCGAAAAACTGTTAAGATTCAACACTAATATCAACATTTTTATAAAAATTACACTTATTTTGAGTAAAATAATTGCAATTTTTCTTTTTTTAAGTGAAAATTTTCTCGGAAAATGGGGTAATTTTCCAAAAAAATTTATCTTGCTCCTCCTAAAAACCATTGATAAACAATCCTGCAGTTAAAAATTTTTAAAATTTATACTCCTTATCTGATTTTTCCGATGTAACACTAGGAATATGTGTTTTTAAAATTTACTAGGTCATGGATGTATTTTACTCGAAAAATATAACCCCTTCAGTACTGACAGCGTTCCCCAATGTATCCTGCTACTCTTAATGAGATTTATCAAAATATTTATATATTTTAGTAATTATTTTGACAGTTAACGTCTACAGAGAGTTCAACATTCAGTATCATATTCAAAATGCAGACATATAAATCTTTTCTTGCTTCTAATACTCGCATAATGTTGCCAGACACATTAGTCATGTATAGAATAGAAAGACCAAACCGAACTAAACAAAATGATTTTATGTTACATTAAAGTTATCATTGTCATTGTACAGCTAACAAAACCAAAATTTTCCATTTAGTATTTTTAAACTGATGAAAATGCATTACGAGAAGATCCATTATCTTTTAACATCCATCCCCCCCATATCCCCAAGTTAATGAAGCGGAAAACGTAATATAATATTTCATTCTGTATAGTAAAGCTTTGATGTTCATTTTTTCACAAACAGTCTATAAAAAAAGCTTTCTGTATATTTTAAAGTTATACTATCAATGCAATACTTATAATCGCTCTTACACACATACACATACACATATACATATGCATGCATCTAATTTATTTTAATATCCAATATAAAAAAGTTAGTTTTTCTATAAATTGCAATATCTTAAAAGCTTTTTGATTCTTATCCGTATATATTTTTAAGAAAACTATTATTGCTTTTACTTAAACTTAAAGCCTTTTTAAATGCATACAAAAGTGTTTTTTAATGTGTGTGCTTTTGTGTACTGCTCTGAATACAATACAAATCTCTTCTGGGTTATTCATCCGTTTTTGATATGAATTTTAATTTTTTTTTGTCTGCGCCTGAATATCTCGTTGCGATTGTTAATAGTCGAAAAAAATAAGTCTGAAATCCACTTGAGATGAAAATGTTGTTTGTGAAAATGGAAATTCAATAGTTTTTTTTCTGTACCAATTTTAAAAATTCAATTATTTTATGTCAATACAATTGGTAAATACATAATAGAGTACATTTTATTGTTATTACTATTGTTATATCAATATTGTTATTAACATTTACATTTTTTTTGTGTTACTCTTAATTGAGTGCTTAAGACCCAAATGATCGTTGTAATGGTTAATTATTATGTTTTCGTAATACGGACATACGTAAAAGATTTGTATTCGAAATACGCAAACGGCTTTGTACTTAATGGGGGGAAAAGCATTATGATTTTCTTTTATTTGGAAAACAATTAATAAATCTATTTTATTTTAATGGAAAAAGGACAATAAATAAATAAGATATGAAAATGTTTTCCGTCCCACGACATAATGCTATGCATAATAGAATAATACGCTTTTGAGTCAAAGCATGAATATAATCAGAGAAAGGAGTTCTAATTTCTAGGAATCTTTCACAATGTTGAACTATTTTGAGCCAAAAAAGATTTTATCGTTTATGTTTCGGGTAATCATGGTTAAATAACATGTTGTGCTACAGAAATATGTGTTTATATTCATTTAAGTTTAAGACCACTTGGAAAGGATCGCTTAATTTGGTTAGACGAGTAGTTCTCACATTTTGTTAACGACCATCTTCAGTTCGATGTGTTTGCGATACGGTACAAAATGCATGTCTGTGAAGTTAGCCCGAAAAATATCCCGAAAAAATGCGATGGCAACACTATAAAACGAATATCACGACATTTTTCAGTGTCATCCCGAAAAATTTTCTATATCACGTTAGTTTTGAATGTCATCCCGAATTTTTTTTACTATCATGACATTTTCAATATCACGATATTTTTTTTTTTTTTGTTATCCCAAAAAAGAATTCCAATACAGAAAATTTCAGTAAACAAATAGCGACAGGTGTTCGAACCATCCCGAAACCAAAACAAATATTGAAGCGCAGACATTTATAACACGAGAAATTAATTTAATAACAAACAATTTACTGGCGTGGTTAATCCTAAAACGCAAAATCAAGCACTCTGGTTATTAGTAAGAAAACTATTATTGTGGATCGAGTCTATGAGTTAAATTTTAGATATAATCGTGTGAAGTCGTAGTAGATATCAATTAACAGAACAAGGTTGGTATGGAATTTGTAGAGGAAAGATCCACTTTTCAAATGCTCAAAATTTTAAATCAAGTCTATGAGTCAAATTTTAGATATAGTCGTGTGAAGTCGTAGTAGATATTAATTAACAGAGCAAGGTTGTATTGGAATTTGTAGAAGAAGGATCCACCTTCCAAACGCCAAAATTGTTCGTAGTTGATTGGGTTTTTCAATAATTAGAGGTTGGCCACACGCTTCTAATGATAATCGTGCTTCTGATGTAATCATTGAATATTATAATAAATTAATTACCACTTATCTTGGACACACTTTTTATTTTATGATTTGCTATCTAGGGACAGTTTATTTACCAAAAATAATCTGCATTGCGGCGTAAAATCCAATAAACATTGTTAAGGTAATTTTCAATTAGTTTTTAAAGTTTTATGGCCCGATTCTAAAATTGTAAAAATTATATAGCTAAAAATTTATAGAAATTGCTTACAGAGAAAAAAGTACAGGGTTCTAAAAAATTAAATTCACAAAATGTAGACTTTTTGCCGCTGTAAATCAATACGAAATAAATTCGCAGCTCTAACCAAATTATGTTTTATTTTAAAATATTCTATAAATTTCGATGGCCGCACTCGAATATTCACATAAACTTCATAAATAAAGTTTTTCTGTGTATATTGTCTGTGTTATTATTTTATATAAAAGCTTAAAAACTACAATTGTCATTAGCTTCAACTTTTGTTAGTATAGACATGCTAATGGTAAAGACATATATATGCAAAAACCGTTTCAGAAAATGGCAATTTTTCGCAGACTAGACATCCGTTTTCGTTCCGTTTGTCACAAATATCGTTTTGCTTAGCTATTCACTTAGATTGTCTTATTATAATCACAGAAAACCAATTCCAGTACGACAAATTCCATATTAACCTTGCTTTGTTAATTGATATCTACTACGACTTCATACGACTATATCTAAAATTTGACTCATAGACTGGATTTTAAGTTTTGGCATTTGAAAGATGGATCCTTCCTCTACAAATGCCATACCAACCTTGTTCTGTTAATTGATATCTACTACGACTTCACACGACTATATCTAAAATTTGACTCATAGACTTGATTTAAAATTTTGGGCATTTGAAAGGTGGATCCTTCCTCTACAAATTCCAAACCAACCTTGCTCTGTTAATTTATATCTACTACGACTTCACACGACTATATCTAAAATTTGACTCATAGACTTGATTTAAAATTTTGGCATTTGAAAGGTGGATCCTTCCTCTACAAATTCTATACCCACTTTGCTCTGTTAATTATTATTTACTGCGACTTCACACAGCTATATCTGAAGTTTAACTTGTAATATCTTCATGCCATTTTACAAAAATTAAATAGTTCTATTTTAGTTCAGAGAATTGTTGTTTTTCTAATATTAAATATTTGAATTAATTTTTTTTATATTTTATTAATTTTGATTATATTGATGTTAATTATTTTAGTGTAATTTTTTTGAGGTGATATAAAAATTTATCACGAAATGTTAAATTATAATATGTTTTGTACATATAATTGTAATTGAAAATTTCGTGATACTAATTTAATATTACAAAACTATATAATAATTTACTATACATTATAGCTAATCTCGTGATATATTTGATTTATATGCAGCTATATTAATTATATATACTTGGCTATCAGGATAGTATTAAAATATTCTGTAAATATATAATAGTCTTGCCATATTTAACTATAATGGTTTTTCGGGATAATTTTTCGCGCTAACTTCCCAGAGGTACAAAACGCGATCTTTTAAATTTTTAAAAATCGATAGGAGCGGGAGTTTAGGATCGGGTTATATCAGGCGGGTGAAAGGGAAATTTAATTTCAGTTTATAGGAATTTAAAAATCGATAGAAGTGGGAGCATAGGACCGGGTTATATCGGTATCGGGCTTCGGGGGTATATGGGTTTTGAAATATCGCATGTTGAAATATTGCGTTTTGTACCATATCTCGTTTTGTCATATCTCGTTTCGAAATATCGCGTTTTGAAATATCGCGCTTTGAGCGGATTCCATTTAATTAAACTTAACTTTTCAAATAGTATTTGTTGCCTTGGAGAGAACGTCTTGGTAATTTTGATAGTCCGTTTAATATTTATGAATTTGCTTTCAATAGCGCTATAATGTTCGTTTGTGTAAGTTGTGATAAAATGTGTGCGTCTTTATGAAAATATAGCTCCCATTTAAGAATTCATAAATTAGAAACAAGAGCTGTTTTCAAGTGCGTGTACAACAACTGTAAAAAAGGTTTCAATAGGCATAATAATTACCCTTCTCACGTTTACAGAAATCACAGAAAACCCCCAAAAGATAAAACAGAATTTGAAAACAGTTTTTGTTGTTCTGAACTGCTTATTTAAGTCAAACATTTTAGAAAACGTTTTACGTCATGTTATGAAACATTTCCAAAATCCTCTGAGCCATCAAAACAAATGCTTATTATCAAAATGTGTAAAAAAATTTACACATGAAAAAACATTTCATAATCACATAAATACTGTACATAAATTAAAATTTTTACAAAATGATTCTATTGTCAGTGATTCTTCGTTTGATAGATATGTAGCTGCTATACTAGAAGAGTCAATGCCAGAATTATCAGAGCATTCTATGAATGGGCTGAATACCCAATCTAATTTTCTTACTCCACAAGACGTTGATAGTGATTCTGAGAAAGACATTACAAAGTTAACATTCGAATTGTTATTGAAACTAAAAACTGAACATAATATTTCCGAACGTGTTATTTCTTTTATAGCTGAGTATTTTTCATATTGCTCAGAAGTGTTAACAATCTAAGTTTGAAAGATTAACGACCCACATTTCACGAAATTTAATAATGCAAATAGTTCTAAAAATGATTTGTTAGTTTCAATTTTGCCAAAATTAATTTTGATGTCAAACTCTTCATTATCAACTTATAGAAGAAATCAAAATGCTATATCGCCTTCTACAGTTAAACCCGTTAAAATAAGCTTTGGAATAAATAACTCTCATAAGAATTGTTTTTATTATTACATCCCTATACTAAGCACATTACAATTTCTTTTGGAAGATTTACAAGTTAAATCGCAAATTTCTTGAAACCAAAAATATTTGATCGATATCTCGGACTAAGAATTTTATTATTTCCAAATAAAAGTCTGAACGAAATTGTATGGCGCATTAGTAAAATTTTCAACAGTAAGATTTGAACATCAATATTTTAAACAAATTGCTGCAAAAACTCGAACATCTATTAATTTAACAAAATCGTTTGCACAAAACCATCAAATTTTGCAGTCAACCATATATGAGATTTTCTACTGATGTTCTAGTCAAAAACTTTTCACAACCAAAATGTTTGTCAGTTCCAAAACAGTTCCTATATCAAACCATCTAAATAACATTTAAAAATGTTGATTGTTTTTTGGACCAGTCGCTGGCGATATCTAATAACCATAATGAGATTGTTAAGCTCTAATAATAGAAAACATATTAATCAACGAAAATTTTCAAATTTAGCTTTTTATGGAAACATGTTTTCAATGATGTTTAATTTCAAATTAGGATTATATGAAATAAATATATAAATGATGGATAAAATCCGATGGAGCTGGAATAGATGATGCAGAAGTGTTCCAATATTACGGTGAAAAAAACGAAATTTTTTAATTATACCGGAAAACGCAAAATGTACGGTAGCCTTTTCACTAAAAAAATTCTGCTTTGGAGATTGTACAACTTTCAAATTCACCTTTAAGCTCAACAATTTCAATGTCTAGTGGGCGAATTTTTTCACTTAACTCCGAAAGATCTGATAATATTGGCATTTTGAATGCTCAAAAATTATTCGCAGGATACCAAATACCATATAACAAAATTCCTAATCAATTAACTAGTTTATTAAATGACCTTTGGGCGGGTATTATACCGATTTTGTTCATACAATAGTAACAGACAAGCGACAAACTTCCTTTTATATCCCACAAACTATATTCAGCAAAATTGCTGAATAAGTCGTCCTATTATTTCCAAAAAACCAGGGAGTTTTAAATGGTGAGCTGTTTTCGGACTATTCGATTGGTTTAGCACTAAAGCTAGTAAATCAAAACAATTATCGAAACAGAAAAGTTTAATGAAACCAACGAAACGGAATATAAATATTTCGGAAGGTATGCCTAATTTTTACGCCAAATAGCTTGAAATTTATTCAGAAGAGGCAAGCGAAGCAAAATGACTATGGCGTAAAGAACATTTTAAAATAGAAATTTTAAACGACGAATTAAGGGAAGAAATAATACCCGCTTTCCAAAACACATTTTCAACTCAAAGAAAATGTTTAATGCAAATTCCAAAAAAAAAAATGAAATGCGACAACGCTGGACTCATTTATTGTCACCTTATTTCATGATAATATATTTCGAACGAATAATAGATTTAAAAGAAATTTCTTTCCTAGAACGATGAAAAAATCTCCAATACGTTTTCATAAAAAAAAAAATGAAACAATTTCAATGTACTTCAACAGACGATGACCTTAATGTTCTGTTCTGATTCAAATATTTGCATGTATACTGTATAGTATATATATTTTTCAGACAGGAACAACTCAAAACGAAATTGAACCTCTGGATGTCACTCCTTGCTTTTCTATTATATGTTTCAATGTATGCAAAAATATGCAGTAGTTCAATTGATTGGATCATATTTTGTTTTTAATTTGGAATATCCCATTCACCTCTCACACACGTTCAAGGTGTTGCAGTAAACTATAGTTTGTTTAACTTTTTGTGATGAATTGGTAACTATTTTAATTAGAATTATATTACATACTTCTGAGACTAAATAACTATTACTGTAATATATAGTTCATATTACATTTATAACTAAAAAATAGTGTGACAAGATAAAGTATAAATTAATTTTTGTATACACACTGTATATTTTATAAATATAATTTCATAAGAAATTTAATTCTTGTTTCATTTACATTTTAAAGTCTGTACTTTTTAATAAGAAAATATCCAACATTACTAGCTTGGCATAAAGTAGTACACACTTTCAGAGTTGAATTTTACAGACGAAGGATTTGTACGACGAGCTATGTAATTTCAGACATAAAAAGTATATACATTCACATTCTCATAAACGATATATTACGGTCTGTCCTCTTATTAACCTACTATACATTCTTTGTAAAATTACATGACATTATATTGAATTTTAACAACTAGATTGTAATTTTTTAAGGCACGTAAAATTACATGAAAATGATAGGCAAATTTGCCCACTGTCCAAAGTGTGTAAAATTCAAAGTTTTTTTTTTACTTGCACAGTTTATATACATATAATGCACGATTTACATGTTCCAATTTTTTTTCCCAACAAACTTTTTACTGAAAAATAGAGCTGTACTCATATAAAAAAGTTAGTAGTTAAAAAGAGTCAGCAATATAAACAAATAAGGCAATGCTATAATTTTTTTGTATGTCCCATAAATTTTGACAGTTCGAACAGCTTGCGTTTCATGATGTTTGTGGCTGCTAGATGGTTATTTGAAACTTTTTTGAATTTTTATATTTTACTGCTATAAAAATACTCGTAGAAACTATATTTTATGGCAACATTCCCAGTTTTATGCCAACATTTGCTCAAATTAAAAAGAAAAAAAAACAATTTTATTTTACTGGAATTTGTTTCGTGCTCCTCTCGCAAACGAAAATCGTAATATACTTAACCTTTCATTTTTTACTGAAAAAAAAAAAATTGGAACATGTAAATCGTACATAAACAAATACAAAAATATGTACAGTGAGTCCATTTAAAATTCAGACAAACGTAAAATACAAATATTCAGTAGATTAATTACCATCATAGCGGACTTAAAATAATTTTTAGTTTTATTATCAGAATGTTTTTATTCATTTATTACTGCAATACAATATGTAAAAAAATAATAATAAATTCATTCATAAATTGATAAAATAATTTATTAAATAAAAAATGGCACAAATTCATCATAATTTAATATTCGGACATACTACTGGTTTTTCTTTAATTTCATAAATTTGAATTTCTGCAATTTAACTTTTAATACTTTGTTGCATATCCTAATCGCTTTAGCATAGATTTTAATCTTCTTGGCATTGATCGAACTAATTTTTGTGTTAGTTCTGGCCTAATTTTGTTCCATTCTTCCTGAAGAAAAAAATTGCAATTGAATCATGCTGGAAATATGATGTTGCTCAAGTGGGTTTATGTCTGGAGACTGAGGTGGTGTTTACAAAAATTATGGGCTAGATAGATAGTAAAAATAAGTAAATATTTTTGAACAACATCGTCGTTGGGTCATTGATTTTATTCAGTTCAAGATATTCAGTTTTTCAGCACTCTGTCTTAAATTATCCTGCAAAATTTTTAAATAATCTCACTTATTCATGTTACCATTAATAAATACCAAATTTCCAACACCATTTGCTGCCATATACCCCCAAACCATCACTGATCCGTCATCATGTTTTACTGTTGGTAAAGTATTTTTAATGTTGTATTCCTCATTTAGTTTTCTCCACACTTTCCCTTTCCCATTGCAACCAAATACAATAAACTTGCTTTCGTCGGAAAATAAGACAGAATTCCAAAATTCCTCGCTCTTACTTAGGTGGGTTTTATTAATTAAAGGGGCTTTTCTTGATGTGCGCTCATTGTAACCATAGCTTCTGATGACTTTTTGAATAGGTTCAGCACAAACAATTTTGCCATAGTGTTCCTCCAACTCGGATTTCAATTTTGGAGCATTAATTATTGAATAAAATTAAAAACTTTTTCTGGTTTTAAGCCTATTTTTGTTAAAAATGTTATAATTTATAACATAAAATTGCCGACGTTTCGGATATCATCCATATCCATTATCAAGACAAACCGAAAAAATAAATTAACTAAAAGTTGATAAATATAATTATAATTACATTTATATAAACCAAATAAAAAAAATGAACCTTATCAAAATAGAACTAATTAATGTACATACTATATATTATAAATATAAAACTTTAAAATAAAATACTAAATTTTCGTAAAACTTTGTTACGTAATTTGACAACGGAAAAATTTGAAATAATGATGAATAATAATGAAAATAAAATTTATGTACATAAAATCAAAAGCAAAACTGAATTTCAGGCTAAAATCAGAGCCACCTTAATATAAGAGCCGTAAGATTCCGCCATTTTTCCATGAGCTTTCCATAGAGGGGAAGCTTTTTGTTCTGTTTCGTACCAATCGGTGTATTTTAATATTTTTTTAGAATATTTTTTGTATATAAAAACATTAATGCTTCGTTTCAATTTTTAATTTGAATAGTTAGTTCAATATTCAGGAAAAGCATATTCTAAAATTGAGTCATATTATGTCGAATTAACGCAAAAATATTCAAATTAGTCTACCACAAAAATTTTTTTTATTGTAGAAATAAGAATTTGTTTATATGTGTATGTAAAAAATTAGTATAGAGTGTTCCATCAAAAATTTCAGCATTTCTTTCCCAAAACAAACGTTCGTTAAAAATGCTTTTTGAGTAGCTATGTAATATGGGGGTTATTATGTTCTGCATTCTATTACAGAATTGTTGATGAACAATCTTCGAAAACTGTTTTTTCATTATTTGTTAAAAATTGCATCGCAACAAATTCGCAGGCTATACTGTTTCATCCTGTAGTATAAACAAACCGGAGCAAATGAATAAAAACATTATATTATAGAGCTTTTCGCAATTAATAAACCAATCAAAAGATGTCGCTAAGTATAAATTAAAGTTAAATATTAAAACCTAAATGTTTGTTAACTAAAGTTTAACAATTTATTATGTATACTGCCTGGTTCAATAGATTATTGAGATCTCCTGGAACTGAAAATAACCGAATACGAACGAATTGAAATAAGAAAGAAAAAATTTGGAAAAAATGTGACATTTTTCTATTATTGTTTTTCAGCGCGCAGCAACTACGATCATAAATATTTTGCGATGAAAAGCTTTATTTATGCCAACCGAACAATAAATAAAATGTATAATTGTTTTGAGTTTTATTAATTGTGTTAAATTATTGTATTAAAGATTTCGCGCTTAGCTTACAATAATAATGGTTTATTTTCGTAAATAGTTATTTAATTATTTTACGCTTTTCTGTAATTTCAAGTAAATTTATTACAGAGACATCTGTAAACGGATTTTCAAATTACAGAAAGCTCAGTTCTGCAATCGGATAAAATTGAAGTTATTTTCGTTGTCATGACATCGTTGATTTTTTGTATACAAAAATAATTTTAGTAAATAGATTTTGATGTAAAAATTTTATTATATGAATAATATTATTGTTTCTACATGGCGATTCATAAAATTTCGGTTCAGCTCACGTTTTCTCTTTAATTTTGTTATAAATGGGTAATGTTTAGATTGCTATTAAGTGCGTCGTTCATCTCAAAAATTCTGATGTGCATGTGATCAGAATTTACCAAATAAGTTAAATTTTTATAAAACTAAATTTTAAATTGGATGTAAGAGCAATCCGCGGCAGCACCCGTTACTAT
Organism: Nephrotoma appendiculata; assembly: GCA_947310385.1. NCBI lineage: Eukaryota > Metazoa > Arthropoda > Insecta > Diptera > Tipulidae > Nephrotoma > Nephrotoma appendiculata. Next base: position 14,733,242 of record OX371224.1, on the reverse strand, counting down.
CTTACTTTATAAACCTACACAACTAAACGGAAAGCTCATTTTTATAGAAAATTAATAAATTTATGCTCCGCTTTAGTTTAAATTTACCAAATAAATACTACATTATGATGGCTGATTTTCAAATATGTGTTCTTTGAATAGTTTATTAAAAATATAAAATTAAAATTTAGATGATTTGTTTAGTTTTTTATTCATAAATTTATGTTCAAAAATTTTCCAATTACCACGGTTTCTTATAGTAATTCAATAAAAGCTTCCCCTCTACTGAAAGCTCTCTTTTTAATATTACGGCTCTTCAAAATCATAGATGGCTCTGCTAAAATACGTAGACAAACTTTTTATAATCGATAGTACATACCCATATAGTATAGAAATACAAATATAAACCATAACCACATTAACAATCTAAAAAATTCAAAAACAAAATAAAAAATTAACGAATTGCAAGTGATTTACTATCAGTTTATCGCGAACAATTTATCGTGAACAATTTACCGTCGAACAATTTATCGTAGAACAATTTATCGTGGAAACAATTTATCGTAAAATCAATTTATCGTAGAACAATTTATCGTAGAACAGTTTTTCGTGTGGACAGTCTATCGTATATAACAATTAATGTTTTGGATTCAAAGTACCATAAGACAAAATAAAAATTCCAATATGTATTTCGCTTAAAAGTTCGGCCATCTCTTAATCGATTATGATGGGATTGGGTATGTCGGATGGAGACGAGAGTCTTAAATATTTTTTGGATGAAGTTCTTGAACAAGGCCACTTGAGACGGAACTCAACTTTTTAACCAACTACGATGATATAATAGGATTCTAAAATGTTTATTTTGAAAAGTTCTGGAATATGGTGACCTGGGAAGCAACATGGCCATTTCTTAACCGATTATGATGAGGTTGTGTTTGTTGGATGGAAATGAAACTTTAGAATGATTTTAGGAAATACTTCAGGAATATGGCCACCTGGGACTGAACTCGTTCATTTCTTAAGCAAAATTGATGAGATTTTGTACGTGCGATGATAATGAGAATCTAAATCAGTTTTTGAAAGAAGAATAATATGCACTGGTATATGCCCATCTGGGATGGAATTTATAAGCCGATTATAGTGCGATTGGATATGTTGGATAAGAATGGGATTCTTAAATGATTGATGAAGAAATTTTGGAATATGGCCTCCTGGAACGGATCTCAGGCTGTTTTAACCGATTACGATGGGATTGGATTTGTTGGATGGAAATGAGACTCATTAATAATTTTTCAAATAAATTTTGTAATATGGCCACCTAGATCAAAACACGGCTATTACTTAACCAATTATGATGGGATTGGGCACGTTGGAATAATATGGGATTGTAACATAATTTTTTGAATAAAGTTCTGGAATTTACGTTGATTGGACGGAAGCCGATGATAAACTGCTGTGCGAAATGCAATGCAATTGCTATCAAACAATATTTTTTTAACAAAGTACGAGAACATAGTATCGAATAAAACCTTTTATTGTTCTTTAAACAGAATAATGAAAAGGTAAGTGAAATTTGAATTAAAGATGAATATTAGAATATTAAATGAAACAATCGAAACGGAAGCAATCAAAGCCCGGAACGCACTTTGTGGAAGCAATAAGGTCAACAAGCCTGAATTTGAAGTTGGGTTACTCATCACTAACATCTTGAATTCATAATTAAGTTCAAAAGTATGAGCCATCGTATTTTCGTACTCAGGTTTCTTGGGCGTCACTTTGACATTTCGTTTATCAATATCCAAGCCGACATTTCAATTGTCAATAACCAAGCATGCTTTCTACAATATCATGAAATCGTGAGCAAAATACTACAGTACGGTGTCAAAATATTACTGGATGATTTAAATGGTTAAATCAGAGGCGCTCACAGAGGTTATATTTTTAAAAAACAAAGGGACACGAACCATTGTTCTAGTTATGTTCTACAATCCGTTGGCTGCGCTTAAATATCAAGTTTGTATTTAAAATTCTTGTTCAAATAGTTGATGAATGCTTTCCGTGCGATTTAAATTGAGTAGAAGGAGTAGTAGTACGTTTTCATTTCGATTGTTTCATTTTCAATTTTAATTCATTTTTTAGTTATTCTTCAGTATATAGTATGCTGTTCAACAAACTACTAAACTTTTTATTCGTAACTAAGTTTTCGTACTTTATTAAAAATGAGAAATATGTGGCGTCAATCGCATTGCATTTCGCAAATTCTTTATTTTTGTAAAATTGTAGATTTCAGTCCGATATCGTCAATTTTTTATATTATATATGACGACAACATCATGTGAGGGCAAAGTTCTAGATTTATATCTTTTCGCAGTGCTCGCTGGGTAACTCTAAATGAATAAGGCACTCTAGAGAGAGCGATGCAGGAGGTATTTTGTTTATGGCCATTGACATTACATGTCGGGGCGAGTTATGGGCGCCACAAAACGAATACCACATCAGAGTCTGTTCTCCAGGCTAGCAGTGGCGGAAGTAGGCGTCTACCTTATATAGTCATTACTACGTAACCTGAACACGTGCCAACCCAATAAGTGGGTTGAGCGGCAATCCAACTACTTGCTCTCACAAAAATCCGGTTATTTAATCCACCTAAAGGCGGCGGAAATTTGCACTCTGGACGTAGTTAAAATAAAAATTGGAATTTCATCCAATGGTAAGTACTGCAATTTATCATTGACTTTCGTCCAATCAAGATGCGGATAAGCCATGGCCAAAGTTCCGTTCCACGTGGCCACTTTTCCAGAACTTCTTTCAAAAATTATTTTAGAATCTAATTTCCATCCAGAATAAAACATCCCATCAATATCGATTAAGAAATGGCCGAGTTCCATCCGAGTTGGCCATATTCCAGAATTTCTTTCAAAAATCATTTAAGACCCCCATTTTCATACACCATATCAAAATTTATCATAATCGACTAAAACCGACCGAGTTCTGTCCCTAGTGGCCTTACTTAATTGGAAATCTGGAATCCTTAGAGGTACTAACACCGCCGTATTTCCTCATTTGGAACTCGCTAACAACGCCTCTCAAATAACAATATCCAAGCCCAGAAAATCATCCCGTTTCGCTGAACAATAACACTATGTGAGCTTTCAGAACTTTTTTCAAAAATTATTGAAAAGTCTCCTTTACACCCAACATATCCAATTTCATCATAATCTGTTAAGAAATTACCGAACTCCGACCCAGGTGGCCATATTCCAGAACTTCTACCAAACATCATTTAACAATCCCATTTCTAACCACCATGTTGAATTTCATCATAATCAGCTAAGCAATGGCCGAGTTCCCTCTCTGGTGACCATATTCCAGAACTTCATGCAAAAATTATTTAATAATCCCATATCCATTCAAAATACAAATTCCCATTAATATCGGCTAAGAAATGACGGAGTTCCGTCCCAGGTGCCCATGATGCAGAACTTCTTCCAACAACTATTTAAGAATTTCATTTCCATCCAACATGACCAATCCCAAATAAATGGCCGAATTCAATAAAATTTTGTAAACCGAAGACACTTTAAGTTTTATTTACAAATCATTTTGTTATACGGTCAATTTTACAAACTACGATAAACTGGCATACGATAAATTGTCCACATTATAAATAGTGTTCTCGGTAAATTGTGTCCACGGTAAACTGTTCTACGGTTAAATGTTCACGATAAATTGAAACACTATAAATTGTTTACGATAAAGCGACCGTCATCCTTTGCAAGTATCTTGAAGATACATACATTCAGATTGTTTGTTTAGTTTAGACAATCTGAAGTTTGTCGACTTCGTTTAATGTGAATCATTTGTAAGACTTGTCTTGTTCGATAATTCGATTCTTGTTCTATAACTTCGATATTTTCCATAAAAACCGAATGGTTCGATTCATGCAGATGAGTGGACAAACTACATGGGTTTGCAGTATTTTGACCATCTACAATTTTGTTTAAACGTATTGCATCCTTTTCTATGTTGGCAAAAAAGAGAGCATAAAAGTTGTTTAATCTGGCCAATATATATTGTGTTACAAGTACAAGGAACTTTATATACAACTTCTTTTTTACTATTTAAAGGTGTGGAATCTTTCAAAGATGAGAAAACAGATTTTCCTAAGAAGTTATTAGCTTTTCCCACAACTTTCAAATTAAATTTTTTGAGGCAACCACTAATTTGTTCATGTAAATTTTTTACATATGGGATTCCAATATAACTAACATTAACCACCTCTGGTTGAGGAACAACTTCTACAGATTGATTATCTATATTTAAATTTTTATATAAAGTTGAATTTATAATTGGTCTAATAAATGGATTTGGATAACCTTTCTCTAAGTGGGTATTTTTTAGTAACTGACAATTATCTTGAAAAATGGGGTCCGATAAAAGAATAATCTTGTCACATAATAATTTCACGGTATTACGTTTCTAAGAAATTGGAAGATGAGAATCGAAATTAAGGTATCTACCAGACCATGTAGTTTTGTGAAACAAATCAGTCGAAATTGAACCATTAAGATTATGAATTATTAGCAAATCTAGAAAAGCCAATTTCTTCCTGTATTGCTCTTAATATCTTTCCACTTTTCACTTACTAATTTTAATACCAAAATACTATCTATATTATTAAACAAAGAAATGACATCTAATGATAATATGGTTTGTCAGTAAAAGTTTTCCTTTAAAATCAAACGAATTTTTTATATTAGTATTTGATTTACCTACAGTTTTATTCAAAATATCTGATAGAAAAACTGACAATTGATATAATGGCGTACCAATGAAGCTAACTATAGGTCTATAAGGTATGCCAGTTTTGTGAATTTTTGGCAAACCGTACAACTTTGCCACGACCCCATGGTAGCTCTTAAGTTTATTCGATTCATACATAAGCTGCGTTTTTTTTAAAACAATCAGTATCATTATACCATTAGCCAATTTTGGTTTCAGCAATATTTGTTTGTGAATTTTTAGTAACGGAAAATAATTCTTCATCATAGTTGGCTTTTATGTCAGTAGTAATTATGAAAATCTGAATCGGTTTTATGAAAATCTTTTTTTTTTAGTTTTAATTAAATCCTACTCTACTTTAATTACTACTGATAAATACGCCAACTATGATGAACAATTATTTTCCGTTACAGGAAATTCACAAACAAATATTGCTGAAACCAAATTTGGCTGAAACCTCTAATATTAAAGCTAAGCCTGCTTTCCGAAAGCAAAACAGCTAAGGTTAAATGGGAAAATAGTTGTAGGCCAGAAAAATACAATTTGGATAAAAATGTTATGAAAATATTTTTCCTATTTCCCTATTCCCAGGGAAAGCCAGATTAGTACCACTGTGGCACTAAATTGGTAATTCGCCGGGAATAGGCAATTGGGGAAAAAGTTTATACGTAATTTCTATTTAAACATTTGTTTCGAGCATACTCAGGTAAAAGGTTAGTGTTAGTTTTTTTGAAAATAAAACTAAATGGGGATTAATTTTCAATTTTTATATATTTACATTAAACTGTTCTCCTTAGTAGGCCGGAAAAAAATATTTGAACTGAAATTACATATACATTGAAGGTTAGCCAGATCAATGTTGTGTATATTCAGCTTGCTGTTATATTCGCATAGCTATGTCTGATTTCTTTGAAAGAATATTTATTAAAAGGTTACCACTGGTGAGGCCTATTAATGACAACAAGTGCACTTAAGTTGAATTTTTACTTTATCCTAAATTTTTATTACATTAAAGTTCGTTTTTATATAAAATTTAATGTTGCCCAAGCAGTTTATATACATACAAAGAAATACAAACATATGTACAGTGAGTCCATTTAAAATTCGAACAAACGTAAAATACAAATATTCAGTAGATTAATATGATGGTAAGCGGACCTAAAATAATTTTTAGTTTTATTATCAGAATGTTTTTATTCATTTATTACTGTAATGCAATATGTAAAAAAATAATAATAAATTCATTCATAAATTGACAAAATAATTAATTAAATAAAAAATGGCACAAATTCATCACAATTTTATATACGGACATAGCTAGTACTAGTTTTTCTTTAATTTCATAAATTTGAATTTCTGCAATTTAACGTTTAATACTTTGTTGCATATCCTTATAGTTTCAGCACAGATTTTAATCTTCTTAGCATTAATCGAACTAATTTTTGTGTTAATTCTGGCCTAAATTTTATTCCATTCTTTCTGAAGAATAAATTGCAATTGAATCCGGGTCGAAATATGATGTTGCTCAAGTTGGTTTATGTCTGGAGACTGAGGTGGTGTTTTCAAAACCTTTGGGCTAGTTAGATAGTATATATTCTTAAACAAGATATGCCTTATGTTTTGGGTCGTTGTCTTGATACGATAGTATTAAAATTTTTCTAAGATATTCAGTTTTTCAGCACTCTGTTTTAAGTTATCATTCATTTTTAAATAATGCGCCCATTGTAAGCATAGCTTCTGATGACTTTTTGAATAGTTTCAGTACAAACAATTTTGCCATAGTGTTCCTCCAACTCGGAATTCAACTTTGGAGCATTAATTATTGGATTATATCGAACCTGTTGAATTATCCATCGCTTAATCTGCTGGTTTAATAGAGTTGGTCGACCTTTTTGTGGTATAGATTCAATTCTATACTCAGTTTTATATCTTTTGATTATATCAAAAACGATACTTTTGCCTAAATTTAAAATTTTTACAATTGCACGGCAAGATTTTCCCATTGCATGATGGAAAATTACCAATTGTCGCTGGTCAAACGTTGTAGTTTTACCTTTTTGTCCCATATTTAACTGTTAATTTAGTTTATCTACTCGATTTGAATTTTGCGCACAAACCAAAATATTACTACAAATTTTTTCTTTCTTTTTTAGTTCTCACTTACAGCATACAAAAATTTGAAGGGCATTCTCTTAATATTTCTATTTTTGAAATGCAAACCACGTAGACCATACAAATTAGTATTTTGTCCGAATATTAAATTGCGGTGAATTTGTGCCATTTTTATTTAATTAATTATTTTGTCAATTTATGAATGAATTTATTATTATTTTTTTACATATTGCATTACAGTAATAAATGAATAAAAACATTCTGATAATAAAACTAAAAATTATTTTAAGTCCGCTATGATAGTAATTAATCTAATGAATATTTGTATTTTATGTTTGTCCGAATTTAAAATGGTCTCACTGTAAATACAAAAAGTGTTTATAGTACAAATTAAAATTAAATTATATCTGGTGGTGTACGGTATCCGGATGTGCAGTAGACTGATTATTTGCATGTTGTGTCTTCAACATATATATTCTTGGCCCCTTATGCATCCGGAAGTGGATCTGCCTGCTGGGCTCCGACGGACTGAATGATATCTTATTTTTCTAAGCATTATGCAAGCAATAACAGCAAGAATTACTGGGAGGAACAGATATTTCACCACGTAATGGTGATAGTCATGCACATTTACATCGGCTGTTGATGTCTCTAACAGTCGCTTTTAGTGCTGCATTGAGGTCTCCATAGCTTCAATTTCCGATAGGGTTGTTGTTGAGGTCAATTTCATCTCTGTCCTGTGATTTTCCTTTATCAAATCACATAAGTTAAATTGTGGCATAAATGATATTTCGAGTTTACTGCTGGATGTCTTAAATCCCGACAATGTATCTCGCTTCAAGATGCATATTGGATAAAGTTCCAGAACCCCAGCTCCTTCAATGAAAATAGTGGTTATTTCAGTTGTCCTACTGCTATCGTTTTCTCATATGAGGTTGCAAAGCGTTCTGGATTTCATCACGGACATCCAGGCGTTGTATCTACGCAGAGGGATAAATAGTGTAGCGATATTCATTTTGTTGATTTTACAGCTTGTTGAGAGACATCCAATTGGTATGAGTATAGTTGCACTTCACAATTGCTTCTATTTGTGTTATAACCGTACAGTGTTGATGGATGTTGCAAAGATATTCTCCGTTGAGGGAAGTGCATGCGAATTGAGTTTAGCGGCAGAAAGTGTCATATATTGATTTTGTTGTAACGTGATCATCAGGTAGTTCGCAGTTGATTTGATGTGTGCATATTCCAGCTGATGAATGGTAGGGACTGGTATGACTTGATATATTGTAAATTAAATTGTGCTCTCTGAACCAGTGGAATTTTGACTTCGAATATGAATATATTTCCTATTTTTATTGTTTTGGTTTGACTTACCTTGTACATGGCAGCTATGTCATTGACTCGAAAGGGTATGTCTTAACTTGGTGAAACCCTTGATCTCAAATGATTCCTCGAAGCTGATGTGAAGAGCTATTTCTCGAATTTTTTACTGGTTGCTTCATAAAAATGTTTAATCAAATTCATCGTTGATTGAAGTATCGACATCTGTTGTAGTAGTAATTTCTGGTTTTGGTGTTGATTTGCATTTAATTTTCCGATGCTGTCCTTGTAGGCGTTACCGACACGTTGGTCAATTACGCCGAATAGTTCATTAGCAATCGTGCCAATAAAATCAAGTTTATTATATTATTTTGCTCTTTTAACTCAATGTGGGACGATTTTATTCCCGTTTATGCATAATCTGCTCAGCTATTGAGTACAGTGCTCAAGATAGTCTATAGTTCAGCCAAATATTGTGGAAGATTAAAGTACGTTATAATCTTCCACTCACAGTTGATTTGATTACTTTGACCTTTTTTATCAAGGGTAATTCCAAGATGAGAGATGAACCGATTACTGAGAGTGTATGCAACAATAGCCTATCTGTTGTTAGTGGTTCTTCTTTTGGCAGAGCTGAGAGTTTTGTGATGGCCTTCTATTAGACAAACGAGATCCCCTATAATGATTTGTGGCTTCGTATGTAACCACTTTGGACGTTGTTGCAGCCTTCGAAGATATTTGGTGCTCCATCTCTTCCAAAAGTCTTGTTTTAATTTTTCCAGTAGCTGCCACCTTGACAGTCTATTGATATTTAATTCATTACAACACCTTCGGGCACTGTTGTTATTGATAAACCTATTAGGAAGTAACCTGATGTAAGTATTTTTAGATCATTTACGTCATTAGATTTTGGGCATAAGGGTCTAGAATTTAGCACTGCCTCTATTCGATTTAAACGATTGCCAATTCTTCGTAGGTAATTGTTGTATTCTCCAAAATCTTCTTCAGGTGAGTTTTGACTGACTTCACACCAGCTTCCTATAATCCACCAAAATGCGATGATGGTGGTAGTTAGGAGATTTTTCATTTTTTTCTGCTGGTTGTTGGCTCCAATGGAATTTGTTGCGTTGCCACTGTACATGTACCAAATTTTTAGTACTTTTGTACTGTTGTAATATTTTTTGTACTGTTGTTTCTATCGGCCTCATTCTTAACTTTACTCGTCAGTTTCATTGGATTTATTGGATGTTCTTTGTTTATAGGAATGGAGCAATACAATAATGATGTTTCACTTTTTTTTGTATATTGGTAAAATATATGGCGATAGCGCTAGAGAGAATCCGGATTTCAATCATCGGAATTTCGAGCAGCTGACCTAGTCCTAATATGAAAATGTCGACGAAGCATTAATTTAGTATTAGTCAGATTATGCTCGGTAGTTGTAAGACTTGCTTCTCAATTTGCTTGACCAACAATTAACTTTGTGTTTTGGTCTAAATCTAGAGATAAAAAGCGAAATGGAAAAATCATGATTGTCCATACGATTTGAAAAAAATAAGAGAGGTTTTTGGTATTTGTGATATAAACAAGGATTCGATTGCCCAATACGGCTTTTTATATCTTGTCGGTTGTGACGTTATCTACTTCGTTTAAATCATTCCACAGTATATCTGTAAAACGGGAGCGACAAATCGACAAATAATTTCTCTGTATTTATAAAGAGAATAAAAATAATAATACATAAAAAGTCCGTGTGTAATGTCTTTTCATGGCCTTCATCGATAATCATAAAACTGTACGAGGTTAAATTTAGCTACAAAAGAATTTCCCCTTCCAATGTGTTAAAGGTGTCCTACACCTTCCAAACGAATTATGCATGCATGTTGATTGTCAAGTCTAAGGTAGATTTTTATACAACACGGACGGCCTACATACGGCTATACGACAACGTTATTTACAAGCAATTATTTTTTTTACTGCTATAAATCCGGTGAGATACAAATATTAAGTGTCAGTTTGATTTTACCAGACTAAAACTTTGTATTGTGTGTTAGGGTTCATATTTGGCCAAAAAATTAGTTTTGACCCTGATATATGCAGATAAAGTTTCACATTTAGTAGGATTTTGAATCGATGAACTTGTAAGACCATTACACTTTTATTTGGCTGAGCAAATTTTTGTGTTTTAACAGTTTGAAAGCACAAAACGTTTCTCAAGCAAGCGAAATTTGCGCGTATTGCGTATTGACGATGTGATTATGTGGTGTACGTATTTATTTTTTCGGTACTAAAGCAGCTAGGGTATATACATTTTTTCGATTATTTTGTTTTCCGAGCATAGTGACATATTTTATAAACATACTACATATATATGTATTGCTGTATTATAGTACTCGTATTATACAAAAACTTCAAAAAAGGTTCAGATTTTTCAAATATCGGAAAAGAATGAAACTTTCCATCTTAAAGTTGCTCCGATACCGAAAATTGGTCATGTGATAAGTCGAGACGAATTTTTTACATACAACTTCAATAATTCAAGTACAATATAGCATTTGCGGTTTAAAATCTATATTCCAGTTATAGGTCCTGTTTCTTTGTTATCTCTTCTCCTTCTCCGTATATTATATCGCAATTACCTTTGTTCAAATATTTGTTAATTTTAAATTATATGCTTGGGCGATTCATAAAAGTCAAAAATGCTAAACTGCCCTTTCTAAATTTACGCAGAAATAAAAAGAAACTTAAACAATTTGTAAGGCTAATTTTGAATCACAATCAAAGTAAATGTCCACTAATTAATTTAATCAATTAGGATATTTCAAGATACTACAACAGTAAAATTTTCAATTTGTTAACCAATTTAATTAAAAAATGCAGAATATTTAAAAAATCAAATGAAAGAAGCTTTGATTCATCAAAATATTTATGACAAATTTTTTTTTGAACTACCCAGCACAAAACCAAAATCGCCCAAAAAAGATATTTCGAATATTTGTTCATATTAAGCATTTGGTTGATCTTAAAAAATAATTTGCAAATTATACAAATTTTCATTTTCAACATATTATACTCGTCGTATGAAAATATTTTTCATTAATATTTGAATTTGTAAAGGAAAATGAAAGAAAAATCCATTTCCCCATAATAAAATATGAAATTTTCATTTCAATATTGTATAGCGTACACAAAGCAAAAAACCCTCGTTTCATTATTTTTATCTGCCTTTGTGTATCTGTAACAATCCGCAGTACGATACTTGACAGTTAATTATTTAAGTATGAACGTTTATATTTTTTGATATTATAGAAAAACTATTTCAGTTTTAGTATTTTAATTTTATCGCCAAAAAAATGATCGTTTATTTTAATGGGCGCTCGCTCTATATATACGCTCTACAGTCTCTATTCTATCTATACTCTATATATAATAATTATATAAAGAAGGGTGACGATATATAAAACGACTTGTGCTAAAGTTATTTTCACTGCTGTTAATATAGATAAGTAAAGCATTTAATTAAAAATTAATTATTAATTACGTTAATTAATTTAATCGTGTAAAATATTACACAATTTTCATAATGTGAGTGCATCGTTGCGTATAAATCTGGATATGGGAATTTATCACAGGATTTGTGGCCCCCCATATTTAATAAAAATGTTTCGGTATTTAGGGGGGTAACACAATTTTGAGTCATGTAATTTGTTTTGCCCTCATTAAAATTTACCTATGTCTATAGAATTTTCCCTTCATTAATTTTCGTTTACTTTTCCATTACATTAAAAATTAAACGGTATTTCTAAATTAAACTATCTACGTTTAATAATATAGATTTCCACGACTCGAGTACCTTTAATTTGTGCGCCTCGTACAACCTCGCCGTTAAAAACATTTTCTGATTGTGCTGCAAAAAATGGAAATGAACAATAAAATAAGCAGAATCGAATACACTCGTAAAACGTGGAAAAATATCGGGAAATATAAAATAAAGTACCAATAAATCTGTTTCATGCTACTTTTATTGTTTTAATATTTGATGGAAATTAAATCTATGTATGTATGTGAATGTTTAGGAATATAGAAAACAAAAAAATGTAAACATTTTTCGATTGCAATAATGAAATAGGCTTTCGATGACTCCATTCGCCAACTAACCCCCTCAGCAAAGTATATGTAACTGGAGTTTTTGTTCGTGTTTTTGTTTCCTCTTCCGGTACAGTTTTATAGACAGTTTATTTTAATCTATTTTTTGTAATCACTTTAGTGTAAAGGAAAAACGTTTTTTTGAAAAACGAGAAACTATGGATTATAGTAGTTTTTTTAAATTATTCAAGGGGGGAAAGGCGCGTCGGCTTAGAAGGTCAATACATCAGCCTAAACGTCAACATCATCCGCTCGTGGCGCTAACTAAGTGGCAACTGAGAAATGGTGGGAAAACGAACCCCGAGAATCTAGCAAATGATATTCTCTTAACATTGACCCCTTACCAATTTCTCTGGTTATATTGGTAGCGGCTTCGATAGTCAGTCCTTAAAGCAAGAAGTTCACAACAATAAGGGGTTTTTACGGCTGGTGGTACACCAACTGCCCAGTTAGGTAATCAGGCTCAATGAGTTCTGGGGTTAAACCAAACATTATGATGCCCATCCATTCGAAGCTCAAAAATATATACACTAGAGAGCAATTGAAAGTTGACGACAGCAATTTGTGAATCGGCTCATTCGGAATAAATTAAAGTATTTCAAATGTTGTGTTTATTTATTATTTCATAAATGTATAACATTTTTAATTAAAGAAAAGTTCATTCTTATGTTGCTCATTAGGTAAAAATTAAAAATCACTTTGATTGTTTGCAAATAGAAGGAGCAAATGCAAGTTTACATTATGGTGCAAAATTAAGTTTACGATGAGAAAATGCCCTAAATTTGGAATTAAACACAAAATATTGGGTACGAACATAAGTTTATATTAGAAATTTGTTGCCTCACCTTTGTTTTGTCTCACTGCTGCTAAACGTTGTGGCATACTAAGTACTAGATTTTGTAAGATTTCGATTGGTATTTTAAAATTGTTCCTGAAGTGTCGCCCAAAAAAATGTTTTTATTAATTCTAGCCCTCAGTGGAATTTTAGAGTCTAATATTGACCACAAGTGTTCTATCGGATTTATATCTGAAGACTGGCGTGGCCAATCCACCGTTTCAATGCAACTTTCAGTAAAATGATTTTTAGCAGTCCGAGATGTATGCCGGATTATCTTACTGGAAGATAAATTGGCCTAACCCCATTTTGACAGCTGATTCTGTTAATTTGTCCTGTAGTACGTTTACGCATAAACTGCCAGTCGTCCTTTCGACAATTTTGACCAGCTTTCCCACTACTTAGATTTAGAGAAACATCCCCAAACCATATGATAGAACCGGGTGTACTACGAAATCCCGGTTTTCAAAATCCTGGTATCAAAGACCCGGTTTTCTTTTCTTCTAGTTCTAAAGTCTTGACTTTAAAAACAATATTTTTTATTAATTCAGACCGGCCAGGCTAATAATATTTTAGGACGTAGAAGTTGGGATCAGCAAACAACATGTCGCACTGTCTATAAAATTTCAACAAAATTCGTTTAGAAATGGCCTAGTTCCAACTCTATTGGCTGCTTTATCGAAAAATAATTTTATAATCATATTTCCATTGCACGTATCGAATTTCAACAAAATCTGTTAAGAAATGGCCAAATTCCATCCTTATTAGCCATTTTCTAGAACTTTATCGCAAACACATTTTTGAATTTTGTCAAAAAATCATTTAAGAGTCCCATGTGGGTATGTCAAATTTTAAAAATTCAAACCGTGATTTCATAAAAATCGGGATTTTTTTTATACAAAACCGGGATTTTGAAAACCGGGATTTCGTTACATACCCGATAGAACCATCTACATGTTTAACAGTTTTTTGACTGTAGTCATTTTTAAGGCGATCTTCTTTCCTGCACCAGACTCGTTTTCTCTTTTTTGGGTTTTTCAATTCGAACTTGGATTCGTCACTCCAAATTATCTGTTCCAATACTCGGGTGGACTGTTTTCATGAGCCTTTGAAAAATTCACTCTCTTTGTTTTATTAACAGTGCTAATTATTCAACGTTTCTTGGCAATATAGTTATTTAGACCAGAATCTTTTAACCTTCGTCGCATAGTCCATGCCGAACATCTAGCTCTGTATCTTCTTTTAGCATTCTCGCAGATTTAGTAGGATTCCTCCTTGCTTCAAGGTATCATCGTCGATCGTACTGGTTGGTTGTCTTAATTTATGCCCACCTCCATGTAATGATTCAACGTTTCCTTCTTTATAATATTTATCTATGTACAATTTTTTTGCACTTTGCTTCGAAATGTTGAATAGCCCACCGTAAGTAGATCCATTTTCACGATTTTTCACAATTAATTTTCGAATTTCTTCGGATTTTCTCATTTTGCACTAAATACTTACATTAATACTAAAGCCTTAAAAAAATAATTATTAATTTAAGTTATTTTCACGATTCTTTAATGTTTTGTTTCGTTAACTTATATTTGCACTACTACATCAACTTTATTATGTACTGAAAAACAAAGCACAAAATGGAACTCATTTTGACAGTTCCAACTTTCGTTACGTTTTTGAAATATTTCATGGAAGATATGCATGAAAATCAAAAATATCCAGTTACTTGAGTTATGGGTTTTTGTTCCACAGTTCATAGTAAAACTTGTAATAAAATGGAACTTGACCGTGGAACTTAGTTCCAACAATTGTTCCATAAAAATTGAAATATGTTGGAAGTAGCGATACTTGGAAAATTAATAAAAATCGAAAATTTTTCGTTAATCTTACTTTTGTTTTTGGTTGTTATAAGCGATTTTAGTCGCAATACAAATATGTTCATTAAAATAATCGATAGAATCAGATTTGAGATAATGGTTTTCATAAAGTTATTGCTTTTCATTGCGAATGTGTTGCGTCAACTTTCAATTGCTCCCAAGTGTAGATCACCTCCTAGAAAAATCCTCTCCTTGAAGAAAAACAAAAATTTTATACTACAGAGAAGACTTAGCGAAATAGAAAAATGACATCACGACTTAACAATGAAATCGGCAAGTTAAAAAAAGTAAATTTGGAGTTGCGAAACACTAGACTGATAAAAGTTTTGGAAACTCATCGTACCAGTTATAATGGAAAAAGTACAATTGTCCACCAATTTATTAACGCTATATGTTCCGTACGAATGATGAGAAACTTTCTCGCCAGAACTTGGTGAGCACAAGCAAAAGTTATTGAAACGACCGGACCATTTTGAGTGAGTTGTGTAATTTTGGATAGAGCTGAAATTAAGTTCTTGCAATGTCGTCTTATTCGGTAAGATTACAAAATGTAATGGATTCGCTTACAAAATGTAACCTGATTTCAAAATATGTAATACCGTTAGTTTGCTGCTAAACATGTCAATACCATAATCCTATAATCATTTTGAACCGGAAACTCAGCAATATTTTTTTTTTAGCCTTACTGATTTTGAACGTTTAAAATTTATTTTCACAGATTCCGCGTGTTTCGGTTATTTAGAGTTAGTTGTGTAATTTTGGGTAGAGCTGGGGTTGAGTTGCTGCAATATATTGTCTTATTCGTCAATCGTCTGCAATCCAGGTTCGATTAGACAATGTGACCTGATTTCAAAATACGATTTTTCCAATAACCACGCTTTCCATACGAAACCTATTTATTATTATTTTATTATTTTATTCATTCAATAAATGTTTTAAGTTCTTACGAACTTATTCCATCAGGTTTTAACAGGAATTTTATGTAATGTGGATACCTATTTCAATACAATTAATACCTACAAACATGACAATAACCAAAATTTAAGTATTATTATACTAACTAATTATATAAATAAAAGCAAAAGCGATAATCTAATAAAAAAAAAACAACAAAATTTAAATTTTTAATTCAATGATGAAAAATACTTTTTACGAAACATAATTGGTGTTTTAGAATTTTTAATTACACAATTCAAGGAGTTCCATATGCACTCCCCTGAAAAAAACGGGGAATTCATAAGCCTACATCTGTTAATAGCAGGCACCAATAGTTGATTGCGGTGATTAGATGAGGTTGTTAGTTTGTCGAGGGTATAACAAGGTTGTTGACATTTCAGAAACTTAATATGTACAAACACGAATTCGTAAAACTGCTCTAAAGAACCGCCCAGTAATGAATTATTGAGATGGGAGATATGGTCATATTTCCTTAAGCCAAAGATATATCTTAAACATGAATTAAAAATAGACTGAAGTTCAATGAAATTCTTTTTTTCAATTCAAACAAAACAACGCCATCATATAAAAGATGTGGAAGTACGTCAGATTTTATAATTTGGAGTCTTGTTTTAGAATCGAAAAATCTAGTAGTAGACCACAACATTCTCAATAATAACACAACTCTGCGGCAGACAGCTTTAATATGATAATTCCAACACATGGTTTTATCAAAAATTAAGCCCAGATTGCAAACAGCATCGGAGTAATCGACATTTAATCCATTAACATGAATTTTAGAGAAATGGTCCGTATTACGATTAGTGGAAGATATAATGATGCTTTGCATTTTGCCACTGTTCAAATCCAATTTATTATTTATTGACCACTGTGTTATAAGTTCAATATCGAAATTGACCGCAGTGATGGAATTCGAGATCTCAGTAGGGCGACAATACTTGTAGATTTGAAAGTCATCAGCAAATAAATGATATTTACTGTTGGAAATTATAGATGGCAAGTCGTTTATGTACATCATAAATAGAAATGGTCTTAAGACTGACCCTTGAGAACGATCCAGCAGATACGACAAAATTAAGCGACAAGCTGACACCGTGAATTTAAAACAAGAATGCAATTTCTTAATCAAAATTGAGTGATTAATTTTGTCGAATGCCTTTCTGAAATCTAACAATACAAGGATGCATATCATTCCTGAATATCATCATTGATATAAAGTAAAGCAGTGCTAGTACTGTGATTAAGTTTGTAGGCTGA
The DNA here is from genome assembly GCA_947310385.1 of Nephrotoma appendiculata. NCBI lineage: Eukaryota > Metazoa > Arthropoda > Insecta > Diptera > Tipulidae > Nephrotoma > Nephrotoma appendiculata. The sequence goes on along the minus strand of OX371224.1, from coordinate 14,715,980 downwards.
TTGAAATGTCGAAAATAGTTTACTGGATTCAACAAACAACAAAATTTGTGATTGGAGTATCTTTTCAAATACTTTAGACAACGCAGGTAACAAACTAATAGGCCGAAAATCGGATAAGCTGGTCGGCATCTTCTCTTTAGGTATAGATACAATTATTGAATGTTTCCACTCAGATGGAAAAACGGAAAACGTAATTAGACTATTAAATACATGCAATATATAACAGCCATATGGGGTGCAAGAGCAACTTCAGGAATTTTATTCGTATTTCATCAATACCAGTTGCATTGGATTTAATAGAATTGAAAGAATCCATAAACTCAGCAAAGTCAATATTTCTAAAGCTGAAAATTCCCTCAACTACTGTAGAATTAATAAGATCGTTCATAATATTGGTATCAGACAGTGCTGGATCAACGCTATTAAACGAAAAGTAATTGTTAAAATCGTCTGAAGAGAACTGGTCAGTTTCTTAGCAGAAAAAATGGACCAACAGAATTTTCCAAAACACTTTCAAGGGTAATGATGGATTTAAAACGACAGAAAAATATTTTGCTTTTTCCCGCTTAATGACGTTATTAATTCGGTTTCTCATGACCCTACATTCATGATATAAACACTCATTTTTGTGTGCTTCCATCGACGTAAAATAAAGTCTCTCAGATTTATCATGTTAACAATAACATTATTAAACCATGATGGACGGATTAGGTCGTAAGTTTATAGTTCCCAGTGGAACGGATTCCTCAAAAAAGGCTCTAATAAATTTCGTTAGGCACTTAACTTTTCCATTGGGATCAGGAATATAATAAAGCAAATCCCAATCTAATTTATCGCATTTGCTGTACATAAGCGATAAATTTATATTCTTGAAGTCGCGAAAAGTAAAACTGGGAATTGCTTTTGTATGTTCAATACTGTACGAGAGAAATAAAAAATCATGGTCGGTAAATCCCACAGATACTTGATTCAAAAACGTTTCTTTATCCGTATTTGATATTATCCAGTCCAATAAAGAAGACGAATTTTTGGAAAAATATGTAGGCTCGCAGTTAATGGTTTTTAGGCCAAACTTGTTCAATAAATTTTTCATTTTTCTTGTATTCGTATTAAGGTTTTTCAGATCGCAATTGAAATCACTACACCGTAAAATAAGATTATAACCAACACTGTAATTTTCGAGTATGATCTTTAAATCATCACAGTGTTTTGTCTTAGGAGGTTTATAGACTAGCATTAACAAAATTTTACTGCTACCAAATGACATTTCAATTACAAAAACTTCCAAATTGTGAGCACAGTGTTGATTAATAATTTTGAAGCTAATGTAAGATTTAAGATAAACACAAATCCCAACGCCTCTTTTATCATTATCTAGTCGGAATACAAATGGACGCATCAGGAATACGATCATGAAGCCACGTCTCAACAAAACAAAGGTTCACGCCATTTATCATATGTTTTATCTAATCAATTTTAGGAATAACACTGCGAGTGTTTAAAAATGAGATATTAAGCCCAACACATCTATTTATAGAAGCCTGAAGTAAAGTATTATTAATTAAAGAGGAGGGTGCACACGAATTTATCCCTAAATTAGTCATACAAAATTCCAGAACGTTTCGTAAAAAAGATGAGGAAATATAAATTAGAAAATATTTTGTTCACTAAAAATAAACAAATACTACAAAAATTAATTACTAAGTTATCGCAGCACAAATAATAAATATTACTATCACTATAAACTATCATAATAATATAAACACTAAGGTTAGGTTAGGTTAGGTTTCAGTGGTTGCTATCGTACGCTTAGGCCAATTATGGCCCATTGTGATACCACAGGATCCGACATCATGAACTCTCTTAAACCCATTTAGTACTATTAATATAGCGTAAAAGATCTCGCACATTACAGCTTTCGAGGTCACAGAGGCTGCCCATAGTTTATTTTCCCAAGTGATCATGTCTTCTACCAGTTAGCGCAGGGCACGAGCAAAGGAAGTTGTAATGTACCAAATTTTGGGTAATCAATGTCTCTAAACCACGGATACGTATATTCAATATTACCCGTTGAGTAAACGATAATAACCCAAATAACAATCAAAACAGATACCACAACAACAACAACAAAAATATAAAATAAAATTTGTGGAGTACATAGTGTGATTGTTATTGTTGTGCTTATACGGGTAACATCCGTAAAGCGTTTTTGTTTTGGACTTCTAGCTTGCATTTTTGATGGGTTCAATTTTTGATATGTTAGAACAAACGAAAGTTAGACTCTACCTGTTCTTTTTATAAGAACGGTATTAACCAAACCAACAACTAATGTTTTGGTATTCAGTTAAGTTGCTACCGATCATTCGATTTTTGTGCTTGGAGCAGCATTATCATCATATCGAGTACACAAGTCAAGAAGATAAGATAATTAAGTTTATAATATAACTTAAAAATCAATTTTCACAAAGAAAAAAAAATCAAATAAATATGTGTTTTGGTCCCAATTAAATTATTGGTGACATCCTAGTAGTGAGTGCGTTGAAATAAAAAGTTAATAACATTGATCCAGGTAGATGTAGAAATGATGTAGAATTTATACCAGTAAATCTCGGTAGATTTTTAACGAGCCGCATTTTTTTGGAATATTTTTTTAATAGAGTGCAGACGAAATTTCGTGTTCTTCCGGTGAATTCGGCGGGCCAGTGATCACCGTCATCAGTCACTGGAAATTTATTTAAACGTGGGTGGATAATCACGGCCCGCATGTTTAATCCCGTACCCAAAAAAATATCAATACGGTACAATTCCGCTGGCACACATTCGGTAACGCCCCTGGCTGGAGTGAAATAAACGTTCGCTTATTCTTTATTATTATATTAATTAGTTCATTCAAATTTATTTCTTACATTAATTTTTAAGTCATTCTTTAATTAGTTAAGTAGTGTTTAGTGTTTTCTTATAATTAATTCACATTTTTTTATTAAGTCGTTTTTTTTGAGGTTTTTTTTTGAATGATCTTGTTTGGTGGTGTGAATAAATATAATTAACGTGTGTTAAAAACAAAGGTCAGTGCACCTGTATGTGAGGGTGTCCATTCTCTTGGAGGGAACCTTGAGCGCTCGAGTTTCTACAGAAAGAGGGTAAGTTTCTTTTCAATAGAAATAAATTAAAAATTATATATATTTACGCCACTTTTTTCTAAAAAAAAAAGACGAAAAAAAAAATATCAAAATAAATTTCGAGTAAAATTGGATCCTCAAAATTTCGTAGGATAGGGTAGTATTAGTGGTACCGTGTAAGCATAATATTAAAGAGTAATTAAGAAATATAATGCTTATAGGACCGTTTGTTATGAAACATTAAGTTTTTCCTTTGATTTGGAGATGAGAACAATGAAGGTCATGGTGGTCACTGGTGTATGGATATCTGATAAAGTCCGTTTTATTATGTAGTTTTCTGTTGCTTAACCTTGCCCCAAACCGATGTACTGTTATCCAGGTCCAAATTTAAAGGTGTATCTTTTCCTTAACAACAAAGATAGACGAAATACTACAAAGTGAGCAACCCTTCTGCTCCTCGTCCATACAGCTCTACAGAAGTCAGTTGCATCCAGACCCAGCTTTCTTGCATGTTCTCCAAAAAGGCAGTGCCCAGCCCAGTAACTATCCTCACAATTCTACCTAAATCACGCTTACTTAGTGTGATTAAGATCTTGGAGCGATTCAAGTTCAGTTCAGGCCATACTTGCTTTGCTACCCTGCCAGTTGAACTAACGATCCACCTAGCATTTGTCAAGGCAACTGCTTTCAGCATAGACATAGGCCTTTCTACACGTTCTCTCCCTGGTTCCAGTTCGAGAGTCGTACCGTACCTTGCTAACTCGTCTGCCGTGCAATTTCCCTCAACGTCAGAATGGCCCGGAACCCAGACCAACTGGATATTGAAATGTTCACTCATCTCGTTTAGAGATGTGTGATAATCCAACGCCACCCTTGACGCTAGTGAAACTGAATCCAGCGAAAGAATGGTCGCCTGACTGTCCACATAGATAGTGATATCAATTAACGATATTACATTATGCTTCAACCAATTCATGACCTCTTCAATCGCTAAAACTTCAGCCTGGTACACACTGCAGTACTCAGGCAGACGAAAAGATAAACTAGCATTAAATTCTGCACAGAATACACTCGCTCCCACTCTATCATCGAGCTTGGAGCCATCGGTGAAGAATTTAGCTGACCCAGTCTCCATAATGAGACCACTATTCCAATCCTCCCTAGAGGGGAGAATCACGTTAAAAAGCTTTCCAAAACACAACAATGGTGTTATGTAGTCTAAATTCGCCAGGTCATGCCTCACTGAATTGACTACATAGTTGAGTGCCCTTTTTGCAGGCACTTCCACCCCAAAGGCGCTGATAGCCGGGCGGCCGTATTAACCGCCATTTGCTTGCCACGATATCCAACGGGAGAAGGTACATCAAAACCTCTAGGGCACTAGAGGTTGTATGTTAACTGGTTGTATGTTCCTGTATGTTAACTTCTCCAGAGCTGGCCACCATACGCTCACACCATACAGCAGTAGGGGCCTTACAACTGCCGTGTAAAGCCAATGTACCAGCTCCGGTTTCAAGCCTCATTTTCTTCCAATGGCATTTTTATAAGAGTCGAGTGCCACAGTAGCCTTCTTAACTCTTTCTATCGTGTTTGGTTTCCAACTGAGCTTACTGTCCAGAAGAATCCCTAAGAATTTTGTCTTTTCAGTAAGGACCAGTTTAGTACCATTTGGTGGAACCATTGCCGGAATTTTATATTTCCTAGTAAAAAGGACCAGCTCTGTACAACCACTAAATAAACACTAAATAAATTCATTATATTATAATGTTATCTAATCCCAAAATATTATAAGTACAAAAATGAGTTATAATTTACGAGAGTATCATATGTTTTTTAAAATAAATATTATCAATTATCAGCTGATTAATGAGGTTAACAATGCATTATAATAAATATAGGTTAAGAATTCATAATAAGCAAAAACAAGACAAAAATCGAGGTTAATTGTTCGACGCTACATAGAAGAATTGGATTCGATATTTGTGTAAGTTGAAAATATACCAATCCAAACTTGATGAACGTTTTGAAGATCTTGAATAGCTGCTTATTATTTGAAGTGAACCCACGATTGATGTAGATCCGTGATGAGGAATTAAGATCAATGTGATGAAGTGATAAATCCCGTTTTAGTTTGTACTGGTTGAAGAACTCAATTGCCGACGATTTCATGGCAAACTTGATGATGATCGATGGCGCACTAGTTTTCGTATCGCCTTTCGACTTGATGCGGAAAACAGAAAAATGATGCTTATTACAGTCGAGTTTGATCGCATTTCCAATGTTATAAACAATGTCGGGCAAGTTTTCGATATTAGAAATTGGAACATGTGATACGACAATATCACATGATCTGTTGTTCATTTCAAGGATATCAATTCTTTCGTTGAGCTGATCAATTTCTTTGTTCATCTTGTTGATGTTAGTAATAATTGCGTTGGTTTGATCTTTGAATTGAATCAAATGTCCACCAATACAGGAAATCGCAGGTCATTCTTTATATTGTTGAAAAAACTTTCAAAATCATTAACAAAATTATTAGAATTAGAGGAAGATGCATTGTTACCACACGCCATGACTATATGTAAACAAGTATCCAAAGAAACACTATTGCGTATATTACACAAGTGATTTAATCATATAGCACTTTTCACCAACTTTTACAGATCAGTTTTTAGTTTTATTTTTAACCAATTTTTCATAAAAAAAAAAATTATATTTTATTTATTATATGCATAATTCCTCTTGCACGTTTTAAATAATTTTTGCAACACAATACTGTACGTAGAATGTACCATAAATCATACCACAAATATGTATCGCAATGTGATTGATTCACACAACCATTTATCAGTTATTTTATACCAATTTTAATATTATCGTCTTAAATTAGACATTTATTTAGAGGCATACACGAGTATCACTATACAAATTACTAATTAATACTTTTCACCATTATTTTGAAAATAGGAACTAGTTATACTTGTAGCTCTCAAAAATGAATTTGAAAATAAAATAATATTTAAGAGACTAAATATCCACGACTATACAGTTTCCGCCATGAAACCTACCGTTAGTTTTCTGCTAAACATGTCAATACCATTACCTATAATCATTTTGAACCGGAAACTCAACAATATTTCTTTCCCCATTTTTTGCAAAAATCCCTGATGGTTTGCCTTACTGATTTTGAACGGATAAAATTTATTTTACCAGATTCCGTATGTTTCGGCTATTTAGAGCTAATCATGTAATTTTGATTGCAGTCATTACCAAGAAAATTTTTAAACCAGAGATTTTACGAAACGAGGCGGTAAACATCCATTATAATTTATTTTTTACAGTGGTTTTGTACTCACTTACCTTTTGCCCAAGTGGCTTTTCTATTATTATCCGTGGTTACGTGTTCTCAGTAAAAATTACTTCTACAGTGTGACTTCCGATTTTTTGTTTGAGAAATAAAACACAAATTATTTTTTTTTTAAATACATTTTCTGAAAAACAAAGTTTTTTTTTAATTTTCTTTTCAAATTTAATTTTTCTTTTGATAATTTTTTTCATCATTTCGTTTTGTTCCTTTTCATATTTTATAATAATTTGTAAGAGTTGGTTTTTTGCAATTTTTATTTTTGTTTGGTTTCCTTAAAATATAATTATTATAAATTATAATCCTTCATTCATCTTACTTATATAGTATACAAAATATATATATATAGTATTGTAATTAAGATGATGGTTTTTTGTTTGTTTTAATTTGTTAATTATCTTACAATAAAAAAATTATTTTTATTTATTTATTTAATAAAATTTATTTATTCCTTTTATATAATTATAAACTATATAAAGTGTTTTTTGTTTTTTTTTTTGTTTAATATTTTTTTAATGTCTAGGAATTAGTGTTAATTTACATGCTTTTGTTTATTTATATTCTTAAGATATTGCCTAGTTCTTTTGTTCGTTTAGTTTGAATTTTTAATAATTTAATAACGCAGACTCATTCAATGGCCAAATTTATAGTTTGATATTTTTAAACGTTTGCTCGTACGCCATTTGTCCGTCCGGGGAAATTTATAAAACTGAAATTTAATTATTAAGTCAATTAACTAAGGCATATACGTACACAAACACACGTTACTATAAGGCAAACGTTTTTTCTATCCTCTCGAGCTCGTACTTCTGTACATACAATTATATATCCGTCGGTTATTTTCAAATATCTTTCGGACGGAAAAGCATTCACTTGTGCTTTTATCTTTGCTTAGTAAATTATTAAATTTTTATGTAAAAGACAAAGTCAAATCCATATAGAATATTATTTTTGAATGGGAGGCATCACCGCTTCACCACCTCGCCGCCTTCATCCCCTTCATACGAAAAAAATACATTTTTTATCTCAGTTTTCCGTTTTTTTTGTACCAAACAAAAAATTTAAATGTTGATTTTTTTGGCAATTATGATAGTAGTTGTTGTTGTTTTTATATTTTTTATTAAATTATAATTACATTTTTGTTTATTTTTCATTTACATTTTGTCTAATTTTATTTATCTAATATATAATTTTCCGAGAGAAAAATTGTTTTTTTAAAAATAAACTGAAACCGTGTTGAACAATTGTTATTAGCAGCTTTTTTAATGGAGAAGAGATTATAAATATTATGCTGAAATCATAAAGACTTGTCCAACGTTCCCGCGCGCCCCTTGCTAAAGGGGGAGTGAGATGTTTTTATGTGATTTTGTATAGTGTATATAAAAGAGCCAAAGAATTTAATAAAAAAAATTATCGTAATGCTTCTGTAATTTTAAAAAATAATTGTAATTTGCTATGGCAACGTAAAGAAGCTCTTCTCTGGAAAATTAAATTTCTTTTAATTACTATTATAGTTTTTCTTTTTTTTTCAAATATATTTACAAAATAAGAACAACAGATATAAATTTTCCAGTTTATAAAACAAAGTATATTCATATAAATTTTCCTCTTGGAGAAATAATTAAAATTAAGAAAAATAAAATAAAAATTATTTAAATCGATATAATTAGTTTTTTTTTTGATTTACTATGATTGTAATTTTATAAATTGTACATTTTGGATTTTTTTTTTGTTAAAAATAAAAAAAAAAAAAATTAAATGTCACGATAACGATTCTTTTATAATGATTTACTTAAATTTTGTTTAATGTTAAGTTTTCTTTTTTAAATTTAATTAATTAATTATATTAATTAGTTATATAATAGATTATATTAATTAAATTGTATTTAATTTTCATCGTCCTATGATTATTGATAAAATAGAAAAAAATAATATGTATAGCGGGTCGCCCAGCTTAAGTTGGCCCCCGTGTTGCATTGCCTCGGGATGTTCACCTGTTGAAAGAATAAATATTTTTGATTACGACTGATCACTGCTTTATATACATCTACCATTAACAAGCCTGAGCGTACCAACAATGTGCCATGTGGTGGAACCTATGTGTCTGTTTCGTATACTCAAAATCTCAAACCGAAGTTGTAAAGCAAAAAACCTTAAGTCTTAAATCACAGTTGATTATCAAAAATGTTTATTAAGATTTAATTTTGGAAAACCAGTTTTGTTATACAAATTTAATTTAGAATTATTTGTTCTTAATCGCTTTTTTCGCAGGTGCTATATTCTATTTCCGAAGGACCGAATTTATAAATAAAGGTTAAGTATAAAGTTTCATCCAAATCAGTAAACTTTTCTGGTCTCTAGAGGGAACCACACAGACAATGGTAAAATCTGCAAAAATCTCGCGAAGCCGCGCTTTTGTTTCAATCAGATTGGATATTTCATAGTACCAACCGAGTTCCATACTATTCGTTTGAGAAAGGTCTCGTCGCACCCAATTTATTAATTTTTCAAAGTTGCACCCGGAACTCATTTTGGAATCCTATCCTTTCTTTAACATGCAGACAAGGATGTCTCTAATTTATAATATATTCTCATTTTCATCATTAATATTCCATTTTATTCGATTATGGAATAACGCAACATAGCGGCTAAACTGGAGCACCTCCATACAAATTTTCCAAATCATGATCCCTTGCAGTTGTTTCTTGACATTCGAAAATATCCTCTCTTATATATTTTATCAAAATCGTTTGAGTCGATCTTTTTTCCCCTAAACAATTTTTCTTGGGCGAAATCAGTGAATACTACAAATCAGTATTGTAACACATAACAATCAATATTTTCAAAACGACGCGATTAATGGAACCAACTATTTTCACTGTAACACCACAACCCACATAACATGCTGTAAAGTTCCGCAATATGATAAAACAAAACGCCAAATAGCTAATTAACGAAAAACACAAGACACATCTCGAGGCACCATGGTAAAAAATGACGCAACATGATACACATAGCGCAACATGGTGCAATATCTAGCAGCATCCTACTACACAAGGCAGCATTAAGCAACATGGTGCAACATTACGCGACATCGTGCAATATAACTAACATTATGGGTCATCACGCAACATCATGCTACATAATGCAGCATCATACAATATGGTTCAATATGGTGCAAAATTATGGTACAACACTCGGGAACATTGTCCCGCCAAATTTCCCTCAACAAGGTGCAAGATTAAGCAACATCGTGCAACATGGTGCAACATCATGCAACGCAGTGTGGTGCAACCGCCCCGATCCTAAATGAATTTCAGAAATCAGAACTATTTGTAATCGTTTCCTTGCATTCGAAAACCCTGTCCCGCTAAATTTTATTAGAATCGCCCAAGCCAAATATGTAAATTGTTAAAAGAAGGCTCCAACCTGTACAGTCCCCATCGAATAACCTATACAACGAATTTTCCGAAACAAGAACCCATCAAAATCGGTTTTTGGTAATCGAAAACGCTAGTCCAGCAATTTTTATAAAAATCATCGGAGTGCCCATCGCAATTGACTCCTGACACTTGAAAATCTTTCGCCACCAATTTTTATAAAAGTAAAACGAGCCTTAGAAAAATTAAAGAAAGGGACCCAGTTTCGACCTACTGAACGAGTTTTCGCGTAATCTGAAGCAATAGCAATCGATTCCTGACAAGGAGAGCATTTACTCTATCAAGGAGGTCGAGGTCCCACCGGATGGTCCAACAAATGAATTTTCTCGAAATCAGGAGCCGTAACAATCGGGTTTTGGTAATCTAAACCACTCATTCAGCAATTTTTAAAAAAGTTATGCGAACCGATAAAAATTAAAGTAAGAGACCCGACCCCATCGGACGACTCTCTGAACAGATTTTCCAGAAATTAGCACATACCACAATCGATTGCTGGCACTCAAAAACCCTCCCTCACCTATATTTATGAAAATCGTACGTGCTGAAAAAAAATTAAAGAAAGGGATCGAGTATCCACTGTTCGACCCTCTGAAATGACAACGAATTTTCCTGAAACAAGGACCCACCACAATCAATTTCTGATACTTGAACACTCCTTTTCAGAAATTATCATGAAAATCGTTCTAGCCATTTAAAAGCAATAAGGATAATGCCAATTAAGCTGACCTAGAATACAAACGGGAATCTATGGTTCAATGGAAATGTTTCAAGTGTCTAGGCATCTTTAAATCCCGTTGCAACAATGTTACCTTACGCAACTCACAGTCTTAATAATACACAAGCAAATAGCTGGATACCGAACTTCCTAAATTCGTTGCACTCGTTTGAACACCGATCGAATATTCTAGACCCGCCTGGATTTATACAGAAGTTAATTATCGGCGGTTCTGTTCTAGTGTTACTATTTAAATCTAGATGTCACTAATCTCACAAAAAACTGTTGTAATTTCTAAACCTTAAATGAATAATTTTCTCTGAATAAATGTCTGAATTGTTTGCCCATCAAACCAATAGGCGAGAACATAACATTACTAAGCTTATTCGTCTCGAACAGATCCAAACTACCATCCCTGTATAGTGTCAACTGGTTCAAATGCACTACGTTGGTTTTCCATCGCTGGCCTTTCTTTATTCTGTAACCTACGTTATTTATCTTTGTGATGACAGTATATTAAGTTGCCTCTCCCTTGCCAGTTCGAGCTTCGGTGATATGCCTTTTCTTCGTTGCGAATTGTATAGCCAAACCAGTTGTAGTTCTTCGAAAATTATATTATTTACACGGATGTCGTGCCAATTCTTCATTCGATCGGTTGCTAACCAAATTTTTTTCTCGTACAAGTTTGTGTATCTTATCAAGTTCTTGCATTTTATCGACGTAACCTTGACCATACAATGCTGATACTTGAACCATACAAAAATTAATACCTGCTGGTAATCATAGATTATCGCACTGATTTTCAAACCTATGCTAAATATTTCTCAAGAGTACTATTAAATCTTTCCACTATTCCATCTGATTGAGGATGCAAAGGCGTTTTTCTTGTCTTATTTATGCTAAACAACCGACTAATTTCCTGCAACAGCACCGATTCAAAATTTCTCCCTTGGTCTTTTCTCGACTCATCAGCTTGATGCTTAACAAACTAGACCATGCTATTCGTGAGAGGTGGGCTGAGAATCCTGACGATAAAGAATTTCCGTTAACAAAGAATTTTTTTAATTTTCTTCAAGGAACAATTTATATCCTTGAAGATCTTAAGTCGTTACACAATCAGCAGAGAGACCATGAGATAGCTAAATATAGCAAATTATCACTTGATGTTTTGATGCATGATTCGAAACAGATGCGGTACCTGTGGAAGAAAACACCATACATTGCTCCATCCAGAATTGGTAACGAAGGATAGAGAAATGAACAGTTAGAATTCCACTGTTGACTCAGGCGCCTCATCAGCAACAACAGCCAGTGCACAGATTACTGAATCATCAAACCAATCAGGCCACAGTACTTGAAAAATTGAAACATTTATTCCAACTGCAATTGTTCAGTTTACCGCTGCAGATTTATTGGATAGTGGATTCCAGGTTACATTTGTGTTAGAAACGTTTATTCTGCAAAGGCATTTATCAGTTGCTGGATTAGGTCAAACTAATGTTGTGAAAATTAAAACTGCCGTTAAATTAAACTTGATGTATAAATTAAAGGAGTCTATTCTTACTCTAGAAGCTTCCGCAAGTGTGATTTAGCCTTGAGAATCAAAAATATTTAAAAAATATTCGGTTAGCAGATCGAGATAGTGCCACAAAAAACATAATTCGGATGGATTATTGCTGGAATCAAGTTTAACAGCACTCGCCGGTATTAAAACATACATGCGATCAATGTAGTAAACGGAAGCAGTATACCATACTGTCACAGATATAGACATTAATATCTGGCTGTAGCAGAAGGACTCTATGAGTCACTATTCAAGGAAGACCACCAAGTGTATTGGGAAACTCGATAAATCCACCAAAACAACGATCTCCATTTAAGAACGGCGATTTATGAAGGTACCGGAATTCAATGTGTTTAACAAGGTGTACAGCACAACCATGAACATGGAAATCATTGAGAGCTCAACATGCAATATCAAGAAAAACACTGAAATGAGTAAAGTACTGCACTTAAGTCACCTGATTAAATGGAACGAATGTACTGTGGCGCACAAAAAGCATTGGAGGTGTTTCATCGTACGCTAAAAGATTTGAGAGGAAATTAACAGCGTTTCGGTTATGCACTCATTTTACTGTCTGCTAATTTTCGACTAGCTCTACCGCTATATCAAGTTCAACACCCGACGCGAACTAATGCATATCTCAAAAATCATCAGTTTTATGGAAACACGTACATAATTTGACTTTGAAAGTCAATATGCGTATACAACTACAACCTGATGCATCCGCTGAACGTTTCGCAAAATAATTTTTGTACATTGGGCGCTCTCAGGGCACTCAACAGTTGTGAACATGTTGAGTAAAATTGCGAAATGTTCAAATCAAATTGGCGATGATTTTACCAATCATGATAGGGAACCTGAAAGTGCCCATTGGGAATGGGAAAATGGTAATCTAGAGTAGTATTAATCTCTAAGAAGCCACAACGTATAAGTCCTTGATTACATCAAGGTGAAGATGTCAATTTCCCAACTGAATTCTTGAATTCATTTGATTTGCCAAGTATCGTAACATTTGGCATGCCTATCATTCTTCTGTATAATATCATTCCACAAAGACTTTGCACGTAATACGTATACGACTCCATGGCGGAAGTGGAATCCGTATTGGATTAATATTGCCACCATATTGCAATATTTTAGTATTGGTGATTTACATTAATGAATTATTTATCAGATCAAATTTATTCATGCAGAATAAATTAAAGAAAAATTCCGAACAAAGGATTTGAAAGTTTGCCACGCTCAAATTATCGGCAATTTTTCAATCTGGACCAACAAAAAGCCATTATTAGAGATTTGGGCAGGGTTCCACTAGGCCAAACATGTCTATCAATGAAGAACATTTTGTAGAAATAGATTTTTCCGAACGGTCGATTTGAAAATTTGTTATAAGCCGTTTTCCAGTGTCAATATAACAAACCATTAGGTCAACCAATGAGGAACATTTTGACAACTTACACTGCAAATATGCATAACTTTTCACGCTGAGCCAACAACAAGCCATTATTAGAGATTTGGGCAATATTCCACAATATTGGCCAGATAGGTGAATCAATGAGAAAGTTTTTGTAGAAAAAGTTTTTCCTTAATGGCAGATTTGTAAGTTTCATATTAGCAACTTTCCACTGCAAATATGAATAATTTTTCAATCTGGGCCGGTCATAGGTTATTATTAGAGATTTGGGAAAAGTTCCATTACGCCAAAAATGTCTATTAGTGAGGAACATTTTCTAGATTTTTTTCCCCAAACAGTGGATTTGAAAGTTTGATAAATTTTCAATCTGGGCGGGCTAATCACACACCATTTTTAGAGATTTGGGCAAGGTTTACTAATAATAGCTTGACATTCGCTCAGATTAACTTACTCATATTTGCAGTGGAAAAATACTCATATCAAACTTTAAAATCCACCGTTCGGTAAAACACCTTTCCTAAATCACTTCTTACTAAAATAATCATAATCATAGAGTTAAAAATATTATTTCGATCTTGTTAATGACAATATCATTCCAATTTTTTATCTCTTTTACTTCGAAAAAATTTAACAGTGTACTATATTAATACACAAATTTTATTCCAAATAGAATTTGATTTCGATACACCAACTTTTACTTGATCAAGGCTGAGTATGGTAATCTGTATCGAGGCACGATAGCAATTGCTTACCAACACGCTTCTTGAAGTCTATTTTATAACATAATTTACGGTGCAACATGAAAAAAGGACAATAAGAGTAGTCTTACCACATTGCAACTCTAAAATACAACAATAATTTTAGTAGGTCGTCCTAAATATCTCGTTAAAAAAAATTATATCGCCGTAATACGTTTGTTACTTTCCTTTAAATACACCTTAACGAAATGTAAGCCGTTTCAAGGTTTTTTTGCGTACACAATCAGGCTTGTTAAATATAAATTGTAAAATTATAAAATGTAAAATCCTTTACTTACCGTTTAATATATGTACATTTATCGTTTCTGGATTGGCTGTTGATGGTAGACACGAATATTTTCCTGAATCTGATGATCTAGCTTTTTGTATTAATAAATTTGAAATAGTAATCTCCCCTTTTTCTGTAATCACTGAGACTCCACCTCTTGGCGAATCATAACTGATTTCCTGTGGAACGGTGGCACACGCACATAGAAATAAAGGAAAAAAAAAAACGAAAAACACATTTAAGCTTTTGACATAAAAAATTATGAGCTCAAGTTAAATGTAATCAAAATAATCTTCTTATATGTAAGCTGAAGATGACGGTAACAAGGTATACCATATATAGATCAATGGAAAACCTATCAATTTTTTTTTTAATATCGTTCATGTCGTACTCATATGAGAGAGTTTGATTACAGTATGGGTACACAGCAAGAATATCGCGAACATTATTTTTAGGGGAGGATTGTGATTTATATATTTATGTATATGTGGGAATTCAAAAATGTCATCGTAATAAAGAAAAATCGAGAAAATTTGTTGTTTTTCAATTTTCACTTTTAGATTTTCCTTTGTTTTGTTTATGGGCTGCAGATTACAACTGTATAAGAGAATAAATCGTCCATTGAAAACGTGATGTTATTGTTTCCCTTTTTGTTCCTAGATTTTGTTCAGCTTAACACATAATGGTTTGGATGAAAAATGAATAAAGGGAAAATGGTTGATTGATGATACGGTCGTTGACAAAAAATAAATAAACAAGTTTTTGATACTAAATTTCAGATAGTTTTATGTAAAGATAGTGATATGTAAATCCGGTGCGCTATTCGAGTTTGCTTTATACGCTACATAGTTTTCGAGGATTTCAATTTTGATAGAGTGCGTCTCGTAAATCGAGCATCGTAACAAAAAATTAATAAAAAGCAATTGAAATCGTAAAAGTTGAAATAAATTAAAGAGCGAAACAAATTTTCATTCCTAAAAGTCATAAACTTTGTATATGATAACATTGTGTCAACAACCGCACTTTCAGACAGACACATATAGAAAATTCGCTGAAAAGCCTGAAAAATTTAATTTCATTAATAACCTTCTCAATATTATATAAAATAAATAAAATGCCAAAGATTAGAGAACGATATGATATTCTTGCACCAACAGCACTAACAAACAATATATCCCAAAGCAAAAATTTACTTGGCTTGAGGAGAAACGATGATTTTTTTTCAATTTTTGTTGAAAAATTTAATTTTATAAATAAATATTTCAGTAATTCAATCTCATAAACATAAAAAAATAGATAAATATATGTATGTACGAGTATGTACATATACATGTATATTGTATACTGCCCATAAAATATATAATACTATCACAATCATTGAAAGCTCAACATTTTTGGGTGCTCGTTGTTGTTGTTTTATAATAATAAAGTCTGAAATATAAAATCTCTTCACATAAAGATAAGAAAATACCAATTTCCCTTACTTGAATATTTTATTTTTTGTTGGTTTATACAGGGTGTTAATGAAACCATGTTATATAGTTTGAGGGTATGAGAGCCGACCATTTAAATGATCGCTTTTATTACGGACCAGGCATACCAAGGGATGCACTCAAAATACACAAAATGTCTACACAGGATTAATTGATAAGACGTACCCTCACCCGGCGTATTTTATTGTAGATTCGTAAATTCCAAAAACGAAATTACGACTGTTGCAGTAAAACACTATTTAATAAATAAAACTTTATTATTATATGTATAGTTAACCAACACTAAATTTTGTACACAAAAAAACTTGTTGTTGTTATGCTTCCAGTTGTATGTTCCTACAATAGAAATTATATTATTAGAATTTATTAATTATAGATATAGACTAGATACAAAATACTTATCTGTAATGGTCACAACAGTCATGATAATTATCTATAAACAACATAATTATTATTACTTTAGAATTTAAACAGAATCTTACTTGAATAAATAAAAATTACTTACCTTGTTTACGAATGTCGAGACGATGACACTTCCATCATTTGGTTGACATTTACGTACACTCACACCAAAATATACCCATTGAACCTATATAACTCCGAATGTAGGTAAAGTAGATTGTACTCTGCATGTAGATAGTACATACGTCAAATCAATTTAATTCCGAATTGTATTTCGGTGTATTATAATAAGTAAACAGTATATATTTTAAGACAATTGTTTATAGGGTGAGTTAGGTAATTCCGAAACTCCGAAATTTATGTCAAACTTAAAAAACCATTTTGTAATCTCGCTCTCTTGTAATTCATCTTTGGAAGCATCAACACGTACAGAATAAATAAATTTGTATATATATTTTTATACTGCATAATATATTGCATTTCTATTCCATAAATTAACAACTATAATATTTCAAGTGAATAAGCTTGGGCACAAGTATACTCCGTACAATATAAGTTTTTATTTGCGGACGTTCTACATTTCCCAACTATTCACTTTGAACACATAATTTGGTCCTTCGAGCCGGATCGGCACTAGTACTCGGGCGCAACTATTAATTTCTTCTCGTCGGCGATAAATACTACCTGCACGAGCGAATAAATTATTTGGATATCCCGTACAAGCTACCGTCCGTTACATCAGAGTACAAAGCTAGTTAATACACAAACTGTAAGTAATCGAATTTTACGAACAACTCGGTGCTGAACAAGTGAACTATAATTATTAACAATAAACACTGGTCAGTTTACTAAAAATAAGTGTGTGAATAAAGTGTGACCGTGATTCTTGAAATTTCATCCTAATTCAACGCATCATATTCGTTCAAATCAAAATGGACGCTCCTTCGCTTATACAAAAACGTGGTCGCATACTCGGCTTATTAACAAAGGCGGCTTCTTTTATTGAAAACGTAGACGATGAAATACTTACGGAAGATATTGAAGCGAGGCTCCTTAAAGTCGAATCATGGTGGGAATCATTTTACAATATAGAAGATCAATTGTTATTGTTACCACAACAAACATCCAAATCCGATGAATTTGAGGAAAAATTCTTCAAAATTACAGGGGCAATGACACGCGAGATTAGAAGACGAAGGCCTGCTGAGACAAACATGCCTAACGATGATCTGAACACTACCGTGAGCAATATGTACTATCAACAAAAGGCATATTTCGAAACGTTTCTTGATAAAACCATTAATCAAAATGGCGATGTTAAACTACCAAGAATAAATATTCCACCATTCGATGGCAATTATACCCAGTGGCCATCCTTCAAGGACCTGTTCGAAGCTACAGTACATAATAAGGGCACTATTTCAAGAGTACACAAATTCCAGCTGTTAAAGGGACTTCTCAAGGGTGATGCGGCTAGAATGATCAATCATTTCTTGATTACTGATGCCAACTACGTGGAGGCCTGGGAAAAATTAAAAAAACGGTACGACAAAAAACGCGTTATTGTAAATACCACCATAAAACAATTCATGGATCAACAATCAATTCAGTCTTCATCCTCGAAATCGTTGCGAACATTAACAGAAACTTCAGATGAACTACTAAGGGGCTTGAAGGCGCTTGGGCCAGAATGTGAATCACGCGATCCGTGGATAGTATATATCATGCTGAACAAATTGGATGACGAAACAAAGGAACAATGGGCATTACACTCCGTAGTTGATGATATGCCGACAATCGAAAATTTCTTGGCTTTTCTTCAACGCAGATGTGATGCGTTAGAAAGCTGCCAAATACATATCAAGCCGACAAGATCTGCATGCAAACAAACGCATGTTGCCATCGGCAGAAATGACTGTTCTTACTGCAATAAACCACATCCACTACACAGATGTTTCAAATTTCAAAGATGTAGCATCAAAGATCGGAAAGGTTTTGTCGATGAACATAAACTATGCACTAATTGTTTAAGGGATGATCACTATTTGATAAGTTGTCCATCGACGAATACGTGTTATAAGTGCAAAGCTAAACATCACACCATTTTACACGATGTAAACGAAAATCCTTCATACACTAAGGAGACTAACAATAATATAGCCACCATATGTGAAACTAAAACTGAAGAGTCTCAGCCAGGTAGTTCGACTTCAATTTCGTTCACGACAAAGAAACCATCGCTCAACAATAAGCAGTCAATATTACCCACAGTTATAATTACAACCACCGATTCGAAAGGCAAAATTTACCATATTCGTGCATTGCTAGATTCAGGCTCAGAATCCACATTCATCACCGAACATCTTACAAAGAAATTAGGGCTGAAGCGTAAACATGCCTGTGTCACTATAAACGGTTTATCTGCAATCTCAGCTGGCCAAACAAGAGGAATGGTCAATGTAAAATTATCATCAAGATTCGAGTGCTCCAAGTTTGTCTTCGTTGATGCTTTGATACTCAATAAACTAACAACTAGCTTACCGTCACAATCAATTATCATGGATGAACATTTATCAAGCAAACTATCTAACTATTGCTTAGCTGATCCTACGTTTAATGAATCGAAATCTATTGAGATGATCATCGGCATCGACGTTTTTTACGAAATTGTCAAGGAGAGAAGAATATCCATACAGCAGAATCTTCATTTAATAGAAAGCGTATTCGGTTGGATTATCGCGGGGTCTTTTGACGACAGTATTAAATCTGTTACTAATTGCTACACAATTCAAACAAGTACTGACGATGTTTGTAAACTGTTACGTCGTTTTTGGGAAGTGGAAGAAATTCCAGTTGAAATTCCATCTAATGATGATGTGTGTGAAGAACACTTTCTGCGAACTCATCAATTCAGAAATGGTCGTTATACTGTGGAATTACCACTCAAAGGAAACTTTGAAACGTTAGGTAGCAGTTTGAAAGCAGCAACTTCCAGAATGTGTGCGATGGAACGTAAATTTAATCGAGATCCATATTTAAGAGAAGAATACCGAAAATTCATGCGAGATTATCAGTTGCTAGGACATATGGAGAGAATTCCCGAACCAGCTGTATCCATTGCCAACTCATTTTATTTACCTCACCATGCCGTTATAAAACAAACCAGTGCGACAACAAAGCTGCGTGTGGTTTTCGATGGGTCATGCAAATCAAGCTCCGGGGTTTCACTAAACGATGTCTTAGAAACAGGTCCAACAATTCAAGATAATCTTTTTTCCATTTTAACCAGGTTTCGCCGTCATAAGGTAGCGTTCGTGTCCGATATAGAAAAGATGTATCGACAAGTGCAAGTTCATCCGAAACACCAACATTTTCAACGAATCGTTTGGCGCGAGCACCCGAAGGAGGAAATGCAGCACTTTAAATTAAAAACGGTTACTTACGGTTTAACGTGTTCGGCGTATCTTGCTATTCGTTCACTTCAACAAATTACTGTGAACAATCGTCAAATATCTAATAAAGTAGCCGACATGATCAAATCTGATTTCTACGTTGACGATTTGCTATCGGGTTGTGACTCCGTCGATGAAGCGGTTGCAGTATACAGCGAAATGTCAACCATTTTATCAAATGCCGGATTTCCATTAAGACAGTGGAGCTCAAACAGCCAGGAGTTTCTCGACAATGTACCCACGGAGAAACTTGGAAGAAATTCAATTTCATTTGAAGATCCAGATGTGTATGTGAAGACATTAGGAATTTGTTGGCTAACAAACGAAGATGTGTTTACGTTCAACGTTCCAGATATATCGTGCAGCAAGTTCACTAAACGAACTTTATTATCCGAATGCAGTAAATTATTCGACCCGTTAGGCTGGATTGCCCCAGTAACCATCAATTTCAAAATTTTACTGCAATCACTCTGGTTGACCAAGATAGAATGGGATGATCTACTTCCAGAAGGCGTATATCGGACTTGGTGTTCAATCCGCAACGAGCTGTCCAGTCTTACTACTGTGCGTATTCCAAGATATCTACTAACGCAACCACCAACATATAACATTCAGTACCATGGTTTCTGCGATGCTTCGGAACGGGCGTATTCAGCTGTGGTATACATACGAGCTACTAACACTGACGGAGAATGTTTCGTTCGTATAATCGCTTCGAAAACGAAAGTTGCTCCTCTAAAGCAATTATCCATTCCACGTTTGGAACTCTGCGGTGCTGTACTATTAACTAAATTGCTTTGTAAAATTTCAGATATTTTTCAAGTTCCAAGTGGCTCATTATACGCATGGACCGACTCGAGCATTGTTCTGTCATGGCTTTCAGATGTTCCAAGGAAATGGAATTGTTTCGTAGCAAATCGTACGAGCTTTATCATCGATAAATTACCAAACAATCACTGGCATCATGTACCTAGCAGTCTCAATCCAGCTGATTGCGCCAGTCGTGGACTTCTACCGAGTGTACTTCTCAAACACGCAATTTGGTGGAATGGTCCCGAGTTTTTGAAGATGTCGCAAACTAAATGGCCCAGTTACAAGGATATTCCAATAGGGTATACAATTGCTGAAAGAAAAAAAACGGTGCTAATTACCAAAATTGAGAGGGCAAATACTACATCATCTATAGAATATCTCGTTGAGAAAATTTCTTCTTACAGTTCAATTCTGAGGGTATTAGCGAATTGTATTCGATTCACCGAAGCATGTCGCAAGAAGAAATCCTCATTTATCACATGTGAGCAGCTGAGAAAAGGTGAACAGATTCTAATTAAATGGGCACAACATGATTGTTTCCGAGACGACATAAAACAATTGCAGAAACACGCATCGATTAAAGCGGATAGCCGACTGAGAGCATTGCATCCGTTTATTGATGAAAATGGTATACTACGAGTGGGTGGCCGTCTTCAAAATTCGAACATCCCGTATTCCATGAAACATCCCGCTATACTACCTAAGCACCATCAGGTAACGGAGAAAATAGTGAGATACTTACATCACAAGAACTTGCATCCAAATCAATCTACGTTGCTCTTCATATCACGAGCAAAGTATTGGATAATGGGAGCTAAGGATGTCATTAAACGAATCACAAATGGATGCATATGCTGTTTCAAAACTCGTCCAAAGATCGCGGAACAGCTGATGGGTAACTTACCAGCACTAAGAGTCACTCTAACGCGAGCATTTAATAAAGTTGGAATAGACTATGCAGGGCCAATTGCCATCAGTTCAAAGAAAGGCAGAGGATCCAAACGTATTAAGGCATACATCTGTTTATTTGTATGCATGGCAACCAAAGCCATTCATTTAGAAGTCGTAGATGAGCTCTCAACCGACGAATTCATTGCTGCATTGAGAAGGTTCACAGGCAGAAGAGGGCTACCAAGAGCTATATACAGCGACAACGCCACTAACTTTGTGGGTGCTCGACGAAGATTTGATGAATTTTTCAAAATTCTTTCATCAAAGATTCATAACGACCAAGTATCATCATTCCTGAGCGCACACCAAATAGAATGGCATACCATACCACCATCATCCCCACACTTTGGGGGTCTGTGGGAAGCCGGGGTAAAATCCGTTAAAACCCACCTGCGTCGAGTCTTAGGTGAAGCCGCTCCAACGCTTCTAGAATTACAAACGCTCCTAATACAAATCGAGGCGATTGTAAACTCAAGGCCGTTAACTCCGATGAACAACGATCCAGACGATTTGCAGATATTGACACCAGGTCATTTTTTAATCGGTACTTCATTGTTAGCAGTTCCAGATGACCAAGAAATAAATCTTAAGTTGAAAGAACGTTGGCAGATCATTCAGAATATGTCTAGAGGCTTCTGGAAACGGTGGCATGCAGAATACCTCACAACACTTCAAAAAAGATCCAAATGGCAGCATCAAAGGAGAAATTTCATCGAAGGAGAGCTCGTATTGATTAAAGATGACAATTTATCAACTCTCAATTGGGTAAGAGGTCGCATAATCAAAGTTCACCCTGGTAAAGATGGAAGTATTCGGGTTGTTACACTAAAAACTGCAAATGGTGAATTAAAGCGTCCCATTACGAAGTTATGCAAGCTGCCAATGGACTAGTTAAGCAAATCATCGCTTAACCGGGGGAGTATGTTGCAGTAAAACACTATTTAATAAATAAAACTTTATTATTATATGTATAGTTAACCAACACTAAATTTTGTACACAAAAAAACTTGTTGTTGTTATGCTTCCAGTTGTATGTTCCTACAATAGAAATTATATTATTAGAATTTATTAATTATAGATATAGACTAGATACAAAATACTTATCTGTAATGGTCACAACAGTCATGATAATTATCTATAAACAACATAATTATTATTACTTTAGAATTTAAACAGAATCTTACTTGAATAAATAAAAATTACTTACCTTGTTTACGAATGTCGAGACGATGACACTTCCATCATTTGGTTGACATTTACGTACACTCACACCAAAATATACCCATTGAACCTATATAACTCCGAATGTAGGTAAAGTAGATTGTACTCTGCATGTAGATAGTACATACGTCAAATCAATTTAATTCCGAATTGTATTTCGGTGTATTATAATAAGTAAACAGTATATATTTTAAGACAATTGTTTATAGGGTGAGTTAGGTAATTCCGAAACTCCGAAATTTATGTCAAACTTAAAAAACCATTTTGTAATCTCGCTCTCTTGTAATTCATCTTTGGAAGCATCAACACGTACAGAATAAATAAATTTGTATATATATTTTTATACTGCATAATATATTGCATTTCTATTCCATAAATTAACAACTATAATATTTCAAGTGAATAAGCTTGGGCACAAGTATACTCCGTACAATATAAGTTTTTATTTGCGGACGTTCTACATTTCCCAACTATTCACTTTGAACACAACGACAAACAATAATAATTACGTCGCTTATTGGACACAGACTAGATTTCACCCGTGTCAAAGAACTGAATTGACTCTCAACTCCTAAATAGCAAAATACAGTGACTCACAGCTTATTTGATCCAGTCGCATTTTACGAACAAAATTGTAAATATCTCGCGATGTCTTATTTTTTTGAAAAAAACTAAATGTAATATGAAAGCTATATTTATTTTTATTATAAAACACAAAAAATAAAATAAAAATTCTAATGCATATCAAAATTACATTAAAAAGTTCATTATTTCAACCCAAAACCAACTCACAGCTTAAATGATCCACTGCCACAAACATACTAATACCATCAAATTTCGTCAAATTACTTTTGTTAGTATTGCGTTTTTATGGCATTTGGCATTATTGTTGTTGGTATCGACATAATGCATAGGAAACAAAACGTAGTAAAACAAGACAAAAATAAAAACCAAGAAAAATATTTCCACTACGAGTACAACAAAAATAACAAATTTTGGTTTCACGATACAGTTAAACAAATTGCATACAGTGTGCAAGGAAAGTTTCTGAGCATCCGTCGCTAAATGTACTAATGGTGATATATGTAGGTAGTCGATGCTTCCAATTTATCGACATTGTTGTGCGAACCTCCATCATATTCCTAGTCATACACAAACGACTTTGATGCTACAAAGATCTTGCGAGGTAACACAATAATGCGATTACACTCTAATGCGATTACACCCTGCAATCGATGTTCCTTTATTTTCTAAATTTGTATTTGTTAATTAGTTCCGTGTAACAAAAAACAAAAAACAAGAAAAAAAAGAAAAACCATCAAAATAAGATATCGCGAAATATTTACAATTGTGTTCATAAAATGCGACTGGATCAAATAAGCTGTGAGTCACTGTACGTATGGATGTTAAACGATTTTGTAGAAAAGCTTTCCTTTGAAATTATTATTCTATTATTTATTCTTAGTACTGGGGTTTGAAATTAAAAATTGGTTATTTTGATTCCATAAACTATCATAAACCATCGTAACTGCTTGATCAGCCTCATTTTCAAAAAACATGCTCCAATGACGCCTCTATAACACGTTGTGGATGCATTTGTTTTTCGACAATCACATGTGGGTTCTATGAACGCGTGTCTATGAACACATGTGGGTTCTATGAAATGCGGCAACTGTGACGAATAACCAAGCGACCAAGGTGAAAATGAGCTTCATCGCTTAGGGTGGGGTTTATTTTTTTTGAAATATTGTTCAACAATGAAAACGCGTTGTCCTTTCGTGTCGTACTGCATGTTTACTAACCCTAAACTGTCAGTTGTCAAACTGTTTTCTTTTTACGGTTGCAAACACTAAATTTTGGGATACCCAATTGTGTGGAATAGTTTTTCGTTTGTATGTTTGTATTAAGGGTTTCGAAAACGGCTTGAACGACGTTCAAATTGCTAAAAGGAGGTTTTCCAGAAAATTTGCTTTCTGAAAAATTCGTACAGTGGGGCTCGGATTCCTCTTTCAAATTCTTTTTTTTGGCTCAAACATGAAAACTACTGAAGGGGTTTATCGAGTGCCAAGAATTGCGTTGAATCCTGATTTCACAAAAGTTCGTTAAGAAGATAGAGTAGAGCCCCGGACCACATTTTCTATATTTCTGGTCCGCACGATGTTGATAAAATTGGTGAAAGAGGATTTTCAAATACCATCAATCGATTGCAATCGGCCTTGCTTTATGGAAAAAATCGTTTAGGGAGTCTTACGGTGAGACTCCGATGCCATTTTTAATTTTTTTCCACTCTCATGAATAAAAATTACTGAATGTTTTCGAGTATCAGAATGCGATTGTTATGGGTCCTGATATCAGGATAATTCATTTAGAGGGTCATCCGGTGGGGCCAAGTTTCATTATTTAATCGTTTTTTGACTCGCGCGATTTTAATACAAAACGGTGAATGGGGAATTTCAAAGGCCAGGGAATCGATTTCGAATTCAGGAAAATTCGTTTAGAATGTGTCAGTTTAAAAAAAAAATGGTCGAACGATTATTATATAAATTCGTAAAGGGGGTTTTCGAGTGCCAGAAATCAATCCCGACTGGTCTTTATTTATGAGGATTTTTGGTGGAGCTTAGGGCCTTCATATATAATTTTATTTGGCTTGAAAGACTTTGATAAAACTTACTATGTATTATCAAAACAGAAATAATTTTGTTTAATTCAAGTCTCAAAAACTAACATGAAAAAATGATTTTTAACAATAAACCTAGAGTTGATCGCCTTTCCAAATCTGGTGTCTATAGGATCAATTGCAATGATTGTAGTTTCTCCTATATTGGTCAGACTGGGCGCAATTTTGGAGTTATAGCTAAAGAACATTTATCTGGTTGCAATCAATCAACTTTCCATAACCATTTAACTTCAGAAAATCATACAGCTAGCTTGAACAATTTAGACATATTACATATACAACCCAAAGGCAGACGTTTAGATCCCTTAGAATCTTACGAAATTAGAAAATCAATATTTCCTAAACAAAATATCCTTAACGAACGAAATCCGGTTCTCACCAATTACAGACCCCACCCTTTTCTATTCTCATGTACGCAATAATATACCTTGAATTTTGTTACTTAACCTATGACTCATCGCCTACCTGTGCGATCCGTAGATTAATTTTTATTGCTTATTTTTTGTCCCTCCTTCTTTTATTTATATTTTGCTTTTTTCTACTATATAACAAAATTTTTACTAAAACAAATCAGTAGAACACTTGAAAATTGCGTCTTTCTGTCCACCAACCGAATCAACAAATAATTACATTCGAAGTAGGTAATGAAGATGAAGCGTTGCTTGCAGCACAAACTGGTCGAACGAAACCTGAGTCATGGTTATAGCTCAACTTCAACGACCAAAACGCACTTCATTTCCTATATACTGACATTCCCCACCATTACGTTTACGTACGCGGTAAATGCAGCTTCGTCAAACAGGTGGAGAGAAGGTTGTTGCACGAATGTATACAGTAAGCTTGAGAGATGAGGAGCGTTTCTTCCTGCGGCTGCTTTTGCTACATAGGTTTCACCAGCTTTGAATTTATACGAACATTTAATGGTTTTATTAAAAAAACCTACAAAGAAGCTACAGCTGCACGGGGTCTGGTAAACGATGATGAATGGGATCAGTGATTAACAGAAACAGCAGTCTTTCAAATGCCAAGACAGCTTCAACGGACTTTCGCTTATATTTGTTGCTTTTGTCAACCTTCAAACCCTCTTGATCTCTGGATAAAGTATGCAGATGACATGACTTTTGATTACAGCCGACACCATATTGAAAATGTAGCAAAAAATTTGGCTCTCCATAATATCAACATAATTCTTATACAGCACGAACTTTTTTGTGCTATAAGATCGGCTTACCAACTCCATGGAGAAGTCCCGTAGAAGTGCAAGTCTTCGATACAGTTCGAGGAGGATGGAGGATTTGGATGCATTTCGTAAAACAACTGCTGCAGTGGATAATGTTTATTTTATTTATTTGTTTAATTATCAGAATGGACAATTTTGCTAACTTTAACTCATTCGAAACCTAACACATCTCATTTTGAGCAACAGTTGCTCATTCATAATGAGATATGCAGGTTGGAGTGAGCTGTACAATTTTAATCAAAAATAAATATGTGTAAGCATAATATGCTTTTGTAATGAACGGACGCCAGTTTTGTAATATTCATGGTACAGCTATTTTCATGCTATTTATGCTTGATAATTTGTATATACCTCTTGGTATATATAGTGTGGCTGATACCATCTGATGCTCTGGTTAACGGGTAGTTAAGTCGCTGCGATGCCTTTTCACTATGGTCTTTTAATCTTAAGTCATCCACAAGAAGTTTCATGGTTTGCATATATTTTTTGTTAAGAAAATGCTTACACTTTTTACAAAAATTTAGAAACCACCATTTTTTTTTATTTCACTAATGAAAATGTCTCCAGCCGAAGTTGAGATTTGAATATTTGGTTTGGACGCGTTAGTGGTCATGTGATCCCAAGCGTGCGCTTCCCGTTTGAGATATGAATATTTGACTTGGCACGTAAGTCATACTGTGAGCATTTGAGCGCGTGCTGACCGTTTAAGATTCAAAAATTAACCGCGTATATGAATTTACTTTATTTTTGATAAAAGTGCATCAAATTTACATCTTAAAAAATCTTCTTAATCATTTCTGAACCAAAAATTCAATAAAATGTATTCACGTGACTGATTGACAGGTCAGCTAGTAATCTTAACATAATACGTTAAAATCATAAAATCTAATAATAAAATTCTGTGATTATGAACTGCATTAGAACAAAATAAAAATTATAATAATCAATATAATGTGCAATATTACTCGTATGTAAAAGTGAGAGACCGTTGAGGTTCGAACTGTGCTAAAATCTGTTAAAATTTTTAAAGCATAATAAAAAAATTTGTTCTTAATGC
Source organism: Nephrotoma appendiculata (assembly GCA_947310385.1). NCBI lineage: Eukaryota > Metazoa > Arthropoda > Insecta > Diptera > Tipulidae > Nephrotoma > Nephrotoma appendiculata. Next base: position 14,688,032 of record OX371224.1, on the reverse strand, counting down.
TTGCATCAATTATTTATTTATTTTTATGCTTGGTTCACGTATGCGATCAAAAAATGATACGCGAATCAAGTCAATCTTTGAGCGTAATTATTTCGCATTATTACTCATAATTTGTTATTTTTTTTTATTATGTTGGATGCTTCCGATCAAAATTTTCCCAAAGTTAAAATTATATCATCTCGGGCGGGGAAATTTGTATATGTTTTGAATGATTTAATTTTCTTTTGATTCGCGAATCATTTTTTGATCGCATATGTGAACCAAGCAGAAAAATAAATAAATAATTGGGGCTGAATGAATACATGATTACTGATGACAAAATTGCGATGGTTAAGAAATTAAGACGAAATGTGCAGAAACGGTCTACGATGACGTCAAGGTCGCAACATTAAAACTGATTAATTTATACAATGCATGGATTACGGATTAAACCTACTACGTACGTAAGCGAATCACCACAAGAAGATACTGATGATTCAACTAGTTTTTTAGAATTACGTAAGGTTCAGATAGAGGTTTGACGACTTAAACCTGCCAAATCTAATCCGTTAAAATTACAAACACCTAATCCTAATCAGTCCCCTGAAATTAGTATAAAAATTGAACCGAGTTCGGACAAAGAAGATTTAGATCTTAATACAATAAGTCCAACTGAAACAGTTAATAATCTAGAAATAATGACTTCATCCTTAGATCCAAAGTATATGTACTCAGGCTAGTACCTAGTTTCTCTGGAAATTCTAATGAACTGCATAAATTTATTTCATCGTGCGAATTTATCCATAAAACATTTCCTCAACATGATCAAGGTCAATTTTTAGAATTAATTAGACTTAAGCTTGATGGGAAAGCTTAGCATTTAATGAAGTACAAAACACTTGATACATGGTCAAATTTTAAAAAACTTCTCGAAAATGAATTTTCTGACATCAGATCTATTGGGCATCTTCAGATGGAGCTTTCCTCTAATCGACGAATGAAAAATGAAAGTGTCAAAACCTATGCGAATCATGTTGAATCCTTACTTCATGACTTAAATGAAGCGTGTATTGTTTCTGTAGGGACTAATGAAGCCGAAACCATAAAAAACTTAATGCCAACATAGATTTGAAATCATTCTTAGAAGGCCTCGATGGTTCTATTAAGTTAATAGTTAAAGCATGTCGTTTTACAAAAATTTCTGAAGCGATCAATTAGAGCAGTGGAAGAAGAGGCTACTCTCAACCAAACATTAAAATTTTCTAATGATAAATTTGATATTCGAAAAAAATCAGAATTTTGTAAAATTTGCAGAAGATCTGGTCGCTCAATAGAAAAATGTTTTAAAAATGTTGCTATCAATTCAGTTTCATCTATTCCTTGTGCTTATTGCAAAAAATGTTGTCATCACATTAAAGAATGTTTCCTTAAAAAGCGAAGTGACGAAATGAAACATCGTTCAGATTCCCTATCATCATCAAGTGCAATTAAATCGGGAAACGCTTTAGGGGCATCAAATATCAATTCGCAATAAGTGAAAACCAAACCGGAAATCCTTCATTAACCTCTTTGGGAAATAAACGTTTGACAGTAGAATATTGAACAAAATCACTAACCATTCTAATACTTTTAATAAATACATTCATTTAAATCTCGACGTTTGCAAGTTCGAAAATGTTCCTTTTGTGGTAGATACTGGAGCTGAAATATGTCTCATAAAGAAGTCAGTCCTGTACGAAGATACACTAGTTTTTGCAAATAAATGCAAATTGAAGGGTATATCAAACGATGCGATATTCAAATTACCTAATGAAATAAAAATGAATTTCGTAGATGATACGTTTCTAATAGCGATTGCGGTATAATTGGACAAAACTTCCTAAATCATTACAAATGCAACATAAATTTTCAAAATCTTAGAATCGAATTTCCTATTAATTGTGAATTATTACCTTTATTTACCTCTACCTTCTGATATGGAAGTTGAAGTTTTACAATTTATAGAAATTTTTCCTCGGTATGAACAATACATTTCAATCCCAATTAATCTCCCTAATGAATTTAAATTTGTTTGTCCTGCATAAATGATAAAAAGATCAGTTCTGTTGTGTACCTCAAATTATAAACATTAAAACAATAAAGTTTATGAAATAATTATAAAAATATATTACAGTTTCATTCAAAATAATAAAGTTCAGATAAACACATTACAATAAAAACCAGCCTTGACCGTAAGGCACACAACACCACTAAGGACCAAATTTCTAAAATTGAAGAAAAATGACATTTTTGACAAAAAACTGTTTTTTTTAACAAAAAATCGTGTTTCAACAGTCCAGACGGATTGATTGATGGAGATGAAACTATATACATAAGCTTTTTCAAATTGGAAGATGTGAATTTTGGGCTAAATCGGCGTGAAAGTTTCGACAGGAGCTTTTTTTTTTTGCAAAAATTTTGAAAAATATATCATTTTCGAGAAAACGATTATGAAACGGAAATGATGATCTCTAAAAAAAAACTGTTTTTTTGAAAAGTAATCATGAAAAATTTTGACCTCGTGCCCAGTAATTTTTGATTGAAATCGGTCTACCGGAAGTGGCAGCTTCCATAAAAGCTTTTTCGTTTTTTGAGAATATTTTGAAAAGCATATTGCATAGCAAAAAACTGTTTATAAACAAAAATTCGGCTTCTGTGCAGCCCCGACATTGTTTGATCGGAATAAAACTTAAGTTTTTACTATAAGGGTGATCCCGAAGTAGATGTGCTTTTAAAGGAACTTTTTCGATTTTGGCAAATAATTTCAAAATTAAAGCATTTATGAGAAAAACGATTTTCATTCTTATTCCGTTAACATAAATGATAAACCGAAACTCCCAACCACAGAGTCGTAAACAAAACCGGGAAAATTATATTTTCACCTTGTTTCGTCAAAATCTTAATGAATTTATACACGAGATTTGTGATTGGGCAAATTTCGCAACCGTTGTCAATTTGGCAATAAAATTTCTAGTCAATTCTAATGCTTACTAAGTGGTCACTAAAATCTTTAATGAATGAACATCTACAGATCAACATAATCAGATGAAATTCGAACATTAATGCTTGATAAATTTTGACCCTTTCCATTTTTATTAGCTGTGCCTCATCCATAATGCGATATTATGAAATCTCGCTTATCATAACGGATGTTCTCGTAGTAAAAATTAAGCTTTGATCTTGCTTCTTTGTTTGAAGTGGAAGTAAATAAAAATTGCTAAGCAATTTTCATAAAGATCTTTGTATTTTACAAAATAATCAGTCTGCCTTCATTTCAACAATTGATTATAAAGGCATATTTTCTATTAAATTCCTATATAGTATCAAATTAATAGATGAACGTTACAACGCGACCGATTCTAATTTATGTAAATGAATTTCCCACGAAACCGTTTACTTTCAACTGGATAACTTTTCTAATTTATCAAATTAAAATACAGAGTTATAATACAGTAACATTTTGTTGTTGTTGTTGTCGAATTCGACTATATATACATAATAAAGCCTAATTGTATTGCGAATGAACAACGGGAAAAACTCAATTACAATTGAAATGACAAAATTTTGTTTTTGTTGTTCCCAATTTTCCAACTTTTTATTTCTCCGTATTATCTACCTATATACACACACATACATCTGTATTTCCATATAACAATTTGGATTTTTTATTTGTTGCGAATAATGAAATGTGTATCATATGGAAATTGATGTAATGATCTGCTTGCCGAATAAACAACAACACCAACAATAAAAACGACGACGGTGCTACAAACAAACAGACACAATAAGCCAACTCTCTATCTCTGTGTAAATAAATAATTCATCAGGTTACATTCGTTGTGTGTGTGTGTATGGCTCGATACTTTTCCAGAAAATACCACCGTGCACCAACAAAAAAAAAAAGTTAGTTAGTTTTAATATTTTTTGTGTTTTGAAATGAAGGGGGAAGGTATTTTTGTATTTTATGTAACATTTCCTCATTAGAATAAAAATGTGAATAAGCAAACAATGAATTTACATTTTATGAAATTTCCCTGTAATTTTCCTTTTGTTGTCTTGTGTATGTACGAGTGTATTTATAAAACTCTGTTTAAAAAGTAAAATTTATAATTTTGTTGTTGCTGTTGTTAGGCGGAGGTTAGTAAATGCGCTCGGTATGAAAGGGGTGCTGTTGATTTTTGTAAACTTGTAATCAGCTGAACAAAACACGATATTACGTGTTTCGAAAGGAAAACGAATGAAAATGGTTTTGTTACAGGTTGATTTATCGCTATTAAAAAATCAATTTTTCAAATAATGCTATTTATGTACTTATACAGAATATTATTATACCCATTAGGTCTATGACCATACAAGCCAGCAGTTTTTCCATGATATATGTTAATAATTGTAGATAGTAGCTTTGTAGACGTTTAAAAAGCATGCAAAGAAAATGGTGTATACTTTTTGCAGTATGAGTTTAACACTTTAAGAGATTTTCACTAAAACTCTTTAAACACATAAAACAAAAAAAATGAGCTTTATATAAAGAAAATGTAAATTTTAACTTTATTACTTAGTTTGGTGTAACCAGAGTGAAAAATGTGGAAATGCATATTTTTTCTGCCGTACATATAAAAATATCCTTCCAAGCGTGGTGTTTTTATTTGGTGTGTTGGAACCGGGATTTTAGTTTTGTAAACTTATATCCGTATAGGAAGTGCAAAAAGGTTATTAAATAGCAAATTTTGGAACATAAAAAAATTGTTATGAAAAGCTTTTTGTGCTTGGTCTTTGAATGTGTGGAATATGAGTTGGCATAAACGTATATAGAGTAATAGATTTTATGTTTGGTTTACAACTAAATGACTGTCAGTTAAAATTTGGCTAATTTAATTTGGATAGTTTTTTTGAGTCGAATATCCAAAAGTTATCCAATTTAAATTGGAAATTTCCTAATTATAAACCATTGTACCCAAAACTTCATCATACCTTTTAATTGATCTAATCAACCTTATTGGCTACACATTTAGTAGTGGATAATTGTTTACGGTGATTGTTGAATGATACATTTTCCGGTTACCGTATTTGGGTAATTTTCTTTATATTATAATATTATGCAATATGTGAGGCATATGACTGGTCCCTAAGGTGGTGGATCGGGAAAAGCTCGTCAGTTTCCACGGATACTGAAGCATAGGGAGGAAATAAAATTCTATCAGACCAAATGCAAAGACCATTGCAGTAGAAAACATACCGAAAAGAAACATTATCCTTATTACACCTTTCTCAAAGAATGCGGGCTCTCTCAGGAAAACGCATTTTAGAAACCGGATATCAATGTTGCCGAACCGGTAGCCAGAAAGAAAATGCGGCAGACTCAGACGAAATGAATAGAGAAGTGGGCTGGTCGGCATAAAAATAAACGAGCAAATCAATGCAAAATCAACAAATTACCAATTTTGTCTTCTGAAGACTGCACAAAAAAAGAGAAATCTCAACGATCTAATGAAACTCACGAAAATACTGATGAAACTAGAAAGGCGCTACAAACAAAATCATCACCAGTAATTGTAAATACAATTAAAAAGTATCAGGATATAAGAAAGTTCATGAATTCAAATCAGATACAATATCAAACAACAATGCGGAACAGTTGATACCTCAAGTAAATATTGCAGACGCAGAAAATTTACTCTTTATCTTAATGAGAAGGGTTGTTCATTATACTCGTACGAGGACGAGTTATAGCCAAAAAGCTACATGCATCATGCCAGACAGAGCAAATAAAAGAAAACTTACTCTTGAAAAATTTAAGTTTAAATTACTCAAATTGTGAAGAGAACAAATAAAATCCTTTTCCTCTTCTTTATGTTCGATAAAAAAGACGATATAACAAATATTTACGAAATTAGATATACTCGTATCTTAAATATGAAAAAACAGTTTCAAGTCTTTAGAAAATCAAGGTTAATTCCACAGTGCACAAAAGGTATCAGTTATATAAACACACTCATAACTAATGCAATGGAGACGCAGAAACTGATATTATAATTGCCACTCTACAGGAAATCAACGTTCTGATCCACAGATGTCAATAAAATACCCGATCCAATCAATTGAAGAAGCTTTCGATTTAAACTCTAACCACTCGTCTGTACTGCTCACGCTCAGTGACAAAATAATAACGAAACCAAGCAGTTGTATCCTGACAAATACATGGACAGATTGGGAAGGATTCAAAGAAGAACTACTTACTAGGAGATGAATAAACCTTTAAAAAAAGGAACATTTGGATAAAGAAATTGAAACGTTCATAATAACATCATCGTCAGCATTTATTGTGGAAGAGAACAATGCAAATACAAAACCTAATAACTCACATTTCACCAATAATAAAAAACGATGGAAGTTGGACAAGACCCAATGAACAAAAGAATAACTCCTATAAGAAGAAAGAAACCGCTGATCGAAAGTAAAGAACTTATACTTGTACATGCTGTATAAGATAGCGGACATTGACAGGGGAAAATAAGAGTTCACACTATACTCGCCGCAAGTGGTAACACTATCACTAAACAGAATTTATTTTGTTATATAATTACCAGGCGGAATTTTTTCTTCATTATGTATCATTATTATCACTAAATAAAACATCTCAGCGGAACAAAATCTTAAAAGTGATCCTTAAAATGGCAAATTGAATGATCTCCGAAAGTAAAGGAACTTGGTGTATGAAATCTTGAAATTTAACAATATTCCGTCTTGAATCATGAAACTTGGATAGTGGTATTGATCAGGGATTTTAAAGTAAATTTTGGACACAATTCTAGGATCTGTTCGCGCTGCACTAAACTGGCCATTTCATAACCAGTCTTTATGAAATATTTTATCTGTACATTTTACACGATATAAATAGATTTTAACCTGGAGGTAACTCGGTTATTTCTTAATTAAAATTTGTAAAATTTGCATTGCATACAGAGACAATTTTCAAAAAAATTATGAATTAGAATTTTCACTATAATTTTTTGATTTTCTGCGACCTAAAACTGAAAATAACTTATATGGCCGCAGAAAATCAAAAAATTCTAGTGAAAATTCTAATTCATAAATTTTTCCCGAATTGTCCCTGTACGCAAATTTTACAAAATTTAATTAATCAATTGAAGAAAAGAGGATCTAATCAGGAGTTTTCCTTAGTGCTTCAGGTTTTTGACAAAACCTGGCACGACGGACTATTGCTGTAACTTATGAAAGTTTTATCACTACAATCTTCTTGAATCATATATTACAGACAAACACTTTCGAGTTAAACAGGAACAAGCGCAGATTTCTCCGTTCATCAACCAGGTTAACTAGACCACCCGAAAGATTTTTATCGACTTCTAAGATACAGGTTGACGATAGGCTGTATGATGTTGTGTCAACAGAACCACATACGCCATTTGAATTTAACGCTGATCGTAACGTTATTTGCGTTATTTGGGGCGATGATTTATTAGTAACTTTGTTCTGAACTACCTGATGATTATGTAATTCTTGCGTGCGGCTCGGAAATGATCTAGCTGATGTTGTTTCAATTGAACTGTAAGGATCGTTTAACTGAGATATTAGTGGTGCTGGCGGTGGAATCGCTACTGATTTATTTGACAGGCATTGCTCATTGATCACTTAACGCGATAGCCTGAGCTCAGTTAACGTGCCACATGGCACCAACAAAGTGATCTTTGGAGTCAAAATCTGAAGCACACGTTTTTTGTGAATTTGTTAGCATGAAAATTAGTGGTAAAATCGAATTAAAACATGAAAATCAGCAAAAAACATTTTTTATTGAAAATAAGTATTACCTCCAAAAGCGCGAATGACAGCTTCCATTCGTTGTTTCATTGATTTTACCAAAGTTTTCACGAAATCTTCAGGTATCGTCTCCTATTCCTCTGCGATTGCTTATTGCAGCTCCTGGAGATTCTTTCGAGCAATATCTCTGACTCGAACTCTTTTTTAGCTCGTCCCATAAATGGTCGATGAGATTGAGATACGGGTTTTAAGCTGACCACTCCATAGCATGCACATCCCTCTCTCGAAAGTACTGGTACACTATACCAGCCAAATGCGGGCTCACATTATTCTTCATGAACAGGAAGTTTTCACTGATAAACCTGGCAGAAGGTACGACGTTATCCTCGAGTACTTCCTCAATGAGTCAATCCTCTTGATCAACGGCCAGTATTCGCCCCGGAGATGAATAAAAGATCTGTCTTTGCCTCCAGTGACATGCAAGATCCACCGCCATACGAGACACGTTCTTCAAAGCAGCATTGAGCAGATCACCCTCTCAATGTTCTGTACACTCTTCCTCGCCCATCGTTGCCATGTAAACACATCCTGCACTCGTTAGAGAACAGGACTGTTCTCCATTGTTCTTCCGTCCAATTCAAATGCTCTCGAGCAAACTGAAGGTGGGCTCGTTGGTGGGCTGTGATATTTTGCTGGTCTATGTGCAGCTAGATCACCTTTTCAAAGTCGTCTTTTAACTGTTCACGGATTTACTTCGACTTCAAAAACTTCTTAGAGCCACTGTCCTAGTTGAACCGGATTCAAACGACGATTTCGCAGTGCAGTTATCACAAGAAAGCGGGCATCAGGCTGTGTTAGGTTGGCCAGCTCCTTGTCGCCGTCTATAGCCGCCAGTTTCTTGATATCTCTGGACACTCGACGAACGGAGAATCGGCTCAAATTTAAATCGGCTCAATTTTTCGGCTCTCAATAAAAATTTCCATAAGTCCGAGATCCTAATATATTGCAATTCCACAGATTCCCACCTTATTGCTTTTCAGCTGTTGTAAACGACGATGCAGCATGTTAAATGTTTTCAAATAGTGTCGTTCATTTGATTTTAAAATGATGTACAATTGTCGATTTTAATATTCTCTACTGTTGAAGTGAAGATAATGCTAATTTTTGAATCTCCTATTGTGTTATTTGGCCCATGATTTGCCCTGAATGACAAACATGATCTAATGGCTGTTTTTATTTTCGACGTGGAAAATCGGCAAGCCTCGTTCGGCAATGTTGATATCTTTGTTTTTTGATAGCGTTTTTAGATTTTTCTATGATGTCGAGTTTTCGTGTGAAAATAATTGTTTTTTCGGGAACCTGAGAGATTTGATCGTTTCCACTTTCCCAGTATATTGTGAAAAGTATAGGTTTTTGCCCCAAAATCGTGTCTACAGTGCCAATGTTGTGCGGAGCGGTTTGAGGATTGTCCATTTTTTACTGTTAGTGCGCAATTAAAATTCCGGATTTAAAAAAAATGGAAAATTTCAATAGAAATATAAAAAATGGTTTATTCAAAGTATGGTCCTTCGCTAACTATATAGTTTTGCCATATCTCTGTCAATACATGAATACCACGACGATAAAACGACGCGTCTTTGGACCGAACGCAATTTTGTACTTTTTCGAAACTGGCCAAGTGTAGCAACAAGCCATGCGCGATCGACCGGAACATGTGACTCGAATCCGACGGGGCCAGGTCTGACGAATAAGGCAGGTGCGGTAGCAGCTCAAATCTCAACGTTTTGATGATGTCCTAGACAATGGGACTGCGATGGCATGGAGCGTTGTCGTGCTGCAATATCAGTCGTTCGTGTTTCGTGTCCCAATTCGTTTTTCGAGCATGGGTCAGATTGATGACTTGTTGTCGGTAGCATTGTCCATTGACAGTTTCGCCCTGTTTCAGCAGCTGATAGCACACGATTCTTTTCTGGTCCCCCCACCAAACGCAGACCATTGTCTTCTTTCCGAAGCGATTTGGCCATACCTTCGATGTTGATGCTTCGCCAGATGAAAACTACGACTTTTTGCGTTTGGGGTTCTTAGAAAAGATCCACTTCTCATCTCTTGTAACAATTCGATGCAGGAAGCTCTTTCTTTCAAACCGCGAATTCAAAATTTTGCAAGTGGCTCTTTGATTTTCCACCCATTTTTCCTATTGAATTTTCCCCATAGCATGTAAACGTTTGGAAATACCTTGGCGGGTCGTGTTTAATGCGTCTGCAAATTGATCTTGAGTTTGCGTATCATCTTCATCCAATAATGCTTGTAGTTCGGTGTTTTCAAATGTTTTTAGTCTGTCGGAGCGCTTATTGTCCTCAATGTCGAAATCGCCACTTCTGAAGCGTTTAAACCAATCTTCACAGGTAGTTTTCGATGGTGCATGTTCGCCGTAGACCTTCTTAAGTAAATGTTTTTTTCAAGTTGATGCAGAAAAGGAAAGCTTTACGTAAATACTGTTTGTTTCGCACAAAACTCGACGTTTCCGTTCTTAGAAAAAATATTTTTGCGTTGCGATATGTGCTGGTGTGCTATCCATGATTTAAACAAAATGCAACTTCTTACATAAATCCCAACTACATGTGTCGTTAGCACCATCTATGTGTAAAACCCGGAAATTTAATTGTGCACCAGATAATTAATTTGTGTTTATTTACATTTTAATTGGATGATTATTCCTTGTTTATTGTTAATTTTATTTTAAATTCGCACATCAGCTAGTTACGTTTGCATATATGTATAATGATTTTTACTGTTAATGATTACTGATTATTACTCTTAATAATTAGTGATTATGACTATCTCTTAAAACTAAAATATTCGTCTTATATAAAATACTAAAATATTTTTTTAATTCAAGCTGATGTTGACCGGGTTCCCTCTCCACTCCAACATTAGTTGCTTCCAATCGACCACCGCAAGTACTTATAAGCACTTAAGGTTTTTGTCTTTGTTTAATTAACTATTCACACCTGTGGCCCCTTTTTGGTAATTCCCGGGGAATGGAAGTTTTAAATTTTGTAGCAGTTTTATTATTTTTCTCCCCAAAGTGTATTGTGGCCTTTGAGAATTTTTTTTTTTAGAAATGTTATTCCCCATTATAGCAGTTTTTACTTTATTATTCCATACCTATTTTAGGAAAGAATGAACTACTTATAGCAATATTATGGCTGTAAATTTATACTGAAAACTGGTAATATCAATATCCAATTTTGTACTTTAATGCACAAAATTTACTTTTCAAGTAAAACCCGATTAAAATATCAACAAAAATCAATTGAACGTAGTAAACTTTTAGACATTTGTCTATGCTACTGAAGTTAACCGAAAATTTCTGCCGAAAAAGCCTGCATTATCGACATATTTTGTATCAGGTAGTTCTGTTGATCTTAGGTTAGCAGTTAATTTTCGCCGAAAAAATATGAAAAAACAATATCACCTAATTCGAATGTTTAAAGGTAATATGAATTGGGTTAAGATGGACCAATTCGCAAACTGAATTCCATATTTATAATTTGTCGTATTATGGGGCTATGAATTTGAGCTGTGGCACTAACAATGAACTCCTGTGCCAGAAATTAGGAAATATTTTATGCAGCATCATAGTGAAATAAATAAAGAGCTCGACACATATTTAGTTCAGCTACACGAACATACAGCTTTTAATTTATTTCGCTATGATGCTACATATAATATGACCTGATTTATTACACAGGTGTTCAGCAGGCTCACGCCCCCTAATATGACAAATTATAAGTATGGGACTCAGCAGTTTACGATTTTGTCTATCTTCACCCAATTCATATTACCTTTAAACATTGGAATTAGGTGATATTGATTTTTCAAATTTTTTTCAGCGAACATTTACTGCTAACTTCAATAACATATAATATCAAGAGAATTTTGTACTACCACCTGATACCAAATATGTCGATAATGCAGGTTTTTCACCTGAAATTTTCGGCTATCTTCAGTAACATCATTTGTTTTCTTGTTTAATTGCGATTGCGTGTCGGCCGCAAATAATTAAATTATTTTCCCGTCAATGTATTCCCCAAATTGACACGATTAACTTAGCTGCTCCAAACAAAATGATTCGATATTCCCGGGGAAATACCAGAATAGGGCCAATATACTACTTTTTTATTATGAGTGAAAGCAGTTACGATACATTTGTCCGCTATGTGATTGTGTGTAGTATTTTTCTGTCAAAAATACAATTGAATGTGATTATTTGTTTATAGAATCTGCACTATCGATTGTTTTCATTTAACAGTATATAATTATTTAAATTACAATTTTGGTTTTGTATAAAATTGTATTTTCCATAAATGACTTATTTTCTCAATCCGTTGTTGCCGTTTGCTCGTATATTGATAGAAAACAAAAGACATTTTGGCAAAATTTCAGTAAACTTCACGACATATGTATAATTTATATATAACGACATATAAACTTGAAAATTGTCACAGAATGGGATATGTAAATATGTATTAAAAAAATCCATGAGCTCGTCTCATACATATTCAATAGAAGCACTTCATCCAATTCGACAATTTTTCCCTATGTACAACAAATCGAAACCCTATACACGATAGATAAGGGTATGACATAATACTGTTCTAAGCAAAAAATTCCTTTTGTATCCTTTGTGTAGCAAAAAAAAAAAATGGTGTAAAGGGTTGAGTATTTGTTGGCATATAAAATTGGTTTTTGAGTAGATAATCTAATTTAATTTATACATTGTGTGTATTTGAAAATATTAGTAAATAAATAGTAGGTAGTAACAAGAGAATTTCCAGGATTTAAAGTTGATTAAAATTAGATGAAAAAAATATCCTTTGTGTACCAAATACTAAGTTTCGTTCTAAATATTATACGATTTTAAATAAAAATATTTTTAAAATATTTCTGCACGACTGCGAGACAGAACCAGGATTTTTGTTTCATTTCTTTATAATTTGTTTATGGTGCCGTGCTATACCCCCAAGTAAATATTTTATTACCAATTTAAAAATTTTCTCAGGTAAAAGGCAAATACAAGTTTTTCTTTCAAAATATATACAATACCATAATATAAGTAAAATATATATAGAGAGAGAGAGAGGGAGACTATAAAAAAGCTCATAACATATTCTTTAACAGAAAACTTAACGTAAAATATATAGTATATCCCGTTACTTTATGTGGTGTACCCGAGTAAAAAAATAAACTAAGCCAAAACATGTCATCCATCCATCCATCCATCCATCTATCATTAAATTGCGAGATAATTTTCATTCCGCATCTTTATATATTTTTATCCTGATATATGTGTGTGCTGCTATTCCCGAATGATGAATAAACGAAATACATGTGGAAGGATGACAAGGAAGAAAATCCTTCTTATCGTATGAACATTTAAAAGGGACTATTAAAGTAAACGATAATGATACCACTTCATACATAAATTACAACATCAAAACCCAATTTTCCATTGTCATTTAAATTTTTTTTTTGGTTCTGTGTTTTGTGTTCGCCTTTTCTTTAAGACTTTCTTGTGTATGGCAAAAGCTTTTTTCAAAATCCCAAATGAAACTAGTAACGGCTTTTTTGTTTGTTTGTACTTGATACTTTTGTGTGTTGTGTGACCTACACAAGCAGTTATTTTGTAACATATATACAATAACAACAAGAACACACAGCATAAAGTAAAAATTGGTTTAGAGAGGGGTAATGCGAAAAGGGAAAACGGTAAAAAGGAAATTGTTTTTCTTGAAAATTGATAATTTGGTCCATGTTGTTGTTGTTGTTTTTGTTGCCGATGTTCTTGGATAACTCTATTTTTGTTACGCTCCGAACTATACTAACCGATGGGATTGTATAATAATCATAATAATATGGTTATGTTGTTAAATTTTTTTTTGTCGTCTCCACCCAGCTTTTTGTCGTTCCACGCTATATATGAGCGTATAGTGTTATCATCTGGTGTTTTTTGTATATGTGTGCGGTGGACGATCAGTTGGTGCGGATATATTGTTGTTTTGGGTGTAGAGAAATGTTAATGTCATTATATTGAATGGATTAGAGTCCTTTTTATTATTATTATAACGATTATTATTTTCGTTTAATCCAATAATGTCATGTGGTAGCATTTATGTTTAAGATTTAATAAAACCATTAGAAATAGGTTTTCCGTATATACATAAATGGGTTCAGTATATATGTTCCTCAATTATTGGTGCCTTTTACTCGCTATGATGTGCCATATTGGCATGAAATAATCATAAAAATGAGTTAAACAATTGTTATGTTTGGTTAAACACTTTAATTTGATAATAATTTTGTTATGCCATAAATTTTCATGCTTTAACACTTGAATTATTTCTCCATATATTTACGACCATATCTGTTCTTAAATCAGGCACAATCATAAAAATCTATTTTCCCACTCGGGTATTAAATTTAAACAGTTTTATTTATCCAAAGTACCGAAAATTTATATAAATTGCGATAATTTCATAAATCCAAAACGAGTTTGCTGATACTCAGACCGAACTAAAACTATCTTAAATTTCCCAAACTATAAATGATGAAAAAAAAATTCTAAAGATGATTTTCATTTATTTATCCAAAAAGCAAACATAAAACTGACCCAAACCAATAAAATTCAACTTTTCATCATCAACACTGATAGTATTGAAGAAAAATGATTGGATTAAAATAAGGCAAATATTTAACTTGTCTTCCATTCAATCCGACCATCTGATCATTTAGGGTAGTCAAGAAAAAGGATAAAAAAGGTTTCATCGCTAAATTTATATATCATCCATTGCTTTATATATCCTAGATTTTGGAATGGGGGTGGTATCAGGTTAAAAAACTTAAAATTGAAATGGAGACACATTAGTGTCGCACACAAACACACACACACATATTTCTTGCAAAATCATTCATAATTGTTCACTTACCTCATTGTTATGTGTCCAAATAATTGATGGCGGTGGCTCGGGTAGGTGTCTCACAATGCATGTTAAATTCACAGTCGATCCTGTATTAATATATAAATCTGGACCCCCTACGATTGTTGTCAATGGTTCTGAAATTACAAAAAAAAAATGAAGAGACATTTATTTTTATCGTCCTACACTAAAATTAATTATGTTTACATACCAACAACTGATAAATACATTGCGTGTCCAATTGGTGGTGTTGTTGATATTTGGCATTCATATATGCCTGAATCTCGCCGTTGGGGATATTTAACCTGATTTTATAAATAATAATTTTGTAATTTATTGTATGTTTATTCATAATTTGGTATAAATTACTAAAGTGGAATTCTTAACAAAAAATAACTTCACATGCTGCGGATGTGAATATACAAATGTTGCGTGAATAGTCAAATTATTTTTATTTATATTAACAGATATGGTAGAATAAGCCCAACACGGACAGTCCCAACTTATAGAGCTGCCACATAGCGGTATAATGGTCTAGTAATATTTTACACCTATTGAAAGGAATACCAGAGAAGTTGGTTTTAATCGGTGACCTTGATTATATGAAAAACAGAAGATCATTCATCGTCAGGAACTCAGTAGTTTGATATCTTCTCGTATAGTCCAGTAATATTCCATCGAAAAAATATTAACGGTTGATTTATGCAAAATAAGGCTCTATTTCGACTAACTAGTTTCAATACGGTGATTGCCGACAAGTGAGTCTGATCAGTGTGGCATATAATTGACCTACTAAAGCAGTAGTCTACAGCCCCGTCACAGTTATTTTGTTCTCCAAATAAAAGAGTGGCAAAAGAATGGCAAAAACAGTGGCTGTAACTTTTTCTTTCGATAGAACCGTCTTCGCCTTCTTTATGACAAATTCATGAATTGCATCAAAAACTGTTACAATCCCTGGTCCATATTGCTATTTTCCATTGTTGTAAACAAACACAAGCTTGTTAGCTTTTAAAGAGTATCAAACAAAAGTTTTTCATCTGCCAAGAATTTTGATAAGAGTTGTACGAAAGATGACGTTTAACGATGGTGCATAAATTTTGAGTCACTGGCGTTATCAGTCGTTAAATACGGGTATTTATCATACAGTCTTCCTACCTATGACATAAAAAATTCCAAGCTAGGTAGCATACATTTTTGTTTTGCGGCCCACTTGCCTTAAAGAAAATGTACAGGAACCTTCTGGAAGCGCAAGTTAGGTTAAGACGACATATTACCAGGAGATTTCGTGGAGAGATAAGATCAGATCAAATTTAATTGGATGGCCTACTGTTAAAGTTAGCCAAAAGATGGTAATGCGGATAGTGTCTTCGTTATCCCAGCAGAAAGATGGAAATGCAGATATTAATTTTTCTATCGTAGCCGAAAACAGTTTTAAAATGTCGATAATGCAGATTGTATCGACAAAGAAGATTAACTTCAATATTCAAACCGAAAAATGCCGGCAATACAGATTTAAAGGTTACAAATAAATCATCAATTTTCTAAAAGAAAATGTCAATAACAGATATCTATCCAATAGCCATGAGACGCAGTCACGATTAGCTGATGAATGGTTTATATATCAAGATATTGATAGATGAACGACGATCTGACTGTACCAATTTGATGAACCATGACCCTAAGTAGAATTTGATCATATGTTTGAAGTGGGTCTTATTAGGTTATATATACTGGTGAAATGGTCCATTTTCTATTGTCCCGACGATAAAATTATCCATGATTCGAGATTTTGCCAGTTGAACACCAATCTGTTAGAAGTGGATTTAATGAGGTTATAGGGATGAAATTTTGATGTTCTACATTTTTCATCCGATAAAATCTATCGTCATTCCAGATTTTGCCATATATAGACACCAATCTGACTATGCCGATTCCATAGCCCATGACCATAGGTAGAATTTGATTATAGGTTAGGGGTGGGTCTGATAAGGTTATAGGAATGAAATGGAATATCTGCTTCATTCAGCCGAAAGTAGTCGATACGAAGATTGAAAATTATCAATAATCGTAAAACATATTTCACTATATATGTACAATTCTTTATCAACTACTTTCGGCTGTATGAAGGAGATATGCTATTTCATCCCTATAACCCCATCAGATCCACTCCTAACTTATACTCAGTATCTACTTATGGTGATAAACTATCGAATTGGCTGTCGTCCTGTTAGCTAGAGCGATATTTTTTATTGATTCGACGACGCTCGTCGTTGTCGCTCTTGTTCTGTTTCAAGCTTCGCCTTTGAGGTTTTGTTCAATATTTTTTTGGTTGATTTTCTAGAAGTAGATGGTGAACTGGCGTAGAGTGTTATAAAAATCTTCTGTGATTAACTGAATGTGAGTACCGAAGTCGATTTTAAACCAAAATTGACAGCGCGAGGTATGGAAACCGAAAAAACATAGTAGTGGTTATTTTATTTATATGAGGGGTCATTACCATTTGTTGTCTACCTCATCGTATTAAAATGGGGATAGTTTTTATTTGTTGATGTCTTAAGCTAACTACACATATATACCATGTCCGTTGGAAATGTCTGGGTACCGGCCAATCCTCGATAGTGCGAGGGAGTCGGGAGCTCTTCAACAATGAATAGTATGTAAATGTTTATCATTCATGGTAAAGCCAACCCTGGTATACAAGTGTATAAGTAAATCGTATATTTTTCAAGAAGTATTTGAGGCTACTTTCGATGGAAACGTGGTATTTACTAATCACATCAAGCTACTAGTATCGCTAGGGCTTACTCCATATATGGAGTTTACTCGGTTTTATTAAACGGGTGACGAAATTAGGCGCAAATGCGAAAATAATTGTTATTTTTTGTCAAGTGTTAGTAAGAAAGCATTGCAAATATTATTTATTTACCTGTAGTGTCCAATCCTCTGTTTGTGGATTGTGTACACTTTGAAATCGCTGATCGGATGAATATGTATTTCTTCCTGTGGTTAATAAATGTATATCCTTATGCCGAATCCATGATACCTGGAAGAAATTAATAATACGAGAATATTACAGCCATATACGAATTTTCTTCAGAACTTGAAAAATATATTGTTTTGACAGTTTGAAAAGTTTAAGAAAAAATTATGCTTATATCCTTTAATAAAAGATATATATGGACTTAATATTTATGTATGTTTAGATACATAAACACTCATAAATGTATAATGAGGTAAAAGCTAAAATAAACAGAATATTTATGTTCAACTAATTAAATTTATTTCTTAAAACATAAAATTAAAAACCATCCATGTTTCACCTCTGAGGCAAATTACCCATGTATTTGTGACAGGTATCATAAAGTTATGTAGAAATAATAGTTTTCCTTTTCCGTTCACATGCTCGTTTACCTTCTGAGAAAATATATGTATTTGGAAGAAAAAGGATTCTCATAATTTAATTTAAAAACAAAAAAAAAAATAATTTTTGTTCACATAAGTAGTTCGTTATACCTTTTTCCGTTATACTCAGTGAATTTTGCACATATTTATATTTGAACACACACACATGTGTAAGTACCGAGGTACGTAACGTACTACGCATAGAAGATTCAGTTTGATTAGATTTTTGTTTTTTTATACACGAGATTTATGTCGTTAAATAATCGAAACCCTACTCAAAACATTTAATGTGTGTGTGCCCATTAAAATACAAATTGTAAATGGTTTTCAGTGTGCACCTTCTGACGTGAATATCAAAATGTTTTCGTTTTGCTTTTTTTTGAAGCGGCAGAGTTACGAACTCGTTCATTTTAAATCCACTTTAAGGTCGATAAAATACTAAAACACAAAATCTAACGTCTTTTCTATAATGTAACAGAAATTTTCTTCCGTTTATCTACAAAAGATGAAAACATAATTTTCTTTTCTAATTTGCTTTTGTTTTTAATTATCAGGCCGCCGCTGCTACGTAACGAGCACAACAAAATTTAACACAAGGCAGTTGATGGAAATTCAAGGAGAAAATTATATAAAAAAAAAAATGCATGGTAACAAAAATTAGAACGGAAAAAGGGAAAGTTGTTAGGAAAAATTATTTAAATTTATTATTATTTTGTGTTTGTTTTGGGTTTAACATTTCTTTTTTTAACTTGTAATTAAAAACCCACTTCAGCGTTGTTAAGTGGTGTGAATGGTCATAGTGATTTCTTGTTGTGTTTGCCCAGGTAAAGTTTGTTTTCTAATTTCTAAATGAGGCTATGTAGAGTGAAAATCTAATTTTATTTTAACTCCTTGTTATCACGAAATGTTGATGAGACGATTAATGTGGACAAGTAGGTATATATATCTCGTATAAGGGTTTCATAGACATTTTATCTATAGTTTTATGTTAATTGGTTATATAAAACCGATGATTTATGTTATGTATATAGGTGTAACATTTTTAGGTGTGGCTAACAAATTGATTTTTTTCATGCTATATATGATTCCACAACTGGGTTTCTTTATTAGAAAGCTAATAGCGTTATGTAAAAGGGTGAACTAAAAGTTTAGCGATTCTTGTTGAAAGTTTAAGCCAATTCTATGTTAATACTCAAAAATGACATCAGTCTCATAAATAAGGTCTCGTTAAGCTCAACTCTGTCGACAAGAGACGCATAAAATTAATTTTTCCAACTAAAAGTGGAAAGTCTTGTATAGCAAATAAAGGCTCTTTTATTATAATAAATAATTTTTCTTCTTCTCTCAGTGGAATATCCAAGTTAAAAATAAATTATTAATGGATAAACAAGATTCCTCAGTAAGTAAATGATGTATTGGCATATAATGTTAATACCGACTCCACAGATCATAAAATCTACAAAAACAAAACGAAACCAACAAAAACAAGTAGTAAATTAGTTTTTCAAATGTTTCGAAATATTCGCGAAACACTATATTAGTTTAGTGTGGATTCAACATAATAATTGCACTCCGGCAGGATACATATAGTGCTCTCTGCTTCCAAAATGTTATTCATTAAAATATAGCTAGCTACATGATAAGCGGTTTGATGAAATTAAATGAAGGGATCAAAGCAAAATGTTTATAGTGAAACTTACGAACTTATTAAATACACATCTCAATGAAGGCAAAATTATATCATGGAAAATGTCAACGGTTATTCCTATCTCGAAAACTACACTAATAAAACCACATCAGAATACACCAAACCAACTATTTAGGAATATCAACAGGTACTGCAGACTGCTAGACGTTTGAAGAATAGCAACTGATAGTAATAAAGTAGATAGACTACTCTTCTGAGAAAATTAGGAGTTTAAGTGAAAAACAAAAACGGTTGCGTAATCTACATGAATGCAACAACAATCCAAAATAAATAATTGTTGAGGTACTACTGTTCTTAAATTATTTATTTTACTTCATGACGTTTTAACTATATAATTGCTGCACCGAGCCTTAATGAAGCTGTTTAAAAAATTTGGGAAAATGGTTAATGTTTCACAAATTTTTGTCAAAATCATTTGAGATTTTTCCGAATCCCTTGGCATACAAATACATAATGTTAAGTTTATGGTACTTAAAAATAAATCAACCTGCATCACCCATACATAATAAACAGGAACTCCAGATCACCAATGAATTGGTCTAGTTCCGTTTAAGTTGGCCATAATCAAGAACTGCTTCCAAAAATTATTTCAGAACTAAAAATCCATCCATCATACCATTTTTAATCATTATCGGTTAATAAATGTTCCAGTTCCAACCCATTTGGCCCTAATTCAGAACTTGCATCAAAAATAATTTTAGAATCACATTTCCGACCATACCCCGAGCCCAACTTGATGGCTTACCGATAGCAGTACATAACACAACCGGAATAATCGAAGCCGAGGTACATTATATCCAAGTCTCGTTTTATTGGTATCGGGGAGAGGCCTCGCAACGCAACGGTAGCCAACCGGCTATTGTGTTTTTATTTTCGGTGGTCTGCCGCAACGGAACGGTAGCCAACCGGCTATTGTAATTTTTATTTTTCGGTGGTCTGCCGCAACGGAACGGTGGCCAACCGGCTATTGTAATTTTTATTTTTCGGTGGTCTGCCGCAACGGAACGGTGGCCAACCGGCTATTGTAATTTTTTCGGTGGTCTGCCGCAACGGAACGGTACCAATGCCGCAACATTAATTTTTGTATATTGTTTTTTTAGCGGTGGTCTGCCGCAACGGAACGGCCCCAAGGCCGCAACGGTTTATAATTAATTAAGGTACCATTTTTTTATTTTTAATTTTTTTTGATTTCATTTCTTTTTATATATATATTTACATTATATTGAAATTTAAATTTTGTAATCGAGCGCCGCACAGCGGGTGCACGCTCGATGCGCATTGCTGTTCTCTCTCTCGCTCTCTCTCTCGTTCCCTCCTTTTCTTTTTTTTTGGGAAGTGGATTTCTTGTGTTCTCCTTTTTAAAAAGAAAAAAAATATGTAATAAAATGAAATATTAAATTTTTTTTCGGTCGGTATGATGGGAGCGGAGACTCCCTCTGTGTCGGTTTAGTGTTTGCAGTCCCTTGGTGCCCGCATCCAATTCCGTAACCAGGGCTCGGCCCCGTTTGAATTCGGATGGATGCGCGCACCAAGGCACCTCTTCCGTTATAATTTTGTTTTATTATTTATTTATTATTTGATTATCTGCCGTTCGTTCCTCAGGTTCCGGCCGACGAATTTCGGCGGAACTCGGTTTTTATTATTATTTGCGTTCCCCGAACTTTCTGTTATCACGGTGTAAGCCAGAAGCACATGCAAGCCTCAAACCCCACGACCTTAGCACTTCTCCCTGAGAACGTAGCCGGCAAAAAATCACCGTGGAGGCCTCTGCATGCGCTTAGTGAAATCTGCAGGTTGGCAGTAGCCAGCCTGTAACAATATGTTTAACTGAATTTAGGCTTTACATAATAAGCAATATCCCACTTGACCTGCATCGAACCACAAGTCAAAACACGTCTGACGAGTCTGTCCATTCAGCACTCTGCCTGCCACCTGAAAACACACATCCATCAATTTTTTAACAAGGTAGAAATTTTTAAAGAGGGATCTGTATCCAATTAGACGACTGTCTTAACAACATAGGACTTATCTCTAAATTAAAACTCAATCTTCGATTAGGCCATTTAACCTGGGAACACTACACTTGATTTCTAAAGCGAAAAACTAAACTTACGGGAATTTTGGTAAAACTTTCTTATATAATCAAAAAACATTCCTGCATAAATTGCAGAAAACCAACAAGTTCAAACCTTGTTGGTAGAAAATTTAACATCTAAAGTTATTTAAATATTTTGAAACCAAGACTGATCACAATCAAATCCTGCTCACACTTTTATTTAATGAGGTTTCGGAAAATTCCTTAAAGAATATTAACGTCCCTTTAAGCGAACCTCCCGAAATTGGGACAAATCACTGTTGATTTGTGGTCCGCGAAAACTGGGGGACAAGAATTTTATGAAATTTGGTTCATTTTCCTCTCACATACAAACAATTTTCACTACGTTCTAACACTGTTTCGTTGTAACGAGAAATAAAAATAAATAAAATAAATTCTTCTTTGACTTTTTAAGCAAATGTTTAATTTAGGTATTGCTCAGTCAAAGAAGAATTGATTTTATTTATTTTTATTTCTCGTTACAATAAAACAGTGTTAGAATTTAGGGAATTTTTTTTTTGCTGTATAATGTATATCAATTTTCGCTCATTTTTCTGAAATCATACAAACAACTACTTAATTGAGACTTGTACCCCTGTGCTCTCTAGGAAAAACTTATTACTACGAAAAAGAGTTTACGCGGCTTTTTCTATGAATTATTTATGAAAAGTGATCTTGGAAAGTGTAATATTATTTGTATATTACATTAAAATATAAAAATTATAAATATATCTACGATTAATATTAAAATTATCAATTTAAAAATGGAAAAAGTGTCTGGGGTGCATCTGAAGCAAGCTTCATTTTTTTCCACTGGTAGCGTTTTCTGTACTTTCCCTAGTCTCAATTAAAAATGCATTTAAAAGTATAGAGAACTGTTTGTAGATCTGACGGCAAAAAAATTAACCTGATTGGGTCTATTTTTGTATGTTAATTTTTATTTTCATAAAGTATGCCGTGCTAAAATTATGTAAAAAAAGACTCAATCAGCTTATTTTTAATGCGGTAGATGTCACTACCCCGGACATTTATAGTTCTCAATATAGGTTGTAGTTTAATACCACTAAACGTTCCATAAAAATTTTCATGATAAGTAGTTCTCTTTGGGAAATTGATATAAATACATAATAATATAAATTAATTACATTTCATTGAATATTTCCAGACTACCCCTATAATTTACCATACTCAAAATCGAGGGTGGTATTAAACTACAGGTGAATTAAAATTTTTTTAGGTGAAAACTGAAAAAATAAACTTCGAACATGATTAATACAATAACGTCAATTTAACCATCTTCAATCATTTAGTCCACCAGACCGTCGTCAGATGTTATTCTTTTACCCCTTGAACCTTGTGAAGTCCAACCTGAAGTATGTAATAAAATATTTTTGTGTCAGGTTAGGCGGAAATGGTTTCAAATGAAACAGCATGAATATAATTTGTAAAATAAGGGCCAACTTTATCATATTTAATAATTTATTACACCAGACCGCCACGAGATATTGGGTCAAATATCACTATATGAACCTTAGAGGCCTGATCAGCCTGATCAGGTGGGTAATAAATTATTTTTGTGTCAGGTTAAACGGAATTGGTTTTAAACGGTAGAGGCTTCAAATATGCAACATAAAAGGTCGATTTCACCTAATTTAAAAATCTTTTACACCAGAATTAATAATTTATTACACTAGATTGCTACCAGATATTGAGTCAAATGTTACTTCATGGGCAAGGAAAATCAACCTTACATAGGTTGGTAATAAATTAGTTTTCCGTCAGGTTAGATGGAATTGGCTTCAGTCGGTAATGGCTTCAAATATGAAATTTAAAGGTCGATTTTATCTTATTTAACAATTTATTACACCAGACCAATTTAGTGTAATAAATTATTAAATGTGGTAAATTTGGTACCAATTTAGTGTAATAAATTATTAAATGTGGTAAATTTGAACTTTGAATTAAATTTTTGAAGACGTTACCGTCTGAAGCCAATTCAGTCTCACCTGACTCAAAAATAATTTATCATTCACCTGCAGGGTGAAACCCACGGGTAAGATTGAATTACCCTTCACAAGGCCTATAGAGTAACATTTGACCCAAGATCTGGTGGCGGTTTATTGTAATAGATTATTAAATTACTAAACGTCACATACGAGTAGTGACTACACACGTTCGAAAGGGAAACGGAATATCCATTTAACCCATTCTTGACCAATGCATGATTTATCATACCAAAATCAGCAGTTTTATATTTTTATATCTTTTCTATGTTACATATTACGTTTTCTGTGTATTGGCTTTAAATCGACAAAATACCCTAAACCTAAAGTATTAAAGAAATATAATAACGTACAGATAAAGATGGTTTAGTTGTGTTTAAGTTGTGACAAAGTCGCATGTATTTGTGACGTAATGAATAGGCGGTGGTAAGTGTAATTTTTTTATGAAATGTGTGTTTTAAAATATGTTTTCATTTTATTTGACGTTATTCATATAAAGTGGACATGCATGCTAATTTTTTAATATACAAAAAAACTACTAATTTTACAAAATAATTATGGCGTTTTATTTTAAATGATATATCATTCATTGGTCTGAAGTACGTAAAAAATATGGTATGACCATACCTATATTGAACTGAAGTATGTAAAAAAATGTACGTGTTTTATATTAAGTCTCTTCAATGTATTATTTATGATTACTGTACCTTTATATACGTTATGGCATAGTTTTAATGTCGAACGTCATACGGAAGAGATTCTGAAATATTTAGAAGAGCTGAATTCGGATAATGACGATGAAAACATCCACGAGTACGCACTAGCACTAATGCCTGCAACTGAGGGGGCACACAGCAATCGAGATGATGCACCTAATGAAGATGAAGGGGAACAACACCTCCAAAGCCTAGGTAGAAAAATTCTACCTCAAAACAGCGAATTAAATGTAAGGAAAAATGAGGGATTGGTAGGAGTATTAACAAACGAGGGGGAAGCCATTATTGAAATTCCTAGTAGGAAGAAAAAAAAGACATTGCACAGAGACGCCACTAGTAAAGGTAACTAATCGTTTGTTGAATATTTCTTACCAATTCAAACCAACATACAGCAATAGAATTATCGAAGAAGGATTGAGACCGATAAACGTTTCAAGGAATTTTTTAATGCCAATATTATTAGTCACATCTGCTCTGAAACAATCAAATACGCCCAATCTAAAGGAGCAATAACACTTAAGCTATCAGTAAACGAATTATACAAGTTTGTTGGCGTACTTATATTATCGGGTTATGTAAAAGTACCAAACCGGAATATGTGCTGATAAGTCCAAGAAGATGCATTTAATATAATGATAACTAATGCCATTTCAAGAAATCGATTCAAAACCATTATACCTCCACTTCAATGATAATGCCAACATTGATATAAGCGATAAGTTATACAAAATTCGGCTATTGATCCAGCACCTGAATGGAAAATTTCAGCTGCATAGTGAATCCCAGTGCAGTACGTTTTCCATTGACGAAGCAATGGAACCATATTATGGCCGAAATATCATGAAACAATTCATAAGAGGCAAGCTTATTTGGGCCCGGTTTGGGTTCAAATTTTGCTTTCTTAATGCTAGTACCGGATACTTAATAAACTTTGTACTATATACCGGTAAGTATTTTGTATTGTAACATGCCTTTCGATTATTGTAATTTAAAATTTCACTATATTTAGGAAAAACTGAACGAGATGCTAACACACCATTGGGCGAGAACGTGGTGAAGAAACTACCCGAAAACATAATTGAAGAAGGCTCTGTAATATTTATAGATAGTTATTTTATGTCTCTGCAGCTACTAGAGCAATTTAAAAATATGAATATCCATATTGTTCGAACCATCCGAAAAAACAGAGTTGAGAAAGAGCCCCTAGATGATGTAAAAAAAGTGTTCGCAGTGCCTTTCATGCCATTCGAGACAAAGATTCAACCACATTTGATTAAAGAGACGACCACATTTGATTAAAATGTATAATGGTGAAATGGGCGGAGTTGACTATTTCGACCATCAGAGAGGGCTAAATCGGATACGGATACGGTCAAACAAGTGGTATTGGCCTATGATTAGGTTATTTGCTAAATGGTACTATCACTAATGCCTATGGTTTCTATATAGAGAAGCACATCCCACGACTTCACTTCTGCAATTTACTCGAGATTTGGTTAGCAGTCTACTTGCAGAAAATCTTCCTAGTAAGACTTCTTCCATTTCTTCAAAGAAACCGGACCCTAAACCGTCGACATCTAGAACACGTTTTGATGGATTAGGCCTAAATGGCAATAGTATTCAATTCAACTCCACGGAAATGTGCCGTATGTAAAAAGTGTACAAAAGTCATATATGAGAAGTGCAATATGTGACTGAAACCTAATGAGACATGCATTTAAAAATTGACTAGAAAATTGAAATGAGATAAGAATTATAATTTTGAAATTTTATTTTATTGAATTTTTAGATTTTTGTAATCAGCTGTGAATTAGAAAATAAATTAATGTTCTTAAAAACATTTATTTGTTTGTGGCCAATGTATGATATATCATACCGGTTCCTGAAGCCGATCAGTTAAGATATATACATTGTTTTTTTCCTGGATCCGTCTATTTAACCCAAAATATGCCTGAAATATAAATTTGTACGTAATATAAGCAATAGAACATAGTTCGGTCTTGAATGGATTAAACAGTATCTGATGTATTACGGTCAAAAATATGTCGCAAGAACTCACAGATTTTAATGCACCGATATGTTCTGTGTATTTAGTCACTTTAGGAGCCAATTTTTGGTATTTTTGCTATATTGCTTAGCGTAGTGTCCAAATATGTTTATTTAAATCAAATAAACAGAACTGCAACCATCAAACTGATATAACGTTGGAATTGTGAAGTATTGTTTAGTTTTTAGAGAGTTCCCTCTATGCTTAGAGAAGAGTTCCCTGATGCATGTCAACGGTTTTAGAATTTAATAGTACATAGTTCTGATCCGTGGCCAAATACATATCTGAAAATACCATATTCGTGGAAGTGGAACGACGGACGAGACAACGTCATGTTACGAAAAGGAAAGAAACATGTTCGCCGACCGTCAATATGGATTTGGTAATATCCAATCATTCAACATGTCGTTGACATCATCAAGAATGTTATAGGCGGCAGATGAAATGGGTGCGCTTCAAAAATTATGATGCAGACGACGTGTAATGAAATACTACATTACGGTAAGAGTATTTCAAAAATAAGTATTTGAGCCCTCATTTTGTAACATTATGTACAATGACGTTTTGTAGTTCGATTTACATGATTCTCGGACGACGTTGCAATTTCGGGGTTGCGAAAACCACAGGAGAAATAATGGAGGCGGTTCACTTGATTAGACACACTTGCAATTTTACTTTTAAATGCGAATTTTACTGTAATTTCTTGCGGAACCAAGAATATATTTTTATTAAGAAGAGAGAGAGAGGGAGAAATTAATACTCAGTAACACTACAAACAATAAAGCTATTAGATAAGAAAATTAGAATAAAATATTTTTTTTTTACTTAAACTCCTATCTATCTACTAGTATGTAATGACTTGCAACTAAAGGAAACTTTCAACAAAACTTTTGTAAATATTACAATAAATAAAATGGTTCTGGACCTTGCTTAAATGTTTAACCAAAAAAACGAAGTTTTAAAGTTGTTTCTGTATTTTTATTGCGGAATTAAATAAAGTAAAATGAAAATATAAATTTATATATAAAAAACAAAAATACATATGGTAAAATATGAAATAACCATTCGCAGACACTATTCGCATGATTTTATGTATGAATACAGATTTTATGTACAAACAGATACAAATACATACAACACATACATATAAATATATTTATATACCAATTTGCTAAAAGGAGGATTTTGAGTATCAGAAATCAGTTGCGATTGGAATGGGTTTCAGGAAAATTTATTTAGGGAATTCTCCAGTGGAACCGGGTTTCCATTTTTGAACGTTTTTCGAGTAGCAGGAATTTCGGAAAAGTTCATTTAGAAAGTCATCAGGTTCGGATCCAAGACGCCTTTTTAATTTTTTATTGCCTTGCACGATTTTGATAAAAATAAGTAAAGGGAATAGGATTTCATATACGAGAAATTCTGGCGATCGGTTATGATTTCAGCGCAAAATCTATCCAATGGAAACTAGATCTCTTGCATTATTTTTTTTTCGGCTAAAACGATTTTCCAAAAATTGTTGAGAGGGTGTTTTCGAGTACCAGAAACCAATTTAGATGGATCCAGGTTTCAGAGAAAATTCATTTAGGGGGTCATCCGGGGCCCGGTTCTATTATTATCGGCTTTTTGATTGGAATTGATTTTGATGAGTGGCTATTTAAAAAAATTCTTTTAATGGGTCATTCGATGGGGCCCGGTTGTAATATTTTTCGAATTGAACACTTTTCATAAAAATGGGTTTTTTTTTTAATGAATGTAATGGATTGCAATGAGTCCTAATTTCGGAAAAGTCCGTTTATGGACGGGTCCCATTTTTTGAAAATAACAAGGAAATGATTATAAGGAGTTCTGATTTCCGAAAAATTAATTTAGAGGGCCTCCAAAAAGCCCTCATGTTACACCAGGTTGCATAATATTGCACATGTTTCATGTCATGTTGCGTGATGATGTATTACGTGTATGTTGGATCTTGTTTAAGAATGTTGTGTGTTCTAGTGAAACGAAGTTGCTTCTCGTTGGGTCTTGCATTAATTAGATGTCTGGAGTTATGTTTCATCATATTGAGGAATTTTGCACCTTATGGGCTGGTTGCCTTATATAGTCATCTTATACGCTTTCGTTAATCGCGGCTTTTGAAAATGTTCGTCGTTATGAGCTCCAAATGAGTTTAATGTCGTCTGGTGGTCCTAGGTTCATTTCTTTAGTTTTTTTAGACTCGCACGGTTTTCATTAAATTGCTGAAAAGATGCTTTCAAGTACCCGATACTGATTGCGATGGTTTCTGATCTCATATAGAAGTTATTTCGAGACCATTTTTTAAATTTTTTTCGACTCGAACGATTCACATAGCAATTGAGATGATAAGAGATTTCTAATTCGAGATTACCAGGAATGGATTACGATGAGTCTAGATTTTCGGAAAATTTAGTTTTGAGGTTTTTCGAGTCGAGTGCTATTGATCGATTGCTAATCGATTACCATGAGTTTTAAATTTGGAAATATTCGTTCAGGTGGTCGCCATTCTAAAATTGGCACAAATGATAAAAAAAAAACGTAGAGAAGGGATTTTCGAATGACAGGAATCAGCTGCAATGACTCAAAATACCGGAAATTTTGTATAGGAGTTCTTCGGTTTATCCGTTATGGCGCATCTTATTTTACAATATGATTTAATCATTTACCAGTAGAAGGAGGTATGACACAGATTACATGATGATAATAGGAATCTAATATAAATTTTGATTTTGAATAAAAGAAGCTATTTATTTATTTTTTCACTAAAGATAATTTTAAAAGTAGATTAAGACACTTTTATGGCCCTCACTGGTTTTATTTGTGAGATTCTTGTTACTTTACTTTTATATTTTAAAAATTGAAATCCGAAGTGGATTTATTTTATTTTGTAGTTTTACATTAATATTTTTCAAGTCAAATTTGTAGGCTTCTTTCAATATAAATAAATAAAATGAATAAATAAATAAGAGTTTAATAATACACCTACATGAAGCCACTGATCTTTTCTAATTTCTACACGACATGATGCCCAATACCAAATGGAAATGAAAATTTAAAAGTCCAAAGTATCGTGAACAATTTCATTTGGTATCGATAAAAATGAAAAAAAAAAAAAAAAAAAATCCCAAGACCAACCGTACTTTAGAGTTGGCTCTATAGGTAAATATTAGTAAATGGACGAATCTTCTGTATGAATATTTATTCCTATTTAAATGTATGGTCCCTAAGAACTTAAAACGTCGTCACCTATCTTTCGTTGTAACGAAACAACATGATGCCAAACGAAACAATCCTAGTGCCAACCGTACGTTGCAATTGGCACAACATACTCATATGTGTTAGGACAATGCAGTTTCTGTATGAATGATGTTGTGAATGATTAAAGGCAAAATCGTTTCTCAATATTCTACTCGATTAAATACAAATTTATAATAAAAATTCAACCGCTATACGAGAACAACGCGAAAATTTTTTTCAAACGATTTTCTTCGACCAACAATTTTTTTACACTATAAACTTACAACAACAATAATGTAGATATTCATCATTCTCGTAAAAGCAGACACGTTCACAGATAGCAAATGAATTTACTTTCAGAAATTATTAAACGAAAATACATTTAGCACTATGGCTTATTGTGATACGAGGGCTGCCTTTTATATTTCGGGATTAGAGAACAAAAACAAATATTAACCATCGAAAATCGCTTTATTGTTTTTCAAAATATTCCCCATGAAGATCTATACACTTTTGCATGCGTTTGAACCAATTGTCGAAGCACCTTTTCCACTCTGATTGAGATATCTCCAAAACATGCATTCTGAACGCAGCAACCGCTTCTTCAGGTGTCGAAAAACGTTGACCTCTCAGTTTGTTTTTTACGTACCGGAATAAAAAGAAGTCATTTGGTGACAAGTCAGGACTATACGGCGGATGACTCATCAAATCGATGTTTTGAGTGCTCAAAAATGCAGTTGTTTGAGCCGATGTGTGAGAGCTCGCATTGTCGTGGTGAAGAGTGATCCGTCTTCGGCAGTTGGTTTTCCTGATTTCTTGGAAGACAACTGGCAAACGAATGATTGTGTACCACTCAAAATTGACTGTTCTGCGTTGTGGTACGGTTGCGACATGTCCATTTTTTCCGAAAAAACAGGCGATCATTTGCTTGCAAGTGCTTCGTGCGCGAACAACTTTTGTTTGTTTCAGCTCATCTTGAAACACCCATACAGTCGACTGCTGTTTACTTTCGGGCTCATACGCGTAAATCCACGATTCATCACTTGTCACTATGTCATAGACGTGTTTTGAAGCACCGCAATCGTATTTTTTGAGCTTTTCTTTCGACCAATCGACACGAGCCTTTTTTTGAGCGATTGACAAATTGTGTGGGATCCAACGCAAACAAATTTTTTTGACATTCAAATTTTATGCAATATTGAATGTATGCTGGTCCCACTAATGCCTAAGGTTGTCTCAATCTCACGATAGGTCACATGACGATCTTGCAATATCAGTTCGCGCACAGGATCAATGGTTTCCGACACAACAACTGATTCTAGACGACCTTCACGAAATTCGTCTTGGAGTGAACTACGACCTCGATTGAATTCACCATACCATCGATAAACACTGGTCCTTGATGGAGCTTCATCGCCAAAAATTGAATTAAGTTCATCCATGCACTCTTGCTGCCTTAATCTACGTCAAAAGTTGTAAAAAATAATCGCACGAAAATGTTCACGATTTAATTCCATTTTTTCGGCGAGATGTTGAGTTAATGAGTACTGTAAACAACACAAATAGCGCTCGAATGTCAAAACGTTCTGAGTACGTAAAGGGTGATTTTTTTGTGGTTAGGATTTTCATGCATTAGTATTTGACAGATCACGCGGGATTTCAGACAAGGTGTCAAAGAGAAAGATGCTCAGTATGCTTTGACATTTCATAATGAATAGACTTACTAACGAGCAACGCTTGCAAATAATTGAATTATATTACAAAAATCAGTGTTCGGTTCGAAAAGTGTTTCGCGATTTACGTCCGATTTATGGTCTACATAATCGACCAAGTGAGCAAACAATTAATGCGATTGTGACCAAGTTTCGCACTCAGTTTACTTTATTGGACATTAAACCAACCACACGAATGCGTACAGTGCGTACAGAAGAGAATATTGCGTCTGTTTCTGAGAGTGTTGCTGAAGACCGTGAAATGTCGATTCGTCGCCGTTCGCAGCAATTGGGTTTGTGTTATTCGACGACATGGAAGATTTTACGCAAAGATCTTGGTGTAAAACCGTATAAAATACAGCTCCTGCAAGAACTGAAGCCGAACGATCTGCCACAACGTCGAATTTTCAGTGAATGGGCCCTAGAAAAGTTGGCAGAAAATCCGCTTTTTTATCGACAAATTTTGTTCAGCGATGAGGCTCATTTCTGGTTGAATGGCTACGTAAATAAGCAAAATTGCCGCATTTGGAGTGAAGAGCAACCAGAAGCCGTTCAAGAACTGCCCATGCATCCCGAAAAATGCACTGTTTGGTGTGGTTTGTACGCTGGTGGAATCATTGGACCGTATTTTTTCAAAGATGCTGTTGGACGCAACGTTACGGTGAATGGCGATCGCTATCGTTCGATGCTAACAAACTTTTTGTTGCCAAAAATGGAAGAACTGAACTTAGTTGATATGTGGTTTCAACAAGATGGCGCTACATGCCACACAGCTCGCGATTCTATGGCCATTTTGAGGGAAAACTTCGGAGAACAATTCATCTCAAGAAATGGCCCGGTAAGTTGGCCACCAAGATCATGCGATTTGACGCCTTTAGACTATTTTTTGTGGGGCTACGTCAAGTCTAAAGTCTACAGAAATAAGCCAGCAACTATTCCAGTTTTGGAAGACAACATTTCCGAAGAAATTCGGGCTATTCCGGCCGAAATGCTCGAAAAAGTTGCCCAAAATTGGACTTTCCGAATGGACCACCTAAGACGCAGGCGCGGTCAACATTTAAATGAAATTATCTTCAAAAAGTAAATGTCATGGACCAATCTAACGTTTCAAATAAAGAACCGATGAGATTTTGCAAATTTTATGCGTTTTTTTTTAAAAAAAAAGTTCTCAAGCTCTTAAAAAATCACCCGTTATAATCTCAAAAATGTCAAACTTTACGATAGAGCTGTCAGTTGCCAGATTGCAAGACTAGGGTTGTCCAATCCCGACATATAAAAGGCAACCCTCGTACAAATACTGGACATGTGGTGCAGTGGTTAAAGCTTCGGCATTTGAACCGGGAGGTAATGGGTACAAAAAAGCAAATTTTCGTCATCGATTACGATCGGTGATGTCAATAAACACAATTAAGACCCAATGTTGGAGTGCAGAATTCAGCGTCGACCCATCGTTCATGTCAATGTACAGGTTGACATGGAGCTTGCAATGTACAGGTGAACTGTAAAAGGTGTGAAGGTGTGGTGCGTGAGTGAATGGAAAGAGGAGTATTAATTGACCTTCAAGGGACATTAAACCCTCTGGACAGTTAATACTTTCTTAATTAAAAAAAATAATAAAAAATATATAAACATAAAGTCCCGTACAGGTCTTATTAGATATTTTGACTTTTTTGTTTTTTTATATTAAAATGTATTTTTTCATCTTGCTATGTTGCATTAGGGCAAACGGAAAGTAATACGAAACAAAATTTTGATCGGTTTATTGTCGTGTTATGAGTGAGAAACTTTTATCCGAGACAATTTATATTTTTTAGTTTCCTTTAATACGATAGATGTTGCTGATTGTACAAATGGAGTTTAACTTAAATATTGAGCTATAGAACTTTTACTTGTTGTTTTCGTATCTGATTTGATATACTGTTTGTGGTAAAACAGTAATGAAAAATTTCAACATCAATCTAACGTCTCTTTTCTTTGTTTTTTTAGAAGATGGTTTGATGCATTTTATCGGTTCACTTGAACAGACGCATTGTAAAATTTAAGTACTTGTCAGTACATTTCGGTGTAAATTGCATTTATTTCAAGATTTTCAAAATAAGTATACAGTAGCTAATTAAGAATTAAAATGGATTAAAATAATATTTTAAATACGCCTGAAAGTGCAAAAATCGATGAGTAGGTACCACTTGGAACGGTTTTCCAACCCGCGCGCTATAGCTACACTGCACCATATGGAAGCAATTACCAAGGAAGGTCGGCCACAGTTCTGACGCCGTCAAATACAAGAAAAATTCTTAGACTATCGTCCAATTCAGCCTTTTCCACCAACAAAATCTCAGTAGCGCTGGGATTAGTGCCAGTAAATCAACAGTTCGTAGAAAAAATTAAAACAAAAAAAATACCCGGTACGCAAGCAACAAAGATTGAAATTCGCCAGCAGCTCAAGAATTGGGATGTGTCAAAAACACAATTAACTTAGATGGACCAGATGGGTATAATTTTTATTTTTATGACATTCGCAAAAAAACAATTTTTGACTCGCCATTTTGCAGAAAAATGGTATAGGGTGCAATTTCAAATTGGAGCGCTATCACATTGAATTTTGTTTCCAATAAAATGAGTGGAAATTCATATAAGGATATGCTGCAATCAGCATTTGGGCATCTTCAGTAGATTTTCCAGCAGGATAATGTGCCCATACATAATGTCCCTTCTGTAAAATCGTGGATTGCGAGTTAAAACGTTGAGTTTTTACCATGGCCACCTTATTTCCCTGATTTATATATCATCTTAAATGTTTGGGCCTGGCTCACTCGTAAAATTTATGAAGGGGCAAGCAATACGAATCCAACGAAGAGCTGATTACAGGAATTGAAGCTGCCTAGGCAGAAATTGTTGGATTACTTAAAATCTTTATATGATTCTCTCAACGACAAGGGGTAGTACAGATTACTAAAAATAGCTATAAAGATTAAATAATTTCTTAATAAAGAGAAAATAAAACATAAACGACTGTGTTTTCATTATATTTCTAAGATGAGTCTCTCAAATTGAAAGCGAAGTTAATTTGTTTTCTTAGATCGATTATGGATTTATTGATTAGAGATTTCTCTTTTTTCTCAATAATAATATTTTCTTAGTTCCGCAGGAAATTACAGTAAAATTTAAAAGTAAAATTGCAAGTGCGTCTAATCAAAAAACCATAGGAAGTTTTAAAGTTAAATTTGTATATAACAACCAGTACGTCCAAACTACCCCGCATTGGTGTGCCATACGCGATAAAAATATTACCCTGCATGTTGCATTGCATGTTCTTCAACCAAAAATAGCAAAGCCAATACAATGCATGTAGAATATTATGTTGCCACATGCCAAGAGTACGATACAATAATTCGTTATTAATTTATTAGACAAATTAATCATGTTTAAAACGATTATAATCTGACACTGTATAGCCTTAAGTATAGAACGGGTGGGTATATTACAAATACATAATTTAAAAATACAATATAAACCCTGTTTACTAGCTACTTAGCACCAAACAACATTATATATAATTATAATAAATGTTTCCGAGTCAAGCAAACCTTATATACATAATTCTATGAGGCACACGACAAAAGCATATTCAACAAATCATAATATGTATATACTCCATATATGATTTAATGTGTATATAATTTTGTTTGGGTGTGTTTGTGTGGGTAAGTTCTCATTCATACATTTTTCCGCATAATAAAAAAAAACATTTTTCCTTTTTTGTATATATCCTTGAACATATTTTCTTTTATTTATTTATATTATTTATTTATGAAATATTATTATTCCAAAAGAAACACACAATAGGCACGAGTCATGAAATATAATATACCATGCACACACACGTACACACACAACAACAAAAAAATTCCTTTTTCAGTTTCGTTGTCGGGTGGTATATTATACCCGTAATATGGCATACAGGATTTTCCTTGCATCCTTAAATATCATGATGTTCGCTTTCGGATTTTTTAATTTTTCCGCAACCAAATACAAACATTGTTGGGTTTTTGCTTAGTGAAAATCTAAAGGAAAAAATATTTGTTGCTTCGCATCTCAAATTCCACAGTAAATGATTTGCATATTATTAAAGTTTAGAAATGTGTGAGCTTTTTATTTTAAATACGTATAAAGTTTTATATTTTTTGAAACGCTTTGCATTCTATTTCTGGAAGCTGCATTTTAAGGGAAATGACCTACTGCGGGATGGGAGGGGTATTGTAATTTTAAAATTAAGCGATAATTCCCATGGTAATTATACGCTTCGATATTTTTAGCACCATCTGCAAACGTAATTGCATTTCAATTATTCAATTCTCATTTTCGTTTCATTATAATTTTAAGCAACACACACTTACATTTTCCAAATGGCTAGCTTAAGTTTGGAAAATAAAAATACAAATTTAATTTTTTATATTTTAATTCCAATTTCAATGCTTATTATTATCCATTACTTGAATCTTGCTCAGTACAGTAAACTTCCAAACTAAGTTTTCTGTTCGAGAAGATGAATATTCATAACTATAAAACTGGAACAGTTATATCAAATACAAAAATTTCTAATATTATTAAAAATTTACAAAATTCTAACATGAATAAAATATTCCTTCCAATCTTTCAATCTCTTTTTTTATTATGCAACATCCAAAATATTTGCTCGTTTCGCCCAAAACTAAATACAGAAACAAATCAGTTTGTGTGAAGCTCAGCTTTTCCCAAAATTTCTTGAGATTTAACAAAAGAAACATAAATTCATGTACAACAGTAAAGTAGTTAAAATCAAATGAGAATAACGAGAAAAACCTGAATACACAGTGAAATCGTATTATGTATATGTAGAGCTTTCGGTACCGTTGTCGTTGTTTTTGTACATTTTTTGGTCAGATGGAAGAATAAATTAAGGCAAAAAATGAATAATAGAGTTAAAAGGGATACATTTTATTGTACGAATATTGAAAGTTTTTCTCTTCTTGTGTTCATGTTTGTTTTGATATATTTAGATAAATCTTTCGAGTGAATGATTATCGTATGTACGAGTATATGTGCTCGTCGTTTACATACATGTTTCATGCGATAAGGGTCACTGGAATGTGAATGCAATTAAAATACATCAAATTAAATAAATAAAAGAAAAAAAAATGTACGGGGTTCGTATACGTACATGGTGTTTCTACACGTATACACATATATAAACGAATATTTGTTATATGTGCGCACGCATATCAGTTTGGGAAAAGGTTTTGTTTAAATGGAATAGAAAAATCTGAGATGGCAGTTTTATACACTTGATTATCAACATAAGACTCGGCGTAATTGCCATTTCAACTATAAATTGCACGCATTTAAATAGCAATGGTTATTTATGGTATGAGCGAAAAAAGAAAAGTATTTAGTGAGAATTGAACAACAGAGTTAGGAAACCGCAACAAAAAATAAATCAGCGGAGAAAGTAAAAATCTCCATAAACTACACCTCCGGATAGTTTATGGAGATTTTTTACTTTCTCCGCTGATTTATTTTTTGTTGCGGTTTCCTAACTCTGTTGTTCAATTCTACAAAAAATCGATGAACTACTGAATACTGGTTCGCTAAAGGCTGGTTTTCAAAAGCCTGGTTCAATTAAAAAATCCCTAAATGTCGACTACTTTTTACAAAAATTACTGCCATACTTAGTTCGCAGAAAAGAAATTGTAGACATAAATTTGATGACGTATCAAGCAATACTGCCTGGTACTCTGTACGAAGCAAGAATTCTCTATATTTTCTAGACCAATAAAATAATTAAACTAAAGGAATAATTTATAATTTCGAAAAAACCGAGAAAAGCCATAAAAACAACATATTTTACTCTAACAGTAAATTTTATAATTACCAAAAAATAAAATAAAATATAAAAAGCCCAGGCTTTTAAAAAAATCAGACTTTTTCTTTGGTAAAGAACCAAGGTTTTGAAACCAAGATTTAAAACCAGGTTTCAAAAAAAGTCATTTAAAAACCAGGTAATTCAAAAACCTGGATTTGGATCCCACCAGGCTTTTGGTCCTATCGGACTTTTGAAACCCAAGACTAAAAAAATAGTTACATTTGTGTTATTTTAGTTTTAGTTCAAAAAGGCTTTTAAATATACCACCGAAGAAGGACTTTTTGTTCTTCTAACTGAAAGTGAACACCCTGATGATATGGATGAAAATTAAGTGCCGATTGGTGATTTGGGATCTTGGCACTATTTCCGAAAGTACATAGTTCAATTTGTAACTGAGCAAACTGAGCAAACAATGATCAAATTTTAAACGAAAATACGACTAATGTTGGAACGGTGATCGCTAGAGTATATCGGAGAAAATAGAATGCGATATCACAGATGAAATGAACTTCGAAATCATTGATTAAACTAAAAATGCGGAAAACTCGTTTTCGAACTCGTTTTGATCGGTCGTGAATAAAATGAAAACATACAGAATTCATAAGGTCTGAAGAGCCATACGAACCGACGGCCAATGGCCCACTCGTTGAAGAAACTCAAGTATTTTAACTAATATTTTACAGAGATGTGGTTTGAAATTATGCCTAGCATAATAAACAGCCCAGCATTCAAATTGACATATTTGGATGAAATGAAACGATTCATCGGTAACCATACGTTTATCAGATGTGTCAAATTCTCCCAGATTCATATGTATTGGAGCAGGTAAATCAAAATTGAACAAGTAATGAGGGCTATAATGAGAAACAAAATTTGATAATTAAAAACAATTTTTCACGTTGTCAATAAACGAAACAAAAATTCCGAGTTAGTCCAAAAAGAAACTTTGTAAGAAAGAGATGCTTACATATTATATTTGAGAAAAATGTCTGCATCGACGAGTAAATGATACTTTTAAAGGCACGTTATCTGCTAAACAATGTACGGAAAGCATACCGTCACCTAGCTTTTTCAAATAGCAATTAATGGTAGTAGTCAACACCCGGTTTTCGGCACCATAAAAAAACGCCTACCTTTCCATTTCCATTATGCAGACAAGAGGGATGTCAGGACATTGGAACTCCAACTGAGCCGCGTTATACATTGGAATATGTCAGTCAATGAATTTTATGCCAATGTGAACTGTAGCGGTTAGAGTATTGCAAACCAATATTCTATTCGTACATATTGCAAACTTAAAATTTTGCAAACTCATCGTGAACTCATCATTCATCAGTCTGCACGTGCATACAGTGTAAAGCAGCAACAGATGTATATATATGCGCAAGACGAAAACAACACGACGTGCATTTAAAAAAAACTAATTGGGGAGTAGGGAGAAATCGAGTATCGAGACACTTGAAGACGAACGAGCAGAAATAAACTCAGAAATAAATTTTATGACACAAGTCCTCTGTAGCATACTTTATCTAGAATATAAAACAACCTCAAATTCCTAATTCGACACTCGAGCCAATAAAACCAGAGTTAGCCAAGCGCATGCGATTACCACGAATATCCTCTTTAAAATTAAATTAGCTGGAGGTAATATTAAAATCAACAGAAAGACAATTTTCCAATGCATCGGCATCAACACAAAAGCGGATTTTCTCGTTCCACCTGGTCTAAAAATGTTCGATGGAATAATAAATAATGTTGAAATACAAAATGCTAACCTGTCATCAGAATCCAGATAGAACCTTCAAGAGATACTTGAAAATTCGAAGTACTATTTGAATCAGTGAATAACATCGAAGCAATCATCTCCAATGTGACAGCCGAATTAAAAACAACAAGAGATGAACCGATATATACACGAAATCTTACTCCTATCCGGTCAGCATGAGACCGGAAGTGGAAAAGCAAATTGAATCACTGAAGTAATTGAAAAATAACTGTACGGAATTAACGAATATAAACCCAGATTCTAACAAGAAACGGTTGCTAAAGATAATCGGGTCACAGTTTCAATCAAATCCGGGAAATTAGTTAACAAAACTCAAATAAAAAATTTCCTCGCAATAATCTTTCCCCTCTTTAGTTGCTCTATGTGGAGCTTAACGAGCCTTACCGCTAAGAATACAACACGCCACTGGACGAATCATCAATGAAAGTGTTACGACTGTGTTGGTCGCAACCACCATTTTATGTTTTTATTCACCTCAAAAGTTGTCTGTTAAATTGTGCGCTGAACGCACCCGCGACGTTTTGTTTTGTACCCCATTGTGTGCTGGCGCAGAGGTGAGAAGAACGAAGAGAAAGAGAGAACAATGTGCATCGGGTGTGTGCAAAGTAAAACGTTTTGGAAAAAATGTTTTTCTTATATGTCTCTCTTTTTTATCAACGAAAATTTGATATAAAGGAGAGACAGAGAAGAGAGATTAATTTCTTCTAGAACGTTTTGCTAGCTGTGCGGCGTAAGAGTTTTTGATTGTCATTTGAGTTGGTGATTTTTGTAAAGTCGAGTGTCTATATAAGTTTTTGGTTTGTGAAAATAAACTATGATAAAAAAAAAAATCTTGATAATAAAATTTAAAATATTGTAATTGAGTGATAAGAATCAAATAATTTTTTTTTTTTTTGGAAACAAAAATTAATTAATAACATTTCATTTTGTGTTTGCTTAATTTCCCTGAGTGGATTTATAAGATTATACCGAAATATTAAATACCTACGGGAAGAGAGTGAAAATTATAGTTTTGAAGGAAAATACCGGTGTCGTGAATGGGTGCGGTTTAGTTGTCGTATGAAATAAAACACAGGCTCGTACGGGCATAGCGGGTTCGAAATAATCGCTAAGTGACAAGTATAATATTGGCAAACGGGGCGACTGGTATTTATGAATCTTTGGGGATAAAACTAGTGTACCTAACCATAATTTATATCATACATAAAATTTGGTTGGTGTTGATAAACTAACTGCGAAAACGCTGCAAAGGTTGTCAAGTGGGACCGAGGCCGGTCAGAATTTCAACGGATACCACCTTATTTTAACGGTGCATCAAATTAACGGAAGCCGCATATTTTTGAAGGGTGCCGTAATCAATTGTTTTTAACGGGTGGCCAACCACGAGGCCATTCGCAGTTTTTACTATTGTTGATAAGACAACGCAACGAGTGGCCCATCGGGGTAATTGTTCGAGCAGCACCTGTGTCGGTCGGGCACAGCGGCAGCGTTGAGTGGGGTGAAAGAAGTTCCCACGTTTTCGAGGATATAGTTACGATCGGCGGGACAACGCCCCACACATTTTGGGTGACCAGTTGCGGTCACACTGCGGGGTGCGGATTCGGCGGCCAGTTGAGGCCAGCCGCAGTAATTTTTGTTGGTATCGAGGAAAGGCCCCGCAAAGATACAGTTATATAATTGTTAACGGTTTAGGCGAGACAAAGCCGATATTGACGGATTCGGCGGCCAGTTGAGGCAGCCGTATTTTTGGAGGTTACCGGCGGTTGGGCCGCACCGGTGGAACAAGTGAGGTAACGGCATATAAAGCCGCAACGGTCCGGGTGTGGTACCACCTGTGGCATGACGGCCGCGCAAGGCCGCAACAAGTTGTTTTATATATATTTAAGGTACGATTTATTTTATTATATTTTTTTTTTGCTCATTTTTATTTTATATTTTATTTTTTTTACATTTTTATTTTTAAATTTAAATTTTGATTTTGTGATCGAGCGCCGCACAGCGGGTGCGCGCTCGGTACGCATTGTTCTCCCTCTCTCTCGCTATTTATCCCTTTTCTTTTCGTTCCTCGGGGAAGTTGTTTCCTTTTCTTTTTTTTTGTTTTTCCTTTTTAAAAAAAAATATAAAATGAATTATTAAATTCTTCGGCTAGGTATGATGGGAGCGGTGACTCCCTCTGTGTCGGTTTA
Source organism: Nephrotoma appendiculata (assembly GCA_947310385.1). NCBI lineage: Eukaryota > Metazoa > Arthropoda > Insecta > Diptera > Tipulidae > Nephrotoma > Nephrotoma appendiculata. Next base: position 14,646,449 of record OX371224.1, on the reverse strand, counting down.
GTGTTTGCGGTCCCTTGGTGCCCGCATCCAATTTCGTAACCGGGGCTTTGCCCTGTTTGAATTCGAATGGATGCGCGCACCAAGGCACCTCTCTCTCTCTCTCTTATGATTATTTCGTTGTTCGTTCCTCAAATTCCGGCCGACGAATTTCGGCGTAACATACGGTTGTTATTATTATTTGCGTTCCCCCAACTTTCTGTATGATCACGGTGTAAGCCAGGAGCGTCATGCAAGCCTCAAACCCCACGACCTTAGCACTTCTCCCTGAGAACGTAGCCGGCAAAAATCACCGTGGAGGCCTCTGCATGCGCTTAGTGAAATCTGCAGGTTGGCAGTAGCCAGCCTGTAACAAAAGCTTCCAATTAGTTCATGTCATCAAACTAACTGACTTTGGAGAAATAATTATAAGAATTACATGTTCATTCGGTAATACTGATAGGGGAAGTAGTTTTCGACCTTAACTGTTTCACCAAACAAAACAAAACACTTAACTTATGCACTTAACATCATAACTCAAGAATCAAAAATCGCGAGCTCGCCGATGAATCAACTGGATTGAATTCAACAGTACAAGATCAACTTGATCTACTACATGAAGACTCAGATGATAAAATAGAACAGATAATATTCAATCTCTCTATGTATTACATCCGATGAAGGGACTTGCCGCCTGCACCGTATCGATCCATCGCCCGCGACCTACAATTTCGACATCGGTTTCAGCTTACACGACTGTGATAGATGTTTAGATCGCAATAACCTTGATATAGTGTAGAAAACTCGATGTCTGGCAGCAAGTCGGGCTTCCTACATTTCATTCGAAGATTTTATTTTATTTTATATATTAACTGTTTATATAACTTTTACATAATATAAAAATTTATTTTCTAACGGAAATCTATTCACACAACATGTGTGTCTTGGCTATTCTCCAAGTAATTCCATAAAGAACTTTTTAATATAAAATTTTATATAATGCACTCAAAGTTCTTTTTAATATGAATTTTTTATACAATTCTCTATGAATTCTAATGCAATACTCTGGTTGTGAAAATTTAAAATAAAACTTATATACATTTTTTCTGGTATACAACCTGGCTAAGGACTCTATGTTTCAGCAGTTCAACTAAGGCCAGACTGTATACCAGTTATAACAATTATACCAATTATATTTCTCCACAAAATGCATCCATTATCTCATTTCGAAATGTCATGAATTAGACATTTCTTTACTGCCAAGATGTCATAACAAATCACAACAACAAATCAAACAACAAGGTAAATAATTTAATTATAAAAAATAAAACTTAATAGAAATAATTACAAAATTTAATAAATTTATTTTTATATCAATATTTACAGAGATAAGGACAACGAGAAAACGATACACCCACATGTCTTTGATAACGTTAATTTGGTCATGTACGTGAAGTTGGCCCAAATGCCAACCCAAAAAAACGCAGCGGCAACACAAAAACTATAGTTTCTGTCACGTACGAACTGTCAGCCCAAAAAAATCGTATGTCACGACATTTTATTGATGTCAGCCCAAAAACCAAAAAATATTTTTCTGTCAACTATGAACTGTCAGCCCAAAAAAAAATCGTATGTCACGACATTTTAATGATGTCGGCCCAAAATACAAAAATATTTTTTGTTATAGATTATTGACGTAAGCCGAAATTAATTAATGTAAGTTGAGATTTTGGGTATTGGTCATCGGTCTCACTATGAATTTCGATTAGTTCTGGTCTCAACCTTTGCTAGTGTAAAGTTGCAAGGTTATACAAATTTTAGTTCATGGCAAGAATAACCTTTACATAAAGCCTCTTTCAGAACGCACTATATATCGTAATGGGAGTTAAGATGTTGTGCATTCGTCAACGATCGTCAAACGTTGGACCGATGAGGGGTAAACCCTTAAATTTTTTATAAATTTATAAATGTGTCCGTAATTCAATTTTTTTGTGTTTTAAGTTTTTTATTTTTTCATTTTTTAATAGTATTAAGATAGTTAAGATAGTCGGGTGTTGGCGACGATGAATTGAAACCCCTCTTATTTTTTATAAATTCTTAAATGTGTTTGTAATTAAAATTTTTTTGTTTTTTTTTTTTTTTGTTATATTTTTTACATTGGTCATCGGTCATTCGTGTTTAAGACAGTCGAGTGTTGGCGACATGAGAAGTGAATCCTACAATGTTTAATACATTCGCAAATGTGTTTGTAATTCAAATTTACCAGAACAACCGATGACCAATACACAAAATCTCATCTTCCATTAAGATATACAGTGTGTTCTCAAAGTGGTTATATGTGGGCCATTCTCGCCATGAGATACCAATTACACCATCCTAAAACTTTATACCGGCGATGTCCTTTGTCGTGCGGACTACATATTTCATGGAATGGTTCTATCAGCTTAATAATGACAAGGGGAGCCCCTTAAACCCCTGATCCACCTCATCCCCAAAAAATGATTAGTTCCTTTAATGCGCCATAATGTATACTTTAACATAAATTCTAATTATAGTCAGAAGTTAAGTCTCAAATAAACTGCTACGGATCTGAAATATATTATTTATTTCGGTTATTTTTGATTTGATAGAATTGATTTATTTATCATGCGGGTTTGATAGTTTTACGACATATCTAGTTTTGGGCTGACAGTAAAACATGACGGTTTTGCTGTGGTAACAGAATAAGTTTGGATTTAACATATCAAAAATACAAAATATTTGGCAGATACTTGATGCAGTAAATGTTCGTATGTTTTACAGAACCTTAATAGTTTTCGGGTTAACATTTTTGGCCCAACTTCATATCCATAAGGAACCACAACAATTTTTTAAAGATTTATCATTTTTGTATCTTAATATTTTCTATCACGATAGTTTAATTTTTTCACGACACTTGCATTAGTGCTGCCAGCTTTTAAAACCGCCACTTTTTGGTCTGGAATTTTGGGCCAACTTCATATAGATAATTTGGTCCCACTTATTAAAGAAGCAGCAAGAAGTTTCGATGTTGCTTTTTATTACTACGTACTGCATTGAAACACCCAATCCAACAATATATGTTATTACAAAGGAATCTGACCGACTACAATTCTAAATATAGCTCTAGACGTTGTTAATTTACAAATAAAAACGATCGTTTCTCGGATATTCCTATACAAATGAGCGTATGAGTGCCGTTTTCGAATAATCCGGCAGCTGTTCTTGGTTCCAAATAGAGACTAAGATCTTCTAGGTTTAATGCAAGAACAATACCTCCGTGGATAATAAATTTTGCAACGATGTCGTCGAAACCGTGTACTTTTCTATTTTGCAATCTACTAGTAGATGCTTCTACTTCCTCCACTGTGGGATATTAATTATTATTTTGTGGGACAAAGAACTCCTCACCTGGCGAGGCAGTTTCTCTGATAGGGGTAATTTCGTCAGTCCGATTCAGCGGATTTTGGAAGTAGGTTTGCCATAAGTTGTTCTAAGTTCTCTTTAGTGATATTCCTGGCGCTAGCAAAAAAGTCCATTGTGTTTCCTTGTTCCGCTTGGAAGCCAATAACATCGCAAATAAATAACATTTTCGATGTATATCTTCTCATATGCTCACGCTTTTTTCCCCTAGCACGAAAATATTCAATCGACTTGCCATAAACAAAAAGAAAAGAGCGGAAATTATCCGAGCTGCACAACTAGCGAAAGGAAAAATAATCAATACCAACTTATTAGGTTGCAGAAATCGAAACCCTTTCATACTAAAACGACATAGGTGCATTAGAATATGCAGAACCTATGATGATTGCAAAAGAATAAGAGGTTTTATATGCCATCAACACTGTAAACAAGTAAAACGGATTATAATCTGAACATAACAAGACCAACGATTAAGCAGAACAAACAAACACACTCGGAGTAAAACAAACAACTTGTAAACCAAAACAAGATGTTTGAAATCCCTCGAAAATGCAAACTTTTCCGTGAAACCACAATTTGTGAAATAAAGTGCTTAGAAGAACTAAAGAGAGTCCACCGTTCAACCATAGTTTGTAGTAGATCTAAATGCCGAATATGACTCAATTTAAACAAGAATCAGTTAAACGATACCTTGGATGACATTACAATTTTCTTCAGCAACTTCAACATGGAAGCTAGCTCTCTGATACAATATGACAATAAAACAATTGAAATGAACAATAAAACGTTCTCAAACTGAAATATTAGGAAAACCAAAGTCCTACTAAAATACTACAAACTAGAATACAACGCCTTAAAGTACCTTAAGTTCGAACTAAAATACACTGGGCTCCAACAATTTATGGAAAAAGCTTAAATATGAGTTTGTTTAAGATTTTTTTCGGCTTCTCGGACAAAATATCATTTTTAATGGACACTCATAAAATATTTACGAATTTTTAGTCGTAGAAAACAAAGAGGCCATTTATTCACAATACTTCTACCACAGAAGTAGAAAAAATGCGTTTCTCCCCATTTTTAACCCCAGGGCACTTGTGTACACAAAGATACACACACAAACCCTCAACAAAAATGGGTGTCCATTAAAAATGACATTTTGTCCAAAAAGCCGAAAAAAATCTTAAACAAATTAAATTCACGGACGATTATAAAATACTTCTTAAATATGAGGTTTCATCCTGATCAATCAATTCGTCTGGGCAGTATAGGGCAGAATTTTTGTTGAAAACAGTTTTTTCAACAAAAAAAACGTCATTTCCGCTATGGAAACATGACCATTATAGCGAGATTCACTTCTACATCGAACCAGGTTCGGGACAACTTGAATATCGTGCAGATCTAAAATGAAAATAGCGTGTGATATAAAATATATTTCTGCTATTAAGCCCTGGTCAATCATACTCGGCCTATTACTCCCTAATCATTGCCTCTGATCATTATCACACCGCCATTACCATCTGTCATTTAGTCCTCAACCATTAGCCCCCGGATTTACCCCTCACTGTTACTACTTGTTCATTGAAACTTGATTGTTCACCCGGATACGGGTAGGCCATTCTGGTTTGGCCCATTACAGGTTGTGATTCAGTAATTTAAATGGTATTATGCCCATGGAAGCATAATCGGCTTGAATTTTGATTGTTAGATACTCTTACTAAATGATTTAAGATTTCCAAGTTGTATCGTGCTCCAAGATAAAGTCAGGATGGGGGTACATGGTTTCGCAGAGACAAGCAGACAAGGATATTGTGTTCGCATTGATTAGTTGTTTGTATATAATAGATAATAAGGATTAATGACAGACTATGGTATGAAGCGAATCAAAGGTTGCACCATTGGCAACTCAGCCAATTGATCGATTGGAACTGAATGCAGCTGTATTGTTGATACGAATAACGGCCAAAGTGACAGAAACATTTAATTTTAATGACCCTAGGAATTCTTGTTGGTCAGAATCTACAATCGTGTTACAGTCGATACAAATTAAACCTTACAAGCACCAAATATTGAAAACAAGTGGAACAGGCAAGGATCAATGAACGCTTTATACTTCCAAGTATTCCTAATTTTGGGCCAACGTATACAACGGTTGTAGAAATTGATGAACTAAAAACCTTTGGCTCAGTTATCGTGGAATCCTATAGTGATCTGAATATAACTGAAGTTTAAGTGTAGTAAGAACGCCGCGAAACAAAAATAAGTAGCCGACGATATTTTTTAGAAGTAAATGATTTGGTACCCGTAATCGATAAAAACCTGCCTAGTGCGCATTCGTTACTGAGTCTAGTAATAGAGGCCACCAAGGGATTGATGGATATGCTCGTCAACTCAAAATTCACCAAACGCATGATATTACAACTAAAGGTATAATAAAGCTCGCGGTCTGCGACTTGTGTCATTCCAAGGCGGGAAGCTTATTAAGAATTTTGTAGTATGAATTTAATTTTAGCATTTGCGGTAAGCTGGCTTCGTTTGACATCGATGCCAACTTCATTTGACAGTAAAAAAATTCTTTCTCTCCCTCTCGTTTTTTCTTGTTCATGCAAATAGCGCAACGACAGGTGAAATTGTGTTGAAAATTATTCGAATTAATTTAATAATTCAAAATAATTTGTTTCAATACAGTCAATTTTGTCAAGTTACCAAATATAAATGACGCATTTACAACAATAACGTTGTTAGGTTGCAATCAAATTTTGCGCCCGTATTTTACATAAAACAAATTGCTTTTCAAGTTCAAGAAACCGCAAAGCGCTTCATTATAATATTCGTACTTTTTTGTGATTAAGGTCACCATCAATTAACTAACTGTGAATATTCATAGATCGTGATTTAAATTATGTTAATTTATATAATCAAGAAATAATTGATGCGTAATGCCCTTTTTGTTAAATTTATGTTAAAATAACCATCATTAAAATGTGCCAAAGCTAAGTTGATTTCCGAATAACTTTTCTAAACAAAATTATAAAATTTAATTACCGTAAATAATCTGTGAATTCAACGAATTTAGTTCAATCACCCGCAAGCACCACCAATAAATGTAAAATCGCCCGATTTAATCCCAAGAAATGCGAATAAAATTATTTATAATTGAATGTTGATAAAGGTAATCAAATTAGTTGGATCGATTTCTTAAAATGTTCGAGCTTTCGTCAGACACAATCCAATCTAAAATACATTTCATTGACCTTTCCGTTCTAGAAATTGTCCATATGGGACTTTTCAAAACTATTAAGTTACTAAATAAACCATATTAGTTTGTAGACAAAACACACAACATATTTGCAGTTAAACTTTATATTTATATGTGGTTTTTATTGTCGTGCTTGTTCTTGTACGTACGTAGAAAATAAATTAAAATCTTCAACAAACTTATTTGCCGAACAAAAAACTGCTTTTACAATGACCCCAAAGTTTTTTTTGTATACATGCAATTTTATAAACTTTTGTGTACATACAATCAACGTTATACTGATACCCCTGAGGTAAAACGCAATTTCATATCATTTAACTTTTAATAGCGTCCGATAAAATTCATCAATAAAATAAGCTCGTGTTACCGATAAAAATTATGATAATATTTTTTCCGCAATAAAAATAAATCGACCTTGATTAAAAATTCACCACAAACTAAAAAGAAAGCTCTGTATTATAAACAGTACAGCAACAACAAAATGTGAACGAAAATTTCCATAATTTTCCCAAAAGTAAAATTTAATTTCCATATTGATTTACTTTCTTTCTTGTTTCGCTGAATAAAGTCAAAAAATAAAATCAATAGAATAAAAGCTTATACATAAAAAAGCTGAAAGCTTCATTTTAATAATTATTCAAATATTATTTTTCTTCTTTGCCCGTCGTCGTCGTTGTCGTAGTTATCGTCTTTTTAACTTTTTTACTTTTAGAAATTTTGTTTTGTGAAATGAAAAGAAAATTTTTCAAATGAAAATTTATAATTTTAATCACATTTTGTAGCGACGACGATAAAGCACAGGCAGAAGAATTAAAGGTTCGTATTTTATATTTGTGAATATACAAAAAGGTGGAATTTGTAAACGAAATGGAAATAAAATTGAAAATATAAATTTTGATGGGCCTTCGATTTATATATAGTACATTCATAAGTGTATACAATATGGAAAAACATATTTTGGTACTTACCGTTTTATTACCAAGGTTATGCACACGGCAATTTAGATATGCCGTTTTGCCAACGAGCGCTGTAACATTTTTCGATACGGACATATCGAAATACGGTCGACTATCTAATGATTCATGATGTATTGTTCCACTACTTCCGCCTGCACCCGTATTATAATTATTATTTCCATTATTACTACCCGTACTACCATCGTTCCCTCCACCACCACCTCCACTGGCGCTGCTGCTACCACTTCCGATTCCCCGATTATTATTACTGTTATAATTTTCTTTTATATCAAATTTATTTTCATCGACAATATTATCGAAATGTCGTAAATTTTTGTATTTTAAAAATTCATTTGTATTCGTTGATTCGGATGATCCTAGAAAGAGGCAGAGAAAAAAAATTGATTATTATTCGTTTTTATTCGTGTTTGTTAGTGTTGGTGTATAGAAAATATGGAATAAAGCTACCGAGAAAAAAATTAAAATGCTTTAATTGAGTTCTGAGAATAAATATTGACAAAGTCCTTTCAAGAATAAAAAAAAATGTGATGTTGTGTTGAGGATTAATAGGAGATGGAATACACACATATACGTAAAGAGTCCTTAATGTTTCAAGATGATTTCAATTTACATTTATATCCTTTTATGTATTTTAAATTTATTTTTTAAATTTGGGAGAAACATGTTGTGTATTGTACGGTATATGGAAATTATTTATGCAGATCACAGAATTATATTTAAATTTGTGTAAGGATAATGGTATCGATTATGGATGATGGGAGTGATGATGTATTATTCTTATTATAATTTGATTTTTATGGAGCCTGGTTTTTGGGATATTCCATTTCTTTGAAATATTATTGTATAAATACATTTTTAAATTCAATTTTGTCGATTATGAATATAACTGTAATAATATTGGAACATAAATTTAAAACGGTTGAGTTGGTATTTTGAATTTAAATGAATTTATGTACTGTACTCATATAAACGGTCTATACGTATAGGGAATCCCAACAATAAGGAAGAAATTCTAAGAAATCATTTAGTTTTTATTTCAATGTATGCCCACGGAATTTTAAATTGAGTTCGTGGACTTCGACAACTGCACCATCTCTTCCCGAGGGTTGTATACTTTATTCAGTAGTCCTGAAAACTGGGTAGAATTCAATGGACCAATCATTTATTAACCCGATCTAGCAAAAAACTGCAAGTAAAAGAGACATTTTTTGGGAGCAACTGGGAACTAAAACAAAATAGTCAACACTAAGCAAAAAATCTCATTTGTTCCAGAACAGAAACATCCTGTACAGATCATATCAAATCAAATCGCACTCTGATTGAGGATTATTGAAAAGTACTCTGTAAAATTTATCGTTTAAAGCGTCATGTCTAGAAATAGATTCGAATGAAAGGTCTTAATGATGCTTACACCTGGAATTTTTTTCTCGATTGAATATCTCTCTCTCTCTTTCCTTCTCTCTCTCTCGCTCTTTCTCTCTGGCACTATATCCCATCAAGGGATTTGGCCGCCTCAAATGAGGTTTCATAATCATATTTTCAATTCGATTGAATATATCGCACCCACAAAATTTGAAAATTTCTAAAAATTGACCGTTTAAATTTTCAAGGCTGGAAATAGATTCAAATGAAAGGTGTTTATGATGCTCACACTTGAATACAATTTTAAGTTAATTTACTTGTTGGGAGTCCGGGAAAAATTCGGTTGAATAAAACATAAAAAATGGTTAAAAAATACATAAATACCCAGCCGAAAAATGCAATATAAAAAGATTAAATGACATCCAAACAATGTCGATAATGCAGATACAAATTTTATGTCGGAAAATATTTTTTTTAGTCCTTTCATTTGAATGAAGGAAATAGTCCTGCCACGCGACCCTTTAAACGATTAATTTTTAGAAATTTTCCACATGAAAATTAACCTGACGCTTTTAAATGATAATGATTAGATGGCACTTCATTTAAAATATTATCCAAATGTAACTATAGATGCATTTCACATCTAACCTCCGTAATATCTAATACAGCACTTAGAGAAATTTGGTTTTCTAAAATTTCTTATTTTACATTTTTTAGTTGCTTTTTAGGAAGAACAACATAAAAATTTTAAATATAAATAATAACTTTCCGGCATAAAATTTTAATGTTCATTATCGTCTTTTTCGGCTGTAATTTACGTTTGATTAGTTTGAATCTGCATTATCAACATTTTTTCGGCTGGATTCGGCTAAATTTAACAGGGTCACATGGCTGTCAAATACCAAAAAAAATAATAACTTTTTCTTATACGTATACACTATAAATATTGTTACGGTGACACCTAGAATAGAATAGAATAAGTTAATTTCATTAATTGTTCAATTACGTTTATAATTTATACTCAGCATTTAGGCGTATTTCTGTACTAACATATTTGCTGCGCATTTAGGATTATTCTAGAAACAAATATTTTGGTATATAAAGGCGCGCGTTGACGTGGAATGCTGAGTATTATTTTAAACGTGATACAGTGAAGGTTAAATAAAAGGATTATTAAAGTGATTATTAAAGCGATTATTAAAGTGATAATTAAAAAGTGTGTTATAATTATAATAATTAATTGTGAAAATTGTGTTGTATAATAAATTGTGTTGTGTAAATAAAATTGTGTGAGTTAAAATTAGAAGCAGTGTATTTATTCACAATCCAGTGATTCGAACCTTGAATGACAAGGCAAAATCGTAACAATTGGTGACAGCGGTGGGATTGTGAATAATAAGAAAAATGATTCTCTACGAATTAAAGCTTGCGCAATTAAAGGAGCAACTGAAGCAGCGAGGTTTGGCTAGTGAAGGCACAAAAGCTAGTTTGGTGGAGCGACTACGTGAGGCCATGGAGAAGGACGGTTTAAATCCAGATGTGTATGATTTCGAGGAGGACAACACGGATGAGATCAGTGTGGACAAGAAAGAAAGGGAAGAACAAACGATGGTCGGAACAACACAAAACCCATCCGGAAGTTTCGATTTATCGCAGTTGATGGCTGCTATGAATCAAATGATGGGACAACAGTTGGAGCAACAAGGGGCGGACATTAAACATCAAATGAAACAGCAGATGGAGCAACAAGGAGCGGACATTAAACATCAAATGAAACAACAGATGTTACAAGTGGAGCAACAAGGGGCGGACATTAAACAATCGAACCACGAAATAAAACAGCAGATGTTACAAGTGCAAGTTGGCCAAAAGAAAATGGACGAGAGGTTTATGGAGTTATCTTCTACATTACACGGTAAAGTGGAAAAACTGCAAACAGAAGTACACGCAGAAATTCAAAATGTTAAAGGGACGGTTCAACAAAAATTTGAATCGGTTGAACAAGATTTTAAACGTCTCGAGAAGGAGCTCAAAGATGTCAAGGTGAATGGAACGACACATCAAGTGATTCAGACGGTTAACGCAGTTAAGATAAAACCACCAACATTTGATGGAACAACATCCTTCAGCATTTTTAAGTTCCAATTCGAAACGGCGATTAAGCAAAATCAGTGGACTGAAGAACAATGTGTTGCAGCGTTAATTGTGGCTCTTAAAGGCGAAGCGGCAGAAACACTACAAATCATTCCCGAGCAGGAACGGAACGTTTACATGGGAATTATGAAGGCGTTAGATCGAAAATACGGAAGTGACCACAAACGAGGAATCTATCGCATGGAATTGAAGGGTCGATACCAAAAAGGAGGAGAATCGCTACAGGAATTTTCATCGGCAATTGAGCGGCTCGCGCATTTAGCCCATTCAAATATGTCGGCCGATTACATGGAGCGAATTAAAATAGATGCATTCATTGACGGTATTCGAGATCCTGAGACGCGCAGAGCGGTGATGTTGTCACCTAAGGCAACTTTCACGGAAACCATCGCTTGTGCGTTAACAAACGAAACTGCGCAAACCATCATCAAACCAGCAATGAAAATTCGTCGAGTGGAGATTGATTCCAGAATGGAAACCGAGCGGGCTACACCAAGGTTCAGAGATGGAAGTGGCAGGATTAAATGCTGGGTATGTGATAGAATGGGTCACATCTCACGGGACTGTTGGGAGATTAGGAAGAAACGAGCAAGGTCGCCATCTCCTATGAAGCGTAGACCAAACGAGGAGCAGATAGAACCCAGAAAGGAGAGTCAGACGACAACGGAGTCGTTAAACTAAAAAGAGTCAGTTTGAAGGGGCAGAAGCTGACTCCCACAACCGATTGCCCCATAACCTCCATCAATGTTTCGAGAGTAGCAAGATGCGGTGACAGCTTGACAATTGAAGCCAATATTGATGGGAAGAAATGCATGATCACGCTGGATACGGGAGCAACTCATACGATTGTTCGTGAGGATATTATCGATGGAATTATGGAACCAGCTAATGGAATGAAATTACGAACGGCGACTGGAGAAAATTCAGCAATAAAAGGGAAAAAGGTCGTAAAAATAAGGATTGGACGAAATCACTTTCAACACGAGGTGCTGGTTGCAGATATTATAGACGAAGTCATCTTGGGAATGGACTTCATGAGAACGAATGGCTTCGTGGTGGATGTTGGACGGGGTGTACTAACCTACGATAATATCGAGTTGCCACTTCACGTTAGCGCCGTTATAGGAGAAACGACCAGGCAAATTATAATGGATCATCGGGAGAAGCTGCCACCGAACTCGGAAACAATAATATGGGCAAGATTGGAGGGAGGTTCTGGGCCACCCAGGTTGTGGGTTGTGGAAGCCAATGAAGCGGAGAGCGGAGCCAGAGAAATTATGATCGGGAAAGTTTTAGTGAAACCAGACAGCGATAATAGAGTACCAATTAGGACTCTAAATCTCTCAGATAAGACGAAAACCATCAAGAAAGGGACAATAATCGGAAAATGTGAAGAAATATCTGCGATTGTGAAGTGCGAGCAGAAAAATCCGATTAATACGACTAACTCGCAAGGGCAGAAAGAGGTTGTAGAACAACTCATGGAGAAATGGACCGCAGATCTTACTAAGGAACAGAAAAATTTGGCAAAACAATTGCTCGAGCGGTACATGCCAATATTCTGCAGTACACCGGACAATAATGGGAGAACCACAATGGTAAAACATCGAATAGATACAGGAGCAGAAATGCCGATTCGCCAACCACCCAGGAGATTACCATTGGCAAAGCAAGGAGAAGTGGATCGAATGGTAAAAGATATGCAAGCAGCAGGGGTAATCGAAACATCAAGCAGTCCATGGAGTTCACCAGTGGTGTTAGTCGAGAAAAAGGATGGTAGCATGAGATTCTGCGTGGATTATCGAAAATTAAATGCTGTGACGAAAAAGGATAGTTACCCATTGCCAAGGATCGATGACACGTTAGACACATTATCGGGTGCTCGAATATTTTCGACATTAGATCTGCAAAGCGGCTATTGGCAAGTGGAAGTCCAGGAGGAAGATCGCGAGAAAACGGCATTCAGTGTGGGTAACGGATTATGGCAATTTAACGTTATGCCATTCGGATTATGTAACGCCCCTGCGACTTTTGAACGGCTAATGGAGCGCGTGCTAAAGGGATTACATTGGAGGACGTGCCTCGTATATTTGGACGACATCATCGTTATGGGCAAGGATTTCGACGAGCATTTATGGAATTTGGCAGAGGTTTTGGATCGGATACAAGCCGCCGGATTGAAGCTAAGCCCAAAGAAATGCAAACTATTTAGAACGGAAGTAAAATATTTGGGTCATAAGGTAACAACCAATGGAATCCATACCGATGAAGACAAGATCGCAGCAGTGAAGGAATGGCCACGACCTAAAAACTTACATGAATTACGGAGCTTCCTTGGATTGTGTACCTATTATAGACGATTCGTGCCAGGATTCGCCAATATTGCAAAGAGTTTACACGAGTTAACCAGGAAGAACAAGGCATTTGAATGGAAGGATGATCAAGAAGAGGCATTTGTGGAACTAAGACGACGATTATGCGAAGCACCAATCCTCGCATACCCTATACCCAACGTTAAATTCATTTTGGACACCGATGCAAGTAATGATGGTATAGGAGGAGTATTATCACAGGCAACAAATGGTGAGGAGCGAGTTATTGCATATTACTCCAAGATGTTATCAAAACCGGAACGGAATTATTGTGTAACACGGAAAGAGTTGTTGGCTATAGTGGAATGTGTTAAGCACTTCCATAAGTACCTCTATGGCCAAAAATTTCTTCTACGGACGGATCATGGAGCTTTGCGCTGGTTGTTACAATTCAAAAATCCAGAGGGACAAGTAGCACGTTGGATCGAACGTTTGCAAAGCTACAATTTCCAAATTGAACATCGGAAGGGAACCGCACATGGAAATGCCGACGCATTATCAAGAAGGCCATGTCCCGTGGAATGCAAGCATTGTGGGCGTGTGGAGGGTAAGGAAAACATCATCGATATTCGACTTATGCAAGTGCTACCTGATGAGGAATGGACTGATGAAATGATCAAGAAGGAGCAATTACGGGATGCTGACCTGTCATTCATCATGGAACATAAGGAAAAGGAACACCGTCCCACATGGAGTGAGATAGCTGACAAAACTCCCATTGTAAAAGCATATTGGGCTCAATGGGATAGCCTCCACATAGAAAATGGTTGTTTAAAACGAAAGTGGGAAAGCACGGATGGTAAAGTAAAACAATTGTTGGTAGTGGTGCCAAAAGATCGGATAGCGGAAATCCTCAAGGAGTATCATGGAGGAGCAAGTGGAGGTCACCTAGGGATTAATAAAACATTGGCCAAAATTCGACAACGTTTCTACTGGTCCGGATGTAGACAGTCAGTAGTGGAATGGTGTCGAAGATGTGACCAATGTGCGGCAGTAAAGGGACCAGCACGAAAAAGCCGTGGGACCATGAAACAATATAATGTCGGGGCACCATTTGAGAGAATTGCAATGGATGTGGCGGGGCCATTTCCGACCACCGAGAGCGGAAATAAATATGTGCTAGTAATAATGGATTATTTCAGCAAATGGCCGGAAGTGTACCCCATACCCAATCAGGAGACAACAACAATAGCTGATGCCGTGGTCAACAATTGGATTAGCAGATTTGGTGTACCTATGGAAATTCACACGGACCAAGGAAGGAATTTCGAATCGGTGGTATTTCAGGAGATATGTCAGATGCTTGGAATCAATAAAACTAGGACGACGCCTTTACACCCACAATCGGACGGTATGGTGGAAAGATTCAATGGTACATTAGAGGAATATCTAGCAAAAGTTGTGGAAAGGAACCAACGCAACTGGGATCGACATATACCAATGTTCCTGATGGCCTACCGATCAGCGGTACATGACACAACAGGAGTGACACCAGCTAAAACCATATTTGGGAACAATCTGCGATTACCAGGAGATTTAAAGTTTGGAGCTGTTCCATCAGCATCTCTATGCGGACAGTATTACGTCGACCGGATGAAAGAGGAACTCAATGAAATACATCAATTTGTACGGGAGAAAATTCGAATATCAAGTGATCGAATGAAAGCTCGATATGACATACGAGCAAATAATCAAGGCTTCGAGGAAGGGCAATTGGTATGGCTTCACAACCCGCAACGGCACAAGGGATTATCACCGAAGTTGCAACCCACATGGGAAGGACCTTACACTGTCATTAAAAGGTTGAACGACGTGGTTTATCGCATACAGAAAGGACGGAAAGGTAAACCAAAGGTGGTGCATTTAGAGCGTTTGGCGCTCTATAGAGGAGGTGATCTGGATCCTGTTCGGGACGAACAGGCTTAGGTGGGGGGGTAGTGTTACGGTGACACCTAGAATAGAATAGAATAAGTTAATTTCATTAATTGTTCAATTACGTTTATAATTTATACTCAGCATTTAGGCGTATTTCTGTACTAACATATTTGCTGCGCATTTAGGATTATTCTAGAAACAAATATTTTGGTATTTAAAGGCGCGCGTTGACGTCGAATGCTGAGTATTATTTTAAACGTGATACAGTGAAGGTTAAATAAAAGGATTATTAAAGTGATTATTAAAGCGATTATTAAAGTGATAATTAAAAAGTGTGTTATAATTATAATAATTAATTGTGAAAATTGTGTTGTATAATAAATTGTGTTGTGTAAATAAAATTGTGTGAGTTAAAATTAGAAGCATTGTATTTATTCACAATCCAGTGATTCGAACCTTGAATGACAAGGCAAAATCGTAACAATATGTATGCTTAGTTATTTCCCTAAATGTTGTTTTTATATTATTTAGAACAATTAGAAAACATTTAGGCGAATAAAAATAAAATGTTTAACACAATCGAAACATTAATTTGAAAATATGACTTTAATGTGCTGAATATGCTCAATGTTAAAATAAATAACACATGGGCTGAAAAGTCCCGGGTCTAACAAAGAAAACATGTTTTTTTTGTTCAGTTGGTAATAACCTTCAAAAGACAGCTATGAAAATTTCATTATATTCTATTCATTAGTTTGTGAGTTATTGTGCTAAGAGTGACTCTACTTTTGTTAGTTTCAAAACAATGGACCAAAAACAATTTCGTGTTTTAATTTTACACTGCTTCTTGATGGGAAAAAATACCGTTCCAGCAAACCAATGGCTTGGAAAGTGTTATAGGGACTCCGCTCCATCGGAAACAACAATAAAACGTTGGTTTGCTGACTTCAAACGTGGTCGTAGAGACATCGATGATGCAGAACGCAGTGGACGTCCAAATGAGGTGGTAACACCAGAAAAACTATAATGTATATAAAACAATTGATCTTGCTGTGTGCATAGAGTTAGAAATAGTTTTTTACTTCGTACCCTCTTCGTACACTGACATTCATTTCAGAGTAAAATTTGAAGAACGTATGTGCGGTGTAAGCATAGTTCACGAAAAAAAACCCAATGTGCAGAGTAAAACCACTCAGGTTGGATAAAAACAAACACAAAGTTTTTTGGACGATGCACTGCCTGCTCGGGTTGAATTAAAAAATAGACCCCACCCGAGTTGCCATCTACCAATTCCATATTCCGCAAAATATCGACAACCTGATTATGGACCACCATCATCCAATTACTCCTTAACTAGCTAATTCTAATATACTACTTATAAACTGTCCAGACCCGCATTAATATCAAAATATCGTCTTTTCTCGGAACCTACATTTTTCTAAAATCATAGTACGTTTTCCATTAATTTAATTTAATTCGAAAATGTATTTTCACGGAACTGAGTTCAGCTTTCATCAAGGTATTGATTTCAAAACCCACAAAAAACGTTTAAACTTTTAATTATCAAACAACTATAAGGTTGCCCTACGCTACAATACTTATACATATATTCTTTAATATAAATCCACATGAAAGATATTCCTAATCAATTCCATGAAAAATTAGATTTAATTGCTGTATTCATTATAAAATGAAAAATATATAAATTAATTTCCCAACTCATTGTTCTTTTCTTATCAAATTATATAATATTTTTAATTTTTCTTTTCTATTATCAAACAAAAAATATCAAATAACTTTTGTGACTACAATAAATTATAATTAAAAACTACAACTAAAAACTATGTACTCGTATATTGAGCTTCGCGAACAAGTGACGTGCCAAGTAGAAACAACTTTTTCATGATTTTTATTCCACTTGAGTTTTAATTTCTACGTAAATAACTTTTATATTGTGTTAAGTTAATTAACACACATAACTTTCATACTACATGCCTTGTTATACTCGTACATACAAGTTTTGAATACTGAGAAATATATTTAAGGCAATATTATTTATATGACGTACATTAATAAGTCTTAATTATTAATAATGTATTGCGTTGCGTGCTTAATGTTTCGGAAAATAAACAAAAAAATTGCAAAAGCTTGGAAAAATTTAATGTTCTCATTTTACAAATATTTAATTCGATTATTTGAAATAAAATATAATAAAAAGAAATTTTATGGTATTATATAGAGCCATAAAAAATGACATTTCCACATTTGAACGAAAACAAATTTTTGATCAAAACATACCCCACCATGAAAATTTATTTCATTTTGTTAATGTTTTAAACAAAATTATTTAATGATTTCCCTCTATAAATAAATCCGAGCTTTTAACTTTATTATTTTATGCTTTTTTGTTTTATTTTATTAAAATCGGATTATTCTATAAAATAGTACATATTGATTTTGCTGTTATTGTCGAAAACCTTATGCAATTAAATTAATTGAGTATGACACACATTTTTGTCACATTATTATGTTTAGATTGAAAACAATTTAAAGCATTGCGTTTTACATTGATACCAGTGTTGTGCAGATACAACACGTTATATGATTTACACTTGTTATATCAGAGCTAACACTTGATTAAAGGATGCGGCATCTCTTGTTTCTTTTTTGAACTGGCGGTTATTTCGCCACTCATTCCCGGTGCACGATATGTACGATATATGTTTGCTTGATCAACGTTGGAAAATATTGAAAACTTATTTCCAAAGTATAGTGAGACAGTTTTTAGCAAAACATTATTTATTCCGACGCAGCTAATTTGCACCTAGGCGGTTATGTGAACAAGCAAAGTTGCCGTATTTAGGCCACAGAAAACCTACACGTGACAATTGAGAAGTCAGTACAACCAAAACGTGTGGCTATTTGGTGTGGAATATGGTATAAAGGCTTCATAGTGCCATTTTTCGAAAATGAGGAAGAAGTCGCATCATTCAATGGCGGCTGTTTTGAAGTGAAATTGGTCGTAAGGATGTTTTTGCTATAATATACAATGATTAATCTCGTACATCAAACAATGATTATATAAAATAATGTAGGGATGAACATCGTGGATATTGATATCATTTGTTTGGTGTAAATATTTATGAAATCAATTGTGAACTCAATTTTTTATGAATGATCATTTTCCGGTTATATGACGACTACGACACTAACGAAGAACCTGTGTTCTACTTTGCAAATCGATAATTGGAAATAAACTTAATAGAGCTGCATCAGAAGAAAAATGACGCGAAATAGATAATGGGCGACACCAAACATAATTATTGGACAATCTATGCTATTGCGACTAAATTTTTGTGGAATCAAGTGTAGCAAGTGATGTGTGTGTAATGTCCACTAAAGTAATGTCCACGGAATATCTGAGACAACAATATTGGATCGAGATCATCTAATCGAAATATAATCATGTATCGCACGTCCACATCAAAAGGGAGCACTAAAATTATACAAGGCCACAATCCAGCAATCACGTTAGTGTGATGGCGTTTCCAGATTATAAAATAAATCCAGTGCTGTTTAATGGTACGATTCCACCTGAAAACAGAAAAGTTTTACAAAAAATACGTGAAATGTTTAACTACGCCCGCGATCATCAATTTGCTTGTGCATTATATTCATGGGTGAAATTGTTGAAGGCACATCAGCCGATCATGAAATTCAACGTACTCTAATGAAATTGCTTAATCAAATGGATGATTTCGATTCATTGGGTTAGGCTCAAGTGATTATGGCTACAAACTGTCCGGATACTCTAGATCCGGCATTATTACGTCCTGAACGTTTAGATCGAAATTCTGTTTCATAATGAACAGGCACGTATGGAAATTTTAAAAATTCATGCCCAAACTATCATCAAACATGGTGAAATTGATTATGAAGCCATTGTTAAATTGTCAGATAATTTTAACGATGCCTATTTAAGAAATATTTGTTCAAAGACGGAGCACTGCTGTTCGAGTAGAAGGGGAGTACGTGATTCAGGTAGGCGATGTGGAGCAGAATTTCGACTGGTTATAAGGTGGAACCGGATTTCGTGTATTGCCTGTGTAGGATTTGTCATGATTAGATGACACGATGCGTGGTTTATGAATACAAGTAAGTCTTTCAATAAACAAATGGTAAAGTTTTTAACTAAACAATTTCGTTTTACTTCAGATTACTATATGTTGGCGTTCAAGCCAACTTTCATCAAAACATTTTGGTTTAATTTCTCTCATTTTGGCCTAAATGAGTTTTTATCTCCAATCTCGATGCTGTCCAAAGGATTTGCAATTTGTAAGTAAAATTGGTTTTTTGTCGAAATAATTTATTAATAAAATTATTTTGTGCCGCCATTAATTTTCGATCAAGATATAAAAATCTTAGTAACGTTCTGTGCCCTATAACACCGGCGCATATCAACCCTACACGATGGTGAATTTTGCCAAGAAGACGTTCTGCCCGAATTGGTCGAAATAGCATTTCCAGTGACTAATTCATTTAACTGTAAGATTTTACCCGCGAAGCTGAAGATGGGCCACCATTATCGATCAAACAAATTCGATCGATTATGATATTTAAACGAGTATTGGGTAAAGCATTGTACGAAAAGTACTCGTTGAACTTCCATCGGCCGAGTTCATGTTATCGAAATTGGCTGGTAAGCATTCGGATATCGGTATACATCAACTGGCATCACTGGATCCCGTATTGCATTGAAATTTACTCTCAAACCATATGAGGGTATCGGACCCAGGTTTAGATTTTACTGTTTTCTGTGATGATTTAGGAATAACGCGATTTGAAGAATGGTTAACTGATCCAATCGCATGGATTATATCCAATTAATAGTCAAGTTTAAATTAATAAACAAATTAAAATAAATTTTAAAAAAAAATATTTATTATCTGAAAATCCTGTGCATATTCTATTTTTTTTCGGACAAAAATTAATTTTATCGTGTCGACCATAAAGCAAAATATACATAAGAGGACTCATGTAGAGTTTCCGAGGTTAATCTGTCTTACTTTACACAACCTGTATAAGCCTAACAAGAACAATAAACTATAAAATAACTATGCCGATATGTTTATAAGATACGTATGTATGGATTAAATATAGAAAAAAATTAAATTTGTATATATAAATATATTAAAACTATAAAATAAGATTAACCTCGGAAAAACCTGCATATAAAATTTGCACTACTTGATTTCTCTTATATATTTATTGCTCAATGTGTCGACACACCAAGCACAAAAAATTTATATAGAGAACTGTTTGTAGATCTGACGGCAAAAAAATTAAACTGATTGGGTCTATTTTTGTATGTTAATTTTTATTTTCATAAAGTATGCCGTGCAAAAATTTCATGTAAAAAAAGACTCAATCAGCTTATTTTTAATGCGCTAGATGCCACTACCCCGGACATTTATGGTTCTCAATAGCTTTTCACCATAAAAATATCAAAAAATAAAATTTTGCTGAGAGTGAGGGAATTTTTTCAGTTTGGTTGCCATAAAAAATACTTTGTTTGATACTTTTTATTTATAATTATGGCAACCAACTCAACAACAACAAAAATTCTCAAAAAAAAAAAAAATTACTGATGTATCTATCGCTCACACACAGAGAGAATCTATATTTTTATCTCGTTCTAGTTTTCCACAAAATAAAACGCTGTTATAGTGGAATAGGCCCATAATGAGGGGAAATGCGCTAACATGCGTAATTCAGTTCCATACAACTGTACCGTTTAAACTCGTTACCAGGCATATTCGAGAATCTAGTTTTTGCTGAGTAGAAACGAATATCCACAGAGAACTTTGGCAAGTTAAGTGCAATAGACCTTACAGTACATGGCGAGCTCGTACGGAATTGCGAAAGGACAATGTGGAACGCAAACGACGTGGCATGGTACATTATATTTACC
Organism: Nephrotoma appendiculata; assembly: GCA_947310385.1. Classification (NCBI taxonomy): domain Eukaryota; kingdom Metazoa; phylum Arthropoda; class Insecta; order Diptera; family Tipulidae; genus Nephrotoma; species Nephrotoma appendiculata. The sequence goes on along the minus strand of OX371224.1, from coordinate 14,625,065 downwards.
GTAATAATTTCTTTTTTTTTCTCAATGTTTTTTAATTGATTTAAAAATATTCTAAGCCTGTAAATTATTTCTAAAATACTAGTTCAATATTTTTCTTGCTTCAGGTTTTGCTGTTCAGATGTCACTTCATGAGCTCGCGAGGGTGAGGCTATCGGAAACTGGAAAAGTCACAGCAACCCCGATTTTTTTATTTGTTTAAAACGATGCCACAAACAAATATCTAAGGACGACTTCTAGAAACAGATTTGGCATTTAAAAATTAATTGCAGCATATTTTTGACTTAAATTAATGAGATATGTAAAATGATGTAAAATATTTGATTAGTAGCCAAAATAATAAATTTTCCAAAATAATAATAATTTTAATTGAAAAATAATTATTTTGCTATATAGCCGTTTCTAGAAACGACTTTTGCTCTGAATGGTATAATTTTACACGTGAACGAACGCTAAAAATCTAAAAACGAATTACGAACTCACTAAAACTTTTAAACGATTTTTCCTCTGTTTTGTTTTTAACCTGACTTCCTTAATTTTTGATACTTTCAAATAACTTTCAATGTTTGAAACCATGAATGAACGTATGTTTACAAATTGTTCGCTTTGACACTTTGAATAGAAACGGCGGTATAAACCTCATGAGTCAACTCAAAACAAAATATAAAGAATTGTTGTTGTAAAAATCGTCTGTATTTTGTTTTTTTTTTGTATGTGGCGAAGCAAAACAAATTTACGCACGAATCGTCTGTAGTTAGATGTGTACACTCCGTTTCACTTGTTTAAGCACACCTATTTTTTTTAAACATCATAGTGTTTCTCTAATACTGCAATTTGTGACCATAGTATAATTAAACTAATTTTAATTGTTATATCGGAAGAAGGCTCTATTAAGAACAGATCCCATACAGGAATTTGCAGGTACACTACCGCTCAAAAGTGTTTAGGTACCCCGTTTTTCATGTATTATTAATACAGTATTATGTTTACGAAACAACATTTGAATAAAATGAAATACTTATCAGAAATGCAGTTTCATTATATAACCACCAATGTTAAAGGGTTAATTTTATTACCCTCTACCTGTGTTCGCAGAACCTGAAAGTAATAGAAAACTTAATATATCACAAAATATACCACTATTAATTAAGATATAATAATATAAATTAATGTACTTAGTCCAATTATCCAGCAAATTGTTAGATTTTGTAACAAAATGTCATACACGAAAATTATATTTGTTATGAATGACAGTAGCTAAAAACTTTCAATGTATGTGTAATGTAAAACCAAAACAGGTTAGCTCAATTTAATTTGTGAGTCCGTTCTATGTTAGCTCAATTTATATTGTTTTCATTATTAGCATGTTGGTAACATTGTAACGAATTATTGATGTATCATTATTTTTTGTGTCAAAAATTATTTTTTCTTCTTGTACCACCAGCCGATAAGTGAACATCAAATAACAAATAATACAATAAAGATCGGTACTTAAAATTAAAACAATAGTTTTCATTGGTACGGGAGCAAGACTTTCCTGTCGTTTATTTTTTGTGCTTGCATATCTTAGGGCAGCAGAATACTTTCCTGTCGTCTAATTTGGTGATTGCGTATTTTACGGCAGCAGAAATAAGTTAAACCAATTCTTGTGAACGAGAATAATTAAACAAATTGTTGTGTACTGTGGCGGCGTCGTACACATGGTCCTTCGATTAGTGGTTCGAAAACGGTGTATATCCAACGGCGAATTCGATATACAACCTGCTTTTTGTTGGATTGTTGTAAAGTGTTTATTACGGTATAATTACGATAATAGGCTGTAGGAGTTTCCAGAAAAATTTATCAGTCCCGTTTATTTTAGATAATGATGTTTAAATTGGTTTTTTGAAAAGATTTCAGTGAAATGAGTCAAATAGGATCAGTAGCAGTCTGATATTTATACTGCTAACATTGTAAGCGAAATATCGAGTGACAATTATTTAAAATGCCTCCAAGAAAAGAACCAAGTACTGAAACTCATGCGCTTACAATAGCTTACCATACAGCTGGCATAAATAATTGACAAATTGCCAAAAAAAATGGAATTAGACCACGATTGTAATGTTAAAATATATCGAGAAAGTGACAGTTTTTTTAATAAAAGACGTAGTGGAAGACCAAGGGCAACAACATCTGTAGATGATCATAGAATAGTAATTACTAACAAGACGAATATACACAAAACAGCCCCGGAAATAACCGCAGAATTAAATGTTGGACACCCAATACTAGTTAGTGTTTCTACGGTTAATCGTCCTCTACAGAAATCCGGACTCCATGACCGTGTTGCTATTAAAAAACCATTACTACTAAACAAAATAAGCCAAAGTGACTTAAATGACAATAGAAGATTGCAACAAGGTTTTATGGACGGATGGGACAAATTTGAATTTTGGATACCCGAAGACGAATATTCGTGAGAAGATCTGTAGGTGAACGTGCCAGTAAAGAGTGTATTGTAGCTACCCTAAAGCATGGAGGTTTTTCAGTGATGAATTCGGACTATTTTGCTGGTGCTAGTATAGGCGATGTGTTGAAAATTGACGAAATACTAAGAAAAGAAGAGTTCCGACATATTTTGGAGAACCACTCAATACCTTCATGAACTCGACTTTTGAGTCCAAATTTTATCTTTCATCAAAATAATGATCCAAAACATTCATGTAAATTATGTAAAGGCTGTCTTCACCATTTAGAGGATGAAGGAACAATTAAAATTATGGAATGATTTCCCAATGAAATGATTCTCCCCAGAGCATTGACTTGAACCCTATTGAGTTACTGTAGGAAGAATTGGACCGAGAAGACAGCAATCAGCTCCAACATCAGTTACTGTTATGTGGAACAAACTTCAATCAATTTGGAATTCAATAACGCCAGCAACTCCGATGTCATGTACGCAGCATTGAAGTTGTAGTCGGACAATGGCACGCTGGAGTGCATACAATTATTGAAAATATAGCGAAGGAACTTATTATGGCAAAGGCTGAAATTAATAAAGTGAAATCCGGAGAACGCCTTTCAAAGAAAAGAAAAACAATAATTGAAAATAAAAAAATAAAATGGATCATTAATAAAGGGACTCAGAAACTCAAGGAGTCAGTAAAACTGTTTTTTTTTAAGAATCGTCCATAATATTATTTGGTTTTAATTGCCTACATTTCATTTGATTTTACTCTTTTTAAAATAAAATGCGATAACTTAGTAGTATGCGATAGTCATTTAATTGAGAAATAATTAATTTTTATGAGCACGCATAATAAACACTAAACGCCAAAATTTTGTACTTGCAAGATTTTCTGCTTGCAACATTTTGTAACTCCAAGGTTTTGTTCTTGCATCTAGACGGGTATCCTCGTCGATTTGATTCTCGTTCATGTTATTTTTTGTGACACACGTTCTATTGCAAAAAAATTTGTTCATGTTCTAATGCATAATTAATATTTTTAGGAAACAAACAACCCACTCTACTTCACCACACATTTCAACCACACATCTCCACACATCTCATCTTTAATAATCTGTAAAACTCGATTTTTGGTGTTATATTTTATTCACAACACGTTTCATTTTAGTTTTAATTTTATCAATAAACAATAATTTTTATTTATATATTATTATTTTACACGTATATATATGTTATATATATTTTATTACACAAGTTATATATGATATAATTTATAATATAATACACGTGGCGCGCGTGTTGTTCACTACTTCACAGATCGTACGAGAGCGAATATTTTGTTTTTCTTTTTAACATTTTTTGAGTACCAAAAAATCTAGAAAATCAACTTCAGTGGATTTCGCAATGCCAGTATATGTGGCCAGTTGAGTGTCGTGCGCTCGTGCGCGGATGACTGCGGAAGTTGATTTGATTGTAGCATCAATTATTTTGCGAAATCTTATAGGACTATCATTATAGGACAGTTGCGTTTGAGAATCTAAAGGTTCGTAAAACGAAACTGAGCTTTTTAGTAAGACTAATTTTTCTGTTCGCTTTTACAATTCCTATAATTGAATATACATATTTTCATGAAACGTACCAATAATTTTGACATGCCCATCTTTACAAATGTAATTAAGATTAGCCAGTTTGTCACTCTTTTGAGAATAAGAACTTCCCGCATTACACTCCAGTTCTGGTTCTTCATTGTGGATGCAATCCAATGTTCCGAACAGAAGGAATACCTCAATTCTCAAAGAAATGGTATTATTATTTAATGGTTTTAATAGTACGAACTTGGTCAATTGATCGAGTACGATAATATTGAACATATTTATATCATACTTATTAGATCAACAAAGTGTTTGTGAAAAAGTGTCTCCAAGAACATAGTTTTACTTAGAGCTAACTTCTTAATTATATTACAAGCAGTTAGTTACGTAATCGTACACCTGCTAACGCATTCCAGGCTAGTAATAGTATCTTCGAGACCGATCTAGAGTCTAGGATTCAAAATTGATAAATCATTCACCACTAGGTGTTTGTGAGGTTCTATTCTTATAAATATGCGATCATTATGGACTATTAAAATAGGGTATAAAGCAAATGGAATCGAGTTGAACTGTTAATAACACAAGAAGAAGATTCACTTTAATTTCCTGAAGGCAATCCAAATACACTGGAGATAGAGAGCATCGGGCACAATATTGCTTGAATCGTTTTGATAGTTCATTATATGTACGATAGTGATGATAGTGAAGTTTTTGCTAAAAAAATTATTAAACAATTACACTGTTAAATTTATTATTTTACCTATTGCAATTTATTTTCAAAAGAAAATTATAAAATTGAACTAATTCTAAATATTGTGTTGTCGAATCTAGAAATGTTTACAGATTCTACCTGACATTTTTGTAAAGGTAAATCATAGGCCTGTTCTTAAGATCTAACATTTTGAACGAGATCATCCAATCTAATGAATCTATAGTGAATGGGCTAAAATTATGATGGGTATTACTATGTTTTACAGATGTTATAAACTTTACAATTTTGACAAATATTTCTAGTTTAATAAAGAGCGAGCTAAATATATTTACAGGTCCTGGGCAAACAATTTATTTTTTTTTATACCACCGATCGTAGAGAGGTCCACAGGTTCTCATCTCATATTTACGAATAGATTATACAATTTTCTACAATTTTCTCGATTGGCGTCCAATTCTAATGGATTTTGCTATCCCTATAAAAGAATTCATATTTTCATTTGTACTGCCATTACAAGAGATATCCACGGAATATTTTCTGTCTATGGTGCGAAAAGCGATCAATTGTCAAAACCATGTCTATATATGGAACTTTTGACTTCTGTAGAACAAAATTTTTCATTGAAGTTTCGTGCAACGAAGAAAGACCATTTGAAAATTTGCTAAAAACTTCTACATATTAAAATTTATAATATGTAGAACGAATCTCAAAAATATATTTTACTTAAGTCTTAGGAATAGGCGTATGATTTACCTTCACAAAAATGTCAGGTAGAATCTGTAAATATTTCTAGATTCGATGGTACAACATTTAGAATTAGTCCAAATTTATAATTTTCTTTTGAAAATAAATTCCAATAGGAAGAATAATAAATTTAACAGTGTAATTTTTTAATAATTTTTTTTAGCACCAATTTCACTATCACTACTAATGAATATTTTGTAATAGTTTTTCCGCCTTAATAATCACTGCAAAACATTTCAACTCTGATACGCAATACTATTTTTGGTATGGGTTAATTTTTTGAGACAAACATATAAAGAATTCTTTCAAATAATCCGAATTGATCAGAACCGGTGCGGTAGATTACAGAATCTTATGTGATGCAAAAGTTCGATCTGCTTCTTACATCCAACAAAATTTAGAATTTTAGAAAATTTAGAATAATCGTCGTATTTGCAGTTTTATTGGAGTTCGGGTGGGATATCCTTTCACTGCCCGTACTTTATCCGGGTCTGTCCTAACTCCTCCATCACAACAAAGCCAAGATATCTCAATTATTTTCTTACAAATTTATATTTTTCGATGTTTATTGTAAGATTAGCCCTAGTGCGTAGTGCGACCTAATCCTTGTTGATTGGAAAATGGCAATGAAGCATTGATTTATGGCAATTGGTCCAATTCTTTTTGATCGAGTTTATGTGTTGTTTATCCGGACACTCAGGTTAGTCTATTTGAGCAATTCAAGTGAGGAAAAGCTTAAATGCTGTACCAAAAATTAGAATCTTATAGAGTGTAGCTGACCTAAAAAATCATAAAACATATAATGTTAGCTGACCATAAAACATATAATGTTAGTTTTTGACGTGTGAAGAAATTTATGGTATAGATAATTCGTTTTGGTTGCTACTGAGTTGTTGAACTTGGGGGGATAGAAGCTTTAGTTGAAAATGGTAGGCAATTTTTTCCTTTAGTATGCGATGGTTTGGTAGGATTATTATCTGACGAGTGGAATACGGTTATTGTTACATATTCGTTCAAAAATTTAGAGTTAAAGGCGGGTGTTGTACTACATATTTTTACTGGGCGTACCATACCCGAATTGATCACGACCGATGTTGAGACCATTGCCACGCCAATTTCAACATATCACACAGTAAAAAAAAATGCATGAATTTTCATGTGGGCAAAAGTTGCCGAACCTTTTCACGTTACATGAAACTTGAAAAATAAGTTTTTATTGAAAATTAAATGGTTTATACCGTAAATTTGCTAGTAAAGTTATGTAATAACTTATGTTTTCGGTGCGCGTTAGATATTATTTCTCTCAAATTTAAAGAAGAAACTAAAATTGGTTGAAATAGTTTGTAATTGTACGATACATTTCATGTAATTTTAAATTCTAGTTGAAAAATACAGAAATATTCAAAAGAGAGAGAAATTACACGTAATAATCATAGTATTGTGCATTATTAAAGTCAAAATTTAAATTTGTGAGACAAAGTTGGTAAAAGTTGCGTTGAAAATTCATTTTTTTACTGTGCACGTGTGTTAACTGGGTTAAATACATTACGGCGAATAATATATTTTTTGTGTTAACTGGACACAATTATTTTATTAAAGTACGTGTCGGAAGATTTAAGCTTTAGTTTTCATTGGATGAGTCCCATATGTACGCAATACCAGCACATCAATCAAAATTAATATAATTTAATTAAAATTGTCATTATATTATCACCTGTATAAGAGTACCAACAACAAACAACCCAAATTAATTTTTTATGGTTTCAACAAAGTATAACAACAACATTGGAGCCATGAAACCCCCGAGGAACGCTTTAAAAAATAACCGAAAAGAAAATATCAAAGCTCCTTGTTTTATGATTATTACCCTCATAAATTTATATTTATTTGTTTGTATATGTGCGAAACATGTGAACGAGATAATACAGCATACACACTCGACTGCTGCAGAAAAAAAACGTTCAAATGAAAAATTATTAATAAGCGAATATTTATGTAATGCTAAGTAAGTAGTTCGTGATATTTTAACAGCAACTTTATCACACATTTACAAAAAGCTTTAATCATAATAATGCTTCATGTACTTTAATATGTATACGGATGAGTAACATGATGATGATGACTATACGATATTCCCGTTTACACAATAGAGCACGGATGGACATATCTCGGCATAAATTAAAATGTGAGCATGAAGTGATATACATAAAAAAAAGTTCAATAAAAGTTGTTATTATTGGCAATACTCTCGTACGATATGAAATTTGTTTGCCCGATTTTTTTTTTGTAATAATGAATTATTGGAAAAATATTTTCTCATTTACCATGGTTTACCACCGCGATTTTTTCGAGATTTCATTAATTTTGATTGAAAGCTTTTGAAAGTGGAAAATAAAATAAAAATTGTATTAATCACGCATATACGTACGAGTATGTATGTACTTGTGTATCGATATCGGAAAATGTGTTTTTTATTGATCTTTATATGTGCTGTTGAGCTTTTTGATGTTTTTTTATTTATTGGCATATATACAGAATTATTGGCATATACTCGTATATAGAGCGTATAATCGATTTACTTCGATTTTTAACGGGCTATCTCACATTACAACCGAATCATTATACGTTCTCGATATACAGATAAAAATTCAAGTGCGGAATGTCTAGATATAAAAAGAAAGAAATCTTAAGACACTTAAATCTTAAAACATCTTAAATTTCAGTTTTATTTCCAATGTTCTGTATATAGCTTTTTGTGCCATAACTCATTGAAAATACCAAATAAAGCAGCTTTTTTTGTTCGAACGGTTAAAATATAAATCGAAGAGAAAAGTATAAGTCTATAAAATATATAAGATTATTTTTATATATTTTAATAGTGTCCGCTATACATTTTAATTTTATTTCTTTGCCGTTGTTGTACTTTGTAATGACTGAAGAAAACTTGTCCTTTCTCGTTGAGCTTAAATTTATGAAGATGCCTTTATAATATTGACAAAAAAAACGAATGAACGAACGAAAAGATGAAGTAATGTGATGTCAATGGGAATAAAGCTGTGAAAAACTATTTAAGAATTCTTGTCATGAATGGATATCTTTCTTTTTGTGCCGTACTTCGCTAGAATAGAAATTTCTTTTTGCGTATAGCTATTTCGAAAGTTTTGTATGGAACTTTTATTCGATGTATTTTTATAGTATGTGTTTTTACACTCGAACGGAAAAGTATTCTTACAAGATTCATTAGCAATATTAAACCGAGTGAAATCACGAAACGAGTGCTCTAAGTCGTTAATGAAATTAGACAGTGTTTGAAACTTCGGTACTTGGTCCGGGAGGGAGTATGCAGAAGAGACCTGCTATACGAATCTTGTATATTTAAATTTGAGTGTAATTTTGGCATGTGCGGTGACTCTGTTTTGCATCGTCGTCAACGTCATTTTATAATAAAACATTTCTGTGTTTCTTTTGCTATCTTTTTTTGTTCATTATCATTTTGTCTGAATATAGTTCATTATGTGAAGTTACCATTTGTAATAACAGCCTATTTTCGAAAAGATAAAAATATACTGTTGGTACCATGACCATTTGAAACGGTTAACAAAAATATATGCTGAAATGAAAAAATAGATAGAAAATTTGAAATGTACGGAAGTGGTTACATTCGAAAATGTCAATTATATGTCAGTCAACAGTTGGAAAGTTATCATAAGAAGTTGTATATCAAATCCAGTCAGAGTAATCAAGCAGCAAGTGTGTTGATGATCCAAATGAATGATAAAACATTGTTAATTTTTGTTTGCTGAAAAAAAGTGTTTCCTAAATTGGGGGCTCAACTCATTTCACAGAATGATCGTAACCAATAAAACAATATCGGACATTGAAAATGGATGTCAAATTGAAGTTCACAATATTAACCCTTTGCACTCCAATGGTTGGTGTATTTTTTTTACACGATTACAACAACAATTCCATTGGCCAACGCAAGCTAGGTAAAACTAAAGCAATTAAAAATTTAGCTTTAGGATTCAGCTAAAGTGCAGTGAAGATAGTGCTGAAAACATTGGTGTGGGAAGACGCAAAATTAGAGTGATTGAAAGTGACACTGATTCTGATTCTGAGGCTGTAGAAGACGAAGATAGTTCTGAATGGGAAGATGTGACAGAATCTGAAAGTCTAGCACAAGCAGAATAACATTTAGGTCCTTGTGCCTAACATTTAGGCACATGTGACGGAACTCTACCATTTTTGCAAACTATTTATTACCGACGATAAGAATTACAATAAGAATTATCGCAGCATTCAATTTGGCAAAAATGGAACGAAGTAACTAGTGAAGAGTTCTTAGCATTCGAAGGTGTCATTTTTAATATGGGGACAATGCCAGTTGCAAACATCCAAGAATATTGGTCAAAGTCGAATTCAATTTTTTCGCAACACATTTACAAGGAAAAGGTTCAGCCAAATTTTTTGGATGCTTTATATGAAGATAATTCTAAGTAGTAACGAGTTAGTTCCTTCTCGGAAAACATAAGCTTAAATTTTTTGGAATATTTTATATCCGGAGAAAATATTTGTGTAGATGTGTCGGTTATAAAATTCAAATGGAAATTTGCATTTATCACTTATAATCCTAAAAAACCGAGCAAATGAGGAATAAGGATTTAAAGGGTTATCCAATTCGAGGTTGATAAAGTAGAAATCAGTATACCGACATCTGTCAAAGATAAACGTCAAGTACGCTGTCATTTATTTAGTTGACATTCTGCCATTTAAGAATATGGTGCATTTAACAATCGACCAACGCGTTAAAATTATTAAATCTGCTGATGCTGATTTTTCGAACAAAATTTTCTTCAGTGATGAAGCTCATTTTTCGCTTGGTGGATACGTTAATAAGCAAAACTGTAGAATTTGGGGCTCAGAAAATCCACAATTGATTGTAGAGAAGCCATTACACCCGGAAAAAGTCACTGTTTGGTGCGCATTGTGGTCTGGTGGTGTGATTGGGCCGTATTTTTTTGAGAACAACCATGGACGAACCGTTACCGTCAATTCTGAGCGCTATGGCCGCATGTTAACCGATTATTTTTTTACGAAAATCGAAGATTATGATCTTGACGATATGTGGTTCCAGCAGGATGGAGCAACCAGTCACGTAACACGAGCAAATCGAGATCTTTTGCAAGAGAAATTTCCTGGACGTTTGATTTCGCGATTGGCTGATGTCAATTGGCCTCCAAGATCATGTGATTTAACGCCTTTGGATTTCTTTTTGTGGGGCTACGCGAAAGATCGTGTTTACGCAAACAATCCTCAAACTCTTGACGAATTGAAAACTAATATTCGTAAGGTAATGGCTGAGATACCGCCCGAAATGTGCCGAAAAGTCATTGAAAATTACCTCAAAAGATCAAGAATCATGGCCTGTAAGAAGTCCCGTGGAGGACATTTGAATGATATCTTGTTTAACTAAAAATGGCAAGGATCAATCTGTAAAATGAAATAAAAATTACAATACATTCCGAATATTTTGTGTGTTTTTTTTAAGTTTACTTTATCAACCTCGAATTGGATAACCCTTTATATGCTGGAGGAGGAATTTATTTATTGTGATTCTGAAACTGGATACATTTGTGATACATATTCTTCCATATTATGGGAGTGCAAAAAAACTATTAGATGAAGTGCCTGGTGCGCAAGGATACAACATGTTCACAGACAAATAATACACAAGTTAGAACTTAGTTGAGGAATTATTAATAATCAAATGCCGTTTAACCGTAACTATCCAAATAAACTACCACTTATTATTAAACAACCGAAATTTGGAAAGGAAGAAACTGCCGATTTCGAAAAAGAAATAATTTGGTGCTAGCCTGGAAAGATAAGCGAGTTGTAACCATGCTGAAACACTGGAATAATGCTGTAATAACTTCTATTAAAAGATATAGACGAGGTTGTGTTCAAATTCAAATTGAAAAACCAAACGTTGTTATAAATTATATCAAATGTATGGGAGGCGTTGATCGAGCTGACCAGTATGCATCAATATACTGTTTTTTGAGAAAATCTCTGAAAGGTGGCGAAAGTTATTTTTCTGTGATTAGAAATATGCGTTATTAATTCCACCATATTGTTAGACAGCAGAGAAATGGGCGTCCACTCAGCCATTCAAAATACGTGAAACTATTGATTAACCAATTATAAGGAGATTTTCCACCCATGGGGCTTCAACATCTACTGATACCCATACAAGTGTTCGATTAAATGGAGGGCTCCATGTAATGCTAACAAGTAAAGTCAAAGATTGCCCAGTCCGCCCTCATAGAACAGAAAAAGGTAAGAGATATGAACCGACATGCCTTTGTGGCACTTGTCTCGGCAAGACTGCAATTGACCTTGGTGAGTGCTTTGTAAAATACCATACCCAACAGAACTATAGAGCATGTTAAAAATTAGTTTAAGACGGGGTATCAGAATTCAAGCAAAGATGGATTCTGGTACTGGCTAGCTTAAGTGAAACAATCTCAGTCATAAGGTTGTGGGAGACAAACAAGTTCATTTGTTGTTGGCATGCAAAATGTATGTAATCTGTGCATTCAAGAACTTATGTTGTTTGATCGTACGAGCTTTTAAAAAAAGACGCCGCTTCAGCTATATAATTTCGTCATAGAAACGGACTGTGTTTGAGATGCTTGAGATCGGGACATAGAACAAAGAATTGCAAATTTGGAAATTTTAAAATATGTAATAAGATAATTTTCAAATTGTGTTTTCGAACAAGGGAACTCGACAAGTACAAGCCTCAGGTTCTGGCAGTGTTAATATTGAAAGCTTGGAAGCGACAAACGAGTCTTTGATGGTTCTCTAAGTGCTTATATTACCAATTTCGATGAGAGGCAGGTACGAGTATTCTTAGCGATAGCTATACAGTGTTAATGAATGATCAACTTGGGAAACAGCTTATAGGACAGGTCGATGAAAGATTTTGTAACGAGCGCATTTGTTGAAAAATTTAAGTTGGAGATAAATCGGATGCCCACGTCTATGAGAGAAATGGAAAACATTGTGTTTAAACAATCTTAAAATCGCGAATTTCCATGTACCAGCCCCACTTGACTTATTGCTTGGGGCCGCAGTTTTTCAAAGAGTTTTCACACATACCTCAACTTGCAAAAATAGAATTTGGAAAAATATTACTCGTAGATAGGAAAATTTCTTAAAATAGTTTTACATTTGATAAATTAGGCTGCTTGGTAAACATTTTTTGGGAAATGGATTCGTTTTTACAAACAGCAGTTCAAAAAGTCATATTTTTGGAAAAAACGGAGTTATAAATTGACTCAAAGTTAAGTAAAATCCCTGAACTAAAATTTCAGTATGTAAAGTTTATGTGAAAGTATTGACATATAATCTCGGTCGTATGACATCGATTTCAGAGAAGGAAAATTTAACTTTAAAAGAAGAATATTTTCTGCCTCACCATGCAGTCTTAAAACCTGAGTCCAGTGCCACAAAATTTCGAGTTGTATTTGATGCATTGGCATAGACAAAGTCAGGATTGTCATTGAATGAAGTTTGGTTTGCAGGACGAGTTGTGCAGTCTGAATGGGATTAACAGTGATGTTATGATTTTGATCGTTATTGTATATGACATTACTTGTGATGAGCAAAAGATGCACAGAAAGATCACGGTTAACAAAAATCAAGGTAGGTTGGAAAAAATATTATGGCGTGAGGCAGGTTCTCGATCCCTTTGAGGTAGAAAACCCGAAATGAAAGTTACCCGAAAATAATTCGAATCGTACAAGTCGTTCTTGATAACTCATCGTTCAGATATTCAGACATCTAAACGGGCGAACAAATTTTTATTTTTGCATTTTTGGTATCAGGGACTTTCAAAACACCGAGAAAAATGGTTTTGACAGAGGTCTAGTAAACGTCTTTAATAAGTACGCCATAAAACCATCTAAAAACATCTTTAAACCATCTAAATTCATTTTTGCATAGTTATTTGCTGTGAAATGTCAAAACTAAAAAATAATTTGCTTTCTTATGGAAAAAATATAATATTTTTATCATTTTGGTCGTATACTGCTAGGTAGATTCACAACAATGCCGAACATTTTTTGTGCAGACTATTTTATTCAAATAAATGCAATGTTGTGCCATATTGTCTACACCGCGTAGATAACTAATATTCTACATGTGTAGAGAATGTATGTAGACATTTAAAACAGTGACATCGACAATATAGAGACTGCAGACAATGTCGAAAATTATTGTTTCTGTTAGAAATCAGCAAAATTCTATGATTTCTTTATTGTTGGTTCCATTTCACCCCGATGGAGATTAATTTCTACCTCACATTTGAAAAATTGTAATCCAAATTTTTATGTGGCAATGACGTACTTTTACCCCTAAGTATATATAGTATGTGTTGCTATGTTCGAAAAACGGAATGATAAGAAAAAATTTATATTTGTTACAATCATATACCTTAGCTGCGTGTTAGTACAATTTTAAAATACATCGTGATGAGGTTACCAAGAAGTTGGAAGTTTGCTTTCGAACTAATAAAACATAGAATTCTTTACATTAAAAAATTCGGTTGTCTCATCAGAATGCAGTGGTTTGGTCACACAAAAATAGTGAAAATACTTTGAACCCCTCTGGCTACTACCCCCATTCCACCCTGGTCATTACCTTCCCTGCCAATACTCCAACGGGATCGTGTGATACCATTTCTTCGATAAAGAAATATTTAAAAAAAATTATTTTCATAAATGCGTGAGTTTTGATATCAAATCCCACTAGAAACATGATGGTTGACAAAAAAAACAAAACAAATTTCAAAACATGAAAACATTTGCAAAAACTAGCTGATTACAGAATAATATACCATTTCGTCAGGAGATTTTGATTCTTTAATTTTTTGTTATGACGGATTCAAGTCCATTCTTTATTTCAAATTCAGTAATAAATTCAAATTATCGTTCACACGTCGGTTCGATCTCCCATTTTTTTAAAAATCAGTGTAAATTCAGGTAATTTAAATATGTTATGTTATATAACATAGTCATGCAATTGTCCTTCTTCTATCTAGAACAGTAAGCCTTTTCATGATATTTTTACTACGGGCTGAGATTATGGTTTTTCTCTCGTCAAGCGACGCTCCAAAATCGCTCTGAAAATACTCTTGAACAATATATTTTCCCTTTCAAATGACCATTTTCGAAAAATGATCCAATCGTAATTCAAATTCACATGGGTATTCTCTATACCATGCTGAGCAATTTCATATAAGATCATTTTACGCTATCCAAATCTGGGCCATCAGTTAGGGCATTTTTGTTACTATGAATATTTTCATGACGATTACTGCATTTTTACAAAATGGTCATTTGTATGGGAAAATATTTTGTTGAAGAGTACTTTTCGATTTTGGAGCATCGCTTGGAGAAAAACCTATGGGAAAAATATTGGGGTAATGGCGCGAGGTAATGAGCAAGATGGCGGAGGGAGGTATAACTAGATATAATTTTAAGAAAATCAACGGAGATCATTTGAGCTTATTGAAGGTGCATTTAAATGGGAAGAAGCCAATTTTAGTACATAGTTGTCTATGAAAATTTTGTAAAATATTGCGTACAGATGCTCGATAACGAAAGTAAACAGTTCCCGGAAGTGGTGCTACATATAATAAAAGATTAAGTGGATAACAAAATTTTAGAGAGATCTAAGCTGAACAGCCTATTAAATAAATTTCACCGCAAAAATTTAAAACTAATGTTTTGATTTGACCTTCCGGATGCTGGTGAAGCTGGTGATTTTTGACCTACCAGTATTTCTCTTTTTTGCAGGTGGCGTTGACAGTTTCGAAATAAACTTTTAAAAAGTTTTGTTTAGTTTGAGTCTTTTTTCGAAATTATCATAGAAATGTCCAAAGAATGAAATGTCCAAATGGTGACAACTACAAAGTAGTAAAAAATTAAATTTCTCAGTTAAGAGAAAAAAGTACCCTTTTGACAAGTAATGCAATATAAAAGGTCGCGCGAGAGTTTGTGTTGATGAAAAAAACATATGGCATTGCTAATAAAAAATTTGAAATTGAAACAGAATAACTTGAATTATTTTAAACATAGATCAATCTGGCATATGTCTTTTATCAACTTTTAATTATAACTTTCACAATATTGGAAGTTCGCAATTTGAATTTTAAAACTGTCAGTGCCAGTTAGCAACCTCGTACTGAAAAAACAATGAGAAAAGAAGAAAACGAGTAATAATATACATTGTCTACGAATATTCTACATACTTTACGAATTTTCGACATTCATTTAATAGTCAACACTAAAAAGTTCGGAAAGTTTTGTCATAGCGACCAAACGGTAAAGGAGTTATAGCTGTGGCATTTGAATCGGGAGGTACCGGGTTCGAATCCCGATAGGAGCAGGAAGCAAAAAGGATTTTTTATCATCTGATTAAGATAGGTGATGGAAATGAACATATAGATAGATTCACGACTAAAGTGCCAAAAACATATTTTTTCAGGCAAGAAAAAAAAATATTTTTTTTTGTCTTGACATTTCTGTATAATCAATTCGAATAGTTTTGCATATTTGTTTAAGTTGGTGGGAAATAAGTAAATAACTTTGTAATAAGTAATCATTTCGGGAAGAGCCTTAATACTTGAAATGACATATTTTACACTAATCTCATACATGAAATGCTCTGAGAAATTAACCAATTTGGCGGTTTATGTGAGAAAAC
Source organism: Nephrotoma appendiculata (assembly GCA_947310385.1). NCBI lineage: Eukaryota > Metazoa > Arthropoda > Insecta > Diptera > Tipulidae > Nephrotoma > Nephrotoma appendiculata. The sequence goes on along the minus strand of OX371224.1, from coordinate 14,608,801 downwards.
GAACTAAACTATTCATAACTTCACTTATTAGTAAAACTCAAGTAATGAAAATAATAAAATACAAAAAATTGGATCTTCCTGTGTCTAACTTCTAAATCTATAATTCTAGAGGCTACTGGAGATTGGATTGACGCTATCGTAAATGGAAAAAGGAGACTTATGCGGGAACTATAGATAGAATAATAAAAATAAAAAAAATAACGTAAGAGAGCGAGAGATAGGATTTATATGTATTCGACCATACTCAGAATAAGAAAAATAAAAACTATAAGAAAAATTGCGTTTTATTTTGCTGTCATTTAAAAAGAATAACCGAGCGAAAATTTTCGTCCAAGAATAAAAAACTTAACAAATACAACAACAAAACTCGAACAAATTTTTGTGCGTTGAATGTAATATGCATGTTTATTATTTTATGTATGGTAATTTTGAATTGTCCGTGTATATTATCTTTTCTATTTATAAAATATTCATGCACACATATACAAATATGAATATAAAATCACAAATAATTTTCACTACACCGTAGAATTGTATTTTTCTAAACCTAACCTAAAAAAATAATTTATCGAATTGCGGTAATTCAAACCGCATATAAATATTTTTTATAATTTTAAACACATATATTTGTTGATATGTAATACATTTATACTCAAAACTATTGTAGTTTCACTCAAGATTTTAGGAAATACATGAAAAAAATATTACATGAAAAATATGAATGAACTTAATATTTTAAGTAATCTATAGCCGAAAAGTCAAATTGGAAAAAAAAAATTTTGTCTTCGTTTCTTACGTTATTTCTGTTATTTTTTTTATTCTACCTATAGTTGGCCCATTAAGCTTGTCCATTAAAAAGTTGGGCTACTCTGGAATTATTTAAATGTTGTTGAGAAACCACAATGATAATTCAACTCCAAATATAATCAAAATTTTTAGAGTTTTCTACAAGTCCCCTCTTCCAGTATGCATTTGATATAGCTATTTGGTGTGGAAATCTACAATTTTGGGGAATTAGAAATATGTGCTTCTGATAATTAGATTAATTTTGAGTTTCATAACAACTTTCACATTCTACTAGAGTTGCCAAACTTTTTTATGATAATCACATGCATTAATTCGCATATGCGTAGCGAAATAGCGCATATGCGAAATTTTTGCAATTTGAGTAAATCCATGGCAAAATTTTTCTTATAACTTTATTAAATAAATACTTCAAACCGAACTAACTTAAACTTTTATTACCTTTTAATTTAATTTAAACCGAAAAGACATTTTTTGTGTAGCTACACTTTTGATTTTTTTTTTTTAGATACTTGACCTATTTTTTACCTTTATCCCCAGTTTGAGACCGTCACTAGGCTGGACCATATAATTACACCTATGTCTGACAGAGTTGTATCGCTTCTGCTAACATCGTTCGTTTCCACGATAAACCTAATGCGTCATTGAGTGACTTCCTCAGCGTGTGATAATTCCATCTCCACATGCTCTTTCATATTTCGATCCCAATGACTGTTTCATTCGTTTCTTCACAAAAGAAACACCTTTGCAAATTCCGGCGAATGGAATAATTGCGAAAAAGTTGTATTCTGTGTGCGGCAAATGCGTGAAACATGTATCGAATCACTAACAGCGGAAAATAAAAAATGAAACAACTTGCACAAAATAATGTAAAGCCTAAATTTGGGTCAAACTAACTGAACGCACACGTCATTCTAAATGAGGTGAAATCCTCAAAACGAGGTGTGTGGCTCACAAAATTGTATCATATGTAGAAATAAATAAATAAATAAATAAAGAAGCCAACTTTCTTAGCTAGATCTGATAGTTTCTGTACTTTCTGTTGCATGTCAACATGTTTGTGTATTAGCAGACATCTGTCACATGCGTAATTCAGATAATCGAGTTTCTCTAGAATATTATTACTGGTGTTAAGGCTCTTGTGTATGTATATGTCTTCTTTGAATATTTCACCACGTACATTGTCTGTTCCAGATGTCTGGTTTCTTAATTAACTGGTTTCTGTGCCATTACTTTCTTCCATGCTTTAGCTATTGTTATTTGCCCACGTCTTGTTCAAGTGTGTTATCTCATCCACAGCATATCAGGTAATTTTCTTCACTGCCGGTTTTGATTTTGAATTAATGGATGATTGGTTCATTTAATCCTAACCGACTCTCAGAGTTACCGAGTAAGGAATTTTGGCATGCCGGGCACAGAGGCGGTTTATTTCCAGTCCATTACTCACTTTCTTCTAAGATGTTCCCAAGCGGTCACAAAATTTGTACTAACTAAAGCATTGGTTCCTTGTTGTTGATGATGAAGTTGTTGTTGTCTTATCTTTTTCTGCCACCCACTCCCCGCTTAATCGATACGTGTACGAATATTTTTTCGTCTAACTGTATCTGTATATCGATGGAGGTGTGTGACATAGTTTCGGTTTTAATATTCGTAAATGTGCTTTTATCGCTATATCAAATAGCTAATATTGCAATATCTAAAACTACGTAACTGTTTTTTATTTACGATTTGTTGTGTATGTTTGTTCAACTGGGCCATAATTTAAAAGCTTAATAGTGGAAAGCTTTTAATATTGGTTTTACAAATTTTATTTTGTGTTATACTATTTATATATTGAATGGAGAATTTACTACACAAATATTGCGAGATTTTAATCACCGAACGATTGTGTATCGGAAAAAATAAATACCAACATAAAGCGGAAAATCGTTTTACATTGTTTATTGAGCCCAAATGTAAATTTGTACATAAAAATTAGAAGTTTTTGTATAATTGGCATTTTACTTTTTGGGACAAAAAAACTTTCTAATAGAATTAAAAGCTTTTCGTTTTTAGGGAAAAAAATTTCGAAGTATTGAAAGTTTTAAAACATTATATTTGAACTTTTATATAAAATAGACAATTTATTTCTCTACTTTATATTGTGTAAGGAAAACTTTTTCTTATGGCTTTTCCAATTTTCCATGATCATAAATTTTAATTTTATTGTCATTCTGTCTTAAATACTCTTCTAGATCTCTATTACTATACGTTTTTCATTTTTTTATTTGGCTTAGAAATATTTTAATATTTATGATAAGGAGATTTGAGTTTTAGGGCAAATTTGCGTGTGTGTGTTACATAAATAAATACTTTTTTATTTCAGCTAGTTACTAGGGATTTTCATCTAGAATATAGCATCAAAAACGTATGAACATCTGTACATACATATCAATAATGTTATTGAATGTGACCAATTACGAAAAATTTACATTTTGTGTCAAACGCAAAATAAAAGAAGCTCCATTTAAACTAATTAACTTTCAACAAGCTTTTAATTAATGATGTTACGATTTATGTTATCTTTTAATTTTTTGTACAATAGTCTAGACTGGAACATAGTTAATATACATGAATCCTAATTAGACCGAGTATTTATTATATGGCAACAACAAAATTGAACGTCTTCATGTCTTGAAAGGAAAGGTTCACAGTCCTTAGAGGCAAATTTAAATGATTAGATGTATATAAAAAAATAAAAGCTCTTCCATGTCAAATCAGATTATTGATTCACCGAAAAGAAAATCTTTTCGGAAACTGAACGTGACTTTTAAAAATTAAATTGACCTGCAGCATAAACGTACAATTTCCCAAACAAAATTATTAATAATTTATCGATGATGATTTTTTTGTTGTTGTTGTTGTTTGGTACCGAAAGAAATATATTTTAGGATACAATAAATCCTACGCACAACAACAAAAAACTTTAATATTTTCTATAAGCTTTCTGCCTGTATTTTTTGTGTGCGTATTTATCCCATATACTTTGAAAGTTATTTGTTTTATGTTTGGGTTGCTTTTTTCGGCCTTAAAATTATGCTTATTTCGTGACCAATCTTCTTAATGACTTTCGCATATAAATTTTTTTGTTTCTGGTTAATTTTCAAAAAGGTCAATACATATAAGAGTATGTATGTACCGTACCGTATACCGTACATCTATAAAAAAAATAAAAAACGACCCAGATTTTTCGTCTTTCCCTCATATTTTTTATTTACATTAAACCATGTTTAATTAATTATGAAAATTGAACGAAAACTCATTCCTGCATATTAAAAACGTTTACGACCTGTAATGAACTTTTGGTCGGTGTGAAAATTATATTTGCAATCAGTTTTAAAAAGTTAATGTCGGTCGCGCGAATCTAAATTAAAATTCAATTGGGACCGCACACACATAATTTTTCAGATTAAATATTTTGTAGAATTGTCGGTTAGTTCAATGCACGCTGTGTTTAAGTTATAAAATACTGTCATGAGCTAATAATAACGTAGGCGGTGGCGTGATTCAGTCGCAACGGCAACAAACACTTGTTATTTAATAATTTAGTTTGGTTTATCATAGTTCTCAAACAGGTTTTTTTTGTTGTTTTGCAAAAAAATCTGATGGTGCTTGCACTCCACGCGATTTGCTCATGTTATTTGCGGTATAATGAATTTTTCTGATTAAACTCATGGGTTTCAAGAATATTTTACTTTTAAATTCATTCAGTAAGCTTTAGATTTTTGCTCGTCAGTCTCAGCGCATCTAATTAGTCGGTTTACACACTGCATTTTCAAATAAAAGTCAAGCAGCGCTTGCCTTTCAAATATATGTGTAAAAATATTTTCATTTTAAATTGGATGCTTAAGCCAATGCACCTAGGGTACCAGATGCAATAATGTTCGTAAAAAGTTTTCGTGATTTACAGATTTTAACGAAATGTTGAATGCATTATTTAAATTAATTAAAAATAACTCATTTTACTCATTTGATTATACTGCCATCTATAACCAAAGATTGGAACCGTCGATATAAAATGAGGTCATATAGAATTTTTTTTAAATCAATGAGGCTGTTATTGTACACTGCTTGGGCGAAACGAGTAGAAAAAAAAAAATTAAAAAATCTAGTAGGTATTGAAACACAAAATACAATTTTTCACATTAATTTAGGAGTTAATAGGGTCGATTCCGGGATCTAAAATTTTATGTTCTGTTATGTTATTTTTGTTTTTTCAATACAAATTCCAATAGGAAGCGGGGAAATAAAATAACATACCAGTAATTTTATGTTACGAGAATCGGGCCCAATTTTTTGTCAATATTCAATTTCATACTAATGGCATAAAAATTACAAACGGCACAATGGCCATTTCACAATATGCAATTTGCATACAATATTTCTTGTACTATATTTTTTTCTGATTGGAATATTTCGTATACTTGAACGCGTCAGACATCTAAAAAACACTTTGAATGAAAATATTTTATAGACGAAAAACAACTGATTTTTGGAAATTCACAGGCAATCTGATCTCTAATGCCTGTCTAATATATTTTATTTTTATTAACTGAAAATACGTTAATTCATCATAAATTGAATTATAAAAATACATACTGTATGTACCCGTATTAAATACACACGCCTGGCAACTCTACTGGCAAAAAAATTATTACATTCAACGTCGTGTTTTGTATGACGCGCATACCGTGCTGGATACCGAATTTGATTGATCAAAAGTAAGACACACAACCCCTCAAATTTTTTAATTACATGCACATGATTGCTGTTTTTTATTTGCTATTCGGGGCGGGCTATTGAGAGCTTAATGGGAGATTATCTCTTCGACATTTTTCTATAACCCGTAATGTCCCTGTATTGATAAGTTTCTAAGCTACTGCACCTAGCATCACTTGCCGGTTAACATGACGTTTTGAATCGTCAACAAAGTTTTCTGTCAATAAGAAATGTGAGTACCTTTTTATAAGTACAATCACAACGAAATAATTTTATGGCATCCACACATTTTCTATTGATTGGGGAAAATCCCCAACTCCATTAGGCGGGCAATTAATAAAAAAAATCGACATGTGGGTCCTAAATAGGATTCAAAAAATGCGTTTTTGATAAAATTCCGAAATTAGGCGGATAGGGATGAAACCTGGCCTTTTCTTAACCGATTATGTCAAAAATCGACATGTGGGATCTAAATGGGATTTTAAAATGAAGTTTGATAAAGCTCTGGAATATTGTCATTAGGGATGGAAGTAGGCCATTTCTTAATCAATTGAGTTGAAATTTGTTGCATGCGATGGTAATGGGTTCTTATTATTTTTTGATAAAGCTGTGGAATATGATCAAGAGATGGTATTGGGCCATTTTTTAACCGATTATGTTTGAATAGGAATATAAAATGGTTTTTTGATGAAGCTCTGCGTATCTGGACAAAAAAGCGATATATTTAAAAACTTAGTCAAAAAGTCATTTTAGAATCTTATTTCTATCACACATGTCAAATTTTATCATAATCTGTTAAGAAATAGCCAAGTTCTCTCGCTAATGACCATATTATTCTACAGTTTTAGCAAAAAATCATTTTAGAATACAATTTAGACCATAGTTGTAGAGTTTTAACATAATCAGTAAAGAAATGGTCAATAACATAATGAGCCCCACTCTCATGTCATAAAATTGCTGTTATGTTATTTTATTTCCCCTCTTTCTATTGGAATTTGTATTGTAAATACAAAAATAACATAACATAACATAAAATTTTAGATCCCGGAATCGGCCTAGTGAAAAAAAAACAAATTCCAATAAGACGCGGATAAATAAAATAACATAACAGCAATTTTATGCCACGAGAATCGGGCCCAATATTTCATTAGAGGAATCAATCAGTTTTTTCAAAAGCTATAATCGAAATTGCTGCAGTGTTAGAAAAAACGATATGCCATCAATTCATGAAATTTTCATATGAACGACCAAATTCTGCTTACAAAGAACGAGCTTTCCAAAAACAGAATCCCGGTATTATTGGGCGCGTTGATTCCACTCACATGAACATGGTTTCGCCTTATGATATTATAGAATGATTAAAATGATTAACCTAATATTTTGAAATATTAATGAAAACATGGAAACCGGTCCTCCTCAAGTTTGAGCCGTTTGGCGATTATATTTTTTCCCTCTCGTATTGCTTTTATTAAACAAGTGCGAAAATCTCCATTTTTCCTTGATCTCTAAGCTCCTCGTGTATTTTAGTTGAAATATTCTTTCGGCGACGCTGTCTCCGGGGTGTTATGGCCGCTATAGCGGTTCCAGAAATAATACGAATTTTAGGTTATGTCGATAATAGAAGTTACATTCCATTATATATAAAACACTGTTTATTTTTTATTTGGTAGTTTTCCTTATAGTGACAATAAAGGTTTATTTTATTTTTAAATTTCGATTTCGGATGGTCTTTCCTTCATCAGTTATTTTACTATCTTAGTAAACAATAAATCTTACTAAAATAACTGATGAAGGAAAGACCATCCGAAATCGATATTTAAAAATAAAATAAACCTTTATTGTCACTATAAGGAAAACTACCAAAGAAAAAATAAACAGTGTTTTATATATAATTTTGAAGTGACAAAAGTACACAAAAGTGAAAAAAGAAAAATGATTTTTCAAGAAACAAGTGTTATATTCCATACTAGTGGGTGTACAAATAAATTTCCGACCTTTTTAGATAGGTGTCGTTAGTATCACTGCTTGCATATTGTTCAATCGGGCAATACATGTGTTTTGGAGGTTAGATGTCAAGCTTGAATAATTACTAGTGACATTTGTTCAAAGCGTAAACAACAATTATTTCCATGTAATTGAAGATGTCGAATTTTGTGCCAAAAAACAACATTTGCGGGAAATTTTACTTCATTATTTTTTGTTGAAGAAAAGTGCAGTGGAAACAAATCGTTTGCTTGTGGAAGTTTACGGTGAACATGCGCCATCGAAAACTACATGCAAAGAGTAATTTCAATGATACAAAGTTGGTGATTTTGATGTAAGAGACAAAGAACGTGAAGGCAGACCAAGAAAATTTCGAAGATACAGAATTGGAGTGGACCCTTGTCAGACTGCAAAACAATTGGCAGAAGAGTTGAATATTACCCAACAATGTGTTTCGCAACGTATACGTCCAATGGTGTTGGTTCAGAAGCTGGGAAATTGGGTGCCACACAAATTGAAAGAAAGGGACATGGAACGTCGGAAAACCATGTGCGAATTGTTGCTTCAACGACAACAAATGAAGGGGTTTTTGCATCGGATCATCATTGGGGATGAAAAATGGATCCATTATGACAATAAAAAGCGCAAACCAGCGTGGGTCAAGCCAGGTGAACCAGGCCCGAAGACGCCAAAACCAAATATCCATGGTTCGAAGGCGATGCTTTGTATTTGGTGGGATATGACGGGTGTCGTCTATTATGAGCTGCTGAAAGAGCGTGAAACCATTCCGGGACAAGTTTATCGACGAAAACTGAGGTCTTTAAAGCAAGATCTAGCTGAAAAACGACCGGAATGAGGCAAAAGGCACAATACGATTATTTTGCAACATGACAACGCTAGGCCACATGTTGCTATACCTGTCAAAAATTACTTGGACAGGTAGAACTGGGAAATTCTACCCCACCTGCCGTATTCATCAGACATTGCTCCCTCTGATTACCACTTGTTCCGGTCGATGCAATCCGCCCTGGCACAGCAGCTCTTCACATCATATGGAAACGTCAAAAAATGGGTCAATTACTGGATCGCCTCGAAACCACCAGACTTCTTCCTTCGGGAATCCGTTTGTTGCCTGAACGATAGGCGAAGGTTATAGCTTCCGAAGGAGCATACTTTGAATAAAACATTCTTTTATTCTCTACAAAAACTAATATCTTTTATTTCAGTAAAAAAGGTCGGAAATTTATTTGTACACCCAATATATTCCAGAAGTTGGGACGGAATTCGGCCATTTCGAACCGATCTTGATTTGGTATTTAAAATACCTTAATTGCATGGATTTGGAGTGCAACAGATTCTAATAATTATACTTCTATTTCAATGTACTTTTCTCTCGATTGTTACTTAGCAAATCAAACAGATACTAGCTTCTTAATCAGCTGATTGAACTTATACAATTTCGCATTTCCAAAAAAACATTAAAAAGTATCGGGCACAGAAATTCTGCTTGAAAAAGATTTCAATAGCGTGTTCTCAGCTTTGTCACAATGTTTTCACTCAAGTCTATTGTTGTTAATTTTTAAGCATTTCTAGAAACCCTCGAACAAACTTTAAAATTTCTTGATTGATCGAGACATAATCTTGTTGGAAATCGAACCTGCTATACCTTAGAAGTACCTTCATCTGGTCATAGCCTGAAACACATTTACCAATAACGTGATGATAGCCACCTATAATAGACTCGAATTATTCAACGTCTCTGTTAATTGGCTAAATATAGCGGTTTTAATCATAAATGATCGATCGTCCTATTAGTATAAGAGCTTAAAAGGATTATGTAATCAGGTTACATTTAAACACCACGAAGAGCTTAAAAAAGCCCACGGAGAGCCGTCACGAATTCACTCTTTGTGAAAGTAATAATATCGACCAGCACGAATTTGAGGTAAGATCCTTATCAGTACCTGACATCATCAATTCGTGCTTGCCGTATCTCAGGTTTCATGGGCGTCACTTTAATATTTTGTAAATAACCATGCCCTACGTAGAGATAAACCGGATCAAAGCAAGCATACTTTCTATAAACATTTGAACAAAATACCACAATACAACATGAAAATAATTTTGGTATTTGAACGTTCAAATCGGAGGCGCTCATACATCATAGCACCATCGGCAGAACTCCACACACATTGTTTTGTTCGTAAACAGCAATGAGACAAGAACCACTGAACTAGTCATACTCTACAATTTGGTGGTTTGCAAGCACATATTTTCCTTAAAAACGCATCCTTAAATTCAAATGGAAATCAGAAAAGAGTGTAACGGTCATCCAAATTGTCCACGTTCTTGTGACGCAACGAAATTTCTCCCGCATTAAACATATCAGTACAAAAGATAGATAAGACTGCATTTTCCTAGAAATGGCCCAGATCCACCCAGGTGCCATATTGCAAAACTTGTTCTAACTTTCGTTTTTTATTTCTCTAAAAAAACAATTATTTAAGAATCCCATTTCCATCCAACATAGGCAAACCCATCATAATAGTTTAAAAATCCCCGAGTTTCGTTTTTTGTATGCAATAAAAATTATGTGATACAGAAAGCAACTTCCAGTCAGAAGATGCTGGTTTACTATGTATGATGCAAGTAAACCTGTTTTAAAAGACTTCTGTTAACCCGAAAGACAATCGCTTGGTGTTTAACTCCGCATTTGTAGCGGACGACCGTCCACCAGATGATTGATAAATTTGGATTCATCAGACGGTTTGATTGTATATCAATCAAACTATAGATACAGTCGTGATGCACCCATTGATAGGTTATCATAGCACCCCACGTAATAGTAAAACGTTATGTAAGAAAATTGAAAATTGGAAACTAATAAGGTTGAGGAAAAAAAACCATTATTTTTACGTTTATTTCAGGGCTTTATTTAACATGGTTACAATCATTCATTTTGTCACAAGGCTCTCTTGAGGCCATTTTTACACCACCAAAAGTGTTTGCTGTGGACAAAAAGAGATGAAAATCGTTTGGTACCAGGTCCAAACTATATAATGTGAATGTATAACTCCTAACCTAACCAAGTTCTAGGAGCTTCTGGCGGGTCATCATGAACGTGTGTTATCCTTGTGGCCCTGTCGCCGCCGATTGGGCCGCTTCATCGGCCTTCGACTGTGATCGTTTCCACTTGATATTGTCGCATGTGACCTATTTCTTGTCGCCAGTCACAATCCGCTTCAGAAATGGCTCGATTTCTTTTTTTTTTGATTTATTTCAAGAAATCGATTTAGAAATATAATACAGTAATGATTTCAATCTTAAAATTACGGAAACATTTTTTGAAACTCTACATATAGATAAAATATTTAAAAGTCAAATTCAAGTTGAATTTTAAAAATTAAAAAATTTTAAGGGTAGTTCTTCAAATTTGAAGCAGTCAAAAATAATTACAAATTTAAAAATATTTTTTCAAGTTAGTTTTGAAAGTGTTTTTAGATAAATTGAAGTCGAAGTATTATAAATGTTTTCAGTTTTCACTAATCTATTGACTGGGTTGTTATCTCCGTACTCGGTGGAATGGTGTTCTGGTGGCAAAAATCGATAATTACGAAATGATATACTTAGATGTTATAGAGATGTTTCCCAGTACGTGTAGGCAGAATCAATGTGACCAAGTAGTACGTTACCGATGAAAGTGGCATCTAGAAGAAGGCGTCCATTTCGAAGAGTGCAAATATTGTATTCTTTGCACCTTGTTGAATATGGTGGTAATCGGGCTACATTTACGTGGAATGATTCTCTATGATCGTCGTCCCAACCAGTTTTTTCAGGAATAACATAAATTTATTTTGTATGCTTTCGATTCTCTTTTGATGTGGACATTGTGGTAAGGATTCCAAACGATTACGACGTATTTCACTTGAGATCTTACATAAGCGAAGTATAGTGGGGTTTGCTTTAGCAATACAGTTATCGATGTGCCTGATAAAACTGTTATTTTCAACGAAGGTGACTCCAAAATTTGTAATCTCGTACACCCTCTGAATCTCTACGCCATTAATGTTGTATGCGGCAATTATTGGATTCCGTTTGCGATAAAAAGACATAATTTTGCATTTTTTGATATTCAATTCTAATGAGTTTGGTCACACCACCTACTAAGTCTATTGAGGTCTTTTTGTAGTTCGATAGAATTGCGAATTTGTTTGATCGTATGAAAAAATTTTACGTCATCGGCAAATTTGAGAACATTTGAGTTTTTTATTATGTTAAAAGCCATGGTCCAATGTGAGATCCTTGGGGAACACCGGAAGTCACGTTGATAACTTTAGATTTCTTATTTCCTATATTCTTACATATTCCTGACGACTTGTTAAATACGACTTGAACCAGTAGATATATTCCATGGAAAATCCAAATGTATACAAGCTTTGGAGTGCTTTATGATGACAGGTAGAGCCAAATGCTTTACTGAAATCTGTATATGCCACATCAACTTGGTTATGTTTCTCAGTCTCGTTTAGTCTCGTTTATAAGTAAGTGAATTCAACCAAGTTGGAAGAAGTAGAGCGACATGGCATAAATCCATGCTGGTCAACAGATATATGACGTATTAATGTTGATTTAAAACTATTGCATACGACCAGTTCAAATAGTTTAGGAATTGATGATGTTGTTGATATTCCTCTGTAGCATGTGACGTCATCTCGTTTACCTGATTCGAAAATTGGTGTTATCTTAGAGATTTTCCATTTCTCGGGAGAAACAGTCGATGTTAACGAATGATTGAGAAGCTTACATAACGGATTTACCAAAATATTCGCAAACCTTTTTAACATAACTGAAGGAATATCGTCTGGCCCACATCCGTCACCAAAGTCTTTCAAGGCTGATAGAATGTTGTCAACGGATATAATTGGAGGAGTGATAAAGATGTTTGTATGAGTGGTTTCATCAGTGGATCCGGTATTATTCATTGGTCGGTATACAGATTGAAAAAAATCGGCGAACATGTCTGCTATCTCTTTGTTGTTCGAAGTGCGCAAATTACTATATGTCATAGTGGCCACGTATCCTTCGGTTTCACGTTTAGTTCTGAAGTATTTCCAGAATTGTTTGAGATTTGATTTAATTTTGTCTTGAATACCAGCCAAATACGACTTGTATTTTAGCTTGAAATACGTATCGAACTCCTCGCTCTGCTTTAAGAATGCCATCTTGTCTGTTTCTAGATCTGATTTCCTCATTTTAGTGTAGGCTTTGCATTTGCGATTTTTAAGGTTTATAAGCTGGTCGTCGAACCACGGAGGGTGAGTATTTGGAGTTTTGTTGAAAATAGGCACATGTAGATTGAATCCTCGATGTATGATGTCGTAAAATTTGTGAACATTATCATTCACCTCATTAACGTTTAAAATTTGATTCGGTTTGTAAGAAGCAGCGCTATCGCAAGAGATAATTTCTACTGGCATTAAGCAAACGGAAAATTTTGAATCACTTACACGTAGACCAAACCTTTTCTTAATGTGTTAAGAAATAGCCGAGTCTCATTTAGCATTTTAATATTGCAAAATTCTCTAATATCACATCTTGTCGTTAGAGGTTGTCCAATTTGACAATTTAAGGAAATTTTTCCATTTTAGTGCTCGAGACTGGCATTTTTAATGAGAAATGAGGTGCAATTGTGGCGCTAAACTGTCATTTTGCGTTGTTAGTTAGTTCTCCATAGATATATGTCGTCAAGTATGTGTCACTAATTACACAAACCATGCATGTCTTATTTTTAAGAAGCAGAACATTTTCGTATTAATGCATATAATTAATCAAAGAAATTCTAATTATACCTCAACACACACACACACACAACAAAGTATAATAATAGGAAATATTTAGATCACGATCTAACCTCAATCCGAAACTATTCATTGTCGTAAATTAATTTCACAGCAATTAAACTATAAATAATTAAATTCTAATTATATTTTAAATTAATGAGAGTACAAAAGAAAAACTTTATTCTAAAGTTTAATATATGCAAATGTGATTTCTATAATTTTTCATTTCGTACTCACACGTATACCTTTTTTTATCTAAATTAAAATAACAAATATCTTAAAAATTAAATGTGAAAAAGAAAATTTTAAATGTTATTCCCATAAAAATGTAAATTGTTCATAATTATATTTCACAATCAATTGTTAATCAATAAAATTTGTATTTAAGAATGTTCTGCTAGTTGTGAAATTTAAATATTTTTAGGGTGAAAATATAACTTGCTATGTAGAATGAGATAAGTATCCTAAAAGTGTGTGTTGTGCTACACCAAAATGAAAACCAAAATTATAAATCAATATATTATAAACAATATAAGGTCATCGATCATTTTTTATTTACCATCAAAGATATAATCGGATTAATCCCGAGCTCAAATCCAGCCCATCAATATCTTCCATATTTCGTATTGTATTAATCTACTTTACACATGAGACCTCATATAAAAGAAGAAAGCTAAATAAATAATAAGCGCAAATAAAATCGAAATAACAAACATACCCACACACACACAAACACAAAATGAAAAGCCAAAAGAAAAATCTATTTAACGTAAATAACAATCCTAATACCAAATAAATAATATGAGGCCATCTAGTTGTATATAAATATAACGTTAGTACAGAACCTGATGGTTATGCTGTTTCGTCTCAACTCGAATACAACAACCACGGCACATAACGTTATTAAAACAACAAGCACATAAAGCAGCATCACCAGCAATAAAACATATTTCATTTCCCGCCATAAAAATCACCCGATCTCTAACGACGATGTATTACATACATACATCCATACACACGTATACAAACAACATTAATATCTAAGCATAACAACCGAACCATCCAACTAATAATACCACGCACACAACAACAACAAAAAATCAAGATGAATATAATTTTGGTCCTACGTTTTCTATTCGACTGGTTCGTTGATTTTCTAATTCCCAAACAACACACACAAAAAAAGCATCAAACCAGAGCAAATTAAGTTTTCTATACAACAAATCCTTGTGATTTGGATGATTACAACAATGCAAACAAACACAAGTAAAAAGATTTTCGGTCGTGCTTTTCGTTTTACTTATTTTCTTTTTTTTGTTTTTCTCTTATTCAGGTGCCAAAATTATTATTATCATAGCTTTCATCTTAAAGCAACTTTTTGTTTTATTTTTGGTTCTTTAAAAATGATATAAATAACGCAAACAAAAAGCTTAAAATCCATAAAAATATAAAATTTCATAAATATTTCACGTGAAGCTTTTATCATCAACTGTATAAAGTAGTATAATAAAAACAGCAGTACAAAAACAAAACAAAGTGAAAAGCTGTGTGTAATGGTCAGAATTCCTCGTTCTACCTTTTCCCGTTGAACGTTGATGTTGGCTGAGCTTTTTTTTATTTTATATATGTATTGTTATACAAGTTGCAATTCTTTCATTTCATTTTTTTATTATGGCGATTGAGCTTTTTATGTACATACATTTTATATTTTGTTCGTTCCGTTTGTTCGCCATAGTGAAAATTGATAATAATAATTTCAGATCACATTTATGTACTTCGTTGTGTGCTTTTATATGTTTTCCCGTTTGTGTGAGGCCCTTTTTAATGCTCTTTACATGATAAATTTATGAAATATTATTGTATTTTTGAAAGTAGCTATCTTAGTAGAAATTATGCTTTTCCAGGAAAAGCGAAAAGATAGCATTTTCTATGGAAAATTATTATTTATGTAATTGAAGCTGTTTTATCAGTTCCGGTGAAATTATGATGTATTTGGGGAGTAGATAAAATGGAAAGTTACTCAATTATGTCTTATATGAAAGAAGGATACGTTCTGGTTGCGCCAGTTATGTTATGATCGCTTGCCAGAAAATAAATTATGGGAATACATTCTAGTAAAATCTTTAAGAGAGATTAAGTTTAATTGACATTGTTTTTGTCGCGAAGATTTGCTTGAATTTTACAAATCTATTAATAATTACTTTGTTGATTCACTAACTGGTATGTCAAAATAAAGTCACAAAGATGTAGCAGAAATACCAGATGTTTTGTTTTTAATAAATCGGCCAAACCTACGGTTTAAGATACTTCAGTAAATAAGACACGAGCAAACCGTGTAAAATACGCCAATGAACTTGATTAGGAAATATTGTTTTGAAATAATGCCGGCCATTTCTTTTTTGCGCCAAAGTACGTGCAACCACTATACAACTTTTGTCTCCATAGGGCGGTGGTTCAAAATTTATGTTAGCATAAAAGAACGTATCCACAGTTGTGCGAGGTTCAAAGTTATCAAGTGCTGGTCCAATTAAAATTCGTCAGTGAAATCCTGTCGAGTATAATTCACAAAAAACTGTGTAATTTAATCACTGTTTTATAAGTTTTTTTAGATGTGCTCTAAAACACTGTATATTTTATTATAACATTGTGGCAGCCTATCATCCCAATCTAATTTTTAAAGCCAGAGCCTTTAAGGAGTTAAAAATTTTGATGGATCAAACACTCGAGAAACTTTCGGTATTATGCTTTCCGCATCGTTACCGCTGCATTTTTCTCGGGACACACCCTGTTAACGTTCAGGGTCAAATCAGATGTAGGATGCCAATGTAATCCTATACCCGTCGCTGCTGAAGTACCACCATCACTGCATAATTTTGTTGTGATTTCTTTTCTTCCTTCAACTGACAGACATTTTACATTAGATTGCCTTTTTTCAATACAAAACCTTCTTGTCGCAATACTCTCGTCATCATTTCTTTGAGTCGAACCACACCTTCTAGATCACAAGAGGCAGGTAAGAAGTCCTCGACGTAAAAATGGTGCACGATATGCTGAGTTATTTTTCTTCTCCAATGTCCTGAGCGAGAACAAGCGAGTCCAAATATGACTCGATTTAACTTGGAATGTCTTATTTTATCATAAAGATGTTCATCTCACAAAACCCGTTGATATAGTCTGCATCCGGTGTTGTCTAAACCTCATAAGTGTAGCCCATATAGTAGGTTGAATGATTGGACCAAACATTAATTTTTCGTTTAGTAAACGCCTGAGGAACTCTTGCTTGAACCATCGAAAACCATTCGACCCTTTATATTTGTAGTGTCACTAGTTTCTTTGATCGCAGAATGATGCGGCAGATAGTACAAACGTGAATCATTTATGGTGTTAAGTTGAGAAGTTTCCATCATATGGCCCATTTCAATATACTCTCTGATTTGGTTGACGTACTGTTCCTTTAGTTTCAAATAAAAGTTTAACTTGCGTTCCAAATGCGAATTAATGAGTTCCCAATTCTGGCGATTTAGTTTTAACTGTTAGTTTAACCATATATCTGCCAACTTTCTGCCTTTTATGTGTATGGTTGTAAATTTCCTCGCATTCAGCTTCATCGGGAGACGCGTTGTTAATATTTGGTATCGCTTCAATTTTCCAAAATCGTTGAAGAATTTCGCCAACATTTAGATCAATTTGAACATTTAATGACGTGTATGCACATGAATTATTCTCAGCTGGCATCGATTTCAGTTAGCCAGATACTATCCAAGTCTATAGGACCTATCATTGAAACAATTTTCAAGCTTGTTAACTCTATAGATGCCTCACAATTACTTATAGGTAATGCTCTCCTGAACATAACAACTGTGTATGATGGTGACACCAAAGAAGTGACTCGTTTTGTAGCATTGGCCTCATTAAAACTTTCGCAAGCGTCGCATCATTGTTTCAAGTGGTGTTCATAACATATTTAAAAATTCAATAGTTGTAAAGTGATACATGACTGCAAAATTTCTTAAAATTATCCTGTGGTGTATGGTTTCTGTATAAGTACAACCAACAGTTGTGCAATGCGTTACCTATCAGTAAGGAAGAATGATGAAGTAGTGAGCATATCCTTTTTCTACCGAGAGGTCATCGGATGATATTAAGGGCTGCCCATTCTCAGACACATCATTCCGTATCCTGGTTCGTAAAACAGAACTGCCCTAACAATTTTTTTCCTCAGTTTCATTTATCTGGCTGATGGTATAAGGAATTATCCCCACCTGCAAGATAAAGTTATAATTTCATATATAGTTTGTATATTGAATTCAATAATACAGCACTCAAGATGAGGTTTAACAGTCCGCTTTGTTTAGTTTTGATTAAGTTCAGGATTAAAACCTGTTCAACCCAGTTGTTCTGCAAGTGATCAAGTATTGACCACGACCTTCGTCTCATCATCCAAAAGACCTTGTTAATATCAAGTGGCTTACATGACAATGTATGGCTTGTCCCTCTCACAGTTGAGCTTACTAATCGCGGATCGCTCGACCCAAAAAACCCATTGCGAGATTAGAGATATGTAAACAGATTCATTCAACATTCAATGCTAAAATGCTAAATTCAATTTTTCCCTTTATGATGAAGGGGAAGGAACCGTAGTTGTTTTTGTTTTATTTAAACTTAATTTAATTATTTTTGTAGTTTAGATTAGTTTTGTTTAAGATAGGAATTTATTTTAACTAATAATAAATCCAAGATGAAGCGGTTGTCGAGATGTCTCAAGGCTGGTACAAAATAAAGGAGATTGGGTGGTCCTTAATACAATGAGAAATTAAGCTATAAAAAGCCGATAATCAGACACACGAAACCAAAACACTTCAAGGAATTAGTGATGATATACAAGATCACCAGACAAAGGTGCCGATGACACCAAGTCGAGCGCACGCAATAACAACAACATCTCAGGCTATTGTAAAAATTGCACAAGAACCAACAATATTTCAATAGTGATTTCACCTTCAGCACCATGAACGTCTCATTCAAACGATTCACATACAGTTCGATTAAAATAACATCAAACAGATCATCGCCGAGCTGCACACAATAATTAGATGATGATCATGTAGTTAAAAATAAAATTTGTACTAAATCATCGCCTCAAGCATCAAATCAGACGTATAGTAACATTGACACTACCCCTGTCTAAGTTATAAACCAAAGCTAAATTTCAACGTTAATTTTCCAAAACTTTAATTTAGGATTCTCGTGGAAATCATCCTGGTTAGGCAGGGTCACTATCAACTATTTCCCTTCCCAGCCGTTCACTACATCTGCGACCTCCTTCTTCTGTATGTGTCCTCCAAATGTAGAACTAACGAAACAATATTTAAAGTTCCTACAAACAAATATGGTATTACTAAAACCAAAGACAGCTACCACAATACGACCCGTTGCTTTAAGGAGAAAATTAAATATTGAAACAAGACACTACATTTTTTACGGGTACTGTTATATACCGGCAGACATGCCGTCACATAGGATACGGCATACGGGTGACCAACCGAGGCCAATCGTACTGTTGATTAACGGCGGGAAGATGCCAAATGTTTTTTTTATTTATTTACGGTTTCGACGAGAGGACATTTTGGCGGTCTATCTAAGCCGAATGTTCGATTAAAGGCGGGAAGATGCCCAACGTTTTGTAAAGGCGGGAAGACGCTCAACCCAATTACCCAAGTTAAGGAGGTACCATTCTGTTTGTGTAATTTTAAATTAAATTCTTATTTGACTTTAATTTTTCAATTTCAGTCCTAATTTTCAATTTTCATATTTTCTCATTTTGTGTCTTTATTTTTCATTTTTCAATTTTTATTTAAATATTTTTGTAATCGAGCGCCATTACGGTTGTTCGTCACGGGCAGGGGCTACGTACATTGGTTTCGTTCTCAGAATTGTTTACGTTCAGTGGCTATATTTTTGTTCGATTTACATTTTTTTTTGTTACTCCATTGATTCGATTCGTTTTTTCTTTCCGCTTCACAAATTCCGTCAAGGTAATCGATCCTTTTCGTACTTTGTTCGGTTTAATTATTTTTACTACCCAATTTCCGCAAGTTCAGTGATTATTTCATCCTGGTTTTGTGTATGATAAAATGAAGTATTAAACTTTTTCGGGTCGGTATGGTAGGAGGTTTTTCATTTCGTGTCGGTTCCATCTTTGCACGCTGGTCACTCTCCATCATCAACTTGGCAGGACATTCACAAGGACGGAATGGCGAATCCAGCAGATGTGTCGTCCATTCGGGGACGATCGTCAAATCAACACGGTCTTCCCGTGGCACTCAAGCAGTCACAAGCTGTTGGAGTGTGAATTGTGGGAGATTACCTAGAGGTCTCTTCAGGCGGAGAGAGGCTTTGTCTGGAGAAGAAATGTCTCTCTACCCTCATATGCTGCTTCGTTGTGGCTGGGCATCGGCCTCTAGGGGTCGATAGGTCATTCGGGGGGTTTCTCTAGCAGACATTGCACTTGTCACTCGGGCAGATCTGGTTGTTCATTGGTGGGCGAACATTTTTTCCGGTTCCTCAAGTTTCGATCGATGAGTTTTGGTGGGATTTAATTTAATTTCAGTTTTTAATTTGCTTTTTAATTTTAGTGTTATTATGTTACACGGTTTAGGCCAGGAGCGCGTAAGCTACAACTTCCCCATGACGCAAAACCCTGAGATCTAGTAAGAGAGGCGTCTGCGTGTTTAGAGGAAAACTGCAGAATGGTTTTGAACCTTTCCGTAACAACTTATTCAAAACACAACAACAACAAAAGTATCACAATAGAATTGGTAAAAGTAAACATTTAGGCTAATTCATATTGTAGAATTTTTACGAGTATAAACTATGAAAGGTTTTAAGAATTACAAACCTATACGATTATACATCTAGGTATTTTTGTACACATTAACTTCGATCATAATGCTGGATTACTTACAGCAAACAGAGTGTGCTTAGATACATACTGGACTTTCAAGTAGCGCTGACAAGATGGGCAAGACACTACAAAATAGTATTTTTGAATCAGTTTTAGATACATTCCAAAATCATTCTAAGTATTTTCCAAGCATTTAACATCAACTTTAGCGATATTGCTGGAGAATGGAGATATATAATTTTCTAATAGGACTGACACTATTGTATTTCCACTTAATTATTATACACTATTTATTTTAATAATAAAGGTGCACATGGCGCAAATTAAAATAAATCTAATTTTTATTGCAGTCTCACGCTCACGTACAGTAAAAAAATATAATTTTTGTTTTGGTTCGTCATGTTCGTGGAATATTCGGCGCACCGAGAGTTACGAATGTTCCGCAAGACGACACTGTGCTTCTTTGAAGCAGCTTTATCTTCGTCTCTTTCCCTGGTTACCAAAGAAACCGGGTTTAATTGCCACTCAGTTTTCAACCAAAACTTCTTCGGTGAAGCAGCTCTAACACAAACAAAAATGAAATAAAAAAAAATCGATTTTTGGCTTGTAGATTTTAGTTTAAATTTAATTTTCGAAAGAGCAGAATAAAACAATACAAAAAAAATTGTATCTAAATATATAAAATAAGGTTTTAAAGTAGCAATAAAAAATCTATGACGACTTATTTTGAACCGTGAAGCAGTGCTTCAAAGAAGCACAGTGTCGAACGGGCCATCGAAATCTACATGTCAAAGCATGTATATGCGCACGGGCATCGACTTATATAGCACATGGTCATTTAGACCTTCTTAAAGTTAGCCGAAAGTGTCCAGCCGAAAAAAAAATGATAATGCAGATTGCGTCTTTGGTTTGATCGCTGAAAATAAAAATTCATCAAAATTGATCAGTATATTTCAGCCGAAAGTTTCCAACCGATATTTAAGAAAAATTGTTTTTTTTATTCATTTTATTTACTTCTTTAAGTTGATATTAAAATAAAAGTTTTAGTTTATGATATTTTATGTCTACACCAGACCAATTATGAAAAATGTTGATGGTTATACGGGGATGCAATTTGACAAGATTTTCATAGCTCAATTCCTGAAAAATTCATTAAATGGTCTGGCGTTCTTGTTTAACTTAAATTCGTATTGATGCCACTATAGCCTATTCGTAAGGCCTATTTGATTTTTTTTTTCAAATTACTCTCCTGTATCCCCATCAGAATTTCTTCAAAATTGGACTGTTATTAACAGGTGTTATGGCCTATCAAATGGCCATAGTGGCATCGATGAGAACTTAGGTTAAACAAGAAAACCGGGCCATTCAATGAATTTATCAGAAATTGAACTATGGAAATTTTGTCAAATTGCACCCCCGTATCCCCATCAGAATTTCGTTAACCGGTTTCATTAACCGGTTAATTTCGTTTCTCAAACGGGGGTGCAATTTCGCTAATTCAATATGTCTACACAGTTAGGCTTCGGTTAACCAATATGGCGGTTTAGAACGACAAGCCATTCAATTCATTTTCGATATATTGAATTAGCGAAATTTTGATAAATTACACCCCTGTATCTTCTTTAGAATTTCTACAAAATTAGGCCACGGTTGACCAACATTATGATATATCAAATGGGCATTGTGGTGTCCCCACCATACTTTATGTTCATTGGAAGCAAGGTTAACAGTATTGCTTTTCAAATTATGATTGATTGATTTAAACATTTGTATTTCTCAAGTTTCTCTGACAGCTGAAGACTTTCGGATGAAGAATGTTGATCAACGGTGACCTATTTATATACTTTCGGCCAATAAAGCGAAGACACTATCTGCATTATCGATTTTTTGATCTTTCGGCTGGAAACTTTCGGCTAACTTTAATAGTAAGTATGTCATGTCTATTTTTGAAATTTACATTTTTTTTAAATCGTTTGTATGGACGGTGGGAATGTTTTTATAATAATTTATCCACTACAGCCCACTTAAAAAACAATGTTGGTAATTGCCTATAGGGACATTCTTTTTGTTCTTTTGTAGGAAATTCAAGAGACTATTTTGCTAATGCCCGGAATCTCACTAAAGACTTCCACCAAGAAGTACAGCCATAAAAGACGGGAATGGAGAATTGAGAACAAACGTGGCTGATGTTCTCTCAGTATGGCAAACCTACTTTCAAAGTCTGCTAAACCAGAATGACGAATTAACCCCCATTAGAGCAATAGCTCCGCCAGGTGAAGAGGTCTTTGTCGAATATCCCACAGTAGAGGAAGTAGACGCAGCTATTTTTTTTTTTTTTTTAATTTTATTTCCAATATAAATTTTACAATTTTAAATAGTTATGGAAATTTCAAGTATTAAATTTGACATTGAGTGAGTACAAAAATGTGTTACACATATGTATAAAAGAAAGATTATTAGTCGATTGAAGAACGGCAAGGCACCCGGTCTCGATGGAATCCCCGCAGAATTAATTAAACTCGGAGGCGCTACTCTTGCAACAAGCTTATACGATCTCGTCGTTTGTATTTGGGACCAAAAAGAGTTGCCGGAGAATTGGAAGACCGCACTCATATGTCCGTTGCATAAAAAAGGCGACCGTCTTAAATGTGAAAACTTTCGTGGCATAGCTCTATTGAACACTGCTTACAAAGTGTTGGCTAATGTTGTACTTGCCAGGCTCATCCCTTTCGCCGAAAACATCATTGGCGACTATCAGAGTGGCTTTCGTACCAACCAATCGACCACTGACCAGTGTTTTACCATGAGGATGATCTTCAAAAAATGTTGGGAGTATAAAATAACCATTCATCAACTATATATAGACTTCCGGCAGGCATATGACAGTATAAACCGCGACAGCTTTGGGCCGCGCTCATATGCCTAGGTATTCCAGAGAAACTCGTTTCTCTGTGTAAATTAACAACGTCTCGATCTGCATGTAGAATTGTAATTGAAGGAACTGTATCAGACTTTTTTCAAATAACATCTGGTGTTCGACAGGGAGATGCACTCGCGCCTGTGCTGTTCAATTTGGCGCTTGAGTACGTAGTGAGGAAAAGCAACATCGAAACTTCGCGCTGTATATTCAATAAATCAGGCCAAATTCTTGGATATGCAGATGATATCGTACTTCTTGGCCGAAGACCTAGCGACATCAAGGACAGTTTCATACCGCTCAATCGCTGCGCAAGAAGACTTGGTTTGGAGATGAGCAGTACCAAAACGAAATTCTTAACAACACCCAAGAACATCTCCATGGCAAATCTCGAAATTGGCGACCATAACTTTGATAGCGTCGAAAATTTTAAATATCTCGGGTCACTTATAAGTTATAACATCCTTGAATGATATGCAGGCAGAAATAAAAGCCCGAATCGCTGCCGGACAACGAGTTTTCTACGCCCAATCAAAATTATTGCGATCTAAACACCTATCGCAGTCGTGTAAGCTCGCACTTTATAAAGCACTTATAAGACCTGTGCTGACTTTCGGAAGCGAGACCTGGACCATGACCTCTAACGACTTTAGATTATTATCTAACTTCGAAAGGAAGGTCATCCATTCAATTTTTGGTCCTATTAAAGTTGCGAACAATGAATATCGGATTCGCATGAACCACGAAATAAAGCAACTTCTCGGAGGTAGCGATATTATTGGCTTCAAATCCAATCGAGTTAGATGGCTCGGCCACGTTGCAAGATCCCCACAACAACGAATGATTCTAGAGAGAGAGAGAGAGAGAGAGAGAGAGAGATTATTTTTACCAATACTAATATTATATGGAATTTTTGGTGCGTTTTGTGGAAAACAAATTGCATTAGCATTTACATTTTAGCATTTTTATTTAGCAGTCCCGAAAATTTTATTGCAACTCATTTATTTAAAACTAAGTTAGTGCTTTATCAAAATAGCAGGTAACTTTAAAGTTGAATCGACAATTTGAATATTTCTTATATTTATTATAGACAGACTACGTGGTAACTACAGTTTGGAGTTGTTTGTGCATGACATGTTTAACATATTGGTATAACCATCGTTTTAGAATGAGATATTTATTCTAATTGAGACATTTTAATGCTAACAACGCCAATCAAATCAAAAATGAAGATTCCGGACAGAATCTAGTTTTCTTTGAGTTTCCTGTTTTTGATTGCGACATTTTGTTGGTGAGAACAAAAGTTTTCTGATCCTTTTTCTTTATAAAAGTCATCTTTAACATTTTAAAAGTCAACTACTGAGAAGACAAAAATAATTGTAGTATGCCAGGAGGCATTATTGGATCCCTAAATTATGGGTACGAAACTAGTGATGTGTAAAAAGTATTACATTGCTTTTTGGAAGTTGGGAAAAATTGTTTATTCACATTTTACGAACTCTTGTAATTTAACCCAAAAGATTCTATTGACAGTTTATCCGCTTAGCTTTAACAGCTTACGCTGTTCGCAAATAAGCCACAAAGAAAAAATGTCTACCGAAAATATAATCCGCATTTTATTCGTTTTAATTGTTTAAAACTCTCTATAAAATACCTCGATCCCTTCTAAAATATTACCTGTACCTGCGTATGAATATTAACACATCATTTAAATATTATAAAATAAAATAATTATCGATTTATGTAAAGTCAATAGAGGTTTTGTACGTAATATGAATTGACGTGGTTTAATTTAATTGAAATTCCAATAATTAAATAATAAATGTAAATAAAATAAATTTGAACTCAATTAACATTACTATGTACGAGCTCATACATATACCTAGGTATAGATCGAAATATACATATGGGCATGTATGATAAATAAATACTTAATCTCGGAAAAATCAATATGTAAATTGTTAAAATATATTTTAATTGAAAATGAGCTTTTCCCAATTTTTTGTTCTGTTTTATAAAATTAAATAATTAATTCAATCAAATGTACAATACACATACACAAAATACATCTGTACATTATCAGTAATAAACCTGAACTTTTTTAAATCCATTTAATTATTTTTTATGTTTTTCATTAGAAAACTGTACACCACACACCAACCCTTCAAGTTGTTTACGGTTTAATTACCATAATTTCGCAATATTTATACAGCGAGCAAAAAATAGAGTCGTTGTTGATTTAATTTGAGATAGCACGAATAAAAACCATCGCTGGTATTTCAATTTTTATGTATTTTTTAGTGATTTTAATGTTTGAAACAGGAACAACTTTTTAGATTTTCTTGATATATTCCTGACATCTTGTTATAATTATGGTATAAAAGTTTACACAAAAATTGAGTGGAAATGGTGTGTGCGGTTAAATCTGTCCGCAACATATTTAGAAAATAAATGTCCCTGTCTCGTTTCGTGTACATCTCAAATCCTCAACAATACCATCAATAAACAGATTTTCCACTGCCATAAAGTTAAACCGCAACATTCCAAATTTTCTTTATATAAAATCCCATTTTTTACGCAAAAGTAAAATCCTGGGAATGTTAATTATTTTTATGTCTATTACTTTTTGTGTTAATTAATTTTAAATTTAAATTTTACTTTATATTTTTTGGACTAATGCCTACGTACATTTAAGAGAAAGCAACAATATGCAAAAAACGATTTTTGGAAAAAATGTTTAAAAAAATTAACTTAAATTTGGTTGTAATGTTTAATATGTTTTAATGCTTTGGAATTACGTATTGTTAAAATCCGGCAGATTATAAAAAATTTAAACTTTACTGTTGTAGAGGTTTTGTTGTGCGCCCGGTTATCGTATTCGAGCATAATTTAATATTCAAGGTTGATTAAAATGTACACATACAACTACACAAAAATGTAAGGAAAGGCTATTAAGGGAATTGTTTGTGCCAAACTTTTCTCATTAACCAAAACAGCGAGGAAACTTTAATAAAACTAATGGCGCTTAACCGTGCCGCTGAAATTAGTTGTCATATTTTCAATTTGTTGTCTTTTCCAATGTTGTTTTCTCGCGATATCACATAAAACTTGCGTTAATGCTTGAAACAAAAATTGAAATTTAATTTGAGTTTTGTTTTTGTTTTGTTTCCAGCATTTGATGAAACGAAAATTTAATTTTTTGTGGTGTTATAGACGTGTTGTGTATGCCATGTTTTGACGTTAATTACAATATAGAACTTTATTTGAATTAAAGCTAATCTCGATTTAGCAGTAAACTTTATGTTTTGACACTTGTTCAAAAAATTTGTTCCGGGGCCGTTGGACCCCAAAGTCCAGAAACGCCCATTCGAAATAGACAGAAAGAAAATAATTCATTTATATATATATGGACTAGTAAATCTCTCGACATGAACTCAGTAACGGAAACATCACTTTCCCATTTTTGCAGAGCAGTGACCACATATTGATATTTTCTAGAAGGTATTTGGTCTTATTGTAAATGCCTCGCATTATTTGAGATAATGCGACATCAACTAAATCACCAACGTCAAACTATCTATTATGTGGATTATTACAAATTTTGAAATGAAAGTAATTGTAAAGTGGAACGAAAATGGAATCACTATGGCCCCAAAGAGTTAAGCAACTCTATTAATATTTTTATAACTCTAATAATTGCCAGCTCGATCTCCATCAATAATTATGTTAATATATTTGTATTTTATTTGAAGGGCTGCGATTATTTTGTATTTTATTTGAAGGGCTGTTTCGCCTGATGATGCGAGTCTGATTTTTTTATGTTGTTTTAATTTCGGCGGATATCAAATTAAGAAGAAATATTTTTCTAATGCCACCCTACTTAACATTTTTGCTTTCTGTGGTCACAAGTTATTTTTCGCATTATTCAGGAGAGCAGAATAACTTCTAACATTTGAATTTATAAAAATACAAATTTCACAGTCTTTTAAATGAATTTTTCGCCTGAGATTTAGGAAAATATAAAATATGAGTTGGTATTAAAGTCAGTTTTGGCTTGTGATCACTAAATTTACTGTATCGTTTTTAAGGGTTCCACATATTTTAGATAGAAGTGGAGTAACAGTGATGTGGCCGAGTAACTGGAGGCACACGTAAATGAATTTCTGTGATTTATTTAAAAAAAAAAATATTTAAAACG
The DNA here is from genome assembly GCA_947310385.1 of Nephrotoma appendiculata. Taxonomy (NCBI): domain Eukaryota; kingdom Metazoa; phylum Arthropoda; class Insecta; order Diptera; family Tipulidae; genus Nephrotoma; species Nephrotoma appendiculata. The sequence continues at coordinate 14,581,397 of OX371224.1, read as the reverse complement.
GAAGTTGTGAAAAATCGATATTTTTGAAAAATTGTATGGGAGCGCCTAGACCCAGGGATCTGACCCATTAAAAAATTTAACGAAAACCTGCTCATTTTGTTCTAAAATTGCTAAGCTATGTTTGGATACCATTGAATGGATGGTGTGTAAACCCCTCGAGATCCAACCTCTCGAAAAATATCGTAAGATTGGTTCTGGACGTGTAACTTATCCATGGTAAAAGTTTTATGGCGATCGGTTGAGCGGCTAAACTCGATGAGATGAAAGGTGTGGAAACTTATAAGGAGAGTTCTTTTGTTCTGGGGGACGGAACTGCGGATTCAAGCATGTTTGTTACTAATTTCATATTATTTAATTTGTAAATTCATTTCCGTGAAAAATGAAAAAAAAAAAAATTAAATTTTTGGAAAAAGTGGAAGTGAGCCTTCAGACCCTGGATCCAGCCTCTCCAAAAATATCGTAAGGTTGCTTCTGAAAATGGAACTTATACTTGGAAAAAAAAATCATTACAGTCGGTTAAGTGTCTGAACGCAATTGAATGAATGCGGTTTGAAAACTTATAAAGAGGGTCCCTGTCCCATAATCCAGGGACGAACCCTTCGAATTTGATCATAGCAATAACTTCATATAACCCCCTTCTTAAACTCATTTTGGTTAAAATTGTAAAAATTGAGATATTAGAAAAAAATTATACCGGGGCTGCTAGATCTCTAGAGCCAACTCTATCTGAAATATCGTAAGGTTGATTCTGGACATGCAACCAATACATGTTAAAAATTCATGACGATCGGTTTAGCAGCTAAAGCCGATGAAATGAAAGGTGTGGAAACTTATAAGGAGGGTTCCCTTGTACCGGGGGACGGAACTCCCGGGTTCAATCACATTACTAATTACATAAAACTTAGCTTGTAAATCTATTTCCGTGAACAAATTAAACAAATTGAAATTTTAGCAAAAAATGGTAGTGTGGATTCAAACTCTGGGTCCAGCCTCTCCAAAAATATCGTAAGGTTGGTTCTGAAAATGTAACTTACACATGAAAACGAAATTCATTACGGTCGGTTAAATGCCGGAATGCCATTGAATGAATGGTTTGAAGACTTATAAAGAGGGTTCCTTGATCTAGGGACGAACCGCTCGGATCGATATTAGAACTTCATATAACCCGCTTCTTAAACTCATTTCCGTTAAAATTTAAAAAAAAAATTGAGTTATTAATAAAAATTTGAACTTTCAGAAATATCGTAAGGTTGATTTCTGGAGATGCAACTCATACATGTTAAAAATTTCATGTCGATGGGTTGAGCGGCTGGCGCGCTCATTCGGAACAAACAAGAATTCAATTTGACATACGTATGTATAAAGGATTAAAGATAACATTATCACAATAATGAAAGTTGACCCTCAAAACTAATTTATTTTTAAATAAGTTTATTTGTTAGTAATTGTGGAATGTTGTGAGATGAATCGGATGAAATATCAAAAATATATGCTAATAAAGAGTATATCCTAAAGTATATCCTAAATTTTTACTAACGAATGCTGGTTATATAGTTTACATACATACATTGAAATTCTGGAGACTATGTACGTAAATTGCAATTTGCTATCTATACTATCAAAACATAGAACCCACAAATACTTCTTACTTACTAAATTTGACACGGTGAAAACATAAAATGTTTCATGTTGGATTCTTACCTGAAAAGAGAAAAAACAATTTATTAAAAATTTGAGAATACTCCAGAGCGGAAATAAAATTTTAAAATCCTTAACCCTTTCTTAGTGCAAATTTAGAAGTATAAAATTGAGATACAAGCACACAATTCGCTCGTAATGTGTGTAAATACGGCAATATACATACACGGGTCACTCGAAAGTGTAAAAACATCATCTCGGGTACCCCTCAGAGCAATCACTATCTGAAGCAATTGGTCCCAAAGGCCTTAAGTGGCTGTAAAACACAAATCTGCAACGACTGTGAATGTCAACATGAATGACTACTCTCACCACCTATCGTAGCACCACTTATTGGCCTCCATTCGCAAGTCAAGAAACTATTTAAAAATATAATTTCGAACGACCTTTATCCAATTTCAAGTTGATGAATCGCTAAAATGTTGCTGCACACCTATATGTTAATTCAATAAATAAATTAGGAATAAATTACTATAAGTAGTTGCCACTAATGTAATAAGTTCATAAGAACTTCAAACATTTATATTAAAATAAAATAAATAAATAAATATAGAAACCCACGAGAAGATTGGACGTCTAGAGTAACCAATAGAATTACAGGATCATTAGAATAACTGCCGTCTAGAACGAAACAACAGATCAGGCACGGATTGACTTTAATAACCCCCAAAATTTGAAATTAAGCGGTAGACGTCGAAAGTCGAACTATTGAAGGTCTTACACATTATTATTATCAACTTTAAGGTTGACAGTACCCTTTTTATATCACCGATCAAAATAAGATTTGTTCTCTCTTTAGTACTAAGTGTCAAAAGATGGATGGCAATTTTCGTCTACTCGAGCTGTAGTTTCAAAATTTGTGATGATTTTTAATAAAAGCAGTGGTTATAAGTAAATTAGAATTTGTTCTGTTTCAGTTTTAATGTTTTCTACCAGACTGCTAAATTAAAACGTTGTTATGTGTCTACTCCATTCTATCACGAAATAATTTATTTTTGATAGTTGAACGAAATTAGGGAAATCAATTAAACTTTTGTTGATTATGATAGTAATAGAAAAGAAATAATTGATATACGAAGAACAATCATTTGAGAAAGAATTTAATCCAAGGCTCATATGAATATCTCTTTAACATTATACAAAACCGAGGTCGATTCCAATCTGTTGAAAACTGTTTAGAAATGGCTAACTTTCGTCATACGAACTGAGCTGGTCAAACTGACAAACAAATCGCTCAGCTTCATTCAAATTTGCTATTTTCCGGTATCTTCAGTCATATTTAAAAGTATTTTTAGTATTCTATAAGAATCACAAAAGTCTTAATACAACAAAGTAATTAAAATCACCAAAATACAAAAAATTAAGAAAAAAATTGAAAAAAAAAAAAAAACAATCTGAATTCTGAAAGGCAACTCATCGCAATCGCTCTCTGGTATTAGAAAAATTCTTTTCTTCTCTAAATGACTTTTCTGAAAACCATTTCAATTAAGAATTATTTTAGTTTTAGATTTTCAATTTTTTAAAATTTTTTAAATTACCATGCAACGTCATGCTACGTAAAATTTTAAAAAATCTTATAATTTTCACCAGCGATAAAGACACCATGACCGACCAAATGGTACAGTGGTTAAAGATTTGGCGCCTGGATCGGGTATTACTGGGTTCGAATCCAGGGGCAGGATGCAAAAACTGCTGTATAAGGTGGCGGAAAATTTCCAGCTGAAAAAATGTGTTTTGATATTCACCGCTAGAGGCATCACTATAACAAAAATGAAATTTTTCTGTTGATATTTTTTTACACCAGTAGAAAATTTTTGATATTTTTATGCAAATTAAAAATTCTCGGCAGAAAGTTTTATGAAAAATCAAAGAATTTATGAAAAAGAAGAGCAAATATATGTTTAAATGTTTTAAAGCGATGAAAGTTAATTTTCTTTAAAAAACGATTTGCGTATGTATAGCGTAAGCACTCTCAAAACATAATTAAATTATCATAATCATCATTATGCAAACACAAGGCAACATCAAAAAAATGGCCATCGTTGAAAGCATTCCATACCATTTTTTAAGTCATTTTAATGTGAAATGTTTTCAGATTTTAACAAATCTCAAATTTCAACAAGATTCACACCTGGCGTCAGTAGCCTTCAACACATTTTTGAAGTTATTTTAATGTGAAATGTTTTCAGTTTTTTAACAAAAGTGTTAGAAAACCCCCCCCCCCCCGTAACTACCCTGGGTGTATGTTTTTATGGTAGGTGAGATTATAATCCATATACTTGAGCAACATAAAATTCACGCCTGGCGTCAGTGGCCTTCCATACATTTTTGCAGTCATTTTAATGTGAAATGTTACTGACGCGCGACCTTCCATACATTTTTGAAGTCATTTTAATGTAAAATGTTTTCAGATTTTAACAAAAGTGTTAGAAAACCTGTTACTACCCTGAATCTTATGTTGCTCATGTATATAGAATATGATCTCAGCTACCATAAAAACATACACCCAGGATAGTTATAGGTGGGTTTTTCTAACACTTTTGTTAAAATCTGCAAACATTCACATTAAAATGACTTAATAAATATATGGAAGGCTACTGACGCCAGGTATGAATCTTATGTTGCTCATGTATATGGATTATGATCTCAGCTACCATAAAAATATACACCCAGGGTAGTTACAGGGGGTTTTTCTAACACTTTTGTTAAGAAACTGAAAACATTTCACATTAAAATGAATTAAAAATGTGTTGAAGGCTACTGACACCAGGTGTGAATCTTATCTTTTGTCGCCCTCGTTAGCTTAGTAAGTAGTGTGCTTGCTCTGTGACTCGGGGATCCCGGGTTCGATTCATGGTGGTAACCAGTTAAAAAGTTGCGACTGGCTGTTTTTAACGTGTCATATGTTATTTATATATGTTCGTCCATTTCAGATTTTCAAATTTACAGCCATAGTAGTATATGGATTATGATCTCAGCTACCATAAAAACATACACCCAGGGTAGTTACAGGGGGGTTTTTCCAACACTTTTGTTAAAAAACTGAAAATATTTCACAGTAAAATGACTTCAGAAATGTATGGAGTGCTTTCAACAATGGCCATTTTTTTGATGTTGCCCTGTGTTTGCATAATGATGATTATGATAATTTAATTGTGTTTTGAGAGTGCTTATACTATACATTCGCAAATCATTTTTTATATAAAATTAACTTTCATCGCTTCAAAACGTTTAAACATACATTTTCTCTTCTTTTTCATAAATTCTCTGATTTTTCATAAAACTTTCTGCTAAGAATTTTTAATTTGCATAAAAATATCAAAAATTTTCTGCTGGTGTAAAAAATATCAGCAGAAAAAAATTCATTTTTATGATAGTGATGCCTCTAGCGGTGAATATCAAAACACATTTTTTCAGCTGGAAATTTTCTGCTATCTTTACAGCATATGCAAAAAGAATTTTTCTTCATCTGGTTACGATCGATGATCGAAATGAACACAACTAGAAGGAAAAGAAAGAGAGATATGGAATGGGTTAGTACACGATACTTTCAAATATTTTTCATACACCTCATTAAAATGTCAGTAATGTTTGGGTTGGATAACTTATGCACAGTGATTGTGCCATTTTATTAGTAAACTATTAGACATGAGGCGTTTTTTAATCATAATGTGATTGGAGTGGATGAACAATTTGATTCTTTATAGGTTTTACAAATTACTTTGGCTGGATGATTCTTTCACAAGATTCATTCTTTTTCGAGATATATTCTTCTTTAGAAGGTAAAACGGGGTACGTTTCTATAAAACTTGAATTGAAAATGAAATGTTTAGTAGTCATCGACATTACATACACACATATTGGGCGTTCAGCTCAAAAAGGCTTTTTTATTTAATGTGTTCAATCTCAGAGATGTGGTTCATTGTTCGTTAGTCTTACAACAAATAACCATCCAACATCGGCAATACCACTACCTACGTCTTAGCTTATCAAAAACCGATCAACTCAGACATAATTCGTAATTAATTTCGATCGATAAAAATTTGCGTATATGAAAGGAGTCTCAAAATATACTGAAATTACGATAAACATGCAAGTACATGATAAAAAAATATTCGTCTACGTCGGAATGCTACGGCTACCCATGAATTTTTAACGTCCTTTTAATGTGAAATGTTTCAGTTTAAAAAAAAGTTACCCGTTTATGTTTTGATATGATAGCTGGGATAATCTATGTCTGTAGAGAGACCTTATTTATACGCAAATCGTTTTTCAAACAAAATTTTACAGTTTTCGTTACTGAACGTTTGAATTAAGTTTATATTTTCCTTTTGTGTTACATAAATCCTTTGATTTTTCATCAATTTTCAGCTGGTTTTTAGAGGTGTCAGCGGAAACTTACTTTTTTGTGACGATGCTGCCTCTGCCGGTTATTAGCACAAACACATTTTATCTGTTAAATTTTCAACAATTTTATACAGCATTGTTTCTTAATGTTTGTGCGCTTCTAATGAATTTACTGCATTGTGCATTGTGCAAAATTAGTGCATTGTGACTACAGCCTAGTGCGTGCGGTCTTTTAAAAAAATTTTAAATTTTTGAATTTTTGTTTTTTGTACATATTGGTTGTATTTTTTACGCTCGGCATACCTACATGATGAAAATTAATGATTTATTGAGAGGAGAGCGATGAAAGGAAAGTTTATTATTGAAGTAAAACTTCTTTAGGCACGCTTGACTTGGGGACTAAGCTGGCAAATGCGTTACGAAAAGTGTAATCGAACGAGGCGAACGAAACAATAGACGCAAAACGAAATCATTTTCCTTTAGTATCAGGATGTGCCATGACAATTCATAAATCCCTAGGTGGAACATTAGTTGATACCATTTTATTTTAATCATTGGTTAAAAAAATGGGATAATAAGAAAATAGGAAAATTGGTAAATGGAAAATTGGAAAATTGGAAAAATTGGAAAATTGGAAATTTCGAAATTTGTAAAATTGGAAATTTTGAAAATTTGTAAATTGGAAAATTGGAAAATTTTAAAATTGGAAAATTAGAAAATTGGAAAACAGGTAAATGGAAAATTGGAAAATAGGAATATATGAAAATATGAAAATATGAAAATATGAAAATATGAAAATATGAAAATATGAAAATATGAAAATATGAAAATATGAAAATATGAAAATATGAAAATATGAAAATATGAAAATATGAAAATATGAAAATATGAAAATATGAAAATATGAAAATATGAAAATATGAAAATATGAAAATATGAAAATATGAAAATATGAAAATATGAAAATATGAAAATATGAAAATATGAAAATATGAAAATATGATGATATGAAAATATGAAAATATGAAAATTGGTAAATTGGAAAACTGGTAAATTGGAAAATTGGAAAATTGGAAAATTGAAAAATTGGAAAATTCGAAAATTCGAAAATTGGAAAATTGGACAATTGGAAAATTGGAAAATTGAAAAATTGAAAAATTGCAAAATAGGAAAATAAAAAATATGAAAATAGGAAATTTTGAAAGTTGGTAAATTGGAAAATTGGAAAATTTGTGAATTGGAAAATTGAAAAACAGGGAAATTGGAAAGTCATAATATAGACTTCTATGTCACTGACTGACTCACTCGAAAACGCACAGGGTGACCAAAATTTTTTTTTTCTATATTATAACATCTATGTCACTCACTAACTTACTCACTCCAGAACGCACAGGGTGACCAAAAAAAATTCGTCCGTGTGATATATTTTATATATGTATTTTTTCTATATTATAGCTCCATTTCACACGAGGTATCGCAGAAACCGATTCTTTCTTCGTTTCTTTCCCCGATTGCCTATGATACAGGTTTTAATGCGACTTAAACATATTTTCGATGAAACCACATGATGTACTGTGGTTATACATAAATGAAATAAAAAATATTTCAAGGCCATTTTTACTATGCGAAGAGATTTCAAAACTGGTTTTTTTGTCCATTTTGTGACACATACATAAACATTGTCTATTACGACTAGTTGGCCTTGAAAAAGTTACCAAGTTACAAGGTTATCTCTTGTGGCATCAGACATAAACGGCTAGGTGACACTCGAGAACGCAAAGGGTGACCAATTTTTTTTCCAATATTATAATTTTTCCATATTCTATTATAAATATTAAATATATATTAGAAGTTTTACTTCAGTGGTGTGGTCTAAAGCACACTTAATTTTTTTATTTTATTGAGATTCAATTTCATAAAAATTGTCTAATTGTTTGATACTTTTAGGTTAAGAATACCTCAACGAAAATGATAGTGGAAATAAAATTTCTGTGACAAACGATGAGTGTAAGCTGTTTGGAGTGGAGATGTGTTTTTGCCTAGTTTATTAGCTAGTTGATTTTTGAATAATACGAGTATATAAAAATAATTTTAAATTTTAATTTAATTTACCGCACACCCAATTTTAATTTAACAGTGAACGGGTAAAAAGTGTGCGGGTTAAAATGTAAAGTGATAACAGTGATAAATACTGAAAGAATGAATTCTACAAGGTAAAAGAGTTGGTAAATTAAGTTTGTTATACTTTTAACGCTGAGAGTTATAATAAATTTTAAGGTGTTAATAAACAGTATCTGCGGTAATTAGAATTTTTATGCAAAATGTTTATAACAAGATATTTATACATATTTATTGATTTTAATTATTTTTACGGCATAATTCATTTACGGTTTTAGCTCGTTATACTTTTCTACGAAAAATTGTATTTATATGTTTTTAGGCATGTCGAAAAATTTTAAATTAGGTGTTTAATTTATATAAAAATTTTCCAATAATTCTATATGAATTATCCAAAATGTTTTCGTACTGCCAAATAATCAATTTTTTAAAAGAGATGGGGTACATGCCGTAAAATTAGCATTTGAATTAGATAATTTTCCTTTCAAGTATCGAAAATTGATTGAATTAATTAAATGATGTTATTTGATATTATTTGAGTGCGGGAGCTGCAGGAATTCGTTCATATTCGATTCGTTTATTAAAGATCAGTAAAAAAGCGCAGCTTTAAGTACCTAAACGATTAAAGTGAATAATTCAGACAAGTTTATTTATGTAATATGCACGCAAAGGTAATACATAAATGTACACATTCATGAAAATATGTTTGCAACTTTCAGTACCATAAGCTAATTTGATTTAACTTCAGTTGGTCGAGGTAGAATAAATTAACAAATTTTTATATTATGGTTAGGAAGCCAAACAATATTAATTTAGAATTAAATTTCAGGAATTTTCAAGATGCATGTGATAAGATTTTTTATTATTAGGTTACTGACTTAAACAGTCAATACCTGAAGACCAATACCCAATGGTATTGGTCTTCAGGTATTGAATGTATATAACCATTAAACCATCATTCTTTTTTGTAGTAGGTTAGAATTTTAGGGGTATATCCGATTGTAAAGTAGAAATACCTGACCTTCGGAAAATGAAATTAAATGGAAAGCGGATTTCATACTAAGTGGAATTTCCCAAACTGCATTGGAGCTCTTGACGGGAAAAATTGCACAGTTCGCGTATTTTTTTTATTGCTGTGTTCTACTAAAGCTAATTTTGTCTTAATTTTAGACCTTTCACAATAGTGGAAGCAGTTGCTTCAATTACAAAAATTCACACAGCGTTATTATACTAATGGCACTATGTGATGCGGACTATAACTTTTTAGTTGTAGACTTCAAAGCATCTGGGAGATTAAGCTATAGCGGTGTTTTAAAATACTGCTTGGGGAAGCATTAATCGAAGGCAGCTCATTTTAAAATATCCCTCCTGATCAGAATTTACCAAACCGCAACATAAGTGCTCCTTATGTAATTGTCGCAGACGAGGCTTTCTCATTGATTAGACATGTTATGAGGCCATTCCGGGAAGAAATTCATCTGTTGGGCTATCCGTACCGGAGTCAGTTTATAATTGTCGTTTATCGAGAGCAAGGCGAGTCATCGAGAATTCTTTTGGCATTTTATCCGCTAAATGGCGAATTTTTCGAAGGCCTATACATGCAAAGCGGGGAAAAAACTGAAATTTGTTAAGGCGACTGTTCGTTTATACAATTGGATAAAAGAAGAATGACAAATTTAGATATATGCTACTGTTTGAGACTGTAAACGAACTTGCTCGCTTGAAACCTTGAAATTTCATACACGACATGTACACGACATGTTGCCGGTTTATTGAAGTTTTAGCGAGAAACGAATCAAACAGCGTATAAACGTTAACAAGTACATTTTATCTTTTTATCTTGCAAACTAAGCACTCTACGATAAAATTTTAAGTTTCTTTAAATGCTACGTCATTTTACGGAAAACAATAATTTTATTTATCGCATAGTTATTTCAAGATTCAAACGAGATGTGTGGCGAAGTGTGGCTTTAATTGAAGCCGGTGTAACTTATCGTGATATGAACGAATCAGTGATAGTAGTGTGTCTGTTGTGAACCAAATTTGCAATCAATATTTAGAAACAGGCTGTGCCGTTCGGCGTGAAGATATCAAACCAGATGATAATAGATGGGTTGAAGCTGATCGACTAAGATCAATTGACCTGTTAGAGTTCCATATCTGACTGATAATCATCGTCGGCAACGAACAAAATTATGCGTTGCAGTATATAAACTGGACTCAGAGGGACTGTTCTTTTTTCGGATGAATCATGGAATTACAAGACAGATTTAGTAGTAATACCACATTCATCTTTAACATCAACACGATATGTGGGAGAAATTTTAAGGCTTCATGCACTTTTCATGAGAAGGCGTGGATTTTTTGCAGACGATTCTGCAATGGTTTTATTCCTCATTTCATACAGTTTGATTTACAGTTTTTCAAAAACCTAGCTACTCTGCCAAAATAAAAATTATTACGTTGACCTGCTTCTAGGGAGAAATGGTTCATGTCAATATTATTATTGCAGTTTACTACAAAATTATTTAGTTTAGTTAAAAAAAAACAATAATAATTAAATTAATTTATGTACATTACAATTATATAAAATAAAATTATATAACATGAAACCACAAATAAAATTAATACAATATTATGTTAATCCATTTAAATTTTTTATTATTATTTTTTTAATTTCCTGACCAAATACATGTACTACTACTGTGCTCGTGTATAGTGTGTAGTGTAATAGTAAAACAACTAATAAAAGTTTATTTCATTAATTTATGTTAAATTGTCCAAAACAATAATAATTAATTTGTGTTTTTATATATCGGTATGTTACACACATGACAAATTTATCGATATACATAGGTAACCCTTTTCTGGACTAAACGTATATATTCGGAAGTAGAAATATTTAATCGTAAAGTAATTCCCCAAACAAAAAAAATTTTTAATTTGTCTCAAGTACGAGTACATACATTTTTTTTTGTAAAATTAATTTACAATTTTTTTGTATACACCAAAATAAATATAAATTATATTTTATATTCAATTATTTATTTTTATTATTATTTGGTTGGTTTCTATGGTGCGGAAACTGATTTATAATATATGAGCTTAATTATTTTATAGTAAAATTATTTATTTACATTTTTATGGTTTGAACTTAAAGTCTCAGTGAATATTATAATAGTCAATAAATTTCGCTTTATACACAAGCAGACCAGAATCCCATGTACTGTTCATAAAATATAATGTGTTTGGGTTTAGATTGTGTATATATAGTGGTTTAAAAAAATGTGCTGATTCGGTATCGGTACGCGGCAGATACAGACTCGTATACTTGTTTATCTATCGCGAAATAATGTTGCTATTACTGGTTTTTATAATTATTTTTTTAGCTAAAATAAATTATGATTATTATGTGTTGGGTTAATGATAAAACTCTACAACTATATTTTTACTATTTTAATTCAAATTTATGTGTTTTATATGTAGTCAATATTAAGCCATCTGATTCGGAGATTAGATTAGAACAAATTTTATAATTTAGTACTCGTGAAGTTTAACAGTCTGGTTCATTCGTTAACATTTTTGTACAATTTTGTGGTAAAAACAATGTTCTCGAGGATTTATCACATTTTTGCTTATATTCAATTTGTGCATTATAAAGTTCATTACTGAAAGCCACAGGAGAACACTGGGTGTAATATTGAAAAGTTGCATACCTAAAATTGGCGTTAAAATTGCTTCGACACTTTGTGTTAGACCCAATCATATTAAAAAACATGCATTTATCCAAAAATTTAGAGGAAAACTGGTAAGAGGTTACTTCGCCTCTTACAAACATCTTAGAACACAGTACTTTTAATACAAATCTCGTACAAAGTGAAAATACCTATTCCAGCCGTCGTAACCTCTTAGAAGCATCTTCCCGGTGTATGTATGACAAATAAGTGAAATTGTTCTTGATTCGCATAATTGGAGAAAAAAATAATATTTTCATTTTTTGATATTATTTAGTTTAAAATGTACTTGATGCAATTCAAATCATCTTGTTTTAAATTAAACTGATAAAATAGAAAATTTAATAATAATTTACACTGTAAAATTACTTTTCGAAAGAAATTTTGTGTTTAAGACAATTAGAAAAAACTTCACTCGATTAGTCGTATGATATCCTAAATTTATCCTAAAATTTGTTGTTGCTTTAGCAAATGTTAAAATTTTAAATATATCTAATTGTTAAAAGTGTCAAAAGTTACAATTAGATTTTTCGGAACCTTTTCCAAGGTTCTTCTGATTGGAGTGCCAAAATTCTGAAGAAGATACGTTATATACACCAGCTAAAACGAACGGTGAAATTATTAATCACGATTTGAGTTAAAACTATTTTTCAGTGTAACACTAATGATGGCAAAGAGAAACTAATGACAATTGCTACGGAAAAGATGAAAGCTGAACATGAAGTTAATCTACCAACGGAGCTTAAACCAGCTGCAAAACCATTTTGTCACTAGTGAAATCAAAGTAAAACCTTCAGGAGAAACTATCAAAAAATACACACAACCACTGAAGTAGATACTATAGATTTTACAAAAATGTTACCAGCTGAGAAGCTAATAAATATTTTGGAACTGTTTTGTTAACCACACAACTTGTGGCAGCTCTTGTGCAGTATACCAGCAAAACATGGAAACACTGAAAAAGCAAATCAGTTACCAATAGCAAATATTTGTTTACAAGTGTTTCATGTGGTCTTATATTCTATGAAAGAAATTTCATTTCGTTTATATTTCATGTGAGCAGTTTTATTTTATCTGGCATTTGGATTGGGATTGGAAAATATGTATTCATTCCATGTAATACGGTCTCAGTGAAGTTGGCATCTATTTAAATGTTTTAAAACAATGGCTTTCAGTTTTATGGTTATCAAGTTATGGTAAAAATTTCTAGTTCCAGATTCCACAGGTGCTTCGAATTATTTACAATCTGTGTGTGGTGGTGTGAAGCGGTATACCATTCCGCTTTGCGCACAGCACAATTTTGTGTCTTGGTGATTCCACCATTCACCAACTAACATTTTCCACCAGTCACCAACTAAAATTATTTCGCAGTAGGCCTGTTTGTTGAATGTCATCACAGTTGTCTGAAAAATCATTGCAGAAATTCTTGGTTACATAATCCGTCTGATTGGAGATTTTTACAAACTAAATATGAAACTAAATACGGAAACTCGTAAAACTCGTTTCTCTTGGTTTCTAACTAGACTTGATCCTCGATGCAAAGCTAAGATGGAAGCACATCAAAACGGAAAAAGGAGAATTAAACATCAAATATTGGAAAATGGCTCATTTTTGTATGAAAAAATTTTGAGCTCACAATACATAACAAAACACCCCTGTACAGGTAAATGCTGAAACAAGCCTGGCCCTATGGTATCTAATTAAGGGGTTATGTTCAAGAATACCAATGTACAAATGCTACAACGCTATTAAAATAAAGTGCTGCGAGGGATTTTCCGCTTGGAAGCAGAACATGGAAATTCAAGGGACAGTTTTGCTAACATCAGCAATCTCACTACAGACTTCAACCCAAGAAGTACAACCATCAAAAACCGGAATGAAGAACTGATAACAAGTCAGAGTGGCGAAATGATTGTAATTAGAACAATTAGCTCCACCAATGGAATTATTCTGACTTTCACTGGGAATAGAACATTGGGAAAAATATTTTCATATTGCATTTTTGTCCAAATTGTATTTTCTGGCCAAAATATCACTGGTGCCATCTATAAGTCAAAAATTCAAATCACTGGTGAATATCAATGTTGTTTTCATGCCAACCGAACGACGATGGCGGCCATAATTTTTAATGCATTGAAAATTTTAAATATACAAAAACATAAATTTAAATACACCAAGTATTTAAATTTATGTTAGAGTTATGTTGAGATATGTATTGCTTTGGGAAAGGAGAGCTGGACCCTAACCTCTAACGACTGTAGAGTGTTATCAACTTTTGATAAAAATGTAATTCGTTCCATTTATGGTCCAAATAAAATTCCGCAAAACGAATACCACATTCATATAAACCACGCAAGTAACTTCTTGGAGTTAGCGATATCATCGGATTCATCAAATTCAATCCTGAAGGGTTGCTAGGCCACTATGCAAACTTTCCACAACAAGCTATGATTAATAAAGTGTTCCAACGACAACCAGCCATTGTGCGTCGTAGAGGAAGGGTCCAGACTTACGCTGCCGTGATGACGTCGAAGAAGACCTATGCAAAACAGTATATTGAAATTGGGGGCGAAAACGATGGGCCGTGGCGGATTCGTTCAAAATACCTTGATGGGATGCGAAAGGGCAAGAGAGAAAGAAAGAAAAAGAGATCTAGATAGAGCGAGAGACGCCCGAGAATACATTAGGAACACCAACCTTCATAGGGCCTTAAAGAAAAATTACGTCACCGATCGTATGTTGGAGTACTCACTTTTTTGCTAAAAACCGCTGTAGACGGGCAGTTCCAAAGAATAAGAAATTATTGTAAAATGAATAACGAGACGTATGTAAAGTTATCCCAGAATTCTATCTCAGAAAATAAAAATTTCAGGCAACACTAACATATCAATAACCAATTTGCTCTTGTGTGAAGTTAGCCCCGCCCAGAATTTTTATCAATTTTAACGGAAAAACGAAAAATTATCAAATTTATTAAATTCTATTTGTTTTTCATATAATAAAAAAAATTGGAATGTAACGTATAAAAAAACTGTAAAATTTTGAGTTGTATAAAGTGATGGAAAATTACAGGCAATGTAAGAAAAAATTTGTTCCGTGGCAAGTTCCAGTTCAAGCTGGGAATTTCATTGAATTTATATTATTTTTCGTCCAGCTCGATAAAATTTAAGATTAATAAAAAAATTTACGATTTGGGAATACCGTTAACTTAATTTTAAAAAACTAAACGTGTATAATATATTCATTACGTTAGATTTCTAATGGACTGGTAAAAATAAAATAATATGACGAAATATAGTTTCAGTAAATGAGGAGGTTGTATATTTAACCGTCAGTGTAGGAAAACAATAAACGCCTCTAAAAGAAGCTTAGGCCCGCTACGCACTTGCTCAAAGTGGTACTTCACATTATGTACAATCGATATCAAGTGAGATCGGTTACGACACTTTAGGTTCCGGGGAACCATTCGTTTAAATCTAAAATGTGTATTTTATTTAAAAGAGGCCATCCCAGGACGCTTTAGCGCCAATCTCAACATACGGATCGTCATGTGAATTTTATTTTTTTATAGCGGACATGATATCGTGTTGAAATCAGAAGATATAGTTCACGCCACTCGTGGTTCCCGGGAACTATTAATTTAAATCAATAATTCATACATGCAGACAGAGGCTATCATGCAGACAGAGGTTAGGATGAGATATACCTAGTATTGCCTGATGAACATTTTTGAAGTAAAACTTCTTTAGGCACGCTTGACTTGGGGACTAAACTGGCAAATGCGTTACGAAAAGTGTAATCGAACGAGGCGAACGAAACAATAGACGCAAAACGAAACCATTTTCCTTTAGTATCAGGATGTGCCATGACAATTCATAAATCCCTAGGTGGAACATTAGTTGATACCATTTTATTTTAATCATTGGTTAAAAAAATGGGATAATAAGAAAATAGGAAAATTGGTAAATGGAAAATTGGAAAATTGGAAAAATTGGAAAATTGGAAATTTCGAAATTTGTAAAATTGGAAATTTTGAAAATTTGTAAATTGGAAAATTGGAAAAATTTAAAATTGGAAAATTAGAAAATTGGAAAACAGGTAAATGGAAAATTGGAAAATAGGAATATATGAAAATATGAAAATATGAAAATATGAAAATATGAAAATATGAAAATATGAAAATATGAAAATATGAAAATATGAAAATATGAAAATATGAAAATATGAAAATATGAAAATATGAAAATATGAAAATATGAAAATATGAAAATATGAAAATATGAAAATATGAAAATATGAAAATATGAAAATATGAAAATATGAAAATATGAAAATATGAAAATATGAAAATATGAAAATATGAAAATATGAAAATATGAAAATATGAAAATATGAAAATATGAAAATATGAAAATATGAAAATATGAAAATATGAAAATATGAAAATATGAAAATATGAAAATATGAAAATATGAAAATATGATGATATGAAAATATGAAAATATGAAAATTGGTAAATTGGAAAACTGGTAAATTGGAAAATTGGAAAATTGAAAAATTGGAAAATTCGAAAATTCGAAAATTGGAAAATTGGACAATTGGAAAATTGGAAAATTGAAAAATTGAAAAATTGCAAAATAGGAAAATAAAAAATATGAAAATAGGAAATTTTGAAAGTTGGTAAATTGGAAAATTGGAAAATTTGTGAATTGGAAAATTGAAAAACAGGGAAATTGGAAAGTCATAATATAGACTTCTATGTCACTGACAGACTCACTCGAGAACGCACAGGGTGACCAACATTTTTTTTTTCTATATTATAACATCTATGTCACTCACTAACTTACTCACTCCAGAACGCACAGGGTGACCAAAAAAAATTCGTCCGTGTGATATATTTTATATATGTATTTTTTCTATATTATAGCTCCATTTCACACGAGGTATCGCAGAAACCGATTCTTTCTTCGTTTCTTTCCCCGATTGCCTATGATACAGGTTTTAATGCGACTTAAACATATTTTCGATGAAACCACATGATGTACTGTGGTTATACATAAATGAAATAAAAAATATTTCAAGGCCATTTTTACTATGCGAAGAGATTTCAAAACTGGTTTTTTTGTCCATTTTGTGACACATACATAAACATTGTCTATTACGACTAGTTGGCCTTGAAAAAGTTACCAAGTTACAAGGTTATCTCTTGTGGCATCAGACATAAACGGCTAGGTGACACTCGAGAACGCAAAGGGTGACCAATTTTGTTTCCAATATTATAATTTTTCCATATTCTATTATAAATATTAAATATATATTAGAAGTTTTACTTCAGTAGTGTGGTCTAAAGCACACTTAATTTTTTTTATTTTACTGGGATGAAATACTGGGATAATTTCACGCACTTAATAACCAGTAGGTTATTCATCATCAGATTCCCCGAAAATCTTGAAAAAACTAATTATTACAAAACGCATATTACAATAAAAACCACTACGCAAACTAATGTACAACATAAATTCTATTACTGTACAAAAATGTTTTGTATGAAGAATTTAGATTTGGTACAAATCTATCTATTTGGTGCAATTATTACACAATAAGGCGTAAGGGTAAATGACGTATACATCGCCGAAATCGAGTAAGATGAACATTTTTTAAAAATTTTCCTTACACGATTGTGTATCTATCATTTTTAGGAGGTGCAAGTCAAAAATGTTGGAAAAATCACCACTTTTTCCAGGAAAAGTTTTTTTCTTCATTCAAAAATTTAAATTCTGCAGTTTTTATTTATCAAACGCTTAATTTTAATTAAAAAAATTTGGATTACACTATCACGAAACAGGCAAAAATTACATTTGCGTTATTTTAATTCGTCTTATACATTAGAGGGGGCTGCCACCCCAAACTCCCGCCTCTCTCGAACAAAATTAAAATTCAACTGCTTTCATATTAAAACAGCAAATACTAAGATTGCAAAATTTTTTCAAAAATGTGTATGATTTTATGTAGGTATGTGATATACTAAAATTGGGAACTTCTCACAAAGCCGCTTAGCATTCATCTCCACCGTCCAAGAATAATCCCTATGTGCCACATTTTTCGATCGTATACCAAAGCAACTTTTTTATTTTGTAATATTCGCACTTTGTACCAATTCTAAATTCTTCATACAAAAACATTTTTATACACTAATAGAATTTATGTTGTACAGTAGTTTGTGTATGGGTTATTTTTGTAAGCATTTGTTGTATTAATTATGAATAGTAACTAAAAAATGTGACTACATTTTCTGATTACCTCATCATCAACCGAGAAACTAAGTAACATAAGATTTCGGTCAAAAAATACTGGGATCTCTCAATTTATAAAAAAAAGTCGTATGTATTCAAAGCTTCATCCCGATCGGACAAACCGTCTGTGCTATAAAGAGAACACATTCATTTTGTTTGCATGGCATCCGGATACACAGAGAACTTTTAAAAACCAACTTTTTTTGATTTCGGTGATATACAGAATGAAAAATCTGATTAATTGTGAAAACTAATATTTTTCTCGCTATGTAATAAGAGCAACAGGCTGTACACAAATACTACCTTGCAATATTTTCGTAGTTCGCCTCGATTTTCGTAGCCATTTGTAAGCTTCGCCAAAATTTCCTTACTATTACTGGGTACTGAAAAATTATCTTGTGACGAGTGACATATAAATTGTTCAACTCGTTTTTCATTGTGGTGTGGGTATCACTTTTAAGGACCAGAATGCTCAAAAACCAAAATTTTTAAGACACCCTGTATCATGCCACCAAGTGTTTTTTTGTTTTGTTGCTTGGGTATATTAATGTTTTATTCAATGTATATCCTTATCAATTATTTATATCTAAAGCAAAATATACTTTGGGTAATAATAAATTTAAATTATATAATAAATCATAAAAATTGGCAGCAACAAAAATTAAATTTGAACAAAAATTAAATTTCATTTAACAAACTTTAATAAATTAGAATAATTAAATTAAATTGAAACAAAAATAAGAATTTGTTATTTTCATTATTTTTCTGCCAAAGAACAAATATTTAAATAAAGCTTTAGCCCATTTTTTTTCTCGTTCGTTGTGCTTTATGTTATTGGATTTTTTCCCTTGTTTGTTACTCATGCGAGTATGAGGAATTCGTTTTTAAGAGGATTTCATTTTGAAGTAAAAAGATCTTGATATTTTAGAAAGATTTTTCCGTGTCTATACCGAATAAGTGGATGGGAATTATAACATCTTTTGACTATAAAATGTGTTGCGTGGGCGCAAAATTAAGCAGTTTAAAATTTTTCGTAATGAATTAGTGTTTTATTAATTGAAAATCTATAATTTTTAAAGACATCGTATTTTTCAAAACGCCATCAGGCGCACAACAATTTATTTTGCTTAAAAACTATTGATCTATATCAAGAAATATACATATACATATATACGGTAACCGGGTTTGGTTCGACAGGTATAAAATTTCATATAATATTATTAACCACCATAAAATATTCTAATTTAACCTTATCAAATTTAATGCCAGGAAAATATTAGAACAAAACTCGGAAAAATCAAATTTCGTTTTCTTTTTTTTGCTTTTCCTGTAAATGTTCGTAGTTAAATTAAAACTAAACTCTTGAAAATAGAAAAATAATTCATGAACACACATAACCTTTTCTCTTGATGATACCTTCTTCTACTTTACAATTCAGATGAAATTTAAGATCAAAAACAAAACAAAAAATATATTTTTGACCCAAGAGTTCATTTCTTTTTATATATAAATAGATTTTTGCTTAAGATTTTCCTATCATAGGAACGTTAACTTAATCGATGAACATGTACAACCATATGTCTAATAAATAATGTGTTTGGTTTTATTAAATATAATTTCTTATGGCTTTAACTTTTTAAGTTCAATTAAACAAAAATTATTATTAAATTCTAATTGTGTAGTGTGTGCAACGAGATAATCTATTAACTTTCCTATTTCCTAGATATAGTTTTTTCCTCCTCGGGTGCACCAAATGTTGTGTGAAAAATTTCGTTAACTCTGATCGGAAAAAAAACTTTTTCTTTATGTATATAGAAATATATAACTTCTTTATCAATTTTCAATTGTTATTTTTTCGCATATATACGCGATAACAGGCAGAGTAGTGTACCACCCACTACGAGATACGTTTCGGCAGAAAAATAAATTGAGTGGAAAATTATTTTGGAAGTTTATTTTTTGTTTATGTACGTGTGCACGCTTGAAGAAGCTTCGCCTAAATGGTTTTATAGCACAAAACATTAAATTTTATGTAAAAGCAGCCCTCATTAAAATAAAGCACTAAAAGCACATATTTCGCCGTAATATACAATTTAAAACTTTTGTGTACATATTTAATGTTAACACATCAAATTAAATTAATTAAATTAAATATATCATTATTATGTAGCGCAGTAATTCAATAATAAAAATTCCATAAACAAATTTTATATTACTTACAGTGTTTTTGGTTGTGATATTTTAATTATTAATTTGTTTATTCAATTATCTGTAACAAAAAAATAGAATACTATTAAAAAAAAGCACGAACAACAAAAATGTACCAATCCTTTTTGCTGTTTGATCCTAATTTTTTAAAAGCTTTTAATTAGATTTAATCGGGTAGTCGATAAAATGGTTTTATTATTTTAATAATAATTTAAGCTATAAACAAGCGGAAAAACAATTGTAATTATTACTAATTAGGAAATCGATTACAGGGACAATTATAAATTAATGTGTTCATGTTTTGTATACAACATACATAGGTGGGTTATATTATGAAATCACGACTCAATTATAAAAAACTATTTGCCCCGCCATTAATTAGGACACACACTCATTGAATTAATAAAACAGAAAATTAAAACAAATTACAACAATCAATTTCGATAATTTTGTTATTGCTTAATTTATAACATAATCGAAAATATAATTATTAAAAGCATAAAAAAATGTTTTCAACATTTGGTAGCACAGTATAACAAAAAATATCATTTAGCAGCAGATGTTGGTCTGAAAGCTACATTTTCCCAACAGTGGAGTATAAAAAAATGCTTATACAATTTTCAAAAAATAAAATCTAAGAGCAAAATGTATCCTTTTTATGTTTGCTGTTGTTGTGTTGTTGGTGTTGCTCCCTTTTTCCAAACAAGTAAATAAATATATATACACACACATACATTTATACAAAATTTCAAGATACTTTAAACTTTAAAATAAAAAGTAAAATAAAAACTTTTTTTTTTGAGTACCAAACATTAACTTTGTTTTATTGAGTTGGTACAAGCTTTATGGTATAGAACAGAAAAACAAAAATTATTTGTTGTTTACATCTCCTGGTAGAAGGGAAAAGGTGTACAAGTGGTTATGCTTTTGCATGCAGATGATATAAGATACATATAGTACCAACTTGATGTACGTAACATAAGTCATAAGAGATCATTTTTATAATATAATGAATCTTCTCAGATTGTGGTCCATGTTGTACTTGTGTAATTGATTAATGATTTTATTCAAGTTAATAAGTTTTGTAGTTAGTTTGGACATGCTTTGTCCTGGGTATTATGTTTAATGTTATTGGGACGAAATCGTTTGTCCGTCATCAACTATTTTACATTGAACATTTTTCATCTTCGCAAAATGGTAACCGGCAAAACTAACAAAGATATTCATAGAGAATATTATTTTACACCTGGTAAGTACCGACCTACCCCAATGAACAAAGGCGATGACAGGGAAAACGAATAACAAAATTATATCCGGCTACACAGCAAAGTGACAAAGTGCTTAACCCTCCCCCCCCCCCCCCCCCTCCCCCCTTATCTTAGAAAAGTCATTTATCAGTCATCTAAGATATATCAAGTACAATTCAGTTTAGACATAAGATTAGTCTATGACTATTACATATGATTTGCTGATAAATTTCTATATACGTGACATGCTTGATTGTAGCTTCATTAGCGTATCGTTAATAACATTTATACTGAGCCGTTGTTCCTACACCGGCCAAATTTATATTTAAAAATTTGTTACGTAGGCCGAAAAAACTCATTGGGCGCTTTCAGCGCACCCAACAGTTGGCAACATGTTGAGTAAAATCGCGGCCAACGCTATGAAAATGTTTAGCACTATGAAATTTTTAAATCAAATTGGCGATGATTTTACTAATCATGATAGGGCACCTGAAAGCGCCCATTGCAATCATGATAAAATTAATTTTCAAAAACCTTTGGTTCAAAAAATATGTTTTAGGAGAAATCGGAGAAAACAAGGGCTGCTAGATTAAGTTTTAAAGTGAATCGTATCTATAAAAAAAAATATGAATTTAGTTTTGTTTTTTGATCATGCAGTAAAATCAAAGGCATGCTACAATCTTATTTGTAGTTTTATGGATATTTTGTCTATTTTTTTAATCGATAAAATTTGAGCTTAGTTCCTACCCAGGGCGCGTATTCTTGAAATCGGTGGATATTTTCGTCTACGAATTATAATTTGCATTAAAATTCTTTATACATATTATTCGAATTTTTCGCCGGTACTTTAATCGTTTTTTCAAATTTGCTTGCAAGTCTTCTATTATTTATTTCACAACTAAACAAAAATCTGTGGATAAATCCGCATTGATTTTCCCAGGCAAAAATTTCCACCAATTTTTGTTCAGTAGTGAAATAAATAATAGAAGACTTGCAAGCAAATTTGAAAAAACGATTAAAGTAGCCGGCGAAAAATTCGAATAATATAAAGAATTTTAATGCAAAGACAGCAATCACATGCTTGTCGTTTTCGAATACAAGTGAAAATTGTCACTGACATTCAATAGACAAGTATCGTGTCTGTTGGAATGTTGATGTTTTAAAAGATCAATTATCACTGCGGGGTTATCAATCTGCTATCATCACCTTGGAAAATCCCAACTATCGTTGAACTCGGAAAAGGTCTTTAACAAGTAATCTGGGCTCTGTTTGACCATATAAAAACAATGAAGAAATTCTGGACATCGTCTTGATTTGATAGATCTAATATAAAAACAAAGTGAGATCGTTGATCACCTTGGAAAATTTTGACTAGTATTTCGTTGAAATTGGAAAACTCTTTAATATCTAATAATTTGTTTCTGAGCAATATTTTGCCAGTATTTCGTTGAATGTTACTCGTATATTATTAATTTTACGTAGCAAAAGAAAGCATTGTAATGATGAAAAATTTGGTCCTCCAAATTTTTACAATTCGCAATGCCGTGTGATATGTGGTTTCGTGCAGAATAAATGTTAGTATCCTCCGTACCAGCCAGATAGATTGACTGATCGGGATAAAAGTTTATATACTTTGCTTTTCTATGTATTGGGATTTTGGGCCGAAATCGATTTACAGGAAGTGAAAGCCTCCAAGGGAGTATTTTCGTTCATTTGCAAATATTTTTAAAAGCACATCATATACGAGACAAATTACAATGAAGATGCTAAATTAATTTTGCAGCAAAATTGAAGCGGAAGACATTTTTGATGAAAATTGTTATTCAACAGAAAATCGGTTTCTGACGGATTTACTGATCCGAATGAAACTTCATACTTAATTTTTTTTTCAAAAATTGGAAGGTCCTAGTGATTTTTGGTCGAAATCGAAAGTTTTTAATAGTACGGTGTTTATACAAAAAAAAAATTACAGCAAATGATACAATTCTCATAATCGCTGTGCGGATGACATGGGAAACCCCTAGTGTGAGGCTTTTACTCGGGTACTTCGAAAGAAAGAACCCTGTACTTTTGCGATCTTGGTTCCAACCATTGTAACCCCTTAATTGTTTAAGCCATGGATATTGCACTCCTACATTGTCACTGTCTGCAAAACATTTGATAAAGAAAGAAGTTGACCTCTCCGCATACTTGCAGTTTATCCAGAAGCCCTTTTTTCTGTATATTGGTATTTGTGGTATACCTCAATGACTATTCTCGTACTACTTTTATCGTTCCCACAATGATAAGGGCATAATCGTGCGAACTAGTTCTTTCGGCACTAATCATGCTTTTGCGCTTAGAGACTGTGATAATTGGGATATAATTAGCAAAGCCAACCACATCCTCAGGAACATGGAGTATCACGAACAGCTGGGCCGAGTACAAACTTAAGTTGAACTTCAAAAATAATTCTTTTCTTTCATCCTTTTTTCTTTCATACTTTTTCTCAACAGTACTGCAAACTACGGTTATTAAAATAGTCAGCAATCAACCTTCTGACGTAGTAAAGCACATCCTTGGTATTAAGGACGAACATGAACTGCCTCCATTTTGCTGTAAATGTTTTTTCAGTAATCCTGCTAGACAGATGCATATCATCAAGCGTTGAGCACACCTTCAGGAAACCATATTGGCAATGTGCGATTCTTAGCAATATCTGTAGCAATATCAAATGTAAATTATTTAGACAAAAGTAATAGGTACACCTCAAAATACTCATGGGCTTTCTCATGTATTGTTATGTTAGGCAGTCCGAATGAATAGTTGTTGGTTAGCGAGGCAACCAAGTTCTGGACAGGACATGTTGGGGCTACACTTGTAGTCTACCGAAAAGATGATCCTTGACCTTATCACAAAGGGTCTTCTGTTTAATGGCCATTTTCAGTGCAAAACGTTCCACTATTTCCTCCACATCCTTCAGGTTGAGGTTTATAAAATGAACCTATGAATGTGCTCGTCAAATGTGTTGGAATGAAAATTCAGCATGTTGAAGATTGATTCTATGACATGATCGACGAATTTGTTACAGACTGACCGTTTTAGTCGCTGGCACAGAACATCATGACCCAAGCTCTCAATAGAGCCTTATCGCTTTTATTTATTTAACTGCTACTTCATTCAGTAGATCATAGGCATTGAAATCTTCAGAAACAACTGTGAAACTACAATCTCTTGCATTGAAAACCAAATGGCCCAGGAAGTTGGTGAATTGCTCAAGTGGCACGGTTAAAGGAGCAAAACTACTGTACATCTGGATTACATTGAATTTTGCTCGGACATATCCGACGAAACTTTGAAAGCTATTTTGAATGGCTAAACAACCGCAAGCCCGGATAACAGCCCTATTATGGCAGCGACTGGTTTTAATCATGTATTTACGATACGAATTTCTGTGCGGCTTCGCAATGAATTTGTTTTAATAGAAGTAGATTCTCGTTAAACGGTTATTTGCTCATTTTGTAGCACCTGAAGCAAAGATTGGAAAGGTCATCAACGTTTTCATGAAGCCGATCTATGACTAGTTTTCCAGCATTTATAGCATCTCACTGCGCTGATTATTTCATGAGTACACTTGAATCTCGATTATCCGGGATCCGATTATCCGTGAACCTCGATTATCCGCGATTATCCGGGATTTTTTATTCTCTTGGTTAATCTGAATTTCATCTGATTAACCGGGCTTTTTGATTATCCAGGAAGCCTCACTCCTCCCGGATAATCGAGGTTCAAGTGTATATGTATAGGATGAATCCGTATAGGTATAATTTAGCCTATACGGATTCTATGAAATTCAGCCATTTTTGTGCTACAGTCTTTGGTACAACCGCTATCTGCGTGGCACTGTAAACAGACCTAAAATTGGTCTCCATTAGTATTCTTCTCGAGGTTTACCCGATCTTCAAAATTAATCATTGCGATAGAGATTTGTTTGTTTGTTGTGACTTCATCGATGGTCCAAACCTCCAGAATAATAAATTTGGGAAATCCAAACTGGGGTTGGTAGTTTCTCTATATTTGCAGAAGAAAGTACCAGAATCTGATTTTATTAGTTTCAATATCTCAGTGCAAGCAGATGAACTGTTGGTTGCGATCCAGTGCGAACTTGTAATGCACCTGACATTAATGGTCTTTCACGGCGCTCTCTGAGTATCCTCCTCACAGTCTGCTCCTTGTAACCTACTTTTGAATTAAAAATTTCTTCAGTGCTTTTACCTAACGTTAGATATGTCAACGTCCTTACCTTTCAGCGTGAATATATCAACGTTCTTCAAACTAGTAAAAAAACACTCGTTTTCACACTCCACGAAGTCGTCAGAACTGGGGTTCTGAAACCCTACTCCGAAATGATGTTTTGGTTGGTTAAGACCAGTGTACGGACACATCTACGTATAGAGCCACTCGAAGTCAAATTTATCGTGTGTTGATGTAAGAGTATATCACTATCATCGCTTCACCATGGCTATGAAGGAGAAGAATGCAAGAAAATGAACTGAACACTTGGAATGTGAAGGTATAAAAAACTAAGATAAAGGAAGTAATATCAGGATCATATGTTATGTAGAGATATAAGAGGAACCTCTTGCTTGGAGTTGATGGCATTTATTTGGAGGATTTGACATACTCGGCCAATAGGCTGTGCTTGTGAAACTATCTTTTCAACGTTATTCGATTAGTATGGCGAAGATAGGACATGCGTAATCAATAAAATAAAATGTGTTACGATGTTGTTTTCAAGAAGGAAATCATGATCAAAAATGATAATTTGGATAATTTGGATATTATGATGTACATCGATGTACGATCGATATACACCAGTAATTCCTGCACTTTGATCAAACGTATGGCACGATCACCTAGAGAATTAATAAAGTTTGCTTGAAACCATCGCGAAATACCTTGAAAATCAGTAAGGTGTCAAATTCAAGAAGAGACTATCGGTAATTTGTGTAGCCAACTCAGGTGTTCAGCTACGGAGAAGCTTTTTAATTGGATGTTAGAATAGGTAAACCTTTCTGAAGAATCAAACGCAACAGTCAAAGTAAATATTATGGATAAGTTCCACAATCTTAACGATATGATGTCTATAGTTATGCAGAATCTTTGATAACAAGTTATTGGAAATGAAAATGTAAACTCCTTGGTGTGTTTCACTTTCTTTTGTGTGGTGGTTTCGTACAAACTACATGTTTGTTGGTTCGTACGGCACAGTCGGATTAACTGATCGAGGTAAAACTTCATACTTAAACCTTTTGAATAAATTGGAAGGTCCCACAGATTTTTGGCTAATATCGATCCACCGGAAGTGACAGATCAATTTTTCAAAATTTAATCGGAAATGATGGTTTTTGAAAAAACACTGTTTCTCAATAGAAAAAATCTGACTCTTTTCAGCCTAGACTGAGAAATTGATTGGAGTGGAACTTCACATTAAAGTGTTTTCAATAAATTGGTGGATGTCAGTGATGTTTGATCAGATCATTTTTTTAAATTTTACCACGAATGTCGAGTTTTTCTAACGAAATTTTATTTCATCAAAGTTCAGCATTTGTAAAACTATCGCAAACAGATTGACTTTCGGAATGAAACTTTATTCTTAAGGTTTTTCATAATTTGGAAGATATGGAATTTGAGGGAAATCTGCGTAGTGGGAGCTTTTTCAATTTTTGCAATGATGTTGAAAAGTTTTAAATATATTCAAAGATTAAACTTTCAAGGGTATTTGAGATCTATGTATACATTCATGGTAAAAGAAAGTCAGGTGTTGGCAACAACATATTCTCACTAATAAATACAAATAGACAATTTTTTTAGAAAATATTTCACTCTGGTACAAATCATGGATCTGGAACAATTTTTTGTCAAAATTTCGATGAACCCCAGCACAATACTTCAACTAAAAAACCATTTCGGACGCTTTAATTATTCGTTATAATAGTTTAAAATTTTATTTCACCTTGTATGACTGTTTCGTGAGCGTACTAGGGTTTCCCCAACTGCGTAATTTTCCTCAAGTTTCATTTTCAATATTTAAATTGAAACGTCAACATCGCTCAAAATATCTAGATATCAGAAATAGGTAAATGTTGTGGACAAAATATGGCATTCTTCTTGCACTTAATGGCCGTTACTCATTTGGATAATTTACAACATAAACTTTATCCTCTTACTCTTACTCTGAAATTTCCTACTATTTTTTTATCATTTTACAGTGTAAAACGTAACTCAACTTTCAATGTAAAAAAATCCTACTTTGTGACCACGCAAATTTGGAGGATTTCAATCTACGTTTTTGCTGTTAGCTGAAGCAGCCACATATAAAATACTAAAAAACACATCAACAACGTAAGTTATGTTTGGGTATATCAGCGTAGCGGTAAGGGACAAAAAATATCTGCTAACCTTTATGGTTCGCAAAATTTAGAGACAAAGAAAATAATGATTTATAAATCGTATTTCAGTACATGTACATCAGTTATGGATGTGGCATAAAGTAGTAAAGATAATTTACATTTTCGTTGCATCAACCCCCAGACAAAAAAGAATTCAGTTAAATTCATCAATTATCTTAACTCATATTAGAAATTATATTATGAAAATGTAAGAGAATAAAATTGGTTATTATATCCAATGCCGTTATATATCATTCATCATTCAGTTTCACTGGAAAACATTAAACCGATCTACTCGCGTAAACAAAGTACTTCACCCATAATAAAATCATTTTTCAACTAAAAAGCTCATCTGAAACAGAAAATAAAGTTTTAGTTCTTATATTTTTCAATTTAGAACAAACTAATTTGATTACATGTGGTGTGGAGGAATATGATGTGAATACGAGTATATAACCAATTTTTGCTTCATTTTAGCTTCTTTCATTTTTCTTGTTAAGTGGAATTTTCTTTTGTTCTTCATATTTTTTTTTTATTGAAATAAGAAAATAAGTTTTATAATTTTTATTTTATGTGAAAAATGTTTTATTTTATAAAATGGCACTCAGTTATTCTGTTTGTATGATATAATGGCGGGAGTTGCATAGTCACCGTAAATTGCTATATACATCGCTAGTGATGACTTACTGCTGCTATTTTTATGAAATATTCATTTAAATGGAAATGTTATAATTTTATTTGTTGCCAGGAGCTTAAAGCTGATCTCCGTATAAATTATAATTAAACTCAGCATCGGTATGTCATTCGGTATAATGACTTCAATCATATTTTCCAAATCAATTTTTCTCCCGTTTGCTTATTTTAGAAACATGCTTTTGGAAAATAAATGTACGTACATAAACATAAACGTAAACATAAAAATTATTGTTGTATTTTTAAATAATTGGAATTGTTATTATATGCGATATGATATTTTCATATGTGAACAATTTTTAAAATTGACTTTTTATTTATATTTCGTAGAGCTTTATTGATTTTTTGGGGTGGTTTCAGATGCTCGTTCTACAAACATAAAAGAATTTGAGTGCCAACATATTTTATGCAGGTGACATAGTAAACATTATATTTTTCTATATACAAAATTATGTTTATATGAAATATGGTCAGCATACCGTTGGATACTAACTCATAAACTACAAAACTGTAACATTTTTTCTCGATGTACATTTTGTTTGTTTGCGGTAAATCTTATTTTGTAGTTTAAACATCAAAATATATGAAATTTCGAAATGAAGAATTTCGTAGTTTTGACGGATAAATGTAAACAAAATATGTACATATTAAAAATGGTTTTTGCTAAACTACTTTTATCCAAAAAATCATGCGATTCTTTTGAATGTGGTTTCCGCAAGTTCCATTACACCATGAGCCAAAGAAAAGTCGATGAACTTTGAAAATAAAGGTAATGCATAAAAAGAACACACGAATACCAAATTTAGTTGGAAATGAAGTGGGACTGATTTAGGATACAAAGTTCGCTTACGAGTAATTTGAAAATGGTAGCAGTAATGAAACTAACAGATAAAATTTTCGAAAATTTTATATCGGATGTGTCGATTCGCAACGTTTATCTATGAAATTCTCTTTACGTTTTCGAATAAGATCTTAATGTTTGCAACTATTAACAATGGAAATCATTAAATCGTATTATTTTTTGTATGATGTTCGAATATTGAAGATTCGAACTTGTCAACCGACATGAGTTGTGTCAGTGTTGGATGTATCTTGTATTAAAAATCATAAAAATTGCAGGGTGAATAATTTGTTACCAACAAGCGAATTTCTTTTATCATGAATGTATACGTAGATCTCAAATACACCACACTTGATTTCTAAAGCAAAATTTAACTTAACGGACTTTTGGTAATATTTGCCATCTTTCATGACATTCATTGATCCGGATCAGTTCAACCTGATGGAAAACCTAAATTTCGTTTTAGATCACAAATTTTGATTTGAAACCTAGTAAGCACCTTTGTGTAGTTTCATGAAGCATGAACTGAACCGGATCAGATAAAGCATCAAGAAACATAGCTATTGTCTTGTATATTCAAAAATTATTATTCCTGCTTAAATTTCAGAAAACCAAGGCACCCCTTGTTGGAAATTTAATCAGAAGCTGGAAGGTGCTTCTTTCGGTACATATATTTCCAGTAAATTACGTAAGAATCTCTCACTTAATGGACAAAATTTAAGTATGATGTTGTATTTCGCATAATCAATTCATCTGGACTGTAGAGATGCCGAATTTTGGTGAAAGAAACTTATTTTATCTAAACTCGTCATTTCCAAAAAAACTTCTCTTCAATTAGGAATCAAATTCTGGTAGACCGATTTTGGCCAAACATCACTGATATTTTCCAGATTATGGAAAAGCTTAAGTAAGAAGTGTTATATCGATCAATCAATTCATATGGGATGTACAGAGGTCAAATTTTTGTTCAAAAACAGGTTTTCGTCAAAATTCGACATTTCCGCTTAAACTTTAAAAAACTGATTTGGACCGGTATTGTTGTAAAATTAACTAAGAATCTGTTAATTAATAGCCGTTTGTCTGGTAAATAATATATTTTTCAAAATGCATGCAAAAAACGAAAATCCTTCTATTGAAGCTGTCATTCATGGTGGAAAAATGAAAAATCTCCAATGGAAACAGCCACTTCCAGTGTATCGATTGCGGGAAAAGTTCCCAGGAATCTCCAAATTTGTAGAGAAGCTTAGGTAAGAAGTTTCATCTAAATCAATCAGTCCATCTGAGCTGTACAGGGACCAAAAATTTGTCAAAATTTGTCATTTGCGTTTAAATTTTAGAAACTAGTTTCTAAAATTTACAGCGTTCGAAATCGTCGTCACTTAAAAAATATATTTTTCAAAATATTTTCAAAAAATCTTACAGCTCCTATAAAATCTACCACTTCCGGTGACCCGATTTAGGCCAAAAACCACTGGGGTCTCTAAATTTGCAGAAAAAGCTTAAGTATGAAGTTTCATCATCAAAAGAATTTTTGGTTTAAAAAAAACAAAAATATTTTGGTAAAAACCGTCATTGTTGTTAAATTGTTAGATAAGTAATCTGCACCAGTATTGTTGTTAATTTAATTTAGAATCTTTTAGTTTATAATGGTTTTTCTCGAAAATGATTTACTTTTCAGAATATTTGCAAAAAACGAAAAAGCTCATAAGGAAGCTGCCACTTCCAATGACTTCTAATTTACGGAAACATTTCAAGTATGAAGTTTGACCTCAAGACACAAACATTAAGTGTGCAAGGAACCTCCAGCACACAAACATATACACACAGAGATCCTTTTACTTCCCCGATATAGCGAATCTCGAGGACGAAAGTTTTCGTGAATGCTATTCTTTATTTTACTATCTAAAAGAAAGTAAAACGAGTTTTTTATGTTGTTAAAAAGCAACCTTTACGAATAAATTTTAGAAAATTGATCTGAGTATCGATTTTGTACCAAAAATGACAGCGCGAGGTGAGCAAACCGGAAAAACATAGTAGTGGTTATTTTATTAATATTCGTTTGCTTGAGCGCATGCGCGTTATTTTGTATTGTTTAAATATTTGAAAATGAAAAATCAAATCACATAGCAAACAATCGGTTCCACTGCTCAAAAGAAAGCGAATAGACGAGGTGAGGTATACGTCATCATCATAAATATTCAACCGGTTAAACCGAAACTTTTTATTTTTCTACTTGCCTTTGAAAAATTGACGAACAAAATGCACAGACACATGAGAGAAAAAAATACAATACAAATATAAAATTGTATATTATACAGTGTATATGTATAGTACACACAATTATTGCTCACCTCGCCAGCTTGCGCTCGAATTTTTGGTACAAAATCGACACTCTGAACTGATATTGTTGCAAATCTTATTTAGAATCGTTTAGTAGAAGAGATCTAGATTTTCTCATGATTTAGATATATTTAGATATATTTAAGATCTCCAAATCAACTAGTTTGGGCTGTGCAATGCCGAATTTTTATTGAAAAACAGTTTTTTGTCAAAAATTCCAATTCCTGGTTATTTTGGGGAAATGGTCTTAGCTAAATATTGATGCAAATTTAGTTTAGAATCTTTTATATCATAACCGTTTTTTCTCGTAAATGCTATATTTTTCATCATATTTAAAACAAAAATGAAAAAGCTTCTTTGGAAGGTACTTCCGATAGACCTATTTCAGACAAAAACTATCAGATTCCGATATACAAAAAAGCTTATGTTTGAAGTTTAAATCTGAGCTGTAAAGAGGACACAACCATTTTTATCTGAACCAGCGAATCAGTAACAACTTAACGTAAAAATGCGATAAATAGGTTTTGTTGGTTACTGGCCAGCGAAACGTTAACATCTTTTCGTTCAGTTTCGTTAAAATATGTTTGTCATTATCTCTCCCTCTCTCTCTCTCTCTCTCTCTCTCTCTCTCTCTCTCTCTCTCTCTCTCTCTCTCTCTCTCTCTCTCTCTCTCTCTCTCTCTCTCTCTCTCTCTCTCTCTCTCTCTCTCTCTCTCTCTCTCTCTCTCTCTCTCTCTCTCTCTCTCTGGCACTATACATCCCATCAAGGGATGGGATTTGGGCACCTCAAATGAGGTTTCGTAATCATACTCTCATTTCGGATAATGAGTGATTAATTCATTGATCCTAAACCAGCCGTGAAATTTTTTCCTTGTCACCACCGGGAATCGAACCCGGGACCCGCGGTCGCTGGAGAAAGCATGCTGACCACTTTGCCACCGGTTTGTCACTTAACAGACTCAAAAAATGCGTGCAAACTGAAGGAACCGTCAAATACTAAATAAAAGCGCCCTCCATTTTCAAACGATCACAATTTTAAAATCACAAGGTAACGTAATGATGTACATGTATATCTAGGGTTTATGATTTACCGGGTTTTTACTCAAACCGGTTTTCGGTATTTAAAATCTGAAAATATCGATAAAAATCGATCTTTTCGGTAAAAATATGGATTTTGGACAAAATATACTGAGTCTGCTTCGAATTTTGGTTGCAAAATTGCCGGCAACGGAAAATGTCCTCTCACTTTCGGTAGAAGTAGGTTTTTTTCTGTATTTAAAGCATCAATAATTAATTCAATATTTTTAGTACGCTCGCCAGTAGCCTCAAATAGATTAAATTCTTTCTGTAATTTTTTTTTAGAAAAGTTTTTGACCGGTTCAGCTTCTTTTGTTGCAAGCTTCTTTTGCCGAAATTACTTTATGTAGCTCCTGATCTAATGGTATTGGGATAAAACTTAAACTGCTATTATTAGTGTTTCCTGCTCCTCTTGCTCACCCTGAAATATATTCGGAAATATTCTTTCTGCAAGTGTTTTTGCGAAATTTATGATCCCAGAGTGGGGTAGGAGGTTGAAAAAATTGTGCTGCATATCTGGTCTTCTGACGGAAGCTGAATTTTGAAAATATTTTGCTAAAGAATAGCTGCTTCTCCAGATATA
Organism: Nephrotoma appendiculata; assembly: GCA_947310385.1. NCBI lineage: Eukaryota > Metazoa > Arthropoda > Insecta > Diptera > Tipulidae > Nephrotoma > Nephrotoma appendiculata. The sequence goes on along the minus strand of OX371224.1, from coordinate 14,547,788 downwards.
ATATTGCCATTTTTGTTACCTAAGGCGTCTACTGTCAGCACAATTGGCTTGAGAATTTTCGAAATTTCTTGTAAAATAGTTGTGTGTTCTTCATTCCAAAGATACCAATCATCTAAATCAGATAAGGCTTGTTTAATACAGCAATTCAACAATAAAATTCTAGTGATCATTGGCTCGAGTGAATTCCATCTCGTTTTACAATCTAAAATTAAATTCAATTCTTTTCCTTCTTGCTCGAGTACGTATTTTTGTAAAATACTGTTCCGAACTGGCGATTTTCGAAAAAAATTCACTAATTTTCGACTATTTGTAAGAACATCGTATATATAAATTGATGGTTTTAAATTATTTTCCTCGTACTCGACTACGCTTAAATTCAAATTATCAAGTCAAGATCCTCGTCAGTAGCATCTCCATCTTCGTCAATATTACTATCACATTCATTTTGTTGTTGTTCAGATTCTGAAGTTTCCCATTTTTTTATATAAAACGTTAATGACTTCTAAATGAATGGCATGGTTAAGGTAAAGCTGAAGTTCAGTTGGAGAAATTCTACCAAACTTAACCATAACTGCGGAGCCATCGTTTGTTGTTGCTATTAAATCACATACAAAATTAACCCCAAATTCTTTCAAATGATCCTTGACAGTGGCTAATGTAGTTATTGAATCACCAGATCCCTTAATCGGAACCAAACCTAAAGTTCGATGTTGACCTATCCCGTCATGTAGATTTATATTGAAAAATCGCTTATTTCTGACGCTTGTCCACTCGTCAAGTGTTAAGCTAAAATTTTTACCATTTATTACGTCTACATTTATTTGTTCGACCATCTTTTGTTTTATTCGATCAAAAAAATTGTGTACCAATTGCATTACCTCTTTTGAATATTTTGGCAACGATAACCCTTTATTAATAATAGCTTCTTTAATGAACGCAGAATTTGTAATGGCATTTATTGAAAAACCATCTTTGGCAGCTAATCTAGCTACAATTTCATCTAAACTCTGCCTTTTGACATTAATTTAAAATAACAGAATAATGCCCCAATGCACAAACTTATCGTGCGAGGAAAAATAAATTTATAAACAGCACCCAAAGAACAAATTGGACAGATTTAGTAATGAAAACTTTCGCGTGTCGTAAAGTTTTTTTTATTTTTATTTTTTTTTAATATTTTATATTTAGAGGCGTTTGAGTTACTTGAATTATTTCATTTCAGATATTTGTAAATCCTAAAATGTATTGTTCGGTAAAAAAATAAAAAACCGGATTTTTTATTTACCGAATCTTGGCCGATTTACAGGTTTTTTCATACCGGTAAATACCGCCGCATAAACCCTATGTATATCCAGTAAAAATTCGTTCACGTAATGAAGATTAAACAAACAAAAATTTGCCGAACCATTTGTGTGCGTATAAAGCATTTGACAAGTTGTGTTACAGCCGCACTACCCATATATGTAGTTAAATTTTCCGTTACAATAAATTTTCGTCGTTTTCCGTAAAGGTTTGACAAGTTGTGTTATTAATTCGCTGGTTCAGCCATTAGTCCGCACGGACATATGCTGTCAAAAATTTTCATGATTGCTGTACTTTATTTGGCTATATGTAACTTTCAATAATCGATCTTTTCGCTTAAATCTTGAAAAAATTGATCTGAATCGAGATTTTTCTTTGCAAAATTGACCTGAACTTAAAAAAATGCAGCCATGTAAATAAATAAAAATCAGAATTAAGAAAACAAAAAAGAATTATTCAAATATTTTTTTCCAACTTCGCATTCATAAAGGCGTTTTACGACTGTTTGCAATGCTTATGCATGAAACAGACTTGCGGAATTTCCGCATGCGGATAGACAAGCAGAAATGCAGGTTATGCTGGAAACAGACGTGCGGATTTTACGCATGCGAATACGCATGCGGAAACGCAAGTTAACTACATGAGCGTATTTTTCTGACATACAATATAAAATTTGTTATGGAATTTCTGTCAAAACATTGAAAAGCCAACGTGATGTTAATATTAACTCATGTTATTTTTTTTTTTGTTATGTAGTCAACACTGCTGCGGTGCGTTTTTTTTAGAAATAGAGACAACTTGCGGAAAAACGCAGCCTATGCGGAATACATGTATTTCATTTCATTTAAAGTAGTGTATTCTAATTTAAATTCACGCGTTTTTCCGCACGTCTGTTTCCAGCATTAATTACATGAGCGTATTTTTCTGATATTGCGTTTCTATTTTTCGGTATAGTTTTCAATAAACAATATACAATTTGTTTTGGGATTTCTGTCAAAACATTGAAAAGCCGTCGTGATGTTAATATTAATACATGACATTTTTTTGTTATGTAGTCAACACTGCTGCGGTGCTTCTTTTTTCGAAATAGAGACAACTTACGGAAAAACGCATCCTATGCGGTATACATGTAACCTCATTTCATTTAAAGTAGTGTACTTTAATTTAATCGCAAGTGTTTTTCCGTACGTCTGTTTCCAGCATTAAGCATGCCGTTATTTAATTAAAACTTATTTATATTGGTTGCCATTGACAGTGTGCTTAATGCTGGAAACAAACGTGCGAAATTGTGAAATCTAAAGCCTTGTTCTCATTAGTCAAGTAGAGCCCCTTTCAACTTTTGTAGTCAAGTTGAGCCGCCTGAGATGAGCTTCATTATACAATTTAGAAGTGTGGAAAGTACTTTATAAAAAAGTGAGTTTAAAATTGAAGACAAAAATGAAGTGGAGTTGTGGGATTATTGGCGTGCTGGCTCTAGAGTTGGTGTATTACCTCGAGTTTTGTTGTTGTTGGTTAAGTAATCAGCATAAAATGATTTTAATGCGGTTATTTTAGACTCGAGATATTTTTTTGTTTTTCGGCCGTCTCCATCATTTTCGAAGTGTTGTTATGCTGAAACAACGATTCAGATATTTCTTGTTGCTTGCAGTGTAGGAGTTTTTCAATTGCTCTGTTATTCGATGTTACTGCGATTGCTCTATTGATTGAGTTTATTTGATTTTCTTTCCGAAGAATCTGCTAAACTCAAATCCAGTTCCATCTTGATTTAATCAAATTGCTAGCAGTAGTTTTGTAGTACGACATGCCTTATGCACTTGTCGTGCCATTATCTGTCGTGCCATTATCCTTTTCTGTTCCAAAATTTAACTATGTGTGGGTATTTTGTTGATTAGCGATAACAAGCTAATAGAAGGTGGAACAAAGTTATCTATTATTGGCGTTCTTTCAGTAACCGGACATACAATGTGAACGACCCTTCGCAGATGTTCGTTTTCATATAAGTTGTCTGCGACTGATGTTCTTCATTTTTCTCCCGACGTATATTAATTTGGGAATCGTTTGTAAAGTACACAATTTTTGACGAATTCGGGTGCAGCTTTTGTTACTTATTATAGAAGGAATTACAAACACACCAACGGTATCAGCAATCACTATTCACATATTTTATGTTGTCGGAAAATCTTAGAAAACCCCGCTAAAGCAAGTAAGGGTGCCCAAGCTTGAAATAATGGAAGCAGGACAGTCAAGTCTCCTTACCAAGCAGACCGTCGACGTATTCAAATCTGATTGGAAATCAAATCAATCTTGCTAAGGATAGATTCCAACATTTGAATTGGCTGACGAGGTCACCCACGATGATGGACTATGATCGCCAAGCGCATTTCCTAGATAAAAAATTTGCGGAAATCGCATTTTCAGAAATCAAAGGAGGAAATGTAATATGTAGTCCAGAACGGGAAACACTTCAGTTATAGTGTACGATCTGATTAATAAAACAGCCAAACTTTTCAAATTACAAGAAACTGTCGATTACATTCTTCGTTTTCTTAATAATAATTGTAGAACATTAAAAGTTAAAATACAAAGCAAGGCAATCCCGAGATTAAATATCGAACTTATCCACCAACTTCTAATTAATTACGTTTTAATTAGAAGTTGTTGCAAAGTTCGATATTTATTTAAGTTGAACTTTGCGGAATCCATCAAAACATTCAGATATCTTATTCAATCAAAGTCGAGTGGCAATGTTGTTTACAAGATACGGGTATTAACCTACTAACAAACCGTCAAAAGTTACTCAAAATTACAAATTTTCTGTAAGTGTGCAACCCAGGGCATATTTGAGCAGGTTTCGCAAAATTTAAATCCTAAAAAAAGTGCGGAAGTTTGGGCGTCTTGTAACCAACGGATGAAACTGACTTAAACCATCACACCATAAACGTTATCGATATTGTCCTACCCATTTCTTCACTCGTTGCGGCTTTGATTCTCGTATCTCAATTGAGGGGGGATTAGTCGTGCGGTTTGGGGTGATAAGAAGGACCTAGATTACCGCAAATTTCAAATAAAATTGGACACAAGAAAACATTTAGAGACCACATAAAAACACAAAGGCAAAACCCCGTACCGAACTTTCTTACCCAAGAGAAAGTGTAGATTTCAAAATTTCAGTCTCTACTGTCCAGATAGATTGAGTAGTAGTAGAGAGATCTCAGTGACTTTTGAAAAAAATCGATCCACCGGAAGTGGGAACTTCTATACGAACTTTTTCGATTTTTTCCAAATATTTTGAAAAGTATATCATTTACAATAAAAATGATTATAAACTAAAAAATTCTAAATTAATATTTGTAACAAATCCGTTCTAGATCAATTTTCTAAAATTTAAGCGTAAGTGACGTTTTTTGACAAGCAACCATTTTCAACCGAAAATCTGCCCCTGTAAAGACTAGGTGGACTAATTGATCGGGATAAAACTTCATATCTAAACTTTTTCCATAAATTGAGAAACTTCAATGAATTTTGGTCGAAATCGGTCAACCGGAAGTGACAGATTCGACTGGATATTTTTCGGTTTACCACCGGAAGTAGCAGCTCCTTAACCATTTACTAGAAAATCTATTATGAACTAACAGATTTTAAATTATTTTTGCAACCACGCCATACCGGTCCAGATCAATCTTCCACAATTTAAAAGGAAATAACGATTTTTGTTAAAAAATTTGGTTTGTTATATTGATTATTCCACTTCTTTGCACATATGAACCGTTTACGTTTATGTTTAACTAATAACTCATTTGCAATTTTTAATAATTCCTTCGTAATTTCAGTTTTTATTACTGAAATTAAAGCACGCACCAATTCATTCGATGAAACAACTACTTGATTTTATCTGAAATCATACATGTAAATTACAAAATAGATTAAATTAACTTGAAAATATATGAACACAAACTTGAATTCCAGTACTTGAAATCAAGTAACTTGACTAATGGGAACGAGGCTTAAATTTCAAAATCACTATTAATAAATAATTAGTTTAGTAGCTAAATTCACTACAAAAAGTGCAAGGAGAGCAAGTAAAAATATTCGGTCAAATTTGTAACGTTTTGCGTTTTTAATTTATCAATTATTCATTTGGCATAAAAGTATTTCCGGAGAAACGTAAAGTCGAAAAAGTTTTTCTCATCGAAAAGGCTGACACAATGAATTATCGGCCTATATTTCTATCCTACCTTCTTTTAGGCCAAGTTTGACTAAATCCGACAACCGACTTATTTAATTGGATGTAATACCAAGATGGGGAAAACTATGATTCCCGGATGTTAAAAAAAAGTGTTTATCTTTGATCAGGTACTAGAATCCGAAGAGTTATAAATATTGATTCGTGAGGTGCTATATGTTTGGGTCAAAATGCTATCTGATAGACAAATTCCCACTTGTTGCGAGCTAAGCTTTCTATAGTAAACGGTTTAGTGAGGTTCCCCTTTCTCGTTCACCCCAAGTATTGTTGGATTCTTGCTGGTCTCTCAAATTAAATTGTCTTCATTCTAATAATATTTCATATATTGTCATTCGAAAGCCTATATAATAAGGCTTGCAAGTTCACTTATGTTGATAAAATACTTCCGCCGATGATCATAAATCGGAACGATGTGCATGAAAAGTGAACGTAATTCCACTGCCGTTATTGAATTGAAAGGAAATCATAGTTCAACAATCATTTTCGTCATTGTCGAATTCCGTCGTGTAGAATATTAATTTGTTAAGCGGTGTAGACAATACGGCACTACAATGTGGTTGAGACTTTTCTTCAAAAATTAATATTAGTATCGGAATAAAAGTATCGACCCCGCAGTATCTTTAAAAAAGTATCGAGTGAAAAATACTTGAAACAGTAAACAACGTACTAGTAGAGTATCGACACTATTGGTAGATCTCTACTTGTAGGTAGGATGATCAGTTAATTTACTTTTTAATTAGTCTACTGTTTTCTAGTGCCCATCGCTTTTAAATCAGTTCAAGTGTAATTAATAACAGAGCTGCTTTCCAAAAGCCTAGAAAAATTTTTTTACTGCTCGTGCACCTCTAGCAATAAATAGTTAATGCAAATAATTTATCATTATAATCCAGAGCAGATACTGGGTTTACAATCGAAATTATTTATTAGACTTAAATTTTAATAACTATAAATTAAAAATTGTCCCTAACGTATTTAAATAATAATATATAAAACAATAATATTTCCAGCAAAATTAAAACTAAATAAATGTAAATTGTAATTAATAATTTATCGATTTTTATTAACTATTTACAAAACAAAAATAAAAATATAGATTTAAATAAAATAAATAATAATGTAAAATTAAAATAAACACACCGTATATGCAGTTACAAACGTTATTGCTTTATTGATTTTCCCTCTACTACTTCCACCCACCCCCCCAGTCGCATGCGGTTAAAATATCTATCGTCTATCTATCGTACGTTTACATAATAAAAATGATACAGTGAACAAAAAAATTATGATAACTTATGAGCTCTCTAAAACCACATAATCCCCAAACCACTTGCAAAAAATAATAACAACTGAGATTTAACACAAGTGTTAAATTATGGATTTGCTTCAATTGAAATAAAAAAAAAAGCTTTCTATAATTTATGTTCATAAGCAAATCGCAATAAGACAAAAAAATTCGTAAAAAAATTATTACATTCACGAAATAAAAACATCAAGAATTACATGAAAAGCGTACATAAAATTGAAACATAAATTTTTATCTAAATCGATTTCAATTTCATAAATCATATCCATACACCAAAAAAAACATTTTTTTATTCTTTTAACTGGATTCGGCACTGGCAAAAAAAAGCGATTTTAAATTTTTTTATTTTCAGTTCATTTGGAATTTCAATCATAAATTATAAATAGTTTCTCCTCTTTTTTATGTTTGCAATGTATGGTACACATATCCATATACGATTTGTACTGTGATATGGTGGGACTAGTGCAAATTACAACTATGTACGTACGTGTATGATGTACATAAAAACTTTCTCCCTCTCTCGCCAAGTTCGTAAAAACTATTTATGGAAAAAATTGAGTGAAATGCAATGGAATCGATTAAACACAAATAATTTTCGATGGAAATGTAATTTTGAACCCGAAACCAATTTTTCCATCTAAATGTAGTGTGAAATAATAGTGGGGGATGGGCGTACAATAATTTCTATTATTTAGCATATGGGTATCATATTATACGACTATAGACACTCAACTAATTGAATTAAATATTTTCATAATACAGAGTGTATGCAATGACCTAAATTACAGTGGATCGTATTTAACTAATTGTGGTTCCGACCTTTATTCTAATATGGACTTAAATATTTAACCTACATTTTACTGGTTATATACAGTGAACCACAAAAATATGTGCACACTTTGAATTTGATAATTAATTGGTAGAATTGCAGAACTTAACTTGACATTAGGAACGGTTATAACCATTCTACGTTAATCACTTGCATCACATGTGAGTCAGAATTCAAATAAAAAATTATTTTCAGTTGTATCACATGTTTTCATAATGCTATAAATTTTATTGGGTATTTCACTAAATTAAGTTATATAGATTACATAAATTTGAAGCATTAGCGCATGAATTAATCAAACAAAAATAATTAATTAAATTTGTGTTTTAATAATTTTTTTGACGACAGCTTCGTCTGTGATAAATGGTATCCATAATACTGTCGTAGATGCCCTCTCTTTCTGGCACTATATTCCATCAAGGGATTTGGCCGCCTCAAACGAGGTTTCATAATCATATTTTTATTTTGGATAATGAGTGATTAATACATTGATCCTAAACCAACCGTGAAATTTTTCCGGGAATCGAACGAACCCAAGACTTCCGGTTGCTGGAGTAAGTATGCTGACTATTTTGCCACCGGGCGGCAAAATGCCTCGTTTATAAAATAAAAAAATTGTTTTGTGCTCTTTTAGTAGGAAGAGTTAAAATTAGTATATTACAAAAAAAACCGAACAAACTACGATTTATGAGGAAGATGTTAAAAAACATCGACAAGCACCTCACTAAAATATAACATATCCCTTTCCGGCCTAAAAGTTTTGTTCGAGCGATCTACTAGCGGATGGTTCTCTGCTTCTGAAAAAATCAGCATTTATTTAAAAACAGTTCCAGCTACGCAGTTTGGAAAATATTCGCAATATCTCAAGATAACCAGATGGCAAACTATATGAAAAAATGCTCTAAATTGCGGATATGACTTGGGTTATAAGGCTGCTCGTAACTTTGCTTATGAGTTTGCGACTAAAATAATCTGCTTCCCGGCTCCTCATGGGATATACTAAATTAAGCTGGAACAGACTGACTAATAGATTTATTAAAGGAATGCTTCCCTGGCTTTAAAAATGGCAGAAAATCCTAGTATAGCCCGACTCAAAGAATTTAATAGGAGTGTCCTGAATGATTTGTTTAACCTTAAAGAATGTTTGAGCTTGAAAGAATGAATAGCTCAGTTTTGGATCCCCCAATGGTAAATTCTTTTACATTTTCAGATTTCAGAAAATGTTTCTTTTCTTTTTAAATTATTACAGAGAACGGTCAATGCAGCATGTTTCAAGACGTGTCAATAGAACGGGAATCTAATAAGATTTGTGGGAATTATAAGCGCTACAGGAAATCATGTACCGCTCATTATACTGAGGACATTCTTTAATGATGTCACACAATTGGTGCCTATTATTTACCCCCTCCCGTATGTCGCAGTGTGTCAATTCTATTTACCCCCCCCCCCCCCCCCCCTTCTCAAGGTCACGTCACGTTAAAATTAAAAATTAAAATGCCTACAATTGTCATCTTATTTCATATCTTGCTTTAATAATGATTAAAAATGAATTATATCAAAAACTATTCAAATCGCTTATTAATAAGCTTTAATCAAAAGAAAAATCCGACTTGCAAAACGAAGCTACAAAAATATGGCATGAAGCAAAACGTAATGAAGATTTTGAATCTATCAAGTCATTGATAAAAAAAAATGAATCACGAAATCTAAAAAACAAGAGCTCTTTATCGAATTTCTGGAGTAAAGAGTCTGTCTTATGTAAGCGTTCCGCATCTAAAAAACCTGCAACCAGTTCTTCAAATCAGACTACAATACAGCCTATTATTAATAATGATGATAAGCCAAGTATTCCTTCCTCTTCATCTCTAAAAGCAAAACGCGGGACTAAAGTTCAAGATGAGATCAAAAAACAATTAGATATCATCAATTGTGATCTAGCAGGTTTATATAAAAGGAATGAAGCTGGACAACTCAATGAGGATCAATGTATAATGTTGGGTAAACTTAAACAAGAGAAATAAAGCATAGAAAAAATTAAACGGAATGACCTTGAGCGGCAACAAATATTCAGAGACGAACGAAAACGTAAACTGACAGAAATTTGCAAAAATAATCCAGGAATAAGAGCGGCGTTAAAGAAACGAGATGTTGTCGGGCTCGACTTGAAGTTGATCAACCATTATTATTGAAAACTATAGTTTATATCGCGGTTCATGGTGCTGCATCTTATGAAAAAGTTAACAACGGAATTAAACACCAACGGATTTAATATTAGTAGGAATGGAGTTTAAATAAGTTTATTACCAAAAAAAAGTTCGTCGACTGAAGGGAAGAGAAATGTTCGAACTGTACCAATTAAATTAATTCGCGCTCAAAAAGACAATCTTATTCGCCATTCTGCAAAACAACAATTCTACACTTAGAAGAAATTGCTAGTTTACTTGGATTCAATGAAGTGTTCTTCTTAAGTCAGGACGATTAAGCGAGAGTGCCTATGGGAATAACAGCAGCAAAGAAACAGACACATATCCGCATGCATGGCGAGTGTAGAGTTAATCTACCAGATAACGACTGGGTTGTTGCTGCTCGTCATAAACGAATCCCATCTGCTTAAGCTGCAATTAAAATCGCATTACGGTCACCTCGAATTACAGTGGCACTTTTATCGCAATCCATTCTAGAAAGCATTCTTTGTCAACCGCATATTCGCATTGTTTGGACATGGATAAATTTGAATTTGAATGATTCGTTAAATATGCGAACAAAATTAAACCAATTTTTATTTTAAATGTAGGCGGAGGCCCAGATGAAAACCACAGTTATCAAAAAGTTATAGATGTTGCAATTCATCACTTCATCAAATATAATTTAGATGCGATTTTTATTGAAACAACTGCGCATGGTAGAAGTGCCTTTAATAGAGCCGAAAGAAGAACAGCAACCTTAAACAAGCAATTATCGGGTGTTATATTGCCACATGAAAAACTTGGCGGTGATCTAGACGCTCGAGGGCGAACCACCGATAACAAACTGGGATTGGAAAATTTTGCGTTTGCTGCTAATACTTTGGCAGCAATTTCGAATCTCTAAATTCGAAAAACAAGAATGGTTTGCGGAATGGTTATAACACGTCAGAACGAGTCAATATTGTCTTCAAATTGTGAAATGTGTTAATCGAAATTGCTGTACGGAACCACGTAGTCATTTAAATTTTAATATATTATGTGAAAGATTTCGACCACCACCACTGTCACAAACTTCTGATGGATTAGAAGTATTAGAAGCGAAACAAGAGCAAAATTATAATTTTGCTCCATTACTCATCACAAAAGCATTAAGTGTGCTTCAAACAGATTCCAAATTTAAGATATTTCTGCATACGATATGTATTGCATGACGGTTCAGCATGAACTTGACAACAGAATTTGCAAAGTTTGTCATGTATATTTTGCATCGAGAAGAATGTAACTACTTAAGAAGCATGTAACTATGCATGTGTGAACAAACAGCTGCTAAACTGCTCAACATGGCAAAAAGTTCGTCCTACACGAATTGCGACCAAAAGACTACGAGAGCTGATGGCAATTATAATTCAAACAGACCAGCTTGAAGTAGCAGAATGGATCGACGAAGATGATTTGAATGTACAAAATATACCAAATGAAAATGATGAAAATACACACACCAATTCCTGTTTGTACAATGTGTGAGCATAGCATTTGGGTATCCTTTGGGAGGACGCATAAATTAATAAGAGAAAGTTTATGTGCGTTATACGCTATGTGATATTATGTTATGTTTCTTAATAAAATGAAATATTTTGTTTTAGTTTAAAAGTTTGCTTTTCAGTACCCTCCTCTCCCCCTCTGTCAAACAAACTGTCACAAGTATTTGAAGCCCCCCCCCCTAATTGTGTGACATCATTAAAGAACGTCCCATGTACGGTTATAATCGGTAGTGTGTGCCCCGGTGACAAAGTGGTCAGCATGCTTGCTCCGGCGACCGGAGGTCCCGGGTTCAATTCCCGGTGGTGACAAGGAAAAAAAAGTTCATGGCTGGTTTAGGATCAATGAATTAATCTCTCATTATCCGAAATGAAAATTTGATTATGAAACCTCATTTGAGGTGGCCAAATCCCTTGATGGGATATAGTGCCAGAGAGAGAGAGTGAGAGAGTGACAGGAGCTTTTAGTCGGAAAACGGATGAATTAATGCTGACATTTTTGTTAATGTTTTGCAACTTTTTTGGTATTTAACTGTGCATTTTCAATTTAAAGGCTAATTTTATTACTCATGGATATTCACATATCGCATTGCTCCATCGAGTCTATTATGTATGGTTTTGAAATGGCATCATAATGCTGTTATTTCCATTACACACGTCTTACAAAATGCAACGACTCCATGTGTAAATTTTTGAACTATTTAAAAACAAAGAACGTCATACAATGATTTCATGACCAGGAATCCAGGAAAAACTATAAACATTTACGATATGGCTGAATTTGCCAAATTTCCGATTTTAAAAACGATTTTATCATGTCATGTTGCATGATGTTGCACCATGTTGCGTCATGTTGCACCTTTTTACATGATGGTGCACCATTTCACATGATGTTTCACCATGATGCATCATCATATTGCTCCATGTTACGTGATATTGCACGATGTTGTGTTATGTTGCACCAGATTGTTTTTTGGTGATGATGTTTCTTGAATTGGCTTGAAATAGTTTGATAAAATTTGGAGAAACAATGTTTTAGAATGCCAGGAAATGATTACAAGGAGTTTTGACTATAATGGATCATGATTTTGAGAAATCTGTATAGAGGTACTCCGGTTTAGCAGCTATGTGTGCCGCGACTTGTTCCACAATATGACCACTATGTTTTCTTAATTCTCTACTCTACAGTCAAAACAGATTAAGTGATCGGAATAAAACTTCATGCTTTAAGTTTTCTGATAAATTGGCAGATTCGGAAAACGAATTTGGAAATGGAAAATTTTGATAAAATCCTTTTTTATAAGAACTTTAGATTTTGAATTGACGATTTTTGATAAAATATAAACTTTTTTTACCAGCATTCGGCTAAGCTTTCATTTTAATCTAAAATTGTGTGTTTTCGAACACATTTTGTGGTATTTTACAGAAAATTCGAAAAACACGGTTTGGGATGTTGAGATTACGAAAAATGTTCACACAAGTGCAGTACAAGACACATTGATTTTTGAAATCAACTAACTTAAAGATGCTTAAGGTATTTTTCTCCATAGCTAAAGGGAACAAAGAAAACGACGCTATATCAAAAATATGTTGACTTCCATATTTTTGATATCGCGTCTTGAATGATGAATTGATCAGGCACGGGTCTGATTTTTCAGATGGAAATATGAGGTACCTCCAGAAAGGTGTGGTTTGCGCGTGGTGTAAGGCGCGGCCCACCCAATTTAATTTTGTCTTTAACTAAGGGTGAAATTGAACTGGTTTAGCGATACTAACCGCAAATTATAGTACGTCGTTGTACGAATGTTTTTGTGAACGGATGTAGATAAACAAACGATAATAATTTAGGAATATACAACCGAAGATCTAATTTAGTTTATTTAATATGTGCTTGTATTTGTATGCGTAACCCGATTACACCCTTACAATAGGCAAAAATCGAGAAAATTATTTAGATTGTGATGATAAGATTCAAATTGTTGATAAAACATTCAGAGTAGTGCTAACAAAAATTACTGAACATTTTTAAATGGATTTTTTATCAGATTAGAAATACAGAAATTACAATTTTAATAATTAGAGACATATTCGATTATAGGAATGAGGGAAACATCGGATAACGTACAACAAATTTTTCATTATCATAGAAAACGCAAACTCAAAAATGTACCGAGCAAAAATAATTTTAAGTGTCCTTGAAAACTATATCATGACATCTTACCCCCCGCGTAACAAATACCATAAATTAAAAAAATGTACCCTTCCGGTTTCCTTTAAAGTGTGAATACGATTAAAAATTATCTCTGTAAAAGGATTAAGTTATATAATCGTAAAATTTACAATACCAACAACAAATTATATCCTTTCAAAATAAAAATAAAAAATCACCAAGCTGATGGAAAAATGAACGGCGGAACAAAAACAACACGAAATCGTTTTCCTTTCCGTTCTTCATTTTTTTTCTTCTATATACTAAATGCAAAGTAGCGACGGGTGTAAAAATGGAAAATCGCGCGAGCAAAACAGGATTTAATGTAATCAACAAAGTATCCCTAAATTAAATACATATACAAAGCATAAATAAATATGTTTAATGATAATTGCATTGATGATCATCACAATGATGGCGCGCGTTCATTTTATGATTAGAGGACAACCACCACCCCCATTATTCATTTAGCACATTCTAAGATATTTTGCCTGTGATTGCCCACAATATTTTTTGCTATACCGTCACGGGTCCAAATTTTTGGAAGTTAATTTACAAAAAAAAAAAGAAAATTAAATAAATTTGGTTTTTGTGTGCGTCGCCACCATCCGTTCATTCTATTCATTCACCAAAAGCACAACAAATTCACAATATACAGTAATTGGTTACGGATGTATTTTTTAAACGGGAAATTAAAAATCAATTATGCTTGGTTGCCCGATTTTCCGGTTTTGGTTTTTGAATACTTTTTCATAAAATAATCATATTATATGCTGGACATGGTTTTGAAATCGATAAACTATGTTTTAACTAATTTGTGATGTAGCCTGCAAAAGACATCAGCTGTTGCGTACATTTTTACCTCAAAAATCATTTGTCACACACGTTACATGAAAAACTAATTTATTTAATTTAAAAATGGCAATAAAACATTTGTTGCTTGTTTGTGTGGGTACCTAAATCAATCAAACAGTTATTACATTGTATAGTTACACAATGTGATCGATGATTCCCATATATTATACATATGTACGAGTATGTTATACATTTTATGTTGATTGACGTAATGAAATTCCAAATTTAATTTGGACACATTTTGCTATTCTTTATCTAATTATCATAATTTTGCTCTAATTAAAATATTCATTTGTCATCGCGCAATAAATTCTCATCCCGTCCATGTGAACTTTGCATGTCATGCATTAGCGAATTTTAAACACAGGTATGGTCAAAACTATTTGTATTTGAAATAATGCTATGCAAAAAAATTTAAATTTTCCAATCAATCACACAATGATAAAAAAAATAATTAAAATAAAAAATGTATAGCATTTTTTTGAGCTACTGTGCCGCTCTTGTGAGATTCGGAAAATTTGTATTCGATTCTATTGAAAATTTTGTTTCATCTATTTTATATTCAAAATCAATAAAAAATATTTATCGTTGTTGTGTTTGGGCTTTTATGTCGTTTAAAAATAAAACTGAAACTCATGTTAGAATAACAATAAGACTAAATTGTTATTTCAACCAAATCATCAATTTAATGCTCGTGTTGATGATAATAATAAAAATATCAAGTAAGACATTAACGCGGCGATGTATTGATACATCAGCTTTAATTGGATATTATATCGTTGAATTCATCAATCATATTTTGGCAAATCGAACCACAAAACTTTTATACTCGTACATACATATTTAAAACTAAATTTGAAAATATCTGAAAACCAAACTCGTAGATATTCCGATGAGATAGATATATACTCGTAATAAAATTTAACCAATGACAATGGAAATTAGGAAATCGAAAATTCAATTAACTAAATCAAAAAATGTTTTCCACATTAAATAGAAATAAAATAAAATTATTGAAATAAATAAACCGAAATGAAGACAAAATGATGGAAAAAAAGCTCCCGCATTGTGTGGGTAGCGCGCGGCGATCCAATCAACAATACACATTAATTTGGGTTTATATTGGCTTATGGCGGCGACGAGGCAATTTTATGTATTTGCCGAGCTCAATTGAATTAATGATTGAATAAAATATGAAAAATATGTTTTAGATTTTATAATTGGAACCAAATGCGGTTGATAAAATGTATTTGAGACGAACAAAATGGTATCACTGGGTGGTTCAAACCAACAGCACGTGAGATATATTAGGGAATGCATATATCATTCCGTATAACTGAGATCAATTTAAATTATTGTGTGGGTAAAATATTGCGGTTTTGTAACTACCAGTTATCCTGTTACAGCTAGACCGCACATCTGGTGGCGCTGTTGTCTGATATTTAATGCATTTGACATACATAGAACACGTGCGCAAGCCATATGCAAGGTATCTGCCCTAGGGCGAACCACTTTTGTATATGGAGGAAATTTTATATCTTTTTTCTATCGGGCTCAGTGCTAAAAATATTCGTTTCTATTAGAAACAACCTCATGCAAATTTTTAGGACAATAGGACCATGTTTAGGAGTCGCTCAGATACATTTTTGCAAACACTAAAACGAACCTTAGTGACGTTTTCTCCTCCCTTTCACTTTAGCTTGTTTAAGTAATTCCGGTTTAATATTTTCTAAGTATTTTTGAGAATGCCGAATCCAATGAAATGACAAAAAAGAGTGGTTGGCGTACGTAGTAGAAAAATTATTTTCGGGCTGTTTCTTCCAAAAAAAATTTAAGTTCGTGAGTTTCGGCTAATTTTTATAATAGTACCTATCATGTTTTACTAATATATCACTATTTGTTGCTATAGAGCAAAGAATAACGAAAAATTGTTCAAACGAATCGAGACGTAATAAGACGATTCCTGCACAAGCTGACAAATTCTAGTATATAAGTATGCAACCTAGCACTGTTGCGGATGAGATAGATACCATGTGGCAGAAGTTTGAATTTGTCATCACGAAAAGAGGAATGTTATTAGAAAAATCATTAAATTACATGACATATATCGAAATCTCAAAAAAAAATACTAGCAGAAAAGGTGAAACTGAAACAAGTAAACGCGAAGTTTTCTTACAAGATGAATGGAAACTCTCTGGCATTGGTCATGGTCTTAATACTGAAAAAAAGAAGATCCGTCAAAGTTGTGGTTTCTCGAGCAACAACGAAATATTAATGCTTCGTTCATTACGATCAATGGATAGCAATTCCACATTGGCGATTAATGATCCACAACCTTCAACAAGTAGATCTCAAGAAACAGATATAAACTTAATCATTTCGGACACCAGCTCACTTGCATTGTCTTCTAGCGGCAGGGAATATCAAGCACTAGTAGAAAAGAAACTATCGCTACAAATGAAGAACGTGGTTGATAAGAATATAGTAGGTGCGTTGCAGTGCAAGCAATTTAGGAGCTGCTCTTCTAATGGCCACCACTGTAAGTGTATTAGGGCATAAATTAAAATCAATTGCAGTCCCCAAAGAGACCTTACGTCGCCTTCGGCAACGGCTCAGGAAAGAAATCAGTGATGAAATATTTCAGTCTTTTAGTCCTGATTCTATTCTAACCGTATACGGTACATATGGACCGAAAAATGTTAGAATATATAACAGAGAAAACAATAGTTGGCCGACTGTGTATCCGGTTATGGTAACACAAAGTTGCTAGGAGTTCCAATGATTACACATGGGAGAGGTATAGAGAAGTGTAAAATGGTATATAAAAAATACCTGAAGACTGGAATATAACAGAAAATGTTAAAGGGTTGTGCTTTGATACAATAGCCAGCAACGTCGGCATGCTAAATGGAGCCTTAGACTTCTTGAAAAAAGACTTGGAAGAAATTAATTATGGTTTGCTTGCAAACATCTTATATTGCTATATTGCTTGCAAACATCATATTTATTAATTGTATCTGCTGTTTATAGCTTAGATATAGCTGATATTCAGCTTTTTCAGAGATTCAAAGGCAGTGGAATTCTTTTAACCATAGCCAAATAAGCTCCGGCTTGCTGACCCAAATGTTCAAGAAATTTTCAGTTCACTATATAGAAGGAGAATATTAT
This sequence comes from Nephrotoma appendiculata, assembly GCA_947310385.1. NCBI lineage: Eukaryota > Metazoa > Arthropoda > Insecta > Diptera > Tipulidae > Nephrotoma > Nephrotoma appendiculata. Next base: position 14,530,155 of record OX371224.1, on the reverse strand, counting down.
TACCTTTATTAATGATCAAAAATAAAAAATACATAATGGGCGAGATGTAAATTATAAAGAATTTTTATGTTTAACACTTTTGCTTCTTGGAGAACCACTTACATTTACAATTCGACAGCTAGGTGCTGTCAGTAAAGCAAGATGGATGTCTAAAATTATTTATAGCCTAAAAATATGTATACTTGTTTCGAAACCAGTTTAAAATCAGTCGTTAGTTCCGTTAAATTATTTTATAATTATTGTTTCATTTAAAATGAATTAATTGAATTTTCTTTTTTCAGTATCTGAATCTAAAACGATGCATGACTTCAACATCTTTATCATTAAGATTCATTTGCTAAAATGGTTTCCATGTACGAACCCAACTTCAGCGCCCGGAAATGATTTAAGTCTACTGAAGAGGCTAGCTGCATACAGTAATATCAATCCAACGGTATCATTAGTTGCATTGTAAAGTTTTTCTAATCATTTATGGTATTTAAGTGATACTCTCATAGCTCTTTCATTTTTCGATGAGGACCTAGACAGCCAAAAAAGAATGGCAATCGTTCGGAAGTTAGAAGAAGAAACTCTATTTTACATTTGAAGAAAGTGGCCATACCTGAGAATGTGGAATATGCCCAAATAGAAGATTTTGAGTCAAAAATTACAAAGCAGTTTTTTGAAATTTTGTTTGGGACGATGTAAAAGTTTATTAAAAAACACCCTTATACATGTAAGGAAATTGTAAAAAAAATTCATATAGTAGATGTTGCTGAAAGAGGAATTGGACTCATTAAAAATTATAACTCGATTTTAACGCATCAGGAGGAATACAAGCAGTATCTACTACAAGTTGTAGAAGATCACTATAAGAGAATTCGTTAAGTAACCAAATCAAATATTAAGGCTGCAGAAAAACTAGTTAAAATGTCAAATATAACAATCTTGTTAATTACATATGAAATGTGTTTCTATTTTAAATCTTTTCCATGGTCTTTAATCAAAATTTCATTTATTAAAAATATGGAACCTATAACTTCTCTGTGACAAGCTATTTATCTCAGAAACATTATTAATGCATTAATTAATTTTCAAAGACAGTACTAGTAACATTTTTATCTATTTATGTTTTTCTTTAATTTTTTATTAATAAACTCTATCAATTGATTTTGCAAGTGGCAACAAATTATTTGAAATTTTTACCTTTTGCTCGTTTAAAATCGATAAAATTGTTAATTTCTCAGTCATGTTGACGTGCAATGTCTCATTTGTTTGAAATGTAAAATAAGTGTGAAATTTAAAAAAACAATTTAAATAGGTACTACATATTTTAAAAATTAGGTGGAACTCACGAGCTTTAATTTATTTGAAAAAAACAGCCCAAAAACTTATTTTATACTACGACAACAACCTTTTCTTATCATTTGATAGGATTTGGCATACTCGAAAATACTTAGAAAATATTAAACCGGCATAACTTGAACGTGCTAAAGTAAAAGGCAGGAAAAAACGTCACTAAGGGTTGTTTTAGTGTTTTTTTGACAAAAAACGAATTTCAGCGACTAAACGTGGTCCGATCAACTTAAAAATTTGCTTCCTCAGAAACGAATATTTTTAGCCCTGAGCCCAGTAGAAAACGAGGCATGAGCAAAAATAGGTCGCCGTCATGTGCCCTTGCGTAATCTGGATGAGTTTAAATTACGAAGCAGAATTATCAGCAAAACAATCTTCAATCTAAGATTGTGTGGTGGCATTCTAATTCTTTTGGATAATTTACTGCGTCGTTTTCATCAACGACAGTGTCAAACGAATCTTGTATCTGGAAGTTAATTTTATCAAAATCAACATTTTTTACTGCCAAAATAGCACATTCACTGAGCTAATTATGTTTCAGGTAATTATTCAGTATGTCCGGGAAGACACTCTCAATTAATTCATGTTTTGATTTAATGCTAGTGAAGGCAATGCTAGTGAAGGCTAGTCTGGCAATTTGATGCATTGTGTGTTTGTATGCAATTTGATATTATCGTTGCCAATGTCCATCAATTGTTCAGAAAATATTTGTGCTGATCATTTTGAAATTGTACTCGCATGTTCATGGAAATGATTGTTTTAAACATGCGGTAATCTCATTGGCATAACTAGAGCGTGGAATGACTGGCAATGAAATAGTTTGTTGTTGACCAAAGAATTACCAGATAGATGCATAAAATGTATAATACATATTTTTAACGCGATTATGAGATCTGGATACTTTCTCTAAAAATGGAAAATATTAAAAATTATCATGATTAAGATAAAGATGAATAAAGATGAAACCCAAGTCTCGTCGTACATGCCAATAAGTCTACTTCCGATAATTTCAAAGCTTTTTGAAAAGATGCTATTTTAAAAACTATTACTTTTATTATCTGAAGGTCGTATTATACCAAACCACTAATTTCGATTAATAGGGCAGCACGGCACAAGAGAAGAGGTGCACAGAATTGTCAATACAATTAAGCGTTCCTTAGAAGAAAATAAATATTGCTCGGCAGTTTTCTTGGATATTGCGCAAGCTTTCGACAAAGTATGGCATAAAGGATTAAATTACAAAATTAAAACTCTTTTGCCTAGACAATTTAATGCAATTCTTGAACACTACTTAGCTCAAAGGATGCTCCAGGTGAAACAAAATACGGCAAGGTAGTGTATTGGGACCTGTGCTATACTTGTTATTCACAGTTCACTTACCAACAGGTGAAAAAATAGTCACTTCAACTTTTGCTGATGACACAGCTATATTATTTTAACACAAAAATTCTCAACAGCATCGAGAGGAGAGAATTACAAGAACATCTACACAAAATTAAAGATTGTTTAAAAACTTGTCGGATAAGAACGAATTAATGTAAATCAGCACATGTAATATTCACACTGAATAAACGTACATGTCCGGCAGTAAAACTCCTCATCAAACAAACGTCAAATATGTTGGTCTTCATTTTGATAGATGATTGATATACAAAAATCACATTGAAACAAAACGCAATCAATTGAAAATAAAATTTTCTAAATTGTAGTGGATGATCGGTAGAAAATCGAAACTCTCTCTATAGACTGCAAGGGTCTACTATACAAAGCGATCCTAATCCCCATATGGACATATGCTATCCAACTATGGGGCTCAACTAGTGCATCAAATATAGATATTGTACAAAGAACGCAAGCAAAGATACTTCGTAGCATTACAAATGTCCCATGGTATATTCGAAACAGCAACATCCATAGAGACCTAGGAATCAAAACTGTTAAAGAGACAATTAAATCATTTAGTCTAAAATACCAACTTAAACTGGAATCACACTCTAACAAATTAGCCAGAGAATTACTAAGCCAACCGAAATACAGACGGCTTCACTAATAGTTACACGCGTGTTTAGCTACACACTAAAATTAAGTAATTAAAAATAATTAAAAAATAATAATGCATAATGATATTAAAAATTAACATAGGTTAAGGCTAAGTTAGAAAACTATAGTTTGAACAATTTTACACTTCTTGTTAGTTTAGTATAAAGAAACACTGAAGTATAGAGCCTTTGGCAAGAGTTAAAAAAAAAGAATTTTCTACAGTGAAATATACACGTTGACCATTTTCAAGATGTAGCGCAAGGTGCTCGACACTTGGGTTTCGTTCGTCAACGGGAAAACTTAGTATGCGCGTGAAATATTTCCTAACTTTATCCTAAGTTAAAAAAAAAATTAGGAAAGGTTTAGGAAATATTTCACACCCCTGTATGAGGGAATGGAATGATTCCTAAAGAAATCCTAAGTAAAAATCGTGTTTGTGTATTAGTAAATATACACCAAAAACAAACATTTAGGCGAAACTAGCTAAATATGTAATTTTGAATAATTGGTTCTACTGATAGATTTGAAATTTCAAAAACTGCTACAATTATATTTAAAAATAAAATAAAACATGAGTAAATCGGCAAGAGGTAAGGATAAGCTTAAAATACGAATATTATTATTAAAAGTTGCTTGGAATACGAAAGAATACGAGTCGAGATTGTGGGAGGTGGTCATCTATCTCACTATGTTTTTATGTTAGATCAGTCAGATATGAGCATGGTGATTTTTTGAACTTTGTCATAGTTCTGGAATTGCCAAAAATGGCTCAAAAGCTTATCATTATGGTTTACCTAATTTTTACGGACTAGTAATTTGTTATAACTTGTCCAAAACCCAGCAACAACGTTTCCAATTAATAATAAAATTTAACAATGTAAAATACATTATTTCGGTAAAATAAATATAATTTTTAACAGATAAAATACACACGAATTGAAAAATTAAAATAAAATAAGGTCAATGATAAAATCTTTATTATCAGCCGTAATTAAAAAAAACAATAAATATATTATAGAATATGGAAATAAATTGAAATGAAATGGTATTCGAGAAATCGAAGTAAAAACTCTTTGCCCTAAGAGGTCACAACTTTTGGAATAGCTGTTTTCAGTTTGTACTAGACCCAATCGAACTAGAAAACATGAGTTTTCCGGGAAAATTAGGGGAACACTGGGTTTAATATTCAAAAGTTGTATAGGTAAAAAATTGAAGTAAACATCCTTAATCCTAAGACACTTCTAAGAGCTTATAACTTCCAGAGTAGGTGTTTTCACTTTGTACTAGACCAAATCGAATTAGAAAACATGAGTTTTCTGGAAAAAAATAGGGGAACACTGGGTTTAATATTCAAAAATTGTATGGGTAAAAATCCGAAGTGAAAACCCTCAATCTTAAGACATTTCTAAGAGCTTACCTTACGTGTTCCCCTATTTTTCCGGAAAACTCATGGGTTATAGTTTTTTTGTGTATCGCCATGGACATAATCATTTAATAGATCTAACATTAAAGCATAGTAAAATTGATGACCATCTCATAAAATCTAGACTGGTATTCTCTTGCATTCTAAGCAGGTTTAATAATATTTATATTTTAAGCTTATTCTTGTTTTATACCGATATAACCATAATTTTTTGGTTTTTAAATATAATTGTAATGATTTTTGATATGTTAAAGCTATCGGTAAGACAATTTGTTCACAAATGCATATATAACTTTACAAATATTTATATTTTTTGTTGTGAAAGAAAATCTTTAAGCTCTTGCTATGTAAAATATAGTTTCGTCTAAATGTTGATTTTTTATGTATTTAACTAATAGATATACATATTTTTTTACTTGGGATTTCGTTAGGAATTATTTCACTTCGGTAACTTAGCATACACCAGACACTTTCGTATCTGTTCATTTGTTAACTTGATATTTCGTCGTTTTCATTTACTAAAAATTAAAAAAAAAATTTAAATCACGACAACGTAACACCTATGCATATCGGATTCAAAACTATCTTATCTTTTAAGCTCTACTTAACCATATACATTCGCTAAATTTCATTGAAATCAGTTGGGCGTTTGTATGTATGCCACTATTTTCGTTTCCAGAGGTGGACTTCTCCGGTATCTTCTTCTTAATATATAAAAATCACGAGTCATGATGTACGAACATCATGGCACGTGATTTTTATATATTAAGAAGAAGATACCGGAGGTGTCCACCTCTGGAAACGAAAATAGTGGCACACATGTGTTTGTGCTCTTGCAAATTTAATTTAACTTAACTACATTTCCCATCATAATAGGCATGATATAGTATCAGGATACTCTACAGCCAGTTGAATATTAGGGTGGTTCAAAAAACTTAATTTTAAATTTTTGATTAATAGAAATACGAGCGAAAACTAAACTTGGGACGTAGCAATCGTAACAAATCGTGGGGCAGATCTACAGCCTAGACAAGTCTAAAAACCGGGCTATAAATTCTTACAATTTAGTTTTTAGGTTCCACTCCATCATATAGAGATCCCAATACGAAAACGGAAAAATAAACCTAATTAATTTGGCGCATCGCCTAAACTCGAAAGTCTTTCCCATGATATATTCCGAGTTTTTTACTGTTTAGATCAACAACTTCGTCTGCGACATTTCCAATTCTTTTAACTGTTTTGGCTTTTATAAATTTCGAACATATAGCTTACATGATATTTTATAGGCCGCATCACTGTGAACATAGTTCCGCACGAAAACAATTTCACCAACATTAATAGCTGTGTTGCTTTCAAAATATTACAACAACAATTGCATTGTATTAAAGCCGATTGTTTTAGAATGTTAAAAAAAATGTTTAGGATAAGGGGAAATAAATCAGTTTGTTCTATTTCATAAAATAAAAAAAAATAAAATAAATATTAAGAAAATGAACCAACACAGAAAAATTAAAACGCATTAAAAAATTAAAGCCAAAAGTTGTTGCTTTCACATTTCTTAGCTAAGCTAAGCGGATAAGCGAAAGCAACACTACTAATATTTCGATCGCGACTGCGCAAAATATAGCGCGTTGGATACTTTGTTCGTGTGTTTTCTGCAGATCTTGAAAAATGTCATTGTTAATTAATTATTGTCTTCCAGGCACGTTAGATTTTGCAATAATTCATCATTTTTCTTAAGCCATATGAATTCTATTCAAATACAATGATATGTGTTGATTAATTTATAGTGTAATGGACCACATTTCTAAGAGCTGCCCAATTGCATGCAAATGCTTATCCCAATTGGGATGATTCGCAATGGTGGCATCTTGCATAGGCTCGATCACAACTAATTTGGAGAATTTATCGATTTCCAATTTTAGACTGCGGGTAAGGTCTCATAAAATCTATACATATTTGTTGCCACGGCTAAACGCTGCCCATATAATTACCAATTGAAGGTTTTGCGATCTGATTTAACGAAGTCAGAAATATTATAATATCTTTTAACTGTATCTCCACAGTTTTCTGAATGCCAAGATGGGCTGAAGTTACGAGAGGTTATGCAACGCAAATTTTCCACAAAGGAATGTCAGAACTTGCGATATCGTCTTTGTTCGCAATTGTGGGAGACACTTTATTTTCTATTACGCACAAATTTTGGATTTTATCAGGTGAGCTCAGAAAATTCTCTAGATGAATGATGGGATTTTAAATCGAGATGCAGTGAGCTATGGTTTAATTTTATATAATTCAGTATTTCTTCTGTGAAGTGTCGAGATAGTGCATCGGAGACAGCATTGTCTTTTCCTCGGTGATATTCAATATTCAAACTAAATCCTTGCAGTTTGGGCAATGCGACCAGATAGATTCCTTTGGCAAATTGACCACTTTAAACTTGCGTGATCCGTGATTATGGTAAAAGGGAATCCTTCTACTTATTGCCCAAATTTTTTAAGACTCAAAGGAGCCGCGAAACACTCGAGTTCTATAGTGCGATAAAGCAATCGGATGCTCAGCGCCGCTGGATCTTTTTTTATTTTTGAACCGTACGCCATCCACGCTTGTACTCGATTCATCACTTTGGATGAACCACGGACTAATATAGTCAGGATTAGTGAAAACCGGTGCCACACATAAAGCTCCGTTAATTCATTGAACGTTTTATCGACTACCTCGGACCAAATTAGTTTGAGTTTTAAGCAGTCATGTGAAAGGTTCTCTAATTTCCGAATAACGCGAGATGAACCTTCGCTACCAACAAATTTGTAGAACCGTTTTGAGTTTTGTATATGACGAAATCGCTGAAACTTCTTCTAGGTTCGCCTTTAGAATGCCGTCGCCTAATGTAGCCGAAATATTTAATTTTCTTTAGAAGGAATTTACTTTTATTGACGTTTTTCGATAAATAAGCGCGTTTTAGCAGATTTACGACTTATAGAAGGTAAATCAACGTGCTTTTCGAAAGTTAAACAAAGATTTGAGCAAGTCTAGTTTATGGGGTATTACCCGTTGCATCAGAAAACATGTCGTTTGTGGCGCATACAAGCCAAATGACCTTATACTGATATAACGGTCGGAGATTCGGCCAGACGATGAAGGCTGATTTACCCCTTCGCCCGGAGGTCTTATTATACATAAAAAAAAAGAATTTGTACCGTTTTCGTTTCTTGTACTACTTTGTTTCAGATCGGTTGGTAAATTTGCTGTGGGGTGAATAACGCGGAACGAGGTGAAAATGAGTCCAGGTGTCCATGTAGGTAGAACAACGTGAATTGAATGATGCTGGCTGATTCCTTTCTTAAAATACTTTTCATTCGAGGTACATTTCTGTTTCGAGAAGCTCACTTGTTTTGTTGCATACTAATCCATAAACTGCTTAAATATCTATCAAGAGGCTTTTTAATTGACAGGGTTTTTAAATTGTTTAACTTTTACAATTTATAGAGTTTCCTTCCATGCTCTAAAAGTTGGTTTTTTAACGTTAGATCCATCGCCAGACCCATTTAGAAGTAACTACCTAGGGTCGATACTAAGGAATAATTTTTATGTGATTGCATTTTGGTGTAATCTCTGTGATGTCCTGTTGTTAGCCTAAATGCGAATCTCTTATCAGTGAGCCGATTAGAGGTTTGCTCAAAAAAACGTACCGAACAAGTTTACATTGAAACGAAACATGTTTCGTTGGCAATACATGCGTATTTTTGTTAATTCTTAAAAACGGCACTCTCATTTTCATTTTCTTTATGTATTGAAATACGTTTGATTTAAGCGCGATTTACATGATGAAAAAATGTTGTCCCAGCAAAATATTTGCTGTGTGTTTACAGCTGCACACAATATAAATTTTTTCGCATTAGTTGAATAGAGAAAAATATAAACTGCCATAAATAATATTTGTTGCCATAAAATATACACGGGTCGATTATATTTTATAGCAGTATTTATATTTTATGGCAGCATTTGCTCAAAAAAAAGACAAAAACGCACAGCAAAATTTTTGCACGATTGTATTCTTTTCTTGTCATACACACGAAAATCTTAATATGCCAAACTCTTCTTTTTTTGCTGCCCAACATTTTTTCATCATGTAAATCGCGCTTTATTTTCATAATGAACGTTATAGGAATGGAAATAAACGGAATGGATACAAAGAGCCGAATGGCGAAGGGCAGAATGTCGAAGGACCGCATGTGTGGAAGAGTCAATGTCGATGGGCCAAATGTCGAAGGGCCGAATGTGTCGAAGGGCCGAATGTGTCGAAGGGTCAATGTCGATGGGCCGAATGTCGAAGGGCCGAAGGTGTCGAAAGGCCGAATGTATCAAAGAGCCGAATGTCGAAGGGCCGAATGGGTATTCTTTTGTTTTTAGAAATATAATTTTTTAAATTTGTTGTTTTATGGAATATTTTGTAAATTTATTTTTATTAAACATAAATGAATTTCTTATGAATTTATGTATTTTACTATTTTTCTTCTTTGGATATTCATGAAATTCCACGTATCCAGTCAGCGATACATTTCGGTGAAGGCAAATTTTTATCACGCGCCACCAGAGATATTCAGCCTTATGTATCAGCATTCTGATAATAGGTATATGGTACAAAAAATAAAAAAATAATTAAATTAAATAAAAAAATAAAAAAAAAATATATTGCTAAATCAAAAAAAAATCGGCCCTTCAACACATTCGGCTCTTCGACATTCGGTCCTTCGACATTCGTCCCTTCAACATTCGGCCCTTCAACACATTCGGCCCTTCGACATTGGCCCTTCGACATTCGACTCTTTGATATCATACTAAATAAACTGGTAAATAAAAGTAGTGTTTTGTCAAATAGTTAGCGTTCTTCCCTTTTTGTCTTTTGTTAAAAATTCCTCATTGGTAGCAGTTCCTCTGAAAGTCAATTACAGCTTCTTGGACAGTGCTGTTTAGTCGAGCAATAATTTTTAGTTTTCTAAAGGCGATTAATACTACTTTTGTTCTTCTGTTGATCTGTTGGCGACGTGAATTTTGATGTATTTATGTTAAGTGCAAAATCGACAAACGCTATTTATAAAATATCTGTCGTAGGTTGGTCGTATACTATTACGTTGTTTTCGTACTCCTGCTCGTACGCCCCATTTGATACTGGTTCTATTAGCTCAACAACCAGTTTGTACCCGCCTTATATTCACATATTGAACGATTTCGCATTTTACAACTAAGTATTATTTACCGCAACTGTAGGTTTCGGTTTACGCGACATCTGGAATTTCATCGTCAATTTGTTTTCGTATTATGAAATTACTATATGTGATTTTATTATGATTCAATATATTATTGATGTTGAAACGTCTAATCGAAAATCTTACGAGAAACACAATTCACGTCATTGAAATACCAAAAAACTACAATATGTATCTAAGATCGTCGGGCAGATACGTCTCATAATTTTTTTGCAAGACAGAAACATACAAAAAATCTATTCGAATGTGAGATGAATTTCAGATACGTACCAAACAAATTTTTCTTTGCATCTCTCTATAATATACAAACGAGTGTTATGTATGTTTGTGTGTGTGTTAGGATATTTATCTGGTTTGATTATTTTTGCTGATATTTCATTATTTTCCTAAAAAAAAAAAAAAAAAAAAATGTTAAATGACGAGAACAGATGAATAAACACCAGCAAAAAATCTATACCAGTAAGCTCATTTGTATCCAGTCGTTTATTTTATTCTCCCCATCCATAAACAGTTCGTGCTTCTGATGCTGGATCTGCATAGGCGAAATATATATACTATATATTGATTGTATGTGCGATGTGAAAGGTTAAATCTTTTTCGTGTTTAAGCTTATTAATTACATAGTTAATGTATATTTTGTTGAGCTTTGTGAAAACATAACACTAAAATGAGGAAAATTTATTTTGATGGGAAATTGAATTTACAGATAGACAATAAAAACTTATACAAGATTACATGAACTTTCAACTTGCGATACGATGTATAAAGATATAGATGTATAGCAACAGCGGGATAAGGATAGTTGATAACGAGATTTTTATCAAGATTATGTTGTAACGAGTATACAATTTCCCAAGCAACTGTACTCTAGGTCGCAGTGAAGTTAAATATAATTATTTTAAATGTACTTCGCCCACTCCCGGGCACCATTCAACAAAAATGAACAGAAACACAATTTCCTAATTTCCTATTCTATTTTTCGTTTTCGTTTTCAAATTTGATATTTTTGTACATTTTTCCAATTTCTCTTTTTGTACATTTCCTATGTTATTATTTTACTGTTTCACCATTAAAAATTCATTTTCCATTTTCTTTAATATTTCTATTTTATTAATTTAAAATTATACTCATTTGTTTCGTATTCTAATCTTAGAATCGTAACAATTTCGAAAACTTACTTTACTTTTGGTCGATATAGAAAAATGATTAGAAAAACTTTTTGTAGAATTTGAAAATGTTAAAATATTTTGTTGTTGCTATGATTATTGTGATTGTATTAGTTTTTGATAACTTTTTGGGAAATAAAAAAAGTTCGATCGGAAAATTAAAATGAAAATGTATCTCTTTAATACTCTGTGTATAACAATGGCTTTTGTTTTATGGAAATAAATAAATCATTATTGGTTTCCGAAAACTTTGTGCCTTACCAAAAAAATTAGAATTTGCAGTATATAAAACGGATTTTCATAATATTGTGATAATTTATTTTGGAAAGTTTGTAGAATTTAGATAATAAATCATATCACGATTCACCAACATTTTTATATTTTCGATATGGTGTACGTATATAAAATACGGGATGATAAGAAAAGGTTTGAACACCCCCAAAAACATCAACCGAAATTTTTATTACGAAATTCGTTAATTATGATTCTAAAATTTAATAAAAAATTTAAAAGATACTTGTATAAATATAATAAAAACACATAAAATAATAATAATAATAATAAATAAATAAGCATTAAAACCAAAAGCAACGAATTTCGACAAAAAATGAGAAAACTATAAAAATAAATATAAATATTATGCTAATTTAATGTTTCCCATGAATATAATTTATTTAAAATTTAAATAAAATGTATTTGATATACAGAACAGAATAACATGTAGCAATGGAATCTGCTGCTTGGTACGGTTTACAAAAATTCGATATGCATCTAATATAATATTAATAGAAAAAATGGTATTTTGATACAGAGCTTAATGGGTACGGTAAAAAGACAAACGCACGATGGGAGCTTCAAGTCAATGACCGTTTTATTTTCTTACAAATATGTGTTTTACGTTTGGTGTACTGATAACAGCTGAGAAATATTATTCGTTTCGTGAATCTATAAATACCAAAACCATAAATATGAGGTAAAATCTTATACTGTAACAGCGACTATTTTGTACAGTTGCCGACAAAAATTATTTCCGTATTTTCGGTTAAAATTTGATGTTCATTACTCGATTGGGCAGTGGTCATGCCACGATGTAGTCAAATTTATTCGATAACTACGTACCAATAGTTGGGTAAATCGTTTACAACTAGAAAATATTTCCCGATTAATTTGCTATCTATAGAGTTTTTTGAAAAATTTACTTTAAATTGACTTGAGTTTTTTTTAATAAATGCCGGGCTTTTATCTGGGAAACTGCGTAAGATTGAAAAATATAATTTATAATGAAAATTGTTCTGTGCAGAGAAGGGCCTGAGTAAGGCCCGAGTCGTAGACTCTATGGTCATAACAATTATTTCCCTTCCTTATGTGTATTCTTTTTTATTCGGTCTATGGTAGTGGTGTATTTTGTTTGACTACAGTGCCACCTGTTCTCGAGCATTTGGTACTTTCAGTACTAATATTTTTCTTTTTTTCTGTCGCACTGTGAATGCTTCTTTGTTTGTTGGTTCCCATTTTTCTCAATACAATGGTGTCGCATGAGCGTCGTATAAATGTAGGAAGGAGACCAATGTACACCGGGTGTGCGTGTTTTAACGGCCAATTTGTGTGCCATTTTACATTGGTGTCATTTTATTAACGGATGCTGCAAATATTGTTTTGCACTATATATAACGGCGGACGCTGACGTGCCGCCATGTGGGTTTTTGTTGGCCAGTTGGGGCCAGTCGTATTATTGGGAGTTCATCGGCGGTTGGGCCGCATTGGCGGAGCAAGCGGGTATTGGCACAATCAAGCCACAACGGTCCAGGTATAATATAACCTGTGGCATGATGGCTACAAGGCCGCAACAGGGTGTCCAAAACCGCAGGTGCAACTTATAATTTTTATTTTTATTTTAATTTTTCTGATCTTTTTGTTGATTTAAAGTAAGTTAAATTTAAAGTTAATTTTCCAATTTTTTATTTTTTTCTCTTTTCCCCATTTTCATTGGCTAATTTATTCAATTTCTATTTTTTTATATTTCTTTCATATTTTCACATTTTTTTTTTTTTATAATATATTGATGTAATCGAGTGCCATAGCGTTTGCTGGGACCATATTTGTTGCATATTAGTCTCGCTACTAAAAATTATTTACCTTCGGCGACCTTGTTTCGATTAGATTTTATTGTAAACAGTTTTAGTTTAACTTATTTCATTCGGTTTCTGTTTTTTTGCCTTTCACTTTTGCTTTTTGATTTGTTGAATAGAAAGTAAGGATTATTACTCTTTCGCTTCGTTTTTTTTCGATGCAACAAATAAAGATGAATAAAATAAAGTACTAAATTTTTATACGGCTCGGTATGATGGGAGGGGAAACTAAATTCTGTGTTGGATACAACCGGTTATAATTATTTCACAATGTTTCTCAAGTTTCGTCAGACAAATTTCGGCGGAAATCCGCTTTTTTTTATTTTATATTTGCGTTTTATTTTTTATTAGTTTCTGCAAACACGGTGGAGGCCAGGAGCATCGCAAGCCTCAAACTTCCATGACCCAAGCATTTCTCCCTGAAATCTAGCCGGCAAAATCACCGTGTGAGGCCTCTGCAAGCTTAAGTTGAAATCTGCGGGTTGGCTGCCAAACCATTTAAATGCGCTAGTAATACGCCTTGAGCAAAAGTATTGAGCACCTTATACATTTCGGGCGTACACGTTAAGTATAGCAAAAAACAACCCCTATTGTTTTTTGATTATTTTTTCGACATCTAAAAAGGGTTAAAAATAATGACTCACGCGGCAGGGTGTGCAATAAAATTTCTTTTTTCTTATTTTGTATCTATTCATAAGTTCGCTACTTTCGCTCATTGTTTACACATTCAGTGATCTAGTGAGCTTTCGGTGTTTTGATTTGTTAAATTAAGTGATATTAGGTGTATTTCATTGGGAAATAAAATAATCTTGGCCATTTTTGAATTTAGCTATGTATGGTTATGAATTTGTCGTACCAAACAGAAATTATTCATCATAGTTGGCTGTTTTTTCTGGTAGTAATTGTAACTTGAATTCGATTTATTTAATTTTTTTTTTAAATTTACATAAATTAAATGCGAATTTAGTTACTACTGATTAAAAGGCCCACTATGATGAATAATTTTTTTTTGTTATAAACAAACACAGCTAACATCAGAACTGGCCTCAATTACTTTATTTTCCAATGAAATACAGCTATTATTGAAATATTCCGAAACAAATAGAGTTAAGCTAGAACATAGTGTGCAGATACAGGTTCTACTTAGGCAAAGGAAATCACAAGTAGAGATTCTAAAACTGTGAAATGTTCACGCCGATCTGTGCAATATACTATTGAGCGATACTCCGCTATTGGATCAAACAGTAATATTTACAGAACCGGGCGTTAATTGATTATCACATACCGTGAGGACCGCAAGTTAGTAAGCAAAGCTTCAAAAAATAGAAAAAAAACTTCTTCAAACCTCGCTGCTAAGCTGTCAGTAGAAGGCGTCAGAAACGCATTAAGCCCAGGAAGAAATCATTAGTTTCCGAAAAAACAAGAAGGCATTGCCATTAAACAATATGATTTTAAAATAAAATTCATTGATACTAATATTTAGTTTTCCAAAGTCTCTACATTTTTTTATTTCTGATTTTTGGTAAACCTGTGGTACTATTCTGGTTTTCCCTGGAAATAGAGAATTGGGAAAAATATATTCATATCATTTTTATCTAAATTATATTTTTCTGGCCTATACTGTTGGAATTAGTTTGGTGTAAATATTTTCGAAACAAAGTTGATTCCACAAAATTTTTATAGGAAAAAATAATTCCCAATATATCTTTGTTTCAAAAATATTTACACCCAACTACTTCAAACAGTAGGCCAGAAAAATATAATTTAGACAAAAATGCTATGAAAATATGAATCCCTATTCCCAGGGAAAACCAGAATAGTGCCACTGGTATGCCTTTTGTGCGTCGCCGATACAAACATGAATGGCGTTAAATTCCAGCTGGATAACGCGCCATGTCATAAATCTGCCCGCACAAACAAATGGTTTGGAAAAAATAGCATTGAGGTTCTTTCCAGTCCCCGGACTTGAACCCCATAGAACATTTATGAAGTTTATTAAAACGCAGAGTCAGGTATCACACAATTAATAAGAAAGAAGACCTAAAACGTTGTCTCCACCAAGAATGGAGCGCCATACGTCTTGCAGAATGTAAAAAACTTGTTCTCTATCCCAAAGAATTTCTGCCGTAATTAAGCCAAAGGGTGGACCCACAAAATATTAATTTTATATTAATAAATAGTAATGTGAACCTAAAAAAATTGTTTCAATTTATTTCAAATTGACACTCCCAAAAAATTGTTTGATATCATGGGTGCTCAATACTTTTGGCCAAGGCTGTATAATATACTAAATTCGAATAAACCGATTAAACCATTGAATGTACGTACACATGTAGATTGAACTTGCTACAAATTCTGTCATACCTAATATTGTGGGAAACAGAAAATGGCCGCAAAAATTAAATAAATATTAATGTTATATGTATTATGCTCAAAAATTTTTAATCCCGGTTTAATTAAAACCAAATTAGAGTTTTTGAGTCAGGTCGGCCAAATTTGCCTTTGAGTATACATATATTTAGATGTTACTGGGTCCTATCTAATAAAAACCATGTTTGTTTTGCTCAAATTTGGGCGTTTATAGACAAACTGCAATTGGAACGTACGGTCTTCTGAATGTTTTCTGGAAGCTCCGTTAAACCAGCATGCTAAGTGTCGTATGTAGTAAGGTGCAACAGGATTCTATCTAATAGAAAAGCACTTTGTTTTGTTTAAATTGGGGGTTTAGGATGTTTAGGACTGCCTAATGTGCTTTGGAGTACTACAAATCGAAAGTACAATTTTCTTAATATTTTCAGGAATATTTTTTATACTAAAAAGAAACTTACGATTTCATAGAAATTTAATAATAATTTTTGTATAATTTTAGTAGGTTATGGCAATATAATTTTAGTATATTTTTTAAATTTAAACAAAAATTATACTTGAGATAGAATATAATGAAAATATTCGATTCATTGTGATTGTGACTGCCGATGTATGCGTATTATAATTTTATATCATTTTTCCATGTGGTTGTTTGTATTCACGGACATGCCTACGTCATCAGTTCCTCTCCATTGATTATTTCATGCTGTTGTTATTTCTAGTATTTTCAGTCAATTTTCAATCAGTGTAGTGAATAGTTGATCCGATAACATCGTTGCCTAATTAGAATAATAATTGCTTAAATTTTGGACTCCGTCTGGACTCGAACCGGCGACTTTTGCGATAATAACACTTAGCACTGTACATCTTAACCACTGCACCACCAAAGCAATAACTATGTAGAGTTTAATTCCTAACAATATAAATCAGTATATTTAAATTCACAATTAAACTTAAAATATACTGAATTTGGTTTATTTCATTTGCTACAAACTACACCAGCACACCAACATATAAAAAACCGCAAAATACGATTACAACTAAATACATTTTTTCAGCATGACAGTATTGATGCGCATCAGTGTTGCCAGTTCGTGGGAAATTTTCCTTTTTGCGGGAAATTCATCTCTCGTACGGGATGAAAAGTGATGATTAAAAAAAATTATTTTTCTAAAATGTGTAATACAATTTTCGATTCCAATAATTCGCTTAAAATAATTTTTTAAATTTATGTTTAATTTTGACTTAATTTAAATATTTGTATATACAAAATTCATACTTAAACTTGTATATCATTTCTGAAATGTATAATTTAAGTAGTATTTTGGTCTAGAAATCTATTAAGCTTTAACCAATTTAAAGTATATTTTGTATTTAAATTAATCATATATACAAAAATAAAATGATTTTGGTATTCCTCGGTATAATTTTTTGGTATAAATATTTGATTTTTTTCTACTAGGGATCTCCTATAAACAAAGAACAGAACTCTAGTAGTATGTAGGAGGTCTAGTAGCATCCCAATATATACGTCACTTAGCATGCTAGTTTCTAGGGGATTTACGGGAAAACTCAGAAAACGGTACATTTGATTTGTTGTACTCCGAGGCAAATTTGGTTGTAATAAACACCCTAATGGGCTAGTTATATAGCCGAAAACGAAACGGACTGAAATGAAACGAAACGAAAGACGAAAGAGATATGGTTATATAGACGAATTGTTGAAACGGTTTTGACATTTTCATATTTGTTTTTAATTTTATATTATTTGAAGTTTACTTCTCGTGTGTATGAAAACTGACGTGGAAAATCCATTTTATGTTTGGCAAACTAAATAGAAATATTCAAAATATGTAAATTTATACAAAATATAAAATATTTTGACAATTTGGCATAAGTGCTACTAAGGATAACAAAAAAAAACATAACCGATAGTATATAACCGCAAAGACGAAACGAAAGCAGATTGAATTGAATCAACTTATCCGTTCGTTTCTTCTATATAATTGGTTTAGTATGTTTTCATGTATTCAATTCTTTCGTTTCGTTTCGCTCCGTTTCGTTTTCGGCTATATAACTAGCCAATAAACCTTCAATTTAAACAAAACAGTCGTGTTTTTCTATTAGGACCTAGTAGCATTTCAAAATTCCTGAGAAATTCATAAAAATTAAAATTTTTGTGAGAAAATATTTTTATACTTATGCTTACATTCATCCTATCAATTTTTTTTTGTACAAATACTAAATTTTCAACATAATTACACAAATTGAAAAGCTCCTAAGGAAGCTGGTATATCCAGTAAACCGATTTCTGATGTGTCCCGATAAAGCGGAGTCGATTATGTATCGATTTTCTCATAATCGAGATACTTTTCAAAATATTTGCAAAAACCGAAAAAATGGATGGCAATTGTTCCGGTAGATTGGTTTTGGATCTCGAAAAGAAAAAAAGAAAAAGCTTTAGTATGATGAAATTACATTCCGATCTGGGCTGTATAGGTATCGAATTTGTCTACCTATATTTAAGAATTTTTTGAAAAAAACTGAAAAGCTCCTATCAAAGGAAGATGCCACTTTTGGCAGACGGATTTCGGCCAAAATGAACTTTTACTATACGTAAAAAACGTAAATGAAAACGATTTTAAATTAGATTTCTAATTTTTGTTTAAAATTTTACCAAAAATGACGAGTGAAAGTTTGGAATGGAAAAAACGTTATTTCACCAAAATTCGGCATCACTTCAGTAAAGGCGGATTAATTATTCGGAATGATACTTCATACTTAAGCTTTTTTCAAAAATTAGGATATCTTTGCAAAATTGACGGACATTTGTATATCTGAAGTGGCAGCATTTTTGATTATAAAGACTATTTTTACCAATACTCCAGATTCTCTCTTTCGAAATCGAGTGTAGTGAATTCGAGATCTATGGTTATGAACAAACATAGGCTGCGGGCCAATAGTCGGATACATCGTTTACTATGGTAAAAATTGGATTTAGAACAGATTTTTCGATCAGTTTGCCATAGAGTTTTTGAAAAATAAATGAATTTACCGAAAAATTTACTTAAAATTGGCTTTTACCCGACTATTGGCCCGCAGCCATAGTAAAAAATTTGGGTGTTGACCACAACTAGGAAAACAAAAACTGCAGAAACTAGGAAAACAAAAGACACCATCAAAACCTGAAACACAAAAGCCAGGTAAACCGAAGCCTACAAAAAAACTTGGTTTAGTAGTGGATAGTGATGAAATTCGAGTAGATTCAATGGAACTAAGTAAACCAAACCCTCCTTCCAAGCCCGATTTTGGGAAGGGCAGTGATGAGTGGCCACATTTTCCTGGTAGTAGCCAGAAGCCGAAGCCAACGGCCAGACCTGAGTCAGATAGTTACGAATGGCCTCCATTTGCTGGAGGTTCACACAAACCAAGTAAACCGAAGCCACCGGCTAAGCCTGGATCTAATAAGGAGAGTGACGAGTGGCCGGAATTTTCTGGCACTTCACAAAAGCCAGATAAACCAAAGCCCGAATCATCAGACGAATGGTCCGAATTTTCTGGTGGTGTGCAGAAACCAGGAAAACAAGAGTCACCACCAAAAACTGATGCACAAAATCCAGGTAAACCGAAGCCTTCGAAAAAACCTGGTTTAGTAGTGGAAAGTGATGAAATACAAGCAGATTCAATGGAACTAAGTAAAACAAAGCCTCCGTCCAAGCCCGATTCCGGGAAGGGCAGTGATGAGTGGCGACATTTTCCTGGTAGTAGCAAGAAGCCGAAGCCAACGGCCAAACCTGAGTCAGATAGTTACGAACCCGATTCGGGTTGGATTATCAGCTTATAATATTTGACAGGTTTGCTAGATGACCAAAGGTGTGCCGGATTTAAGATATAAAAGTCTGCATCTACTGCGATAGCGAAAACATTCGTTGCGCCATACCATCGCCAATCCCAAGGCAGAGCTGATGGTCCGATGCAGCACCAATAACTGCGGAGTGAACATATACCATTTATATTATAAAGAATCCGCATCACCGTATCGGAAGAATTTAATTGTACCAGATGAGTTTTTCATTCTTCTTCGATTACACCGGTCAGTTGCTTTCTGATAATCATCAAATAAATAATAAGATTTACTACTCGTTGTCTTTATTACACATGCGGTTTTAGTGCGAGAGTGATTTTTAAAGTTTTTCCGAAGGAGGGTTTATGATCTGCTTCCTTCATGGTCAGACGGAAATTTAGTTGTGACAGGTTTTGTGCTTTAAAAAACTAGTAGTCGACGGTGAATATAGACATATTTACCTGTTGAACACCACGTTGGACGAAACTAAATTACATCTCATTTAGAATTCCATGAACAGCATTATCCAAGTCTACAAAGATTTTGCTTAGCACAAACAATATCTGCGTTGCTTTCGTAAATCCCGTTTACCTTAACTTTTGAATCTGAAAGCAACAACTTTTGGTTTAATTTTTTTAATGTATTTCAATTTTTAAATTTATTGATATTTATTTTATTTTTTTTAGCCGCCTAAACCTAAAAACTTTTTGGCTTACAATAAAGCCAATTCGGCTTTATACAATACAACTGTTGTTGTAATGTGTTTCGGCTTTGCGAAAGCAACGCACCTAATATTTGTTCTAAAGTAGTTTTGGTTTACATACGAATTTGTATTCTAAGCTTTAATGACATTCTGAAAATTGTCTATGTTAACAATTTACACAGGAAAAATGAAACCATAAAACAGCCTCTCAATTTTGAGAATATCATTTCTTGTGAAATATTATGTTCGGTTACAATATTCAAATTTCGCGCAGAGAAAATATATTTGATTTTTGGAAGAAAAAAAATGGCAAACCAGATACAAAATAGAAAATCCTCAGTAAAATTAATTTCAGTTCATTTACCACCCATTGAGGCCATGTTTTATTTACTTGTCTATGATGTACATTCAAACATAATTAAATGCAATCAACAAACCGAAACCACCGTGCACATAAAATTATTACTGTTATTTTTCAACCCACACACGAAACGTATCCCATATAAATTCTATCGATTTGGAAAAACGGGTTAAAATTAACATAAATTTAATTCCTCCGTTGAGAGTACTCGTACCTTATACACGAACAAAGCAAAAAAAAAATGGTTTTAGTTCAACCTCATTTAGATTTTCGGTGAAATGATTTTTCATCATTACACCAGGTATTAAACATAAACCAAACATGTCATGTGTAGTTTACCAAAATGTGACACGTGGTATTAGTGGAAATTATTATTATTGTTTGTATTAATCTATTTTCATGCCGTGCCGTGCAGACGTGTGAATTGTACAAAAAAAAATATTTTACCGTTTTTTTTAAAACTTCCAAATCAAATTTAAATTACGAATGTTTACTTTTTAAAAAGAATCGCGGTTTGGTTTGGATTTCGTTACGGAATTAAATAAAAATTAGAAAATTCCCACGAGATTAAAATATTACGACTTTTATTTTATTTTTTAGGAATTTTCATTTTATGATTTTCCTTTACAATTTTTTTTTTTTTTAATTTTATCACCCAAATGAGAATATAATGGAAAAACATGATATGTGTTTGGATAAGCCGGAAAATGGATTACATTTTCATTTTTATAATGTATAGCATGTAAAAAAAATTTTGTTTTGTCATTTATACACACAACGCAGTAAATTTACTTATTTATGAAAGGAAAATAAAACTGACGAGATTACAAACGTTATCATGTGAATGTTTACTTCTGTTAAAAGAAGAAAACAAATATTTTTTCGACTGTTGACAGATGTAAATACTGGAAAATTTTGCATTTTTGTTTTATTTTAGGGCGCTTTTTAAAATTTTCTAGCCCATTTGTATAAATGAATGAAAAAACAATTGATTATTATATTATAGTATGAAAAGCTTATAGTAAAACAACAGTAGTTTTCGACATCAAACGTTAGATGTCTCAATAAGTACTGAATACTCTTTTTGAAAATTTAATCTTTAAATTTATTTGAATCTTTTACTTCTATATCGTTTTTTATAAATGCTTAACTTTTCCATATCATTGCAAAAATTGAGAAAGCTCACTTGGAAGCTGCCACTTCCGGTACACAAATTTCCACGAAATTTCACAAGGATCTACCAGTTAATGGAAAAAGTACTTACGTATGATTGATTTAATTCCAAATAGTCAACCGCCTGGACTGTAGATATGCCAAATTTTGGTGAAATAAAGCTTTTTTTTATCAATACTCGTCATTTTCGGTAAAATGAAAATCGTCCAAAAATCAATGAGATCACAAATTTAAGGAAAAAGCTTACGTATGATACAATGAAAGTAAGCCAAAATTTTATAACTGAAAGATGGTTGATTCTTAATCCGAACATAAAGTTTGGTGAGGATGCCACTATGACCATTTGATAGGTCATAATGTTAGTAAACTTCGGCCCAATTGTAAAAAAATCCTGATGGGGATATAGGGATGCAATTAGGCAAAATCTTGTTAAGTCAATATATTGAAAATGTTTTGAAAGGCCTGGCGTTCCAGATTAACATGCTTTATCAGCGATGTCACTATGGTAATTTAATAGACCATAATGTCGACCAATTTTGGCAAAAATTCTGATGGCGATATAAGGGTGGAATTAAGAAAATGCTTGCTAATTCAGTATAGATTATAATAGATCCCAAAAGCTTATCAATTGAGAAATTTGATGATAAAAAATTCGAATCGCATAAGTCGTTCTTGAGATATAATCGGTAAAGACATCCATCTATCCAGATATCCAGAGTGACATGCAAACTTTTTACTTCGGCCTATAAGAACAAGTTGTTGAACTCCTGATGAAAATAGTGAAAAATAGCCCTGGTTCAAAACCACCTTTCTCAAAAATCTGAAAGTCCTTAATCCCACAAAAAAAAATGTTTGGATGATTAGATGGGCATCTGCCCAACGATATCTCAGTTTATTCGATTATTTTTAGCTTAATTTTCAATTCGGTGAATTGAAAAGCTTTTGGTATTTCTACCTTAAGGAAGAGTTGTACCTACCGTAGTAAATCACCCAGAAAAACCACCCAATACTAGTGTAGTATATCGGTTGAAACGATGACACCCCGTTACACCAACCCACAACGTTCCTTCAGCGCACGTTAGATCAATTGATTTTCAAGTAATGTGCATCTTTAGGCCTGCGTCACGTTATAAAGAACACGTTCAAGTATAAATTCACCGCAAAGAGCTATTCACTGCTATTATATAACACAGGGTAGTAATGTATCGATCGTTGTCCACAATCGGAAACGGAACTGTAAAATCGTTATGTTTATATTGTGTACCATTAATATGAATTCTTAGGGTAATAGTGAACTTTTTATTTTTGGTGGCCCTATCTTCATATATTTATTACAATGTACACCATGGTCTTTGGCCGCAGATGAGAAGCACTTTTCTCTCGTTTTTTTTTATTTAGTTCCCCAACTTTGCCAATTTGACAAATTCAGATGTGGGGTCATAAAAAAAAATAAAAAATCGCGTAAAATAAAATCGTAATTTCTCCCTAAATTAATAAAAAAATTCAACTTTCTGTGTTGTAAAAAAAAAAAAAAAAATGCTGAGTTTCAAACACTTAAAAGTTGAAACATTAAGAAAAAAAATTTAAAAGTGCTGAACTGCACTTGCTGCGAATCGAATATTCGAGTTAAAAAGGGATATTTCTCTTTTGAGAACGATAGAACAAAAAGTAAATATATCGCAATCTCAGCCATCAATTGCGTCATCAACACGATACGTATCAACATGATTGCGAACTCTCAGTTAAGTTCATTTGAACCACCACCACACACACACACACACACAAGTTTCGTCACAACCGGTTGAGTTTGTGACGTCACCACACTTTTCGTCTTCTACCACTCCTACGCAACAAATTGATTTAAGTTTACCCACTCAGCAGTTTGTAAATGATAATACAACATCGGTCAAACAACATCGGTCAATGCGAACATGATCAATCAATTAAATCAAGGTTGTAGGGCAACAACGAGCGTTGCATACACGCGTTATATCACGAATACCAATAGTTGGGTCATCCATAAAGCATTTTCTAGCGACGCCAGAACAACAATTTGTGCCGAATGTTGTGTCGGTTGCGGTTGCTATTCCATATAACCGACCTGGATCGCAGCCCGTTTATAGTTTCCCGTGTGGATTAACATATCAACCGATGCCAACCAACGATTTTAATCCAAATACGATCCAAACGGGTTGCCATACGTTTATCATAGAAATCCGTTCAGTAAAGCGAAGGACGTTATGTCGGTCAATCCTTCCGGAATTTAACCCGTCAACGTCATTGTCAATGAAATCGGTGAAATTTATTCAGAAAATTGACAGTTTGAAGAATGTATATTGCTGGGACGACCGAGTTGTGGTTTTTGCGGTTCAATCGAAGCTTTTAGGACCTGCAAAATATTGGATGGACAGCGTTCAAGAAGTATTTGGTTTCCCGTGCGTGACGAATGTGGCAGACGTTCATAAATGATGGAAACAAAACGCAAATTTCACGAAACACCCGAAGCCGGATTGACTCTTTGTCTGGATAAGTGTAAATTTCTTGTAAACGAAATCACATTTTTTGGGGCACGGAAACAGTGAAAAAGGAATGATCCCTGGAGAAGGTAAAGTTCTTACCGCCAAGAATTTTTTGCAGCCGTCGACAGTCAGCGAAGTCCGACGATATTCGGGTTTTTTTTTGCGGATTTTTTTGAAATTTTATTAAGAATTATTCGTTAATTTCGAAGCCGCTCACCAATTTGCTACGGAAGTCCGACGATAAAAATTTTAATTGTCGAAAACCGCAGCAACAGGCCTTTTGAAGTTAATCGAGCTTCAACAACCCGTGTCTCACACTTTACGATTTCACTGCTCAACACGAACAACACACCGACGCTTCTAGTATTGGTCTCGCTGGAGTCCTATTGGGACTAATCGGTGGACGGAAATACATAGAATCCGGTTATATATTACAGTCGTCATTGCACAAACGTTGAGCAAAAGTACCACAGCTGTGAATTAGAGGTTCTCGCCGTCGTGGAATGTCTTGATCGATTCCGAGTACATCTTCTTGGAAAACAATTTCGCCTCGTCACTGATTGTTCTGCCATCGCACAAATAAAAGGGAAAACGGAGATGGTACCGAGAATCGCAAGATGGTGGATGCAACTACACGAATATGGTTTTGAGACACAATTCACGGTCTTTATGACTGGCTTTTTACCATGCAACTCCAGGACGAAAATTTGAAGAGAATCATTGCAGTGTCTAAAATTTTGAACGACCCTACCGCCTATTTTGAGCTCTCGAATCGTGTCACCAGTGATAGAGGTACGTCTTTTACATCTAACGCCTTCGATACATATTGTGAGTGTAACAAAATTCAGTAACTTAGAATGGCAGTTCGAACTCCTCTCGGGAATGGACAATTGGAAAGAGCAAACCAGACGATTTTGTCTTTCATTTGTACCTCCGTCGAGAATGTTAAAGATTTGGAAGAAACACTTCGAGAATTACAATGGACCTTTAATTCGCAAAAGAACTCAACGACAGGATTCTGTCCAAATGAACTCGTGTTTGATTTTAAGTTAAAGGACATCAAACACAACAGCTTGGTTGCCACTTTGAATGAAGATCGCAAATGTAAGCCTCAGAATGCAACATACTACTGTGAGCAAAAAATAGTAAGACTTTTTAATTTAAATTTCGCGCGGAAAACCATTCGTCGAAATATTTTTTTTCTACGTTGGTATGACTGTCAGTGACATTTGTGCTAAATGTTACATCAAAATAATCATTAGTGTTTAGTATATACGCTTTCTTTCTAAAGTACAAAAAGTGCATTCAGCGATTTTTACGTAATGAGTGAAATTATTCAACAAAGAAGTTCCATTAAATTTTGTGTGCGGAATCAATTTTGTGGTACCGAAACGTTCAGAATGTTGCAAAAGGCCTTCGGTGATAATTGTATGTCGCGAGCAAGTGTTTTTGTGTGGTACAAATGGTTCAAAGAGGGTCGAGAACGTGTCGGCGACGAACCACGTCTAGGACGGCCATCAACATCAACTGATTATCAACACGTTAATAAAATCATGGAATTGGTGCTCGAGAATCGACGAATAACAGTCAGAGACCTTACTGGCATCGTTGAAATATCGGAAGGATCAGTGAAAACCCTTGGTTTTTGCAGCACGATAATACACCGTATCGTTCCGCAACCACCGTATTTGCCTGATTTAGCTCCGTGTGACTTCTGGCTATTCAGCAAACTCAAACGACCGCTCCGGGGAAACCGGATTGAGTCAATTGAAGACATTAATTAAACGTGAATCGATACGCGCATTAGTGGCTATTCCGGAAATTAACTTTAACAAACTTTAACTGTTTCGAGGATTGGAAAAAACATTGGCACAAGTGTATTGAGGGCGGGGGATATCACTTTGAGGGGGACAAAATGGATTTGGAGAAATAAATAATGAACAAAGTCTTACGTTTTTTTGCCCACAGTAGTATATGAAAAAAGAGAACAAGCTCTACAGAATATTATGAAAGAAAGAGAAAAGTGGAAAAAAAGATTCGACCGACACCATTCCGAAACAAAGAAGTACATGACATTTAATCGTAATCGAAAATGAAAAGCCCTCAATCACGAAAGTTAGATCCGAAATTCTGTAGACCTTACGTAGTGTCAAAAGTTCTTGGAAACGACCGCTATTTGGTGAAGGACAACAAGGGAATGCAAATTAAATCTCGAAAATTTAGTTCAATTTACTCATCCGACAAAATGAAATCCCTTTGCCAATTGGACACACCCATGACAGTCAAGTTCGTTCTTAGTTTGTTTATTGCCAATCTTCTTTTATTCCTAATTCATAGAATTCGAAGGCTTTTGTCATTTCTATCTCAAAAGGATCGGGTACCTGCCATAGAAAATCGTCCAAAATACTACCCAATATCACGATATTGCACTACATGTTACTGATATACAAGTGTAGTATATCGTTTGAAAGGTTAAGATAAGACAACAATTTCGATACAATTTTAGTTCCTAAATCCACCATTTTGGCGCTAGTGCCAAAGTGTTACTTTATAATAGAATATGTATATACTTCACATATATCGTTGAAAAGGTTTTGAAGAATTCCGTACATTTTTTTGAACACCTTAGTACTCGAAACTATCGTTGCGGCGCTGGAAACGATTACAACTTTTATTATTCGCATATAATCATGTGGCATATCATTTCGAACAAAGGCCTTACAAAACGTTCAAAACTACTGTTGTAGCGCTCGAAGCAGTTACAATTTATCTTGTTCCCATATCAAATCATTTGAAAAGTCTAAGAAAAAGAAACAATTTTGTTATTAACGCCTTATTTGACAAATCCACCTTTTTGGCTCTGATACCTAATTATGAATAAGTATGTATGTAACTATACTTATTCCACAAAAACTTTTGATCCAGCTTTTGAGAAAAACCGTTATAGCTGAACGCTATACGCTCAACGATAACGGCGTTTTTCACCTTTCTCAACAAAATTCCTTTGCTAGGACTGCTTCAAGGAAATTATTTTGCAAATGGAAACAAGGCATGCCGGTTCCTGGGAAGATGCTGTAGCAAGCGATGCGTTAGGCCGGGTATTCACCATCGAGTGAGTATTATTTTCTGAGAATGTTGCTTCATACTGCTCGAGGACCAACATCTTTCATGGCTTTGAGGACTCTTGATGGCGAAGTTTGTGAAACATTCAGAGAAGCATTCCAAATGCTGGGTTTACTCGACTACGACCGACACTGGGAGATGACACTTTCTGAAGCAGCTTTAACGTGTTTGCCAGTGCAAATTAGAAACCTCTTCGCCATTATGTTCACACAATGCAAACCCATCAAATCAGAATAGCCTTTGGAAAAAATATACGGAGAGCATGAGCGAAGATATACTTCTTGATGCCCGTAGGAACCACACTGATCCGAACTTGAACTTTTTCCACAAATATTTAATGAGGAATTAATTCTTTAAGGAGACAAGTGCGCATGGCGATGAACGGTAAGATATTGCTACAGCTCGGAGTGCAAGCACCAGAGAGAAGTGACTCCAACATTCTTCACAGAAAAGTCATGAAGGAGCGCAATTAAAATGATTTTTTGCCAAAAAATGGTTACTGTCTGTTTTCTTGTCGTTGTTGATTCGATTGTCGTTCAGTCTTTACCTACCTATCTCCCAGCGTATGCAAATTTTCAAAATTACTCATTACACACTGAATGGTTGACATACTCTGCACATGATTGACACCAAGAGATTACGTATTCTTCTCCACGTATTCACAAATGCACAAATAATTAAATGAAACGGTTTAAAAATTTTAACACGATGTTGCGGCGTGTCAAATGTGAACTGAACAAAATGTTATTCAAACCAAAATTGCGGCCAAACAAAATCGACCAGGAACTTAAAAAGTACCCGCTATATGTATCCGTGTGTAAGTAATCCTATTTATGCAAAGCATAATTTCAATAATTTGTATTCGTTCTTGGAGTTGGATTCAAACAAAAGGCTTCTCTACAAAAACAAAATAAATTGCGTATAAGATTGAATAAAAGGAACGAAAGGAGACTGAAAAAAATTTAAACAATTTTAAATTACAATTTAAATGTTCATTTCACGGTTTTTTAACTGTGAAAAAATTATAATTTTTTATATAAACAAGGATATAACATCGGGAGATAGTATACGGCTCTTCCCAATTGTAAATTATGTATCAAGGATATGTTATGTATAAAACATACTTTTATGTTGTATGCATAGACATTTCGATTTTAATCTCCACTATGAACGATTGTTATAAAAACGGAAGGAACTTATTGACACAGTTGTAATTTCCAAATTTCTCGATTCGTTTTACTCATCTCGTATACAAGTTTATCTTTAAATATCAACTCAAGTGGATGAAATAACAAAATCAAGCAAAGTCATATTTATTGTATACAGATTTTCAATAAATTTTCAATTGTTGAAAACACAAAATGAAAAATCGAAATATATAAAATTTATATTTGGTGTACAATAAAAACAGTTTCCTTTGTAGATCTAAAGTAAAGTGTAGATGCTGCTGTACCATATAAAATAATGTTATTTTGTTTATGTACACTATATAAACTGACTTCAAACCCCAAACAAGAAACAGAAATTTCCAGAATCGAAGCCTTTTCTATTTCACGTATTTTTTTTTTATTTATCGCTATATAAATTTAACAGTCCTACAGTAAATTTTAGT
Organism: Nephrotoma appendiculata; assembly: GCA_947310385.1. Taxonomy (NCBI): domain Eukaryota; kingdom Metazoa; phylum Arthropoda; class Insecta; order Diptera; family Tipulidae; genus Nephrotoma; species Nephrotoma appendiculata. The sequence continues at coordinate 14,501,090 of OX371224.1, read as the reverse complement.
TCTTGTTATACTCGTATAATAAATAAAATTGAAGTGATATTGGAACGTACATTTGATTGTACAAATACCAAAAAAAACCCATATTCGGTTTTTTACGATTTGCGATACTGAGACGCTTTGAAAGATTTGTGGTTCAATATTGGGCGGCCGATTTAACTATTTTCATATAATGATTGAGTTATGCCGAAGGCGTTCAAATTTAATCGATTGGATTTAATGCTTTAAGTATAATCATTATATATCGTTTCTATGATCTGGAAAATATTTGTGATATAATACTTACGAAGGAATATAATATATCATGTCGCTTTTAATTTACAGTCCATATCGTTAGATTTGTATACACACAAATCGAAGATGTAGAACGAGAGACGGAAAAATCAATTTAAGATAATTTCCCAAGATAATTTTCGTGAATATATATATATATATGTATACCAAAATAAAATCTCGTAGCCGACCAAAAATTCGATTAACTCCTAAATTCATAATACACATAGTGCGTATATATAGATAGATCCACACATTTACACCACAACCAAGTGGTTTAAAAAAATATAAAATTCAAAGCCAACAAAATGGTGAACGTAATCAATCTCTAAGGCTTGAAATACAATTAATATATTTTTTTTATTTCGAATAAACCGAACCCAAAATATCAATAATTCAGTTCAAAGTAAAATATATGATATCCATAAAATATATTTGTATGTAAATCCATAATCTAGATACTGAAGAAGAAAGATTTCTAATATATCATCTCAAGTATATAAGAAATCAATAGCACACCCACTTTTCAGTTTTCACAAATCTTACAAACAACACACATACTCACATACATACATACCCACACGTATTTGAATTCGTTAAATATCCAGCACTATAGGTAGCAGAGTAGTGGAAATGAAAAGCTCATAAAATGAAATCAGATTTAAACTTGCTTTTCCATTTTGTCAAGTACAAAAGATAATAGAATTTCCAATTCAATTTTTTCCATCTGTAATTGAACAATATAGTGAAAAATTATGATTACTTTTTTACGAGTCTGTCTGCGTATTTTCACACCGCATACCCACTAGAAAATATGCTCGAACCAAAAACAAAAAAAAATTTCCTATCCAAAGTTATCCGTTATAGAGGTTTTTGCTGTGTTTCGTATTCAACCAACTTTGCACTTTGAAATAATATGACAATTTAATTGGAATGAAACTAATAAACTTACATTGATCGTGGATTTGACAAAAGGTGGTTGAGTTTAGCACAAATTTCTTCACTTACCTGGAAATATAAAACAAAAAAAATGTTAAAAATTGTTAGTGGAATAAAAGTGTCATAAACATGATGGCATATTTAAGTATTAATTTGATGAATATAATAATTAACGTATTTATATCAAAATTATTGTGACGTGCAAAATTTAATTTTATACCTGCAGTTTAAAATGTTTGTTTATCGTACGAGAGAGAAAGTTTGAGAAAGCACTGGCAAACATGAGTGCGGAAAACAAATATTTATTTGTCTGGTGCATAAAACGCTGTAACATAATTCGATCTAATTCTGTTACTGACCTATCCCAGTAATACAAATTTCCTACTAGCATAACCTCGAAGACAATATCTTCAACTATTTCTAAGTGATGTGAGTTTATTTACTTAAAGGTAACATTTAATTCATTCACATTAGAATATTTTATGTGCCGCCTTTTTAGCACTCCATCTAAAGGTTTTGACAAAAATGATGATTGAATTCGTTTGGTCATCGTTAGGTCAGGATTGGTCAATACATTTTGGCGTTTGATCACCAAATGGATCCAATGGATCAGTTTTTTTTTTGCGAAAAACAAAATCAAAATTATGTTCCTAATGCTGCACCAGCACTTGTAGCACAATCCCATGACAATGGTATTGGAATTTTTTACAAATTAATTGCAATATATCGACATAGATCAACCCCCAAAAAACTACCCTTGGGTAGTAGGGTGCAATTCTTCAAAACCCATATTTTTGGTTAAACCATGCTTTTGGCATGTCAGTTAATATTTCTTCTGAATATTTCTTCTTCTTATTTTTTGTCACACCACGCTTTCTGCATTTCTGTGAATTTTTGATGCATATAGTGCTGGGAAAGTACTGGAATATTTTTACAATAAAATGGCATAATTTAACTTATAGAAAACTACCCCAAATGGGAGGAACCGTTTAAAATTATTGTATCGTAGTTGTTGATACATACAGTTTTTACTAAATAAAATACAATATATGAGAATAGTTCAATAATTGCTAAAAACTGCTCCTAAAAAGTGCAGCTTTTTAAAACAATATTTCTCTGTATAGGTAATACAGCTCAAATAGATACCCATGGATCTATTACAACAGGCGTAGGTGTGCCCACAAAAATCGATCATTTTGCATTGAATTAAATTCTTATGCAAGAAATAGGTATCCCTGAATTCCCACACCCATACAAACCGATTATACTGCATCGAAATTTATTCCTGTGCAAGAAATAGGTACCAATGAATTTATTACAACACCCCACACCCACAAAAATCGATCCAAAAGTATCAACCTTCATTCCTATGCAGGAAATAGGAACCCAAGAATTTATTATAAAAGCCCACACCCACAAAAGTCGATCAAAATGTATCGAATTACCATCCTATGCAAGAAATAGGTACCAATGAATTTATTACAACAACCCACAACCACAAAATTCGATCAAAAAGTATCGAACTTCATTCCAATGCAAGAAATAGGAACCAATGAATTTAATACAACAGGCCACTCCCACAAACATCGATCAAAATGTAATGAACTTCGTTCCTATTTCTTGCTTATGAATGAAGTTCTATGCTTTTTGATCGATTTTTGTGGGTGTGGACTGTTGTAATAAATTCTTGGGTTCCTATTTCTTGCTTAAGAATGAAGTTCGATACTTTTTGATCGATTTTTGTAGTTGTGAGCTGTTGTAATAAATTCATTGGTATCTATTTCTTGCATAGGAAAGAAGTTCTATGCTTTATGATCGTTTTTGTGGGTGTGAGCTGTTGTAATAAATTCTTGGGTTCCTATTTCTTGCATAGGAATAAAGTTCTATGCTTTTTGATCGATTTTTGTGGGTGTGTACTGTTGTAATACATTCTTGGGTTCCTATTTCTTGCATAGGAATGAAGTTCCATACTTTTGATCGATTTTTATGGGTATGGACTGTTGTAATAAATCCATGGGTACCATCCTGTTATACCATCCTGAGATATGCCAATATGTTGTAGTTAATTTTTAAAAAATTACAATACCACTCCCAGTACGGCATAAGAAATACTAACTGAAATGCCGAAGCATGGTTTAACAAAAAAATAGGTTTTTAAGAATTGCAACCCTTAGGGGAATTTTTTTGGGGGTTGAACTATGCCGATATGTTGTTAATTACAACATTGTAAAAAGTTCCAGTACCACTCCCACTACGATACAATAAATATTAACAAAAATACGAAAAGTGTGGTGTAGCTTTGTCTAATGCCAGCTCACACACGAATTGCAGGATAACGGGACCTGTAAACAATTTTCTAACTGTGTAACAAATGTGTAATTAATGTGTTAAAAATTTCAGTACCATTTTCATTGGATTTTGCTACAAGGTGCAGCATTAGGGTCATATCAAAATTGTATTAATTCAATAAAATCAGGTTCGTCGCTTATTTGGGAATTTCATTTTACAAAATTATTTGGACGAGTGTTCAAACGATGGTTGACTTACGAAACGATTTATTGCGAAAAATCGTTAAAAACTCATAATTTCTCCACTGGAAACTTGACCAATACCATCGTGTGAAAATGGTGAGTTTAAACGAATTTTCGCAATAAATCATTATGTTGGAATGACCAAATGAAGCGAAAAAAGAACGAACAAAGTGAATTGATTATATCTTATGTCTTCCAGATGACAGTACTTTGGAAAAAGAAATATTTTTATCGAAATATGTTATATTCCTATCGGATTTTTTTATTAATTTTGTAAAATGAAGCGACGAACCTGATTTTATTGAATTAAAACAATTTTGATCTTGTTTTTTTGAAATAAAAACTGACCCATTTGAAATTTTTTTTTTTTATATATGTGTAGCATATAGATAAACGACAATGACCGATGCAGCAAATTGAAAATTTCCCCACTCAAATAATCAAGAAAAGGTATTTTTTTGGAAATCGTGATTTTTTCTGAGCTTGTGTTTGGTAGGTCAGAGGGTGTTTGGTTAAACTGACCTTTGGTCATTTTGTATTTCGTGAAGTAGTGCAATTTGTTTTTGTGAAGAAGTCAGTTTGTTTATAGTGAGTAAATTTTAGTTTTTAGTGGTGTAATTATTTTATTTTATTTTCGTTTTGTTTGTGTAAATTGTGACAAATACTGTTTTATTTTGGAATAAAAACCTTTTCGTGTTACGTTAAAAAGCAAATTCTAAAATAACACTTTGGACTTGATTATTTATTGGTTTGACCCATTAAATAACTAAGAAGCGGAAGGTATGATTAACTACTAAATAACGATAGTGGGCTGACTCTGACTGCTAGTGGAAGGAAACTTGTTACGATTCCATGGGCATAACATTGTTTTCTTTCTTTTCGACTTTTTCAGTTTTAGTTTCATGGTAATAGCGTATGATGCCTTTTATTGACGGCATTGCCATCTGTTCTATGACATTGTTGCTAAAGTGGTTCGTTTCTTGGAAATTATCCGCTTTATTCACACGTAGTGTTGTATGAATTTATAATGATTATGAGAGCGAGACTAATATGCACCTTGTGCGTATGTGCAACTAGTAAGATATAGAGGAGTATTTTTTGCGTGTTTCTCCTTTTTATATATGAAATTGAGGCGCGGTGTGAAAAAGTGCAAGTGACGTGCACGAAAAGCAAGAAAAAAAATGTTCTTCTATATATTTGGTCCGAGAAATGGCTGGCAAGGACGCCGCATCATGGCAGAGAGACCTATATTAGATACAATTTTTTTTGTTTTTAGCTTAATTTTTTTTTATTGGTCAATTTATTTTTCACTTTTAATCTCATATTTTTCTAATTTTCAAGTTTCACTTTTCAAATTTGCAATCCTTAATTTTTATTTAAATTTTTTTTTGTAATCGGGCTCAAAATCATTGATTTGCGGCGGACATATTTTTTGTTATTATTTTATTTCATTTTTTTCTCTTCGCTTCTGCCCATTACTATTATTACCCTTTACTGTTAGATTAATTTCTTAGTAGACAAAATTTTTGTGTAAAAATTAAAAATAATAATGAAACGCACGGCCTATGATTACAGTTTATTTCTTTACTCTCCGGTCGGTGTATTTCTTTCCATGAGTATTTCATCATTTGGTCAGATTTTTTTTTCATTTGTGTTTTTGTAAATAAGTGTTAGAATTAAATTTATTTTCGAGTTGGAAAGGGTTTATCATTTCTTGTCGGTTCCACATTTGCAGGCTGGGCATGTCACTTCCCGTCATCCCCTTGGCAGGACATCCACAGGGTCGGAGTGAGGAGTTCAGCATAAGTGTCGTCCATTCGGGGACGACCGTAAAATCCACTCGGTCTCCCAGTGACACTCCAGTTGTTTCGAGCTGTCGAAGTGTGTATTGTGCGAGATTCGCTAGAGATCTCTCCGGGTGAAGAGAGACCTGGTCTGTAGAAGGGACTTCCTTACCCTCTTATGGTGCTTCGTTGTAGCTGGGCATCGGCCTTTCGGGGTCGATGGATCATTCGGGGGAGGGGGGGGGGGTTCTTTTTTTCAGGTATTCAGGGTTATCATTAAATTTTTCTTGTTCCTCAAGTTTCATTCGAAAAATTCTGGTGTCCCTAATTTAATTTCTGTTTTTTTTTCTTTAATTTATTTTTTAATTTTATTTCTGTTTATTCTGAGCACGCAAGCCTCTATTTTCCCATAACCCATGCAATTATCCTGAGATCTAGCCGGCAAAATATCCCTGTGAATGAGGCCTCTGCGTGCTTAGTTAAAAACTACGGGTTAGCTTCGAGCCATCCGTAACAAACTATTGACGCTAAGCGGCTCTTTTCCTTTCTGCTGACCTCGGTGGCATGCCACTTATACTGGTGATAATTATAACCTGCAACTATGCCCATTCTCAAATAACTTTTTTGGTTCTTTTAAACCAAATTTTTTTGCAGCAAACTAGGCTGCTATCCAAGCACCTCTAAGCCCATGACCGCATCCTTGAAACGACTGAGCGTCGAGAAAAAATGTTCCGTGAGGTGCTAGCGGATAGTGGCATTTCTGTGAAACTGGATTGGCTTTAGCGGTAGTCTCTGAGTTTAGAGACGTATTTTAAATGCAACGGCTTAAAATAGTAATAAAATCAATGCTAGAATGAAGATAATGTAATGTAAAACATGCTCTCAATTTCGCAATGTTGTTTTATATTACAATACTGCGTGAGACAATGTTACGACACCGGCATTCACTTTGAAGTTTCATTCGCATGGGTCTTAATATTCTGTTCTATGTTTTTCTTCACACCCTATTGTATTTATTACATAAACGTCGAATAATTTGAGAGCGAGACCAACTTGTACTACAGTTGTACAGTTTGTAATGTGAAAAAAAATTGTGTTTTGGATTTCTATTAATGAAGTCTAGTTTTAAATTTAGTAAAAAAAAATTAGTATTGAATTTTTATAAAGAGAACATATAGTAATTTTAAATTATATTAATTGTGATTTTACAACTAATTTAAGATAATATTTTTTTTTGAAAACATTAAGTCATATACAATAATAAAGTGTTTTCTAAATTTTGTTGGTTGTTGTTGTGCTGCGATTTTATGAATAACTAGTAGAAGCGGACAATTGAAATTGTCCGACAAGCGCTCGATAAAATAGAAAAAATGCAACAGACGGACGGACAGAGATGTAAAACCTCTGAAACAAATAAGGTGCTAATACAACAAATTAGCCCAATAGAATCTTAAGCAAATCAAAAAAAAATTACAGAAACTAGTTTTGAAATAACACTCTTTTTATTATAGATAAAAGTATGCCTAGAATAATAATTGAAAATTTAAAAAAAAAGTAGATAGCCGCATCTGTGTGACCTCTATTTTTAGAAAAAGTTGAATAACTCGAAAACTACTTGACCTAGATTTCCCAAATTATAAATGTGACCTTTTTAGAGTAGTATCTATCTGTGTGCAAATTTCGAGCTCTCTGGTATGTATAGTTTTTGCTGTGATAGTGCCAACAGACAGACGGCCTAAGTCTTTGTATAAGCTTGCTCGCAAGAGCGAGCGCTAAAAATTACAAAATATAAAGTTGAGTTCTGCTTTTTTAAGTAAAGTGGTCGATTTAGACAAATTAAAAGCCGAGTTTTTTTGTGAATTGAAAAAGTTCAGTTTCTGACATTCGAGATTTTTAGCGTAGCTACGGTTGGTGTGCCGCAATTATAATGGGTGCCGTCTAATATCTACGGGCACCGAATGTGCGACGGGTACCGTATTTCACAGTGTGCCTTAAGTGGCTTAACATAATTTTATATTGAAAAGTGGCTCAAAGAACAGGTGGATCATCGGCCATTTGCATTTACGGTTTTGGGAGGACTACACCCAACCAGTTTGTTTGCGCCACTTGCTTGTTGAAGCCTCATCATTTTTTTCTATGGTTTTGGCGAAAGACGCACAACGTTATATCTTACGGTTTTTTCGTCGATCCAATGCCCAACAATACGGGTAATATTATTTCTATCAAAGGTGGGAATACGCCCAAACCTTACAGGTGGCCAACCGGCATTCAGAAGGGTCTCCTCAGCAGACTGGGTACTTGTCACTCGGGGAGATTCGGTCGTCTCTGCGATGGGCGCACCAAGTTATTATTAAATTTATTACATTAATCAAATTTCTTTCGATGAATTCTGGGGTGTTTAATTTAATTTCAGTTTTGATTTTTTGTTTTACTTTTGTTTATTCTGTTACACGGTGTAGGTCAGGAGCTAGCTCCCTCCAAAACCCTGAGATCTAGTAGGCAAAATTACCGCGAGAGAGGCCTCTGCGTGCTTAGTTAAATCAGCGGAATGGTTTAGAACCATCCAGGGACGCCTGACAGCATGCCTCGCAGTCCCGGCAAAATCGGGCGGATGGTCTCCGCTAAATTATTATTATTATTACATTTAAATTAAGCGTAATATGAATGTTTATCTATTAAATTGTTAATTTTAACAATCTATATTTAAGATACGAATAAAATAATCTGATTCACACAATTCTGGTCCCTTATAACGATTTACATAAAATATTGAAAGTTTTAATGATTGGTTGTAAAAGTAAAAGTATCCAGTAGTTATTCCCAATTGAGAGTGGCTCGAGTTGGAACCAGCGTTCACGCAAACAGCAGAGTTGAGGTTTTGTTAAGAAACTCGCAAATCGACAAACTATAAAGTGTTGCACCCGTAGGTCAGGCTTCAGCTGGCTGAAAAATACGACTCCACAGTGAACCGAGAATTCTCGTTGTAGCGCTAGATAATCTCTTACTCCACAAACGCCAATTACTTATTTTACCCCCACCCAAATTACTCCTTCCAAGCTACACCAGAACTGGAGAAATACCCAACGAAACATCGAGTACTCCCTTCCTCCCTCCTATTCCGAGTATATTGAATACATAAAAATCCCATTTCTCGTAGCATCACTCTCATTCCCTAAAAATATTTCATCCAACACTCATCCAATTCTGACCCCATACAAAAAGAATAAAACGAGCGAAGACCTGCGTACATGGACCAAGAAAATATAGAAAACAACAAAAAATATCCAACAAATTCTTGCGCGCTATCCGAATAAGGAAACTCCAACTTATTCGTGCATCCCGACTCCTCCACCCACAAAACAATCACGCACACATGTGCCAAGATGAATTTCATTCATTTACGCTCACCAAAAATCATAAAAATATAATATCAACTATCAATACACAGCCAAAAAAATGTATTTGTACATGAGCCTGAATGGCATACCCACCGAGGAGAACAACAACCAAAAAATGAAAGGTCTATGAAAAATTATTTACTACACGAATTTTAAAAAACGTTCTCTCAGTGTATCAAAATTTTAGCAGATCAGAATAGTTTTAATTGTTGGCCTTAAAAGTTGCTTAATTTACAAAATCAATGATTATCGTATCTATATATTATTAAGCCTACGGTTATTTCTAGGCTAAAAATAGGCTAAGTAAATGCTCTATTCAAAACGATGGGCTTCATTCCTTCTAAAGCTACCAGAACCCATATCAAAAAAATATTTGAAAACAATTGCGAAATTAAAGGCTAATTTTAGCCTAATTAAATGCCTTATAAACATTTTTTGGTCCGTCCATTCTAGAAAAATCATTACGCTTTCCCACTTAATCAATTAAATTAATTGATTTCAAGTTTGGTCAAGAACGAGTTTTTTTATGAGGCATTTGATTATTCTACAATGAGCTTACAATTATTTGTATATCATTATAGATCTTGTTTTGCTTTCAAATTTCGGTTTCGTCTGATTTTCGATTTGGGCTCTGCTAGTTTTGAAGAGGAAAAGACTAATGATTTTTCTAGAATGAAGGGGCCAAAAAAAATTTTATGAAGCATTTATTTAGCCTAAAATTAGTATTTAATTTTGTTATCGATTATAAATAATTTTTTGATATACCTGTGGTTCTGCTAGCTTTTTCTAAAACTGGCCAAACCGATCGTTTTAGTAGGAAGAGAAGGAACCCAAGCATTTAATTATACTATTTTTAGCCCATAACTATCCGTATAGTATCTCATAATGTTCTGCTGGATGGATTCTGCTGGCTTTAGGGACGCCATAATTACCGCTTTTAGTGCAATTTTATGAAATTACGGTTCGTTTATGCAAAATTCTTGAATTAGTTACTTTAAAAACTACATTTACCGTTAAATAACATTACCTTGGAGTTCATGACCTACCTATATAAACATAAAGAAACGCAAACTTTGAAATTATTTACTGTTTATGTTTATGTGTACGAATTATAATTGCTTCCGCCTCACAATATTTGTTATGCTGCCTTCGCTTTAAATAGAGCGCGTTTTATGTTCTATCCCCATTCACCCACCCATATACATATTTCTTTTGTTGCGTATACCACTATAATAGGCACAGGTAGTCAGGTACGGGTACAAATAAAAAGAAACTGTGGAAAATCAAGAAAACGAGTATATAGTAGTACGAGAGTACATACACTTAATACTAACTGGATTTTTATTTATTTTATTATTATTTGAAAGCAAAACACAGATATTATTTCCTTCTATATATACATATAAAACTGTAGTGAAGACAACGGTAACAAAATGTAGATGGGAAATTATCAACAGGACTCGGAAAATATTTAAACGAGAAATAAAAAATACGGTTGTTCTAGAATAGGATAAAGTTTAGTGGAAAGTTGTTTTTTTATTGGGAAAATGAGACTTGTGTTTTCCTTATGTACTGTGTATTCACTTTAAACTGGGTATAGAAATTCCATTTTTTTCCTATTTGTTGCTGTTGTTGTGTGAATGGTGTTTTTTGAATTGGGATAATTTCCCACAGGCAAAACAACTAAAAAAAATGTTCTAAGCTTTTTTTGTGCCTCTAAAGTTACGTATGCTTATGTTTACTTTTTTGTTGAAGATGGCTGAAGATTTTTTATGATTTTTTTTTGTGTACTTTCGCTTTAGGTAAAATTTGTAGATAGATACGGTGAAAATGGAGGACGGATTTGTGGTATATTTTACAATTAGTTGAATTGGCGAAGAAAGCAGTACTTGGCCGATGAAAAGGTGTGTGTGTACGTATGCTGGTTTCCACTTTATTAAATTACCCAATCCTGCAATATTATAATTCTCAAGTTCATTTTGGATATACCAAAAACACTTTCATTTATTATACAATTCCATGTTATTTCCATATATGTACTGAGTACAAATGAAAACATCTGGAACATATTTGGATTTGATTCCAAATAAAAATCAAATCAAATAGAATGTATGTTATGTATATTCGGGAGTGTGTATGACGGGAACCTTATTGTTTTTTTTTATATACCTACAGACATAAACTGAAAAGAGCGCAATGGTAATGATATTGGAAAATTCTTATTTTTCCCTTTTATTTTCTATTTACATACGAACACACATTTATACAACAAAGTTTTAAAAAGTAATTTGTTTAATGTCAGCAAGTTCGCATATGAATTCAAAATGTATATTTTCATATATGTATGTAAGATACCAATATATGACGATTGATTTCATATGACACAATTGTTCTGTTTTTTATACATACCCAATATCGAGATGTAACCAAGACTCGATATAATACCGTGATTTGAATATATTTGAAAATTATTCAATTCGATAATAAAGATAAATTATCTAGACATTTCCCTTTTTTATTTAGTTATGAATATTATACCAACTGTACATATAGTATAGAGAGATATTGGAAAATATCCAAATGCAAAAATGTCTTGAGATATCAGATCAATAAACTATTTATTAATAAAATCGAGCTAAACCGAAAAAAGGGTTATCGACTTAAATCTGATTAAACTTTCTATCTTCATATCGTACACAAAACAACAACAAGAACCATTCTCAGTTTTACATAGTTTTTTTCATTTCAATTTCAATTTTCAAATTTGAATTGAATTTGATTCAAATAATTTTATTAAATTTCATGAATTTACCTCTATGCCATTTAATATTATTTTTATACCTTTCTCCGAATAGTATATACAGAAAATTTTATTTGTCCGACATTTTTATAATATAAACATGGATATATGATAATAAAATATCGACAGAATTGAAATAATATCATTTTTTGTTCTACATGTTTTCATTAATTTGAATAATAAAAATTAGAAAATATTTTTCACATGACTGCATTTACATGTACATATAGGTATTACGTACATCTGGCTCTTCGACAAATTGTAAAACCTAGAAATGTGTTATCGTACTAATTTTATCAAATTATTAATTTATCAGAGAATTATTGTGTTATAAATAATCTTGATCATATTATATTGCCAAAATATTAACATTCCCTCAAAATAAAATGTAGGCTTCCTAATGCGATACGAAATTTTTTTTTTCTACCTAATAGAGAACTGTTTGTAGATCTGACGGCAAAAAAATTAACCCGATTGGGTCTTTTTTGTATGTTAATTTTTATTTTCATAAAGTATGCCGTGCTAAAATTTCATGTACAAAAAGACCCAATCAGCTTATTTTTAATGCGCCAGATGTCACTACCCCGGACATTTATAGTTCTCAATAGCTACTATACCAAAATTGAAATCATACATAAAATAGCGCACATAACTCTAATCATAGATTATTGCCCCCGCTCAACTAGGTAATTTCCTCCCTTGAGTGACAATCTCCTACTTTACTCACTTGATCCTGTTCGATAGCAACGCATCAACGAAGACCATTAAGTAACAACAACAACAACACCACATAATCCAAATTCGTTGACATGAAAAATTTCCACTATAACAAAATGATTCCAATATTAGTTCACTTTCCCAGCAAAGGGATCCATCCCACAATCGGTCTCCATCAAAATGTAAAAGTAAAGTAAAATCATTTCAATTATGATAATTAATTTTGCAATAAAAGCTCACTATTACAATTCTGTTTCATAAAATTTGTTTTGTTTATATAAATTCTGATAGATAAAATAAAAATTGAGTAAAGAATGTATTAGATTAAGCGATAATTACTAGGAAAAATTGTACTAAATATTAGACCAATTCGAGCAAAAATAAGTTTATATATGAAAAACTAGATGTCACTTTCCTACGAATGTAAATTTTGTTAACAAATTAAAATTGTAAGAAACAAAATTTTTGTAAGAGAACATCCGCGAACATGCACACCACAAATTAAGAAAATACAAAAAAAAAATATATTTAACAAAAAATAAAAATAAAATCAAAACTATGTAAGTTGCTGCACGCATTTATTGAGTTTAGTTTTCTTGTGGAATTGTGGTGCGTGAAACGAAATAAAATTACAGTCCACTCAAGCCACACAGAATCGACGAGGATTTTGTGTTGAAAGTTCCGGTCCGAAATTGTCTGCGACTGGTCAGCGAGATCATCGCACAGATCCTATAGCGTATATTAATTTATTATAAACTTTATAATAAATATTTATTTTATTTAATTAATTTCATTCAATTAAATTTATATTTATTTAATTACAATTTTTATTTAATAATTTAAATTAATTTAATTTTAATTTAATAAGCAAAATTCTGCGGCTGGTTTGGAATTCGTTCGAATTAATTTAAAATTATTATTAAAATAAATTTGTTCGATTTGCTTCGCTTGTATTCTTCGTGTTGCTTTTTCGTTTTTGTTTTAGAATACTCATCGTATTGTTCTCGTTCTATGCGTCCACACGGGCTAAATTGATACCGGTATCAAACTTCGTTTCTTTCGATACCGGTATCAAACTTCGTTTTTCCCCTTTACCTATAAAACCGGGAAAGAAACAAAGTTTGATACCGGTATCATGATATTCCGTGTGGCCGTATATAGGTAGTCTTCATTGATTGGTCATTTTTTTAAACGATCCTTCGGTAGTATGAGTGGGTCCGGCTCACAGAGAACCTTCCAAAATAATACTCGATCGTTAACAGAATTGAAAGATTAGTTCTTTACTCAGAGGCTTCAACGGCGGTGTCATCTTGCCAGCTAATGCTCAGTGGAAATGGGGTGGGTTTTGTTGAAGCGTAAGTAATCGTGCTTTACGGCCAAAAGAAGGGATAAAAAAAAATTTGGGGAATAAAACGGAATAGGAGACTAGATTAGGCACTGATAGGAATATACTCGACATCACTTACCCTCACATCTCATCATATCCTCCAAAAATAATTTACAGGTTATCTCATGATTTTATATTTCACTACACTTCACTATGATCACATACGAGAGAGAAAGAAACGAACCATGAAAAAAATGGAAACATAATGTAATTGATTTTATTTAATAAATGAACTCAAAATTTATGTATAAGAATAAACAAATCAAATCTATATGTATATTGTAAAAAAAATAATATAAATTAAAAATTTAGTTTGTTAGTACTTAAATCGAGAAAAAAAAACTTTAAATTTAGCAAACCATTTTCAAGGCGGAACTTAATTATCAATAAAATGGTGATCATAATTACCACAACAAGAAATGAATTTAAAATAAAATTATTGAAAATAATTTGCTAAATGAAATGAAATTACCGATTTTATATAAAATTAAAAAAATTATGAAAACTACGAATAAATTTGTAAATTAATCAAATGAATATTTAACAGCAATTATAATTATACCAAAAAAATATTTTTTTTTTAATCCAGTTGATATCAAAATGGCCATTATACAAGTTGAATCAACGAATTTGCAAATTCATGTTTTAATCCATCATAGTGCGATGAATAAACTACGGTTTATGTCGGCCGTAATATGTTTTTTCTGCAAAATATAACGTTTGCAACAATATTTTAACGGCGAAAATGCCCACTTTCTTCACAGATTAATTCACGTTTAATTAGTCCTTAAATATTAATAATTATAATATTATTTTAAATACAAAATGAAATTGTTTGTACACACAAGTTTAAGCTTAAAGCCGATAACTATCTTATTTATCGAACTAGGGTACTGTATCACTCATATCACTCATGCTAGTTAATATTGTTTTTTTTCACTAAGCGAAGTTCATACACTACAAATAATTTGGCCACTTAAAAATATATATATTGAATGTTCGGTACGCGGATCGTATATTTACCGCATCACAAAAATCAACACTAATTTGCAACCCGATCGCGCGTGGCTTTTTGATTTTTCATAGCACTAGTTTTAAATACATAAATTTAATATTATACGGATTATATAATTAGATTATGATTTATTTAATTTTAGTTTTATAATTTATTATTTATTATATAGTTTTAAGATGTATACTAATATACTTTATATAATTTAATATAATTTAAATTTAAACGTTATCTTAGCTTAACTAGTTTATTCTTAAGCTACAAGATATTTCTCTCAACACTTCAAACAAACAAATCCCCGCGTCGTATCAGAATTTCTATTTTATACCATTGCACAACCCCGTTAGAATATCATTTCTCTCTCATTTGTGACAAGTGCTCGAAATAAAACAAATGCACTTTTACATAAACCTTCAAAACGATCAATGCGAAATTAAAAATCTGTGCTGGGACCTTATTAACAAATTGTAGCGAAAGAAATTCGTTACCAATCGTGGGGACGACCTGCCCCTGAGATGAGTCTTAACCGGGCCTACGAACTGGTACAAGAAACAGGAATAGTAGTTATGTCGTTTTAAAAATAAAGATAAATTGAGACGAAGCAAGGGAAATTAAGTTTTAATACTTTTAAATGATAAATACCCATAGATCGATCATTTACATCATTAAGTTCACATGATACCTTCCCAATTAACTGGGACACAGTTCCTTTAATAAATTCTGGGGGCTAGTTTTGCAGCAAAATTTTCGCCAGCTTTACTTTGGGAAAAATTGCGAACGAACACCGTTTGCCCCACGCTTATGTTTGGCAATCGACTGCGAAGGTCATACAGGGTTTTCATTTATGGTAAGCATGGCGCAAGTGGTACTCCACCTCCCGATATACTTGCTGCAAGGTTTCAGGTTTTTCAGTGATTTGCAGACAATTTCCAGTCAATTATGTCCTTTAAAATTTTATAAAGCGATCCATGCAAAACAGCATGCTGCCCGAATATAACAAAATGAGGTGAAAATCCCGTCGAATCGTGCACAGAATTTCTTAAAGCGTGCGTAATAGCGGCTAATTGTTACACCCATATCTTTGATCCGTTTTTATGTACGATCTCAGAGCTGCCAATAGAGTACGATTCACTCGATCTGACGCGTTGGATTGGGGAGCATATTTGGCGGTGAATAAGTGCTTAACACCATAATGTTTACACACATTCCCTAAAAGTTTCGAATCAAACTGCCGCCCATTGTCAGTTATAATTTCCTCTGGGACCCCGAACATTAGAAACACTTGGGTTTCAAGAAACCTCACCACCTCTTTCGCTGTAGCTTGGCGGACGGCTTTAGTTAGGACAAATTTAGAAAAATGATCCAGGACAATCAAAATGTACGTATTTCCACTTTGGGTTCGTGGGTAAGAACCCAAAAAATCCAAATATAGCCGTTGCCAGGGCCTAGAGGTAACGGGAAGAGTGGCTAAAGGAGGTCGAGTACACTGATTTGAAGATTTATTCGTTTTACACACCTCACATGACGATCCAAATGATTTAACGTCATTAGACAAGGTGGGCAAATAAAAATATCGCTTTAGGATTTAGTTGTTTTCCTGATACCTATATGAGCTAACGAAGGTGGGTTGTGAGATGACTCAATTATATGTGCTCGAAGTTCTTCGGGAACTACAAGCTTCTAACAAGGAATGTCATTTCCGGAATCGTCAGCGAGATGAGGTTTTAAATTGATATAAACTTTTCCATCCACAGTTTTAAGAGCGCTACACACGATCCAATTTGGTCGGACGGTTGGACCGGTTTGGTTGGAAATCGGATCGTGTGTATGCAAGTTGGCCCGATAAAATCAAGTTGGATGTGTTGGATGGAAATTCCATCCGACCGTCCAACCAACCAACCAAATCGGATGGTGTGTATCGTTGTTGGACAATTTCATTTAATTTGTGTGTTAAATTTCGAGCAAGAAACAACAAACACGAGTTTATTTTTTTTAATTCATTGGTTGGGTGATTGAAGATTTTGGAAAATAATGACAATGCCACACAAAGTAAAATTAAATTTAAACCTAATGGTCAAAATTGGATAGTAAATCGGGTGGCAAGTTGGGTTGTCTGTAGACAACATCGATTTAGTAACCGGCGGTCGGGGCCGACCAAATTGGATCGTGTGTAGCGCTCTTTAGTATTGTTTTGACGAGCGTTGTTCTCCAAGGTCAGAATAAGAGCAGTGTATTTGTCAGATTTAAAAGTAACGGAATCGAGATCAATATTGAGCGGTTGGTCTGATAAAGAAAATTCGTCCATATAAATTCTTGACAATGCGTCGGGTACGCAATTCTGTGAACCTTTCCGATATTCGATTGAAAAATCATACCCCTGGGGTTTCAAGCTCCAGTGAGCTAGTCGTCCTGTAAGGCCTTTAGTAGACATTAGCCATGTAAGGCTCGAGTGATCAGTAATAACCGTGAAGGGCAGTCCTTCGATATAGGCGCGAAATTTATGAATTGCTATTAATGCTGCCAAACACTCCAGCTCGGTCACACTATAGTTTCTTTAAGGTGCTATTAGTTTATGGGACAAATATGCTATGGGCCTATCGTGGAACTAGCATCGCATTGTAGATAAAAACGTTGTGTAAAATCAGGGGTTGCCAAAACCGGAGTACTAATCAAGGCGGATTTTAACGCATTGAAAGTCATCTGTGAATCTCGTGTCCATCGAAACTTCGATCCTTTTTTTAAATGATCGGTCAGAGGTCTACAAATGTATGAGTAATCTCGAATAAAACGACGGTACCACCCCGTTATACCCAAATATCTCCTCAATTCTCTAACCGTGTTAGGAACTGGGAACTCCGCAATGGCTCTCACTTTATCGGGATTAGGTCTTAATCCCCTCACCAACCACATGACCAAGGTATTCGATTTCTTATAGTAGAAATTTGAACTTCTCAACATTAATGGTAAGTCCAGCTTGCGCTAGTCGGTTCGCAACACGGTTTCGGTGAGAAGCACAAAATGCTTATCAATAGTAGATGTAGTGATTAGAAGGTCATCGAGGTATACGAATACCTTATCATGTAATTGGTGGGGAATCACTTTATTCATTAATCTCGATAAAGTTTGAGGTGCATTGCAGAGCCCAAACGGCATTACCTTGAATTGATATAATGGGCGCCCGTGATGGAAAACGCCGTCTTGTCTCTCGAACTTGGATCGAACGGAATTTGCTGAAAGGCGTCCTTGAGATCCAAGCTCGAGATGTATTTTGTCTGATCCAGCCTGCTCAATAGACCGTCGATCAGCGGCAACGGGTACGCATCTTTTTTTGTTACTGCGTTTAAACGCCTGGCATCCAGACGTAATCGAATGCGCCCATTTGCCTTTTTCACAACCTGCCCTAAACCTGTTGGGAGTCTACAATGTGACTATGGTTACAACATCACAATCAAAATATTATAATCGCACATATCGCACATGCATCATCATTTCACATGCATCATCATTTGTACGAGCAAAAAGAGTAAATTAAACTAACAGATGCACATGTACCCATGCAATTCGTATAGTTGTCAACCGAAAAATTGCTCCTTTTCTCTGAAAACCAAACACGAACGAAAGAACAAATTTTTATTAATACATTTTTTATATCAGTTCGTCTCAACTAGTCGCGCCAACAACACGCTGCGCAAGCAGCACATCATTCGCCCACACCACCGCACACAAACAATCCGCGCCTGAATATGTAATATAGTAAATAGGGTCTGGTTGGTAGGCCTTGTTTTCAAAAACCTAGCTTCAAAAGCCTGGTTTTCAAAAGTCTGTTTTTCAAAGGCCTGGTTCTCATAATCCAGGCTTTCAAAATCCTGTTCTTGGAAAACCGGGTCGGCCCGAATTAATAAAAATAAATCGGTTTTCAAAAAACAGGATTTTGAAAGCCATGATGAAAAATTACTTATGTTTTTCCTATTTTAAATCATTTTCGAGGCATTTCGGTGTTTGATTTACGAGGATTTACCGAATGTACAACGGGGAAGTACACAATATGAAAATTACATTGAAAACATACATATAGTTTTGAATTTTTACTTGAAACCTATTTCGGGGAAGCACATAATAATAAAATTATTGTTGGGAATAACCGAATTATATATTGAGTTGATTTTATTTTTACTTCTTGCTTGAAATTCTAGTTACTTAAGTTATTACATCCTCAACGTTTTTACAAGTATTTTCTTAAACCTGTGATTTATAATAAAAGTGTGGAAACAGTTTGTTTAAATAATTTTAAAATGAAAAGTATTTCGACGAATAAGGGGAAACCCAAATTAATTTTTAATGATTTAGCGTACCATTTGGAGAGAAAAGAGAAACGTTTCAGTGAGCATGTGTCAAGAGAAAGACTCCTTTGCGCAAAGGAAGGGTTGACTCCCGAAGGATACATTTGATGTAATTCCAGCGTATGCACGAAGTATGCAGGTGGGTATGCAATTGGGGAATAAAATTGAATCCAAAATTGGTAATTTCGGATTCGAAAAGGCGAGCGTTAAAGTTTTAAAATATTTTTCACCCGAAATTACTTTCAAAGGCTGCGCTTGTTTCAGTTTTGGCAGATAATTTCAAGGAAGGTACAGGAACAATGCTCTGAAGTACGACAATAACGAAAATTTTTAGCCTGCAGATCAGAATGTTAAAAAATTTAACTTTTTTACCAGCGGATGACGTACTAGAATACTACCAGGAACTAAAAATAAAATCGACTTCGATGCTCGACGTATCGGCATCGGCAAATGGTTCAAGAGAAATTATTTAACGGGAAATTCTCAAACTGCAGTACTCTCTAAATTTCGGTGTTGTTTGGGATAATTCTAGACCAAATTTACCTTCGACCCAAAATATTGTAGAAGTCTAGAAGTGACAGTAGGTAAATCACACATCGGTGTTTAACAACTAATATCGGAATTGGGGAAAGAGTTGATAATAGGTAAAATGAAAAATGCACAAATAAGAGCGAGAGTATCAAAGCCAAATTAACGAAAATTAATAATTAAAAATAAGAAAATTTTCAATATAATAAACCAGCGAGATAATTTAAGCAAAGTGGATTATCTTCAAAATATTGTCTATAATCTTGACTTTTATAACTAATTATAAAGATTTATAACAAATATACGGGTTTATAATTTCTAGTCATTTCATATAAATATTCTTTTCAGAACACCCATAACATCCAAAATTTAAAAAAAGAAAATTTTTTAGAAAAACCAGCCAGCCAGTGCCATTCTTGTTTTTCCATCTGCAGAGCCGAATGGAGCGATTTTTTTCGAACTGCTTTGAAGAAATATTCGTTCAATCAAACATTTTTAGTCGTCGGTGAAGTTTGACCAATTGTTGATGATGATGCTTCAGTTACCGCAGTTTTTATGATATTCTACTGATGCTCCGGGAATCGGGTAGTGGCTCGATAAAGGATGTTATCAATTTGTTCCCGTCGTTTGTTTTCCATGTAAGTCGAAAACGAAATGATGTAGGGGTCTGTCTGGACTGATAACACCACAATATATGTTGCTACCAATATAAATTTCAACATTAAAGTGGCCCAAAATGATTTTAACATGACGCTGAAACAATTTGGTCAGAATAATTTCAAAGTGGTCAAAGTAAGAATCTTTTATATATCCGGGAGTGAGCTCAGAGGGGGCGTGAACGTTTATGAACGACATATTAAAATAACACCCGTGAAGGTACAAAATAAGTAAGACGCGAACGACGAAATTGCTTTATTATTACAAAACCGACTCAAAATTTTTGTCTATCAGCGTTTTTAGTTTGCCAAATCGTATATCCAAGGCGATTTTCATTTTCGATGTTATTGCTGACTAATCGTGTTTTTTATAGTGGTTTGTGTTTATCCCCGTGCTTACACTACAATCTGACCACCCTGCTTTACCATAATATCTAATATTCCCTTATTGGATATACAAATGCAATAAAATTCTTGATCGCCAACTTAATTTTATAATAATTTAAATTCTAAGCCGATAAACGTTTCAAAAAACCATAAACTGTCGTATCAATACCGATGAATGGATATAAAATTTTAAATGTACCACAAAAGAAAAATGAATCGATATCATTTATTACAATATGTTTAAATTTTAATTTCAAATGCATGAAAAAATGATTTCTAAAAGTCTAGACTCTTCTAGACAATAACGAATACTATTTAAGGGTATTATTACAGGATTAAAAATAATTTTAACAGAAATTCTTTATTACTTGAAAAGTATTTTAATAATTTTTATCGGTTTAAACTGTCGGAAAATTTTTGCGTGATTTAAAAGAATTATTCAAAATATTAAGGTTTTCATTATGTCATAAAATTTTAATTATGATTATAGTTTTAAATTTTTAATCAATTTCATATTCACACTGCACTCTATACATAAATACATATTATACACGTATATGTTCTGTGGCTTTATGTTGATTATGAGTACCTTTTTTGTTACACATCGTATGTGACACAGACTGTGGTAACATTTCAACCCCATAGTCATTATATTTAATTTCATGTTTATCAAGATTATAAATTTGATTAAAACTTGTTGCATGCACACCATTTATAACGAAAAACTTAATTAAAACTACAATGACTTGGAAAAAACCACTAAACTTGTTATTTTAGATTGGTGGGCTTGGTATACATATAATCAAAGGAATACACTACACACCATACATATATTTATATAAACTTGCAATTATTATATTATTTAAGCCTTCAAAATGCTAACTCATTTGGAAAATAAAACCAGCAAAAACGGGGCGGAGAACGCAACAAAAATAAAAAACCAATCCCACAAACTATTTTATGGTACAACAACACGAAAAAGGAGCTTCCCAACCATGTAACCAACCGTACATATGAATATAGAGATTTAGGCAAAATACGAGTGAAAAGAATCCAGCAAATAAATTAGAATAGCATTAGAAGACACAAATGAAATAAATAAAAAACACTTTTGTTAGTTTCCCACATATTATGCCACCCCCCCCCCTGCCCCAAAGAAAAACAGAAGAGCAAATTTTTGTTGTTACGTAACAATAGAAGTTATAATTAGTATTTGGTTTCACATAAAAAAATAAAAGAAGAAAATACCAATTTTCTAATCTAAATTATTTTTATGGGTTTCTGGTCCAGACGAACGGAAATATTCAAAATATTCATGAAATTAATTTTTCTCTTAAAATCAAAATGAAATTTGAGATGATTCATTTACAAAACAATAGAAATACTAAACAGAATTAGATTTATAAATTTCAAGAGATTTAATGAAATTGCGAAAATCGATTTCGGGGTAGGAAACAATTGGGTGATTGGATTTAATTGATGAACATATTGAATATACAATACTTTTCTGGTTGACAGACCGAACCATATAAAATCTAAACATCAATCATTTCGGTCTGCACAACAACAACAACATACAACTATCCCAAGTATTAAAATAAAATCTACCTTAATATTCTTGACTTATACTGTTTGTCTTGCCCTTGCCGATATTATACGTCATATACCCTTCACCGAGAGGAAACCGAAATATTGTCAAGCCAGCATAATATAAATTTTCCTTGTTTTTGTTTTGTTCATCATTGAGTACATTGAGCAGATTTATATAAGCAGATGAAAATAATACGGATGGGTATTTTTTATGTACGAGGAAAATGTGTTTATAAATGGAGAGATACGTTGCAAAAGGAAAATTCCGGAAAAACAGAAATATATACAAAATTTATTGGTGTAAGTTGATTTTAAATTTGTTTTCGTACGGGAAATATTTTAATTAAGAGATCAATTAACTGGGATACGTTTGCAAAACGTATATTCGGATTTGCCCTATTTACTGCCAATTATTTTTCTGTGTTGATTTTTTATCTCTTTTTCCTTATATTCATGATAAATAGCCTATTTATTTCAAGGTACCAAATTTTGTGTGTGGGATATCTTCGTGGAATATTTATCGTCTCTCTAAACTATGGTCTTCCATTTAAGTGACGATAAACACCTATAACGTGCGCTTAAAGAACGCGATTTCAAGGTTATGTTGTTGATAGATGTCCAACCTTAGAATATGACTTCTTACATAGGACAATTTTAACCATAACTTACTGGTAGCACCATCTTTTGCCGAACGGCGGAGACCTATTTGTAGACCAAATACTTTAAATATGCTCTGTGTTGTTACGATCTCGCCTTTTCGTTCGATTCGCAATTAATTCAGCATACGCGAGATATTTATTGAACATTTGAAGGTCAGGACATTACTTACATTTTTGTGATATTGGTGACATCTAGGGTCGAGTAGTAACACTAAAGGTGCTAAACACAACGAATCAGCCTTGGCGTGTCATTTAGTATATGAAAAATTAAAACCGAAAGTGAGGAGCAGGAAAATAATAAGTGGCGTTAAGTGAAAATAGTGGCGTAATTAAAAATTATAAATCAAGTGAATTAAAATATAATTGTGGAAATTATTTATGTCTGTAAAATATGGATGGGAAATTATTGTAGAAATATTTCGGGAATATTCCAGTAGGAATACGTAATTGTTGAGAAACTAATTGGAAATTAATCAAAGATTATTTCCGGTATTTTGAAAATTAAGCCAATTGTATGTTGTAACCGTCAAATTGTATAATAATAATCACAATCCAGTGCTATGAACTGGATTTTACAAATTCATAACAATACATTAAAATTACTACTCCAACCACTATAACTGAAGCAACCTAAAAAAATAAAAAAAGTTTAGTTGTTTTTCAGATTGTTTTTGTAGCTGCCCTTTGATAATTTAAAATTTAATTTAATTTTTTATTTAAAAAATTAATTTATACTCTGCAGGCCAGCAAACGGCCACCAGCAAAATTGACCCCAGCCCCTGTTCTCTGACAAGTGCATGATGTGTTTACATGGCAACGATGGGCGAGGAAGAGGGTACAGAAGATCAGAAGAGTGATTTGCACAATGTTGCATTGAAGAACCTATCTCGTATGGTGGTGGACCGTGCATGTTTTGAGGAGCCATGCCACTGGTAGCAAAGACATATTTTGTATTCATCTCCGGAGCGAATACTGTACATTGATGATGCACTCGAAGACTACGTCATATCTTTTGCCGGGTTTGTTGGTTGAAACTTCCAGTTCATACAGGATAAATCGGGACCGCATATACGGCTGGTACAGTGTACCAATACCATCAAGAGGTGCATGTGTCTGTTTTCGAGTGGCCAACACAAAGGCAGGACCTCAATCCCATCGGACATTTATGGGATTAGCTGAAAAAAGGAGTTTGAGCCAGAGATATTACTAAAACGAGTTGGCAACAGGCGATCATAGAAGAATGGGTGGCAACACCTCAAGATTTGGTGAAAACGAGCGGATTAGAGGAAGGAATACTTATAATTAATAAAAATGCTTTTATGCTGATTTCCATGTTTTAATTCGATATTTACCACTAATTTTCATGCTGACAAATTCACAAAAAACGTGTGCTTCAGATGTTGACGCCAAAAAACACTTTGTTGGCATGGTATACGTACAAAAAGATACCATTGGATAGGTTTTGAAATAGACTTTGAATCTGCATTCGAGAAAATAAAACAAACATTCGATTTTTTGATATTTTTCAGTTTTTGTTGAAAATTGATCAATATGAAAATTTTTTGCACCTAAGTTTATACCACAAAACTCACCTTAACCCATTTAGAATCAAAACTCCACTAAAATCAAAAACAAACCTTATCCAGCTGTCTGTTTACTGTAAAACGTAATCATATATTACAAAAGCTCGGATCATCAGTCCAGCTTGGATCGTCAATTATTGTCTCCAAATCAAAAATGTCACTCTTCAAACGTTTGACAAATTCGAGCATGGAGTTCACTCTAGCGATGCACAGCTCAATCTGTTCAGTAAAAAAAACCTAGGTCCTTAGTTTCAAGTACTACCATTTATTTTATAGTGTTGTGTAACAAAGTTGGCGCTTCGCTGAAATGATAGAGATTTTCATTTTTCAATGTTGAGACTCAGAAAATTAAACAAGCACCTTACCGGCACGATATCAAAGTGTTCTAGTAGTTTATTGGCACCGTTAACTGACTCAATGCCTTGTTGTACACCGAAAGTTGCATTGTAGTCGATCTTTCTTCACGTATTTTAATATTTTGGATGCGATTACTCAAATAATATTTCAACCAGGCTCCGAACTGGCTGGAGAATCCGAACTTGAAAATGAGTTCCAAAGTTTTGTAGTGACTGAGGTAGTTGAAAGCTTTAGCAAAGTCGGTGAATATTACATCAACTCGTTTGTACTTCTCAATTTCTTTAATATCTGGCAATCTCAATCGTAAAATTTAAAAATCAAACTTCCAAAATTAAGGCGATGCAAAAAAAAAGAAATTAAAACCAACGCTTTTTTGCAAGAACATGGTCTTGAATTGGAACAAAATATTCAATTATATTTTCGTGGCCATCTCACATCTATGCGTCGGTCATTATTTCGCGAAGCACTTAAAATCAAAAAGTAATCAAAATACAAATACCCGCGTGTATTTCTGAGGATCAGTATCCAGGATCCCTAACAATAATTATGTAGTAAAATTAAGTATTCTGCTTTTCGGTACATTTCTCGCAGTTCAATAATCTTTTTACGTTTTAAGGATAATTATGGTTTTACGAATTTTTTAATTGTACATCAAAATGCTCGAAGTTTTCGAAGGAATTTTGACGTACTGGTTGTCAATATTAATGCATATAACACATGCTGTTTAAGATAGCGGAAGTTTTTCATTCACTAGGTATATATTTTTTAACTAAATAAACCATCTCACTCTCTCTCTCTCTCTAGCATTGACATCCCATGAAGGGATTTTGCCGCCAGCACTATGGTCCTCCATCCTTCTCGGTCCATCGCTCTCGTCCACCAATTTCGACATTCTAATACGAGTAGGTCTTGTTCGACGTCGTCACGCCAGCGCAGTCGGGGTCTTCCTCTACGACGTACTCCGGCTGGTTGTTGATGGAACACTTTGTAAACCATTCGTTGTTGTGACCTTGCAACGTGGCCGAGCCATCTCACTCGATTAGATTTGGTGAAGCCGATAATATCGCTACCTCCGAGAAGTTGCTTTATTTCGTGGTTCATGCGAATCCGATATTCATTGTTCGCAACTTTAATAGGACCAAAAATTGAACGGATGACCTTCCTTTCGAAGGTAGATTAGAGTCATACAGTCGTTAGAGGTCATGGTCCAGCTCTCGCTTCCGAAAGTCAGCACAGGTCTTATAAGTGCTTTATAAAGTGCGAGTTTACACGACTGCGATAGGTGTTTAGATCGCAATAATTTTGATTGGGCGTAGAAAACTCGTTGTCCGGCAGCGATTCGGGTTTTAATTTCTGCCTGCATATCATTCAAGGATGTTATAAGTGACCTGAGGTATTTAAAATTTTTGACGCTATCAAAGTTATGGTCACCAATTTGGAGATTTGCCATGGAGATGTTCCTGGGTGTTGTTAAGAATTTCGTTTTGGTACTGTTCACCTCCAAACCAAGTCTTCTTGCGCAGCGATTGAGCGGCACGAAACTGTCCTTGATGTCGCTAGGTCTTCGGCCAAGAAGCACGATATCATCTGCATATCCAAGAATTTGGCCTGATTTATTGAATATACAGCGCGAAGTTTCAATGTTGCTTTTCCTCACTACGTACTCAAGCGCCAAATTGAACAGCACAGGCGCGAGTGCATCTCCCTGTCGAACTCCAGATGTTATTTGAAGAGTCTGATACAGTTCCTTCAATTACAATTCTACATTCTCTGGAATACCTAGGCATATGAGCGCGGTCAAAGGTTGTCGCGGTTTATACTGTCATATGCCTGCCAGAAGTCTATATATAGTTGATGAATGGTTATGTTATACTCCAAACATTTTTCCAAGATCATCCTCATGGTAAAACACTGGTCGGTGGTCGATCGGTTGGTACGAAAACCACACTGATAGTCGCCAATGATGTTTTCGGCGAAAGGGATGAGTCTGGCAGGTATAACATTAGCCAACACTTTGTAAGCAGTGTTCAAGAGAGCTATGCCACGAAAGTTTTCACATTTAAGACGGTCACCTTTTTCTATGCAACGGACATATGAGCGCGGTCTTTCAATTCTCCGGCAACTCTTCTTGGTCCCAAATACATACGATGACCAGGCGGCATTGATCATCGAACCAATCGTTGCGGGGTCTCGGAGGTCTTCTTCCGATAGTGTTTTGCGCCGCGGTGGTAATGGCCGACTGTATTGTGTGCCACTGCTCCTGGATGGTAGAAGGAGCTTCTTCGTTGTTGCTAGGCCGCTCTAGATAGTTAGTGACAACTGATTAGTAACTCTGTAGTGACGTTTGGTCTTTTAGAGCATCCACATTCCATCGCGCGGTTTTTTGTGCTTGTCTATTGAACGTAGATGACTGTACTTATATTTAAATATGACAAGCATATGATCGCTGTCCATATCTGCACCTCTGTAAGATCTAACGACAGATATGCTGGTGTAGTTTCTCTTGGACACCATGACGTGATCGATTTGGTTTTCCGTTCTTCCATCATTCGATCTCCACGTTACTTTGTGAATTCTCTTGTGTGGACAAAACGTACTTGATACAACTAAGTTGTACATTATCGCCAGGTTGGTGACGCGTTCGCCGTTGTTGTTACTAGTTAGGTGCAGGCTGTTAGGACCGATATGCGATGTATTTTCTGCACTTCTACTTATTGATGACTTCCTCGAGCTCGACAAAGAAGAGATCTTTGATGTCATCTGATTTATCTTCGGTGGGTGCATGTACATTAACGATCGTGAAGTTAAATTTCTTAGTGCGAAGTCTGACCGTGCATATCCGCATGTTGATAGGGCGGAAATCGATGATATGGTGCTTCACGCGCCGATGGATGAGGAAGCCAACTCCAAATTCACCTCCGTTCTGATGGCCGCTTTAGTGAAAAGTGAAACCATTGGTGGTGTCATGGATTCCACTCCCAGACCATCTAAGCTCTTGTAGTGCAAGTACGTCTAATGTGTAACTTTTTGCTTGGTTCGAAAGGTTCTGGAGATCTCCAGGTCTTAAGAGGCTAAGCACGTTCCATGTTCCCATTTTTAAAGCGTTGTCCGTATACAATTTCCGAGGTCGAGTTTGTAATGAATCCGATATGGTAATCCGGGGCCTTTGTTCAGGGTTCATAACTTAAATGGTTTTTATGAGGGGAGGTTGTTGGCCTGCCGCTCAACCCGCTTGTGACGTTTGTGAGTCACGTATACTGGTGAGAATCTAAAGGCATCCAGTCCTACCTTGAACACATTTATATAGCCAGACGCTGATTTGGTGTTGGTTTTGAGGCGCCAATAACCCGCCCTGACATGTAGTGTCCATGACTATAAATAGGACTGCTCGTCTCCACTACACCGCCTGATTCATTTAGCGTTACCCAGAGAGCACCTCGAGGAGGTATGAATCTCGGACTTCGCCCCCAATAAACCATCTCAGCAAAATAAAATATTTAAAATGATCCTTAAAATGGCAAATTGATTGATCTCCGAAGTAAAGGAACTCGGTATATGAAATCTTGCAATTTAACAATATTCCGTCTTTCCGGCATTTCTTCCACTAGTAACCAATACTTTCGGTTGTTTGTCTAATAGCTTAGGTTATACTAAGACTATATGGGGATTTTAGGGAAAGTTCATGGACTAGAATTTTCCCTACAAGTTTTAGATTTTCTGCGGCCAAATAAGTCAGTTTTAGTTTTTGGCCAATATCTCAAAAACTTCTACTAGTAACCAATCCTTACGGTTATTTTTCTAATAACTTAGGTCATACTGAGACTATACGGGAAATTTGGGGAAAATTCATGAACTAGAATTTTCACTACAATTTTTTGATTTTTTACGAAGTTTTTGAGATATTGGCCAAAAACTGAAATTAATTTATATAGCCGCAGAAAATCAAAAAATTCTAGTGAAAATTCAAATCCATGAAGTTTCCCCAAATTTTCCAAATAGTCTTGGTATGACCTAAGCTATTAGAAAAACAATCAAAAGTATTGGTTACTAGTGGAGGTTTTTGAGGTATAGGCCAAAAACTGAAAATAACTCATATTGCCGCAGAAAATTAAAAAATTCTTGTAAAAATATAAATCCATGAATTTTCTCCAAATTTGCCACATAGTCTCAGTACGGCCTAAGCTATTAGAAAAACAGCCAAAAGTATTGGTTACTAGTGGAAGTTTTTGAGATATTGGCCAAAAACTGAAAATAACTTATATGACCGCAGAAAATCAAAAAATTATAGTGAAAATTTAAATCCATGAATTTTCTCCGAATTTTCCAAATAGTCTCGGTATGACCTAAGCTATTAGAAAACAACCAAAAGTATTGGTTACTAGTGGAAGTTTTTGAGATATTGGCCAAAAACTGAAAATAACTTATATGGCCGCAGAAAATCAAAAAATTATAGTGAAAATTTAAATCCATGAATTCCCTAAATTTTTTCCCTAAATTTTCCAAATAGCCTCGGTATGACCTAAGCTATTAGAAAAACAACCAACAGTATTGGTTACTAGTGGAATTTTGGAGATATTGGCCAAAAACTGAAAACAACTTATATGGCCGGAGAAAATCAAAAAATTCTAGTGAAAATTTAAATCCATGAATTTTCAATAAATTTTCCAAATAGTCTCGGTATGACTTAAGCTATTAGAAGAACAACCGAAAAATTTGATTACTAGTGGAAGTTTTTGAGATATTGGCCAAAAACTGAAATTAACTCATATTGCCGCAGAAAATTAAAAAATTCAAGTGAAAATTCAAATCCATGAATTTTCCCCGAATTTGCCACATAGTCTCATTATGGCCTAAGCTACTAGAAAAACAACCGGAAGTATTAATTATTAGTAAAGTTTTTGAGATATTGGCTTAAAACTGAAAATAACTCATATTGCCGCAGAAAATCAAAACATTCTAGTGAAAATTCAAATCCATGAATTTTCCCCAAATTTGCCATATAGTCTCAGTATGAACTAAGTTAGTAGAAAAACAACCGAAAGTATGGATTACTAGTGGAAGAAATGCCGGAAAGATGGAATATTGTTAAATTGCAAGATTTCGTATACCGAGTTCCTTTACTTCTTAGATCAATCAATTTGCCATTTTAAGGATCACTTTAAATTATTTATTCCGCTGAGATGGTTTATTTAGTGAAAAATATATAGATAATGAATGAAAAATTTCCGCTGGTAATTACATAACAAAATAATGTCTCTTTAGTGATAGTGCTGCCACTTGCGGCGAGTAGCGCAATCTCTTATTTTCCGCTGTCAAAATTCCGCTATCTTATGTCGTTTTTACTGGCACAAAAATCCACATCCAAATTTTTGGATTTTTTATTTTTTGCCACAGAACACAATTTTGGATTTTTTTGTTGACGTTTACTCACAAATAAAAAAAAAACTAAACGTCATGTCAATTGTCAAAAAAGACGTCGCGCCATTTATATTTTATTATATTTGTGATAATTGTTTAAGCAATTTGTGTTTTTATTAAATTAAATTTTGTTTAATTCAAAGTGTTGTTTTATAAAGATTATTGCGTGTGCACCGATAACAATGTTACAACAAATAACTTTACAACTTTTGCATTTCATCCGCTGTAAATTATAGTAAATAACGCAAACTTTAAAGCCGTGTTTTTTTCTTGTTTTTATTATAGATTTTACTAAATTTTATTAAATAATTTATTTATAATAATGTCTGACGAATCAAATGAAAGTGAATGTGGTTAAAATGGATAATAATCGAAATAAAATTATCAACAAGCCTCGAAGAACATGAAAGTTTGCAAAAATTATTTAGACGGGCTCTTCGTGACTACTACAGCACGGATATTGCTATCGAATATGCTAAATTAACCGTTTTATGGGATAACGATGAAATCTGGGATGAAATATTATCAAAATATGCCTTTAACTGTCTTAATGACTCTCAGCTGTTTCAAGAGCGACTTAATCATTTTCAAATTAAATTAGATGAGTAACAGAGATGCATTTGCATTCATTTGAGGTATTCACTAAATTGTCTTCTAATTTCAGCTCTCCAGAAATTATAAAAAAATGTTGATTTACCAAGCCGAATGTAAACCTTCTCTTATAGAAGTTGAAACAGTATACAAAGAATTCGCTAAAAACACGAAACGGTAAGCGCAACGAAGATTGACTGGGAAACGGTGGATCGTAGTTATAATCGTGCGATTAATATACTCCGTAAAATTCTTCCATTTGAATTAAAATTAAAAAATCTTGACGCAAAAAAATATGGCGAGAAGGAGCGCTTATACTTGCAGTACATAAATGACTGTGAATATCTCCTGGAAGATAATTTTCTACAGGCGATATACGAGCGTATGATGACCGACTATTGTTTATGTGCTAATGTTTGGGTCGAGTACATGAAATTTATTAATTCATTATTAAATGAGAGCGAAGAAGAGGAGGATGATTTAAAGCAGTCGGTGTTACAAAACTGGATGTAATTGAACGAGCCTTGCGAAATATTATATGGAATTCTGAGTTTTATATATAAAAAATTCGTATTATCGAAAATTCAAAATCGTTTGACAAATCTAAATATAATGAAACATTCGAAGCAGCTGTTGCGGTAGGTTTCGAAACACCTGAACATCAGGTACAAATTTGGGTAGATTATTTAACCTATTTGCGTCGCCAGACTGATTTTAAAAACGAAAAAGATATCGAGATTTTACGTAAAATGTTTGACTTGGCATGGAGTACTCTCGACCAACAATGGGATGTATTAGCTGACCAACAATGTGAAATACTTCAGTTTTGGGGTCATCTCAAGTACTCCAAAATAGGCAACACCTTAAAAGGTCGTGAGATCTGGAATACGGTCATGGAAAGAGCGGGCAATTCCTATAAAACCGCTCTATGGATCAAATTTATTGATTAAATAAATAAAATAAAGTAATTTATTGATTTTTTGATTGATTTGAAAAAAATTGAAAATTTCGTCGTTATCCCATAAAACGGTTAATTTAGCATATTCGATAGCAATATCCGTGCTGTAGTAGTCACGAAGAGCCCGTCTAAATAATTTTTGCAAACTTTCATGTTCTTCGAGGCTTGTTGATAATTTTAGTTCGATTATTATCCATTTTAACCACATTCACTTTCATTTGATTCGTCAGACATTATTATAAATAAATTATTTAATAAAATTTAGTAAAATCTATAATAAAAACAAGAAAAAAACACGGCTTTCAAGTTTGCGTTATTTACTATAATTTACAGCGGATGAAATGCAAAAGTTGTAAAGTTATTTGTTGTAACATTGTTATCGGTGCACACGCAATAATCTTTATAAAACAACACTTTGAATTAAACAATTTTTAATTTAATAAAAACACAAATTGCTTAAACAATTATCACAAATATAATAAAATATAAATGGCGCGACGTCTTTTTTGACAATTGACATGACGTTTAGTATATGTGTGAGTAAACGTAAAAAAAAATCCAACAAATTTTTTGGATTTTTTTTCAAAAAAAAAAAAAGACAAAAAATCTAAAAAAATCCATTTCCAATTGATTCCAATCAGAAAAAAATGTGGATTTTTGTGCCAGTGAAAACGACCTTATACAGCATAAGTTTTACTCTTATGGTTCGGCAAGCGTCGCCTGATATTAAGCCGGCAAACTAAATGCATATGTTATTTAAATTGTCTGGTAATATAAATTTGACCAGTCTGCCGCGGGTGATTAATTACAACAGGTCTCAATGTACATCTATTTGTTTTAAATATATTGGTGTTCTCTTAGACAAGTATCTTAATTTGAAAACGCACGCTACCATGGAGGATATTTGTTCGGTTTGCTCATAGACACGAGATTGAATAATCTAATGTTATAATTTATTTGAATTGGCTCTTTTGAAGTTAAAATTAGGGTTCCGGCTTTGGTAGTTTTGAATTCTGTATTCATATTAGTTTCCAATATTATTTCGATTATTTCAATCCTTGTCTGCGAACAAAGAAATATTTCCTTCAGTTAAAAAAATGAATATCATCAATTGTGAGCTTTTTAAAGTTCACGAGCACTTAGTTTGATTTTGGTAAAGTAAATTTTTCTAAAATTACCATATCCTAAAGTTTATTTTGAACGGCCTTAACTAGAATATTCTCCGACATTTCGACATTCACACAACCTGTCTTATAGTACATTATGTATTATACAATATTCATAACAATGCAAAATATTATCTATGATATGAAACATAAACTTTGGTCTAAAAAATTCTGTGTTCATATATGAGTACACACAAGTCACATATGTGTATACTCATGTTGATGTACGTACACGATACACCTAGTATGTACCTAAACATTTAATCGTAAATTATCCTTGTTGTGTTTTTATTTTCTTAAAGATTAAATATTTGTGTGTTTACATAATTCATAATCTAAAGCGATTTTATCGTGTGTGTTTGTGTGTGTGTGTGTAATTCGACCTGACCTATAATCTTTTAATCTTCTTTCTTTTCTGTATAATATTTGGATCATAATTTCAATTATAAAGTTCATTAATTGATGTGTATCTATCTCATTTTTTCAGTGTTTAAGAAGCATTAAATCAAACACAATATTTTTTTTCAACTTGTCTGAATAATAATAATATCACTTCACATTGAAAAAGCACACAATACGTACTGTATATGTACAGAGTACTCTGCCACTGTTGATTTCGAATCCCCAACAGAATTATATTCAATCTTAGTACCTGTAGTACCAGCGCAGCAGCAGCTACAACAAAAAACAATACAAACAAAAATAAAATCCAATTAAATTATTTAATTTTCCCAATTTTCTTTTACACATTTTCCCCAAACTATGCATAAAGCAGAAAATTTCCCATAAGCAACCTTAAAAATAAACCACACAACCAAAATACCCGTAAAAGCTACCAACAAAACTATCAGCTCCGAGTATAAATTTAATTCATCTTATGTTGATTGATTATCTCGATTTCAGTTATGATTTATTTATTAATCAAATTTTTGATAAATTGAACTGTATAAAAGTCAAAATGGGAAATCCATCGGAAAATATTATGTATACACTCGCACCTATATACACCACTATCAGTATAAACACGAACTTGAAACGAAAATGGAATAAAAGCTTTCTTTCTTCGTATACACTTTATATTTTATTTTATGGTTGAGTTGTATTTAATTTAAGATGATTTCTACTTATAGAAATAATATAAGTAGAAGAAAATTTTCCGTTTTCCCTTCATCCCATTATGTTACATATTTAAAAGGTTTATTGGATTATATACTAGTTTTTTTGTGTTCATTGGTATAACAGAAAGTCAATGATGGCGATGGTGATAGTGCAGATGATAAATGATGATAGTGATACACGTTAAAAGTGGAAATTTTTCATACCCTGGTCGTTCTACTTTCATTTTACAAAAATGTTACCGCTCTCTACTTTTAACGATCTATAAATTATTTAAATTTTATAAAAAGTTGCATGATTGAACTTTTAATTGACTGTGGTGAATTTTATACAGTGCCCTCATCCTTTTAAATTTATTGTTCTTAGTTTATGGGATGTTTTAGTGTTAATAAAGTAAAAGTTATGAACTGTTATGAAAATTTTATGAGTGAAATGCAAAGAAAGTAATCGCATTAAAATTAAATATAATTTGTATTGATGTGGTGGTATTTTTGAACCCTACAGAATAAAAGTAAGCTTTTATTCCACACATGGCAGATTTATTCAATTAAAAGATTTGTGGCATCGTTATCCGGTCACCAATTGCAAACATAAAAAATATATTTCCCCTGTACATTATCCGTTAGGGTTTTGGGTGTATATGACGATTTGTAAATTTTTAAATAGCGGAAATATAATTTCCCTCCGTATTAAATCACATAAATTTCCGCCTGTAAAACTATGGATACCATTGGACCAAAATATATTCTCACTCGTACATATCTCTATATTTACACTTATCAGGATATTAAATCCAGAAAAAGGTTTTATTATTTATCTAGCATCATACGAAATTTATAGTTGAAATTATTATTTTTTGGGGGTATATAGTAAGGATGTGTGTGTGTGAACAGGCTAAACAAAATATTTGACTTTCATTACATACAAGTTTATTTTGGTACATAAATAAATATGTATTTTCATAGGTAATCTATATATATACAGTGGATGTATATAATGGTATCCTTATTAAAAAATATTTATAAACGGCATCTAACCGAGCGAGGTAGACCAATATAAGAAAAAAACATTTGCTGCTTAGCAAAAAGCTCTTACAGCTCCGTAATGATTTTATGCGTGTTTTCCTTTTTTTAACGCCCTAATCGGCAAGCCCAAGCACACACAAATGGAGCAAAAAATAAACAGAGCAACAAAAAAAATAATTCAATAAACCTACAACAACAAAAAATTATTAAATTTAAATTAAATTAAACAGAATAAAAAAAAGAAAATTCTTTTTTTCCCATTAATTAAAATGAGCAACAGAAAAAAAATGAAAATCTCATTAAATAAAATACAAATAAAAAATCGTAATAATAATTTAGTGCCGCCTAACACGATATCCTGTAATTTTTCTCATAATTAAATCCACACTTAATATTGTCGAATGAGGGAAAAACACTCTGTTTAGAAAACTATGGCTGTGTATGTTATGAGCAAATGGGAGAAATGAGGAAAATTAATTTATTTTTATTCTAACATCGTTTATTTTTTTCTACTTACCATTTTGGAGACACAAAAAATAGCTAAACCATACATAAGCTCATCGTGTGTGCACAAACAAATTTTCCATCATAAATGATCTACATCGTTGTCATCTGTATCTAAATTTTATTCTAAAGCGCTCGTTGTTAGTTTTGCATAACATTTTTTAGTTTACTAAGAGTATTTTGCACAAGGGTTTACGAGTTGGGAATTTAATTATTATTTTACGGTGAAACGAAATGCATGATGTGGTAACAAAAAGCGTATACTCTGTACATCTGTTTCATATATATTTTTTCTACAAACTGTTAAATATATTACGCGGAACAGTTTCTCTCTACCTCCCAACTAGCCCGAATTTTCAACTCGAAATTTTAATTTTTCACTTATGGCAATACTACTTCTGCCATGACACAAAATATACGCAAATTATAATTATAAATCAAATTTGTGTCGCATGCAAATTATAACTATTAATTAACTGTGTATTAAATGGCTTTAGAATTAGTCGTGGCTTCTATATTTTGCTACCAATTAGAACAGATTTATCAAAACTAAAACAACAAAGCAAAAAAAAAAAAATAATATATAGGTCAAATTTTCAAAGGAAAAACTTTATAGTAGATTTAATATCACCTCTTAGTCGATACACGAGCACCTAACCTAAACCACCGGAATTGCTAAAGTTTTGACCATAAACCGACAGATTTTATTTTATTTATAGTACATTGAATCTCGTCTCACACTGGCGATTCATTTACTGTCGCGATAGTGATAGTTTTTCGGGCTATGATAGAAAATTCTCCCGATAGGTATAGTTTAGTTTTGTTATCGGCGTTTGAACTGAGTATCGGGCGAGCTTCATATAAATGATGAGT
This sequence comes from Nephrotoma appendiculata, assembly GCA_947310385.1. Taxonomy (NCBI): domain Eukaryota; kingdom Metazoa; phylum Arthropoda; class Insecta; order Diptera; family Tipulidae; genus Nephrotoma; species Nephrotoma appendiculata. The sequence continues at coordinate 14,464,501 of OX371224.1, read as the reverse complement.
AAAAGTAATTTTAAAATTTCGGCCGAATGTTATAAAATACCCTGACAGTGTATTATGGCACTGTTTACTGTCACGATAGTGACATTTCTTCGAGCTGAGATAGTAAACTCTCACGATAGTGATATTTTTTCGGGCTGAGTATCGGGCGAGCTTCATAAACACTGCCCGTCAAAAAATTCCGGACCCTCGAATTATTAATGCATGACAACGTCAGACCCCACGTTGCAAACATTTTCAATATTTATTTAGATAAGGTGGGAATTGATCGAATTTTTTGGCCCGCTCGGAGCCCTGCCCATAATCCCATTGAGCACGTGTGGTATATGCTAGGGCATCGTTTAAAGCGGAAGTCGTTCCAGAAACCTTAGATCTACTTCAATCAGCTCTGCAGAAAGACTGGGTGATGATACCTCAGGAGTACATCGAAAATTTGGTACACATTATGCCAAAAAGAATGCTAGATGTGATCAAAGCTCGTGGAGGATATACTCGATATTAGGGCATAAACTGAATTTTGATTTTTATTTAAATAAAGATGAAGATATCACAATATCCACTTTTTGGCAATTTTTTTATTTCATTTGCTTTTATCCTGGGTTATTTTTATTTAACAAAAACTTGTTCGGTGAGTGCCTTTTGGCGCATATTTAATTTGTGCCACCATAACTCGAATAGTTACCGTAAACACAAATATTTGAACCACCAGTTTTAATTTATAAAATGAGGCCATTTAACTAGACCTCTGTCTCAAAATATACCAAACAGCGCAATTTTCACTTTGTGTTTTTTACTTAAATTTGCATCTTTCGAAATGGTGTTGCCAATCCTTCGACTTGTATTTTAGTACGTCCAGTTGAACTCATATGAAGTATGACACCCATTTCGAAATTAAGGATAGCGCCACAAGTTTCTCAAAGTTAAATATCATTTTTCCCTCTTCATTTGACCCATGCCGTAGGAATTTCGCTGTCAAATGGTGACGGGGGTCCAAAATTTATTAGTGATTTTGCCTTGCGGTGACAACAACTTGGTAATACAAATTATTGCTGTTGGAAAAAAGGAGCGTGAAGCTGCTCAAATGCAACCGCATAGGAAGATTCAAATCTGTACCAGAAAGTTGTGCCAGGGTGTGGTGAAAAATGGATGATTAAAAACTGACACATATGGGCTAAGCTAACTTCCTGAGTCAGCCATCTAAGTTGGATACAATGACTATTAGAGTACGGTTAGAAAACTTGACGATTGAGATGCCACGTTGGTTCAAGTAAAACCGTCCAACAGGGAAAACTTAATTTTTCTTGGATCTTGCAAGATTTTGGGGAAGTTCTCACTTGTTTAAAGTTTGACTATCACGAGAATACTCCAAGACAGGGAGTCGACCACCACAAGCCTCATAATTCCAAAAACTTTTGAGGTTACCAATATGGAGAATCACGAAATTGTGACAGGAGATAAAAACCTGTAAGCAACAGTAATCTGAAGGTCCAACGGTCTCGGGACCGAATAGAATGGCATGACACTATATCTGAGGTCCCTTATAACCACATACAAAATTTCTGTGCCTACATGAAGAGGCGTTCGAATGGAATACGTTTTAAAGTACGGTTGAAAGCAATTTAGACCCTACCTGGGAGCAGGTAAAACATTCAATAATTGTTTGTTTCTCACCAATCACTACGGATGCTGATGTGCGGGGATTCTAAACAGCCGGAAGGTAAGCTACCATATAGAGATATGGTTTAGGAATTTTATCAGACAATACAAATTGCGCTACAACCAAATAAACCGGCCACTGACAGCACGTTACTTGTAGACGCAATATTGTGATGGAATATCAGGTCCGGTTTACAAATAGCTTTGTATGATGAGCAAAATGTCCCAGATTTGCAGTTCTTTGGATAGGATGTTGAGAAGGTTTGAAAATAAGCCTGGTTTTGGACTTACGCCACCACACACTTACTACTACAACATCGAATACTGTAGAATGCAATCTAAGCGGCATGTTGAGCTGACATATTCTGATCCAATGGTACAGAATTGGAAGATTCCAATACTTTACAGAAAGTATTGGAATTGTGGAAAAAGTTTGAATACTTTCAAAGCCTGCAAGAGGCCCATATTTTTTGTGTTCTGTTTTAAATGTATGGGGCAAGAGACACGTGTAAAACGGATTGCCTAAATAAAGAAGGGAGGAGTAAAGAATTACTCAGGGTCCTCAATTGGCCGTGTTCACGATCGATCCGGAATTATACCGACGATGGTGAACAAAAGTCTAATGATGGTTCCACGAGTGCGGCACATCGAACAAGCACCATCAGTTATCCAACCAGAGCCATACTATAGGTCATACGTAGGATTAAAAGTAAAAGGTCAACAAATTCCTACGATTAAATGATTTCTGAGCCAACACATAAATGTTTGTTCTTGAAAACACGTAGACTAGCATATCAGTCATATAAAACTAAAGTACATACCGCACGTGGACGCATAAAAAAATTTCACAAAAAAAGGCCGTACAAAAACAGGTTTGACTGTATTTATTTAACTAAGCTAATTCGAAAAATATTTTTTATAAATAATAAATTGAATTGGAGAATAATTGAAATATTTTAATAGTTCGCCTAAATGTCATTTTTCTGTTTTATTTTTCAAGTGTCAGTTGACCCGGACAAATTCAAAAATAAACTTTAAATACGTCCCTTAAGCTAGCAGAACCAATTCAGCAGAACATTACAAGATAGTAAGGTTAATTATAGGCTAATTAAATGCCGCATTAACAAATTTTGGGCTCCACCTCTTCGAACTAAAACGCGGGTTCTGCTAGCTTTAGAAAAAGTTAGCAGAACCCATATCAAAAACTGATTTAAAAACAATTGGAAAATTAAAGGTTAATTTTAGGCTAATTAAATGCTCTATTTAAATTTTTTTATTCTGCTCGATCTAGAAATTGCAAAAGACTTTATCATTTCAAAGCTTGCAGAATCCAAATCGAAAATCGCCCTTCTCACTATGGGCTAATCAAATGCCCCATTAAAAAATTTTGGGCTCCACCCGTTTTTGACCAGACTTCACGTCATTTAATCTAAAGACAGCAGAACCCAAATCGAAAATCGGACCAAAACTGAAATAAGAATGCAAAATAAGATCTATTGTTAAGCAAATAATTTTACTTTGGTTTTTATCAATTGTAATGGTGTATTGTGATTGTTCCGTATATTGGTCTATTTCAGCACTCTCGAATTAATTACACAACCGTAGGAAATTCTTCCATTTGCGTCAAATCTGTATGATGATAACGACCATGATAATCGACACCTCATTAATCTCGTCTGTTCGAAACTGATTGTTGTGATTCTTACACATTAGCCATCTATAAGTCAAAAATTCAAATAATTTTAGGCTCACTATGGGCCATTCAAATATCCCATTGAAAAATTTTGGGCTCCACCCGTTTTTGACCAGACTTCAGGTCATTAAATCTAAAGCCAGCAGTACCCAAATCGAAAATCGGACCAAAACCGAAATTAGAACGCAAAACATGATCTATTGATAAACAAATAATTTTAGGCTCACTATGGGCCATTCAAATGCCCCATTGAAAATTGTTGGACTCCACTCGGTTTTGACCAGACTTCAGGTCATTTAATATAAGGCCAGCAGTACCCAAATCGAAAATCGGACGAAAACCGAAATTAGAATGCAAAACAAGATCTACTGATAAACAAATAATTTTAAGCTCACTATGGGCTAATCAAATGCTCCATCAAAAATTTTTAGGCGCCACCCGTTTTTGACCAGACTTCAGGTCATTTAATCTAAAGCCAGCAGAACTCAAATTGAAAATCGGACGAAAACCGAAATTAGAATGCAAAACATGATCTATTGATAAACAAATAATTTTAGGCTCACTATGGCCCATTTAAATGTCTCATTGAAAAATGTTGGGCTCCACCCGTTTTTGACCAGACTTCAGCTCATTTAATCTAAAGCCAGTAGAAACCAAATCGAAAATCGGACCAAAATTGAAATTAGAACGCATAACAAGATTTATTGATAAAGAAATAATTTTAGGCTCACTATGGCCCATTCAAATGCCTCATTGAAAAATTTTGGGCTCCACCCGTTTTTGACCAGACTTCAGCTCATTTAATCTAAAGCCAGTAGAACCCAAATCGAAAATCGGACGAAAACCGAAATTAGAACGCAAATCAAGATCTATTGATAAGCAAATAGTTTTAGGCTCACTATGGGCTAATCAAATGCCCCTTTAAAATATTTTGGGATCCAGCCGTTTTTGAAATTTTGACTTAATAACCTGAAGTCTGGTCAAAAACAGGTGGAGCCCAAAATTTTTTAATGGGGTATTTGAATGGCCCATATAGTGAGCCTAAAATTATTTGTTTATCAATAGATCTTGTTTCGCATTCTAATTTTGATTTTGGTTCGTTTTTCGATTTGGGTTCTGCTACCTTTGAAATGATAAAGCCTTTTGCATTTCCTAGATCGAGCAGAATAAAAAAATTTAAATAGAGCATTTAATTAGTCTAAAATTAACCTTTAATTTTCCAATTGTTTTTAAATCAGTTTTTGATATGGGTTCTGCTAACTTTTTCTAGCAGAACCCGCGTTTTAGTTGGAAGGGGTGGAGCCCAAAAATTTTTAATGCGGCATTTAATTAGCCTATAATTAGCATATAATTATACATACTATCTTGTAATGTTCTGCTGTATGGGTTCTACTAGCTTAAGCTACGTCTTTAAATAAAATATTTCAACTAAACTAAACGTGACGTTTAGTTTGAATATTTTTCAAAATTATTACACATGTGAAACGGAATAACCAAATAGTGACATCTGTTGAATAAATTTAATTGCTCTGTTAAGAAAATGAAATTATCCATTTGTCCAGTATACTATGCATATGTTGAATTATTTTCAACGTACTAATCTCACCTAATTAAATACCAATATAAACTGAGACATTGTAAGATGACGTCCTCTTGCTAAAAAAAACCAATTGAAAAACCATAAAAAATCATTGGTCTACGCTTTCTTCGACACCAACATGTAGAGATTTCTGAAATACGCGTAGACGCACTGTCGATGCCGCAATATTCCTCACTTTCGATCACGTTGTATACGTATAATTCGAAAGCAAACTGTTTTCAGCCCCACCTCACGTATTATACATAGCATCAATCACTTTCTTCCATGTTAAAGAAAAAGTAACATAACCATCCTAATTACATCCATAACCATCTTAATTATAAGGGGATTTTATCGTCATCTTTATGTGTGCGTATATTCAGCTGTTCATATGAGAAAATAATTTAAAGTTAATAAATCAAACTTTTTTATGTTTTCCTGCTTTTCGTTGTTTCCTTTTCTCTATATTATTTTGTAATTTTCCACATTTTCCTAGCTTTTCAGGTGTTGTGGTACTTTAAGGCAATACACTCATATATTTTGTGCTTAACGTATTTGTATCTAGATAAATTGACATATTAACGCTTTTCACACCTTTAAGACCTATCTAAATATTATCTAAATTACAAAATATTTCCACCATTTGTTTCAAATAACAATAAAGAATGAAGAAGAGATACATTTGACAGGGATCGTTAATAACTATTTTCTAAAAAAGAAATAAATTTTTTTTGGTAATTCTCATGTATATGGTACGTTTTGCTAACGAGACTGAAGAGTAACATTATCTCCTCAAAATTAATTAATGCAATACCTATATTGTTATAGAATACAGTTTATGTACACCGGCACCAAAATTAAGACGTAATCATTAAAATCGGTACCTGACAAAAATATATTGAGTTCGCTATATAAATATTGAGTACCTCAAATCAATTTCAAAAATAAACATTCGCGTATCGCGCACACACATAACAAATTACCATTTTGAATTCATCGCACGTCTCTTTGTTGAGATTATACTTAAATACATAACAACTTTCTTAATTCATTTCTTAACTCCATTTCCTTAAACCGTATCGAAATGTATACATATACACAACTCCCTTCCTTATACAAATACGTCTCTTTATACGGACGGGACGCATAAAAGAGAGTGAGAGATACAATCCAAAATATAAAAAAAGCTCATGCTACATTTTATCCCATTTTGTTCATGATTTATGCTTTTTAATTTTTCCTATTTTATTTCAATGTTTTGTTTTAAGAAAAATGACTTAAGATTGTTTTTCATTTGTTTTAGTTTTTTTTATGATTTAGTGATTTTTCTCAGAACAATAAATTTTGCCTTTTTACATATACATAATACGTGTGTATATGAGTACATAATGTATAAATATTCTTAAGAGGTTGATCCCAAAGTTTTTCTCTCTCATGGGTATTTTATCTATATACAGATCCTGGTAAGTATGATATATAGAAGAGTCATAAGGTTTTAAACATAATTACATGTTATGTTGGCCAACCAAAAAAAAAACAAATAATGATTTTTAAATTTTATTTTTTATGTATTCTGGTCATAGTTTATTGTGTTTTTTATGGCGAAACAAATTTAAAATTAGATTTGCTATAAAAGCTCGAGAAAACTAAAATGATTAATGAAACCATTTCAGTTCAAAAAGGAACAGAATAGCAAAAAAAATAATATAAAGGATTTTTATGAAATTTGAATATGTATAACGTAGTTTTGCTCTCCTTATTGCTCGTGTATAATGTCACAAGCGTAATTAATTTTTGGATAATAATAATAGGTGGTGAAGGTAAGGTTTTGTTAATCAAGGGCAAAAGCAGAACGTATACCACTTTTATATACTAAATTGAATCTGCTGCAACCACAAAAAACGTTTACGGTGCGATAGACCAAATTTTAAGGATCAGTCCTTCTAAGAACTTGTGTTAGGCTTACAACCCAATTGAATTATCAGGAAACACTAACGTAAAAATCGAAAAATTGGGCATATGGACGACTTGTTACCTTTCTAATTTACGATCCCGGTAGCTCTCTCTCTCTCTCTCTCTCTCTCTTCTGTGAGGTGTAGAACGTATGGGTGAACATTAGTTTGAAGGCAACAATAATACCTAGGAATACTATTATAACCTTAAATTTCACTCAACTGAATTTAACCATTTACATATCACGCAAAATTAAGAAAATATTTACAGTAAATAAAATACAATTTAAACGAAATTATAATTAAGATTATTGAAAAAAAAATTTCCAACTTTTTAGAAACGTTGATTCCTTTCCCAAAACTTTCCCAAATGTACTCACGGACAATAAGTTACTGATAGTGATTTCACAGATCCAGACTGCTCACAATATTAAACCCGCAAATCAGTTAATAAAATAATTTTCTTCAGCTTCACAAATATTTTTTTTTTAATTTGATTTTTTTCAACATTTTATTTATACAATATATACTTTTAAGATACACAATAATAAGTGTCAAAATAAGTGATGTGAACACCCAGAAGTGATTTTCTGATGCAATCAATGTTCTCGTCGAGACTTACCGAAATCGAGCACTGGACATGTTCGTCAGAGGACTAAAATGGGGATCTGGCAAAAATGCTAGTGATCCAAAAACCACAAATGCTTCCAGAGGCGTACTTATCTTGCCTGTAAATGCAAAATGTAAATTTCAGAAACATACCAATTCATACGAGAAACTTTAACAACTCGGTAACTGCACCCATAAATCAAATTCCGCCAAAGCTTCAATACAATTCACAAAGGACTCCTAACCAACGCAATTACCACAGTAGAACATGGCGCAAAACATTCAACATCAAAATAATCCGAACATGTCATACAACACCCAACAACGAAATAATTTAGTTCCGCCCAAACCGATCAATTTGAAACCACCAGTACCAATGAGTATTGATCCATCGGTGCAGACAAAACAAGTAAACTACATAAATCGCCCAAATTATCAAAATAACTAAGCGTTCAAACGGAAAATTTCGAACCAACACGACAAGGACCTCAACGAAACTCAACAAGAGAAGGACCACTGCAACGAACTAGTGGAAGACTACATGGAAAACGAAATTATTGATGAAGAGCAACTAGAGGAAAATCTGGAATTAAATTTTATGTTGGATGCCTCTCCAGCATACCATACATAAAATATAAACTCAAACGGCCATTTCCTGAAATTCCGAATTGACGCCGGAGCTAGCAGCTGGAGATATTGAAATTAACAAAAAAGATCGAGGCCAATTTTTCAAAAGTATAGGCACAAACAAAATAAATGATTTTTTTCGTTTTGCTGGGCTTTAAAAACCTTTCATGGAATAATTGGTGACGATACGCTGAGAGAATCAGAAGCAGAAGTAACATTCTAATATGGCCAAATAGCAAAATCTCACTCCATGGAAAAACATCTCATCAAGTCAACAGTAGCGAACTTCGCGGCAATCATCTGTTACCAGAAACCAGGCTAAAACTCCAGGAAGTTGTATCAACATTTCATGCACTATTCGGACCTGTGAAGAATACGGAAACAATCACCACCGAAGTAAGAGCCGAAATTAAAACAACGAAAAAAGGTTCTGAAGTGAACGAACGCTTCACAAACGAAAAAGTATAGAATGGTAATATATTCCAAAAGGCTAAATGCAGCGCAGCAACAACATCGGATGCATATCCAATTCCTGATATTAGCAACATCGATCTAACTTCAGGATTTCATCAAATAAAGATCAAAGAAACCGACATACCCATTACTTCGTTTTAAACGATGAATGAGAAGTACGAGTTCTTAAGACTCCCATTCGGCTTAAAATACGCTCCAGCCATATTACAGAGGATGGTATATGACTTTTTAAAAGAACTTATCGGTGAGATATGCCACGTATATATCGACGGTATTATAATATTCGGAGGAAGAACTGAAGAAGAGCACTTATCAAACATGAGGAGAGTCTCTACGAAATTGGAACATGCCAATTTACTAGTTAACTTGGATAAAACGGAGTTTTTGAAAACTCATTCGGAATTTCTCGGATTCCTTATTTCGACCAAAGGTATCAAGCCGGACCCCAAAAAAATCATTGTTATTCGGGACATCACGAAACCCGACAACTTGAAGGATTTAAAATTGTTCTTCGGGTTAGTATATTATTATAGACGTTTTATTCGAGACTTCGCGAAAATAGCGAAACCATTAACTAAAAATAACCTGATTGAGTCTTTTTTTATATGAAATTTTAGCACGGCATACTTTATGAAAATAAAAATTAGCATACAAAAATAGACCCAATCAGGTTAATTTTTTTGCCGTCAGATCTACAGTTTTCTATAGACGAGCGTCAAATTAATTGTGTACTCGAATTAAAAAAAAAACAAAATTTAAAATTCGGGTTCGAAGCCTACTTGGTAGGGTACTCGTACAAAAATATTTTTTACATTCTCAAATTTAAGTCCTTTATGTTCTTTACATTGCCACATACTCGGGCATGGAATATTGCTTCTTTAGACTAAATTTCCGCTTTTCTCATCAATAGAAGTTCCAGAAACGCCCTCCGTGGGAAAACATATTATTCGAACAATTGGTTACATATAATAAACTGAAATTGCTTACGCAATTAATTTCTAAGTGTGGGCATTTTTTTTATATCGAAATATACTCGTACATCAACAATTTTTGTTACGAGTTCATTCAAGTGGACTAATTTGTGTATAATGGTATACCAATTTATTTTGTCAGATGTACTGACACTTTTTATGTTTATTATCTTGTATTTTTATCTTGAAATAAAATGCTTATGACTGCAGTAAAATTTTTTATAATTTTTTTTTTTGTATTCTGATGAATATTCAACCGTTCACCTGGAAAAATTGTGTACCTATATATACAATACATACATATATAATATAAAAGAAAATGTTATTGTGTATAAATAAAATGTAAATATTGAAATGGGGAAAAATATTATATATTTTCCTTTGTACGTATGTGATTTTCCTTATTTATATTTTAAAAAGAATTTTCATGTTTGTTTCCTACAAGACTGAACATGCTATTTGGGGAAGTAATTTCATGTTTTGTATAAAGCTTTTGTTAGGTTTGCCACACGACATGTAGAATGAAATATTGTTGTGTGGTGTGTGTGGTTTAAGGCTTTTACTTAAATTACCGGGATATGCTATTCTCTTTGATGGTCGGTATTAAAGTCAGTATCCAATACCTTAGCATTTATTTTAAATGTTAAATAGTGCTAAGAAGATTCAAGGCTTTTCCCAATTTTATATACATATTTGCATGTTTTTGTATACATCAGAATTTTTTTATTATCCCCAAACCACGACACATAATTTTAATGGATTTTATTTTTCAAATGTAACATAAAAAATGTATAACAAACATAACTTAATCATAAAAAATAAACTAAAAGCTGTGATTTATGAGATTTTCAATTTCGATTAGATGTTCTCTGTCTATACATTTGTGCTGTTTGTATGCACATACACATTTACTTAAAATTTAAATTGTCTCCTGTGTATGTAGTTTTTACTTATATGTTCATGTGCACTAACATTTTTATGATGATGATTTTGTGTGTATGTACATGTATGCTGTATGTCCTATGTAAGGAACTGAATATCAAATTTATAAATTTGTCTCAAGTTTATGTATTGCAGAAAACATTAAAAGGATTATCTAACAGAATATTAGGAACGTCTTCTTAGGTTGGTGAGAATTAACTTTGGGTGGGATGGTTGGCTGTATAACACAGGTATTGACTTATAGTATTTGGATGCGGCTCATATCGTTATCCGAACGAACAGCGTAAACAAAACTTACCAAAGCGTATTTTTATCACGTCATTTCCCGGATGTATCTGTGAATAATAAGTACGTATGTAATATATCCACATATAGAGATAAAAAACAAATTTTGGGAAAATCGTACAGGTATTTTGTTGTGTTTCCCAACCAAAAATGTAAATAGAGCAATGTGCAAACTCAATACCCGCTGTTATAAATTATTCACCATGTAAAACTATTTTGTTGTTAGCGTTTGTCTAATCAACCCAAATTTTTGTTGTCAATCGTTGCTCGTCTAACATATTGTCTCTCTCTCTCTCTCTCTCTATATATATATATATGTAAATATTTTCTATTCAATTTCCATTTTCTATTTTTTACATAACGCTGTTGTGTGCTGTTTATGTAAAGTTTTGGTATTGTAGAGCAAATTCTATTGAAATCCCATTATGTGAACGTAACATTTGAGACAACAAAACATTAAAAATAGGACAAAATAGTACGTAATAATGCAAACACACAATACACTCCAAAAAGCGTTAGTGAAAAGCTCAAGTTTATATAACGGTTAAATAAATAACGTATATATAAAACGATTTGTAGAGTGTTACATCTTTATCCGTATGGTAGCGGTGTAAATCCAGCACTGTAAACAAGCATACAACCCACAATTCCCATATAAACTTGTATGCTACTAAATCTCATTGGATCAATAAAAATACGAGTAGAAAATCCCAAGAAACCACTAGTTATCATCTTCCTTTAATTATAAAATTACAAAGAATGTTTGTGTTGTTAGAACACAAGTCTTTTTTCGGTATTCTGTGCTGTTTTGGGAAAAATATTCTTGTTTTATGTAATCGTACAGGAGAAGAAATGGAAAATAAGATAAATTTTAAAAAAATATTATGTTTTTCAGCAATTTTGTTAAACAGATAACAAGTAAAATTTTTTTTTTGTGTTCAAGAAATTACATTCACATTTTATAGAACTAACTATTTAGTTGTGGAACACAAATATTCAATTATCTTTAACTAAAATTTTAATTATTACTATTTTAATGTTTTTTTTTGAGATAACCAACCGAATTTAATTTTAAAGCGTAAGAGAATTTCTTATGTTTTCGTGAATTCATAATAATTTCAACTTGATTACAGACAGTGATAATATGGAATGGAAAGCGGTATTTTCCATAATTGGCCACTTAGTTTCTCTTGCTCACGCCCTGGTCCAATCATTTTATTTGTTGATTGATTATTTTGATGAGATAAATCTAACGTTTCCAACGTAAATGACAACGCACTTGTCTTTCTCATTAATTTATCATAAAAATAGTTTTATGTTTTAAAGTACCATCTATTTTTAAATTGACTGAGTTCTTTTGATTCCATAGATATGTACTAGTGAGATGTCACCATCAGCATATGGTTTTTAAAGAGTTTCATTCCGTAGGGCTATTTTTTGGACTGTGAACTATTCCAGATTATTGTAATTATTTTTTACAAACTTCTACCAGTACGTAGTTTTCTCATAATATTGTGATTAATTTGTAAAAAAAATTCCAGTACTACGTTAAGGACCATAAAATATATATTAAAAGAAATACGAAAAAGGTTGTACGCTATACTCCCGGTTTTTCGCAGTTTTCGCTTTACTAACCATTGCGCACTACTTTGTCTTATGTTGATTTACATATAGGAATTCCCTTGCTGTTTGTTTTGACCACTTTACAATTATATTGAATTGGTGTAGCGGAATTAATTCACTTATTTAAAAATGGAACAAATTCTGTAAGGCCATCATGACAAATAATAAAATAATAAAAATTGTCTTCGCTTGTTTCGTCCGTTTGAAAATTTTGCTGCTGGTGATTTGATCGGTTACCTGCAATCATTTTGGCCAACTCTTTTGGCCAAATTTTAATTCTACATTTTATAGTTTTACATTTTGAGTTTTAATTTACTTATCATTAATAAACATTGATTTAAATGCAAGTTCCTGTTCTGACGATATAATATCATCGTATTGTGATTTAATTTTTGTGTGTAAATGGCACAAATCTTGAATAATCACTGTATTGTACTCTGATGAAATAATTTTTCCAGTTTTACCCCATTGTTGCTTGAGCTCGGTACAGCTTATGACTTCAAGGTGCGGTTTTCTACAAAATAAATATGTAATTCTAACTAAAACCCATGTTGAAAAAAGCACAATTTTCATGTTATTATTAATTACCGACAAATTTTTAGTAAGCAAGCCGCTAAGTGTTGTGTACTGGTCTAATCTCACTTCATGTGGACTATCTGTCATTGCTGAGGTTTGTATAATTAACCCCACAACTCTGTTTTTTAGATGGCCCGGTACGACTCCGATTGCATACACCTAGCCGGCCTTTAATATATTTTCCCTCTCACGTAAAGATCTTTCCGACCCATTAAAATAATCTATTATATCACATAATGATATATTAAACGTGTACCCATCATCTACATTATTAATTAAATCTCCGTTTAGGCTTACTACTTTTCCCGCCATATCAATAGGTATCAATCTGATTTTATTTAGATTAATTTAATAATATAATAATACAAATACACAAAAAACATAAAATATCAAGAGTAACTCATTAAATTACTGAATCAAATTAATTTATTAAATAATTTTACATTTTACTATTTAAAATAATAATTACCTTAGAAATATTTCTGTTTAAATCTATGTAAACACATATGAAACGTTAAAACAAATTTTTGGTTTGTATTTGGAAGGAGTTTTGTTTTTTTGCTACTAGTGGCGCTTTTTAAACTTTCCCTAGTCTCAATTGAGGACTATTAAAGTTGAGAATGTGACATCTAGCGCATTAAAAATAAGCTGATTGAGTGTTTTTTTACATGAAATTTTAGCACGGCATACTTTATGAAAATAAAAATTAACATACAAAAATAGAATAGAAAAAAATAGAATAGAATTGTTGCCGTCAGATCTACAAACAGTTTTGTATAAGATAACGAGCGAAAATAGTTGATTACGTATTAAGGGAGTAAAAAGAGCTCGAGTACAGAAATTACCCCCCGTGGTCGAAGGTGGTAACTGAACAAGAGCAATAATTGACTATACAATTACTAAATAATAAAATCGACACAGAAACGAATAAAATATGCGACTTAATTATAAGCAACACACAATAACATGGATCACACCCACACAGTCAACTCAAAAAAGTATATAACAAAAAGCTGATGGTAACTTGTGTTTTACCGAACTCAATCTTCAAAATTTAAAAAAAAAATATGCTTTTAAAGAAAAAAAATTTCACTACAAGGAAGTTATTCTTATATTGTTTTTTAAAAATGTCTTTTATTAACTTATGTAAATTATAATTTTAAAAATTGCTATTGTTTTTTATTTTATTAATAAAATAACTGTGGAAAAAAAAAGTGCAAAAAGTTCACAAAAACAAGAATTATGTTTTCCAATAATACAATAATTCACGTTTACCCCATACGATATTTTTGCTTCGACTTCATATCCCTTTTCCTACCTGCCCACATAATTGTGTAGTTAAGGCAAAAGAATCATGTCAAAAATTTATTTTTGTTTTTGTTTTGAACCAACTTACACATGCATTCCTTTCAAACTTATTTTCGTCCGAAAAAAAAACACTATAACTATACACACAATTGTGTTGTTTTTTTAATAAAATGTAATTTTACATTTTTGTGACCTCGGCAACAAATATAATCAGGAATAGGAGGAGATCATAGGTTAGGTACAGTTGAGAGAACTTCATTGCTAACTTTTTGCCAGAAACAACGTTCGCCATCATTAAACCATAAGCAGAAGAAGATCATTCGCTTACTGCGCAATTATCTTCCAACAGCACAGTTAGATGTCGCAGTGGCATCATTTGATAGATTGGCAGATGAATTTGATCTTAATTATGACGAATTAGGAAAAACCAATAGTACACAACATAGAATCGATACCGGAAAAGCTACTCAAATTCGGCAAGTATTAAGACGATTACTGCATATGACGTAACAGGAGACAGTCGAATTAACTTAAAAAATGACAGCTCACGAAATTTATCGGTGGTTCATGATCAGAAAAATGATTACCGCAAATTAGCAGCGACGAAAAAATATGCCTGCTACTTTTGCTAGATTAATGAAGCAAATTCTAAGAGGCCTAAATTAGAAAACACCACACATTATATGAATGAGCTATCCTATTTGTGAACAATTGGGTTTACTAATTCGGAGTACCGCAAGAACTACACTCAAAACTTCGTCTCATCAATGTTCCAAGAACTGGAACGTGTGAACTCACAGTGGAAAAGATTAACCGAACACTGGAAGAACATCTGTCGGAAAGAACTCAATGCCGACCAGGATAACTGGGATCGATGAATAACCGATGTAAGGCGGAGAATGAAAAGCATTCATAATGAAGTAAAAAGCAATTTCGCACACACAAGCGATAGAATGAAATCGAGATATGACTTAAGAGCGCATAGCGACGGGTTTGTAGAGGTTGATTTCGTTTGGCCATACAACCCCAAGAGAAGAATACTCTCAAAATTATTACAAAGTTGGCAAGGACCTTATAAAATCATCAAATGAATCCATCCTGATAAAATCCACCCTGATAAAATACGACGTTACACCATGGAAAAGTGGACGAGTTTGTTTGGGACTACAGTTGGACATTTTACATGTAAACAACGTTTTTTCCATTTTACATGTAAAAACGTAATTTAATCGTGCATCTTATGTAAAATATACGTAAAAATTATGAAAAGATTATTTATAATTATAATTAACATCATAAATTACAATCAAAATGTTTAATTAAATTGTTAATCATATAGTTATTTTCAACATTTGAAGATACATTTGAATAGAACTTATTTGGATAAAAAATTTTAAAGTGTATATTTATTTCTATGTGCAGCTGAATTATTTTAAACTATTTACAATTTGGCATTGTCCTCATCACTGTCAAAAACAATTGTCAACCGAAGCCAAATAATTATTGAACCAAAAAATACTATTATTCCATTTAATTTAACTTAAATTCAACAGTAAAATTTCAAAATTATAAATATTTTCCATTCCATATGCCGAAACAGATTACGATGAACATAAATTTGAAGTGAGTCCCATTCACAGTTCCCTTCTTAATAGTTGCGTGGAGTTAATTTATCACTACTGGATTACAAAATTAAATTTGGTACGGGAGTTTGTTTGTTCAAAGGATTGAATGATATATTTAGAAGTCACTTGAATAAAAACAAATAATGCGCGTCATTCGGTTACTTTCATCTGCGTTGCATTCGGTTTACTCAAAGCTGAATGGGCCCTTAGTAGCGTTGAAAATTTGAAAAAAAAAATCTTGATCATTCTGCAATTGTGTGAGGTTGAAGTAATAATGCAGACGGTCGGATGAAACTGCCGCAAATGCAAATCTTATCGGACCATGCTTGATTGAAATGGAAATGTGTCTCATCCTGACATGACCACGTACCAGCTTGATTTGGATCAAAAAAAACAATGTTAGGTGAATTTACCGGAGTAGTATCAGTTCTAATGAAATAATAAAACAGTCAAATTAAGGATAATTTGACATTGAGGTGGATACGCCTCAATAAACATTTTTTCTCTAGCCACATTTTGGTTACTTTGATTTGATTTCATTGAATGACGTGCGGTTCCGGTTTGAATCGCTTGTTTGAGTTGAAGAGTTTGATGATGAAATTAAACATCAAACTCTTTTGGAAATTCCTCTTTCTTTTCTTGTTAACCTTTGACTACAACTGTATTATCAAACATTTTTGTCAAAATAGACTTAGATGATTTCATTTTGTATTCCCAATCGCAGTATTACCTAACATGGCTCCGACTTTTTAGCACCCCATCTAAAGATTTTGACAACTGTGATGATTGAATTAGTTTGGTCATCGTTTGGGCAGGATTGGTCACTAGTTTTTATCGTTTAGCCACTTATGATTAAACGGTAAATAAATAATAAAAATTTCAAAAAAAAAAAAAATTCCCGAGTCCGCTACTCACTGCAAGAAAATCATACGTTTTTATAAAATTTCATTAGGTAATCGTTAGGTCAGGATTGGTCACCACACTTTGTCGTTTGGTCACTAATGAGTTAATTTTTATTGCGAAAAAAAAACAAAATCAAAATTGTATTAATTGAATAAAATGAGGTTCGTCGCTTATTTGGGAATTTCATTTTACAAAATTAATAAAAAATCCAATTGGAATATACCATTCGATAAAAATGTTACTTTTTTCAAAGAATTGTATCTGGAAGACATAAAATATAATCAATTTAATTTTTTGGATTTTTTGTCAATCAACTGGTTAAGAATTGTCACTACTCACTAGTTGATTTCGTTTGGTCATCCCATACTTAATGATTTATTGCGAAAATTCGCTAAAAACTTCTGAAATTTTGAGTTTTTAAAGAGTTTTAGTAATAAATCATTATCTAAAATTATTAGTATTAATCGTGTAGAAACTATGAGTTTTTAAAGAATTTTCGCAATAAATCATTAAGCAGAGATGACCAAACGAAATCAACTAGTAGTGACCAATTCTCAACGAGTTATTTTATGTCTTCTACTTTAGATACAGTTCTTTGAAAAAAGGAATATTTTTATCTAAATGGTATATATTCCAATTGGATTTTTTACTAATGTTGTAAAAGGAAATTCCCAAATAAGCGACGAACCTCATTTTAATGAATTAATAAAATTTTGATTTTGTTTTTTCGGAATAAAAACTGACCCATTGGTGACCAAACGTCAAAATGTGGTGACCAATCCTGACTAAACGATAACCGAACAAACCCAACCGAACGAGCCGAAAATATAAGTCAATATCATCGACAAACTCATTTAATTTGTAAGTATCTAATATTGCAGCTCATATCACAATAATTGTTATGGTAAAATTTTAAATTTCTATCACTTTATTCACCCGTTAAATCGTAGTTTTTGACGGATAAGGAAAATGATCGAGTACACAATCAGTCACGCTCAGTTTTAACGCTTGTGTTTTAATAAATTTTGGGTAATTAGAATTTCTATGCAAAATGTTTATAACAAATTATTATCTTGAATGAAATCAGTTACAGCAGATATATTTACAAGGTGTCGCTTATTTATTGATTTTAATTATTTTAACGTGATAATTAATTTCCGGTTTTAAATCGTTTCAATTTTCTAAGAAAAACGTTAGCGTGCACGTCTAAAAATTTTAAATTAGGTGTTTAATCTATATATAAAAATTTTCCAGCATTTTTATCAAATTATCCAAAAGGTTTTTGTACTGCCAAGTAATCAATTTACCAAAGAGTTGGGGATACACGCGTGGCAAAATTAGCATTTTAATTAGATAATTTTTCTTTCAAGTATCGAAAATTAATTAAATTTTGATATTTGATATTATTTTGGTGCGGCATCTGCAAGAATCGTTTGTATTATATTCGTTTATAAAAAATAAATAAAAAACACAGCTTTAAGTACCCAAACGATTAAAGCGAATAACTCAGACAAGCTTTATTTATTCACGTCCCAGTAATACGCACGCAATCGTAATAAATGTATAGTACACATTCGTGGTGTGTACATAGATGCCTATACACAAAATATAGTATTTAAAAATGATATATGACTACACGTAGATAAAAATGTTTTCGTTTCAATTGAATTAGTTTTTTTATAAATGAAACACGTAACCTGGTTGTCCATCGCGCAGAGCGGAATTGAGCAACAAAATCAGTTTATTTTTATATCGCTCGCTGTTTTTTCTGCAAACACAAAATTTGTATTTGCCATTCGTGTTCTTAACCACTTTTTGTGTATGTATATTCGAATATATATATACGTAGATATGTTATTACAATTTTAAATGTATCTCATTTATTTCAACACAAAACTGTATGTAATTTATTATTCCACCTCTCAACACCGAACCGCTATTTTCCAAAAAAAAAAAACTAAAATTTTTGGCATCACCGCTTACAATACTCACCACTCGAAATCCTTGAAATTGTACGCGTCTATAGTTTCAGTTTTAATCGGATAAAATGGTTTTGTTTAACCTATCTTGTTGCTTTGTTGGTTACGTAACCGGTTCGTAGTCGTTTTTAAAATGTGATTAGATTTTTGGGGGCGCTCTATAACACCCTTTTTAATAATATTATGTGTCCTTATAAAATGTGTAATTTATACAATTACAAATTTATTAGGGATAAAGCCACGACCTACATAAAAGCGAACTCCTTGTTAACACATGAATATACCGAATTAACATAACCATTTTCGGAAAATGTTGAATCTACTTAATACAATATAAAAGCAACATATATATGCGACGGTACTCATAGTTGGTAAAATGAAGATAAGTAAAACCTTTTGAATAATTAAATGCATTGCAGCGTTAAATTCAGCTAGTTTTCCTTCTTCCTGTAGACAATGTACAGTAGATAAATGAAATTGTTATAAAAATTCCGGAAACTGTCCATTTATTTTTATGTTTGTACCCACTATATGTACCCAATATACATAGAAGAAACGAAACTTTTTAATTATTACAACAATAACACTGGGAGTAATATTAAAATGCAAGAATAACTTTGATCCTGTGTTTATTTTCCTAGTTTACCATTAAAATTGTATTCATTATAATTTTCCCATTTTCTTGCTTGTTATAATTCTTTTCTGTTTGGATCCTATTTCTATCTACACTGTATTCAAAAAATTAACAAAACAGTTTATAATTTTTTTTCTACATAACACTATACAGTTGAAATTTTCACGGTTTTAAACCATGAAAATTTTGTATTTAAACAAAACCTCGACTCTTGGTCGTTTCAGTTTGTGGTTTTAACTTTTCCCCTACTGTAATCAAATTAAAGTACAACTTTTAAAGGAATTTAAAAATTTGTTAAGAAAGAAATTTAAGAAATTTTCCCTACTAGATCGAACGCAAGCTGGAAGCCACCATCTTTATTTCAAGTAGAATTCTGAAAAAATGTACATAGCTGCTGAACTGAAAAATTTTGTTGGAATTTTAAAATACCGCGAAAATTTAAATTAACGAATAATATTTGAAATAAAAGTAATAACACATATATTAAAAATATCACGTCACCCAATAAGTCCCGAGGCTAACTATTAAAACAACATTGTTTTTTCTTGCAAAATTCGACTTTATTCATCAACTTTTCGACTCCTTTCTTGTGGGAAGATACGGTGGTTGTGGGAAGCCCACTTTTTCTTTTGCATTTACGGCCTTCATTTCGGAATTTCTTTCTTCAAACGCTGCAAGAACTTTATGTCATAGTTACTGTTGATGGTCTTTCTGTTCTAAAAATTACCGATGAAAAAAATATCTTGCGTTTCCTAAAATACGGTGGCCACTACTGAATTAAATGAAACTGAAATTTACGTAACATAAATTGTAACAAATACTCTTAAAACTAAAATATAAAAATGGAACCAAAAAATTTAACAATATTTCGATATGGAAAATTTGTTCTAAAATTGGTACATTATTAGCAAATTTCGGCAAAGTCTACTTAATCCCAAGATTTTCACTAACCATAGCTAATGACTTATCTGTACCTTTCAATTTTGAGCGTCTTTAGTTGCCAGTTCAACTTTCTTATGCTATAAGACTGTAAATAAATCACAGAGTTAAACTTTAAAAAAGTGGTATATTGCCTCTTAGTTTAGAATATATTTTATAAATTGTTTAGCATTTTTTGTACAAAGCACGTCACACAATTTTGATTCTGACGTAAATTTATGTTTATATATTAAAAGTAGGGCTACACTACAACGTTTACGCAATTTAATAATTTTGCTGGTGTGTTATAAATCTCTTTATGTAATTAACAGTGATTGCTTAACGGCCTCATTGCATGGGAAAAATCAGCTGCAGCCAAAATAAAGGTGAGAAAAAATATAGATTTTACTGGATGTGCTAATTTTACTGAAAAAATGGTTTTACTGTCCAGGCATAAAGTGAGTATTATCAGAGCCATCTATGATTTTAAAGAGCCGTAATATTAAAATGAGGGCTTTAAATAGAGGAGAAGCTTTTATTGAGTTACATATAAAATATTCAACAATAACACATATTGGAAAATCAGTCATCATAGTGTAGTGTAGTTAATTATTGAATTTAAACTATAAAGCCGACCATACATTTATTAATTCTCTATAAAAATGAGTTTTCCGTTTAGTTGTGTTGGTTAGTAAAGTAAGTTAATAAACTGTGATGCCGCAAATTTCTCTTACATTCATTTTTTTTTTCTGTATTAATTTGTAATTACAATATGAACATTATACTTTTATACAACAAAAAATCTTGTTTTTTTTAAGTTGCTGTAACCCAAAGGGTGGTATGCAACTACTTTTTAATTTTACATTTAAACCAAACTGTTTTTTAGTTGGGGCTAAATATCACAAATAAAAATTTAAATAGATAAATAAATTAAATAAATTATACTATAGTAGTGCATTAGTTTAAGTATACTAAAATATTGAATTAAAATTATTCGCTATATAGTTTCATTAAACATATTTTTATTTAAATTCATAAACATTTTTGTTTGTACTTTGAAATTTTTTAAGGTTCTAATATTTTGAATTTCGGTAGGCAGCTTGTAATATAACGGAATTCCTCTATATAATAAATTGCTTCTTGTACAGGTATCTCGAGCTAGAAATTCTCTTAACAATAACGACGCATTTCGTAAGTTATAGCCATACGTGTCCCCTGCTTTTACAATGATTAGATTATGTACAATTAAATTGTTTAAAATCTTATACAAATACAATATCAATTCGAAATTGTTCATAAATGATAAAGAACCAAATTCTTTGAACAACTCAATTGTTGGGTAACGTATTGGTACACCCTTAATTAACTTTAAAGCCCTCTTGCGGGTAATTTCTAATTTATTCAGTTTAAATTTTGCTACTCCACTCCAAAGAGGGTTTAAGTATAATAATCTGGAGTTAATATACGCATTATATATCAGTTGCAAATGCTCTCGAGTTAAAAAGTTCCTTATTCGCTTAATAACAAACACGTAAGGACTTATCGTTTTTTTGATCCAATCTACATGATTCTACCAATTTAACATGTTATTGATTGACAATCCAAGATAACAATATTTTATCCAGTACTTTATCAATTTTTGTGTTTTTATACAGAACTTGAAGATTGTTATCTAAGTCTTGACTACCAAATATTAAATATTTTGTTTTTTCGGCATTGAGCATCAGACGATTTAAATTTAACCAAGTATCGATTAAGACCAGATCGTTATTCATCATTGAAAAAGGACTACGTTTTGAGTCCGCTGCATAAAATTTAACACTATCGTCTGCGAAAAGTTGCAAGGTACCTTTAAGTGGCAAATTAAAAATGTCGTTAATATAAATTTTAAATAGGCAAGGTCCCAAAATAGATCCTTGTGGAACGCCGCACAACATTGTAGTTCATCACTTACAGTACCATTAACAACCACCTTCTGTTTCCTACCATGTAAATAGTTTTCAAATAGTTTCAATTGCGTCGTGTTAAATTGCAGTTTTTCTAATTTCAGTAGCAGTATTTCATGATTAACACAGTCAAAGGCTTTTTTGAAATCTAGAAACAGACAAGCACATTTCTCTCTAACATCTAAGTTTTTTGTAATTAAATGGGTTAGATTAGAGCATGCTGATAAAGCACTTGATTTTTCCTGAAATCCAAACTGATACTGATTTAATATTTGATTGCAAACCAGAAAATTTTCAAGTCTTCCTAGAATTAATTTCTCAAATACCTTGGAGAAAACTGGTAGGATTGATATTGGCCTGTAGTTTTCAAAATTGAGTTCATTTCCGTCTTTAAATACGGGGACAATTTTGGCTGTTTTGAGACAAGTGGGAAATTTACCTGATTCTAAATAATTATTTAAGAATTTCGTAACAGATTCGCCAAATTTTCCAACGAAATATTTAAGAACTTTTGTCGAAATTCCATCCAAACCGTTAGCCGCTCTTGTTTTTAGAGTGTTAATAGTTGTTATTAGCTCGGCTACTTCAATAGGTTCAAGACTAAAAGGACTGCTAATATCATAATTTATATTAGCAAAGTTTTCAGGGCGAGGAACACCCATTCCACTCATTAATTTTTGGGCTACTGTATTAAAGTGTTTATTGAATAAGTTCGCAGCTACCGTATCACTAACTAAAGCACCAAGTTCATTCTGAATAAATATTTTTTTATTGCTGCAATCCTTGTTGAAAATAATTTTCCTAAATTGCTGCCAAAGAAGAGTAGTGTTGTTATTGTCTATGCTTGATTCTATCAAATGTCCATAATGGAGCTTTTTAGCCAGTTTTATCATATCGAATTCGCAAATAGTCATTTGTTGGAAACCTCTTTGCCAATATCCACAGTTTGCTTCTTTTTTTAATATTTTGCAAAATATCTGATGACATCCACGAATTCGTTACCTTCGCTTTTTTAGTTATAATGTGACTATGCCGCGTAACTAACTTCCTTAATTCAGTAATGAAATTATCGAGATTCGACAATTTGTGTAACTCATTCCAACTCATATCGCTACTAAATGATTGAAAATTCAATATATTGTAGGTTGCGTTCTCTACCGATTTTCTAATGCGTATCTTACTTATTTCGGTTATGATAATTCGATGGTCAGTTAGGTTGGAGTCTTTGTACGTTAGGTGGTAATTAAAATTAACAAAATCCGTAATACAGTGATCAATTACCGTTGCAATTCCGTTTTGCACCCTAGTTGCAAATTTTCTATCAATCGAATTCAGAATTACACAACCTTGTGTATCCATAATAGTTCTATAATTAATGACTTCTGATTCATCTTCATTAATCAAATTAATATTTGCGTCTCCAAACACTAGTGACTTCGTATGAGAAGCTAAAACATTTTCAAACAACTCCATAAATGTAGCTTGAGTGTTTTTTTGCGATCGGTAAAATGTAAATATATTTATACAGTTTAGAACTAATTTAACGCCTAGAAACTGCGAATAATCATGATCACACTGGTAGAGTAATACCGATGGGATGGTTGATCTAATATAGATGGCACACCCTTCGTACCCATCTGGATGGTTTGAAAAATAAGAATTAAATCCCGGTATATTATAGAAATTAACTAAATTATCTGTTAGCCAGGTTTCTGTTATAACTATAATGTCAGCATTGTGTTGGAGTGCTATAATTTCTACATCAGCTAATTTGTTTCTCAAACTTCTGACATTCAGGTACGCTACCCTGAGATCTGCATTACCATTACCACTAAATGCATTACCACTAACACCATTATGAAATAAAATATGAGTGACGTTTTGCGAGATGCAGTTGTGTACATTAATGTCACTACCCATAAAAGAAAAGTAAACAAACTTTAAAAATCAAAATATTTGTGAACCAGACGGGAATAATTTGTGTTATACAATACAAAAGGTAATAAATTATTATGTTATGTTTATAAATCCAAATAAAAATGTATATCGAATGTGTTTTATCAATTATTTTTAGGAAATTTGTATGCGACCGAAAAATTGATGGGATCAGCTGTATGTAATAATAATAATAAACAACAAAGTCCCGGAATTGGCAAAGCTGTATAAATGTGATGCAAGTACCGAAACAATTGTGTATTTTAGTAAAAATAAAATCTGAAGTTAAATTAAAAATTGAATTTGTTTTAATAATGAAATGTGCGAATATTAATTTATTACGATGATGGTTCACTGGTGCGTGTGACTTCTGATGCAATGATATTCTTAATCTTAGCAATATCGTTTCGTGACTGGACCTGGTAGACTTTTGTTCCATCCGATTTACGAAAAAATATATTTGTGTCGCTTACCCATAGGTACTTCCAGTTGTGTTGTTTTTTACGTTGAATTGCCTCACGATACAAAAACTTTTAGAATGGTGTTAAGTGATGTCGAATAAATATTGGTTTATCCTTTACAGCTTCTGTAGTATATCCAATTTCACCAGCTTCCAGATACTTGTTTTTGCGCTTCTCACGAAACAATGCTTGCTTTGCAGAACAATTTGTGAAGGTGATGAAGATGTTATAATCATTCCGATTATTAGCATGATGCTCTTTGTTATTGAGTTATCCCTTTACCTGCTGACTGACGTACTGGGTTGTTTCAATATTGTGCTCGATGTCTTCCAAATTATACTTTTTGAGCATTCTGTTAACAACGTCTTTTGCTGGTTGATTCTTATCGAGTAGAAGATGTGCTTGTGAGCTTTTGTCCATTGCAGCTTCCATGTTATATACTTCGTACGATAACAAGCGGTTACTTTTTTTCAGGATTTCGATTTCATTGGACAGCTCTTTATTGATACCTTTCAGCTCAGTTATGTCTTGTTGAATTTTATCAAATTTCGATGATAAGTATTCTTGACTTTTGAACACTTCATCTATTCTTTGATGTAAGGCCTTAAAATGTTCATTAAATGATTTTGAAATTTCGTCCAGCTTAGCAATGGTTGATACTGTTTGGTGAGATGTATTCGCAGGCGTATCATTCTTTTTCCCGCTGATTTTGGAACTGCATTCATTGGAACAAGTCCATTGCTTATTAGATGCTGCTCTAGTAATATGTTCGCTGTAGAGCTTTTTGCATGCTGGATGAAAACACTTTCCACAATTCGAGCATTCAAAAACAGACTGCTTCTTATCAATAGTATTTACACAGATAGCACATTCTAGGTTTTCCGGATAGTTAAATTTAAAATTTAATGTGAGAGGATTTGTTTTGTTTTTGTTTTTTGATTGAAAAAAACCCAAATTTTTTATAAACTTTGGAAAGTTAGTGAAAATATTACATTTAAGAAAAGTGTGATGAGTGACGCTGATACCAATGCCTCCTAAACTACAGGCCTCTTACTATTCTCATTTTTCGCACTTCACGCCAATTCATGTCTAAACCGAGACTGCGCAATAATAATGTTAAGATATTTACACTAACAGAACAACTAGAGAAAGCAACAAAAACGTCGACAAAGCATGTCGCCATCATTTGGTGTAAGCGGCCTGCAGTTTAGGAGGCATTGCTGATACACACTTGACGAATGGTTTTTTGTACGGTTCACAAATGGGATAATGTTCATATCGTAATCCACGTATAATTCGTTTAATGTCAACAAATAATATTATGGAATTACCACCAACATTAATGTATAAATATTGTGGATTATGGATTTAGCATTTAGTGGTGAAAATAATACCACAGAGCCTGTTTTCGGTCGAATTGAGGATGGCGGCAAGGCTTGTTAGCTAAGTGGAATTTGATGATATGATTTTTATGTGCGGTGTATTTTCGCGTTCAGAGGGAGATTATCGCGGGCTTGATTAGATGTGTTTTGTTCCGTGGAAATATTTAACGATTAGTTAAAAAGTTATTCATTCAAAATTGGCCATTTAACCGTTTGACTGGCGCACAGCTAGCCGACCGTTGGTCGTTTTTCTGTGCAACCGGGCATAAATGGGTGTTTCGGTTGGTTTGGATGCCGCATGGAAGATTGGGGGTTTTGATTTTATTTGTGATAATAATTTCACAGTTGTGTGGTTGGTTGTCAGGCAGGCTTCTTTTTGCGAACAACTGTTTTGCGTCAGCCAGGTATTTTTCATGTAGGAATTTTGTCGGCTCTTGAAGCGGATAAAAGTTTGACATTTGGATCAATTGAAATACTCTAAAATTTAAAAATTTCTGTTTGTTTTGTATTTTGTTCGATTTTGTGCCGTGTAGCCACTATTTATATCTATGCGAATATGCATGCATGTATATGCATATGGGTCTGTATGAGTATGAATGTCACCATTGGTTATAACGGAAAGTACCGACGTGAAGGCTGTTTGTAGATTATTTTATATTAATTTATTTGTTATTTGCATTGTATTGTTATTTTGGTAGTTATATCGGGCATCATGGATTTGAATTTAGCATCGTATAAGTAAATGAACTGATGCTAAATTTAAATCCATTGGTGATTTCCAACGAAAGTAAATTTAGCTCTTAATTCCTGGTCCCTTTTCTTGATAATCACAAATCATATGATTCAAATGGAGCAAATATATATATTGTCATTTATTTATTTTTGCCCAGCAATACTTTATCCAAAGGAAATATTGATGTAACGTTTTGATGGAAATACGACTATTGATGTTATTACTATGATCATGGAGGGGTAAGTGTGCTATGGATTTCTCATTTTTGTGGATTGAAGGGTGGAAATGGGTTAGATGGAGGACTTATCTGATAGTTCCGGTGTCGTGATTGTATTTATGACTTTACATTGTTGCGGCTACAGTTATGGCATTGGAATTGTCAGGGTTTTTTTACTCGGCTCATTTTTGTCTCTCGATTCGTACGGGTGTTGGCTCTGTGGTGGACTTGTCTTTATTTGTTTTTTTACTTCTTTTCCCTTTACAACCACTCAATTCATATTAGTTACATAATTATACAGTGCTTGCAAGCAAACCACGCGGTCCTATAAATCTAAAATAAATTTAAAATAAAATATAAATTAACCTATTTTTTATACAAATGGATGTTCTCTGATTAAGGGAGATGAGTGTTGCCTCCTTAATGCCGTTATCCACCAATTGAGTATAACAAACTCACTTTTTTCCACCTATTTAGCTAGGGACCTGCATATTGCAGTGTTACAATTTATTAAAAAAGAACTTAGTCAATACGTCCCAACAATATTAGATCCATGTGTTCAAGCATATACTACGGAAATTATTAACACTCATACAGAGCAACAATTATTAATATTAAGGTAATTATAAAATTTTGGGTTATTCTGGATTGATAGCCAGATAGTATTTTTGCATCAGGGTGAGGTTGTCAAGACGATGGAGGTTTGGTTTCAAGCTAGTGAAGCATTGAATTCATTATGTTGGAAGGTTCGGTCGTCTCATCAGGCTGCAGTGGCCGAACTGCAAGGTTGTTGAGAGTGCTTTGAGCTAGTCAGAGTATAGTCGCAATGCCATGGCGAGTTTTGTTGGTTCGCTGCGCAATTGCCAACCCCTTGTTAAATTTCATATAGAAATCGCATGTATGCGTGACTCATATAGAGTCGGTAGAGTTCGCTAGGACGTTGTCATTGTGCTTTAGTTAGTTCAGAGTATTTTCAATGTTTTTGTGGTTTGGCCGCTGCAGTCTGATGGGACGATCGAGTTTTTTAGTACAGGGAATTCGGTGTTTCATTGGTTCGGGACCGGACTTTCTTTGTCTTGATAGCCTCACATTGATGTTAAGGTAATTATATATAACCATATAGCAAACCTGGAAAACATAAGCTATGTTGTGTAACAAAAAATTTCAATTTCATTATTAAATACACAATCCAGATATTAAACCGATCTAGAAACTGCTGGCTTGTGGGGCGGTGCTGAATGATTGTCAGCTAAAACTAATCTATTTAACAAAAATCAATTTTTATTTTTTGGCACTCTACATAAAATAAATTACACACCTTTAACCTGTTATATAATGGTTACCATTAGGACAGTTTAAAGATTCGACAAGATGTGCCTGCTAGTTTACCAAGCCCTTCTATTCATATTAATGAGAAAATCTTCCATCGCAATATACAAGCAATAAACAATCAAAACAATAATTATTTTACCGAACTTAAGTGTTAGGCTCAGCTTGAAATACTCGAAGTTAATATAATACATAATTTCTAATTTTTATTGACTTTAAGCGGGTGGTTAATTTAATTTATTACTAATTACTAATTTGTATTTCAGCTGAATTAGGAAAGGTAGTATTCTTCTATTAAAAATAATTATCATTCTCAGCGTAGTAACTATAATTATCTGAAGATGTATAAATATAAGATGTGTTGCAGTTAATACCTGATTATTTTGGTGTTCCCTTCTGTTTTTGGGGAATTCTGGTTTGGTTATTAAAGATATTCATTTTTAACTTGCTCATCTTATACACCCTGATGGCGGAGGGTGATTAGAGTAACGGGGATAGTGTTTAAATTGGGGTGGCTGGTAAAGATTGTGATTAGTTGGTTTCAGGTTGCATAAATTATTAGCGCTGGCTGATCATTACAGGATTAACAACTTTTCAATTAATATGTACAAATGTTGATTATCAAAGACTAACTTTCACGGTTTTATCTTAACAATTTCTGAATCATCTATTTTATAGTTAAAATGCACTATCGACTTGGTATTTGGGTTTCAAAGATTCTACAAAGGTGCTAGCGGCTCAATATTATTTCTTTCTTCGGTTATCTGGCAGATTCCTGATTCGCTTAATAGTTTTATTTATTTCGGGTTGGGATTGAATTATTATGTATTAATTTGTGTAGGTATTGTTGATTCTTGAACTGTGCCAATCATTCACAATTGGTTTATAACCTTGTAAAAATCATTATATTATATTTATTTTATTTTTATTAAATCTTATTTGATTCTAATTAGTGAAATTTTAGCTCCCAATAATGATGTTTTATTTCAGAAAATTTACTATTATATATGGCTTCTTAATTAATTATTATCTAAATTAGAATTATTATTAATAAATGACACCATTAAAACAACAGTTTCACAAAGCCATTGCAGATAGAAACGTGGTGTGTTATCTTGCTGCTTTAATATTATTTGGTGGTTTCTGGTGTTGATTTATTTTAATTTGGTGTATTTTGTCTTGGGGTTGTTGTTCCTGTTCCTCCATTTATATATTTCAAAAAAATCAAAAAAATAAATCTAATTCTTCATACTACTACCGCCCTGTATTATACAAGTGAGTAATCGCAAAAACAACAATTTCCCAATATTTTTTTTTGTATCTGAATAGCCGCTAACCAAATTTATAAAAAACACGACAATTCAATTCATTGTTTTATCTCGCAATACGAATTCTTATATACGATTAAATAGTCACGAAAGTCCTGCAAATTAAAGAGGCAAGATATTATTACGTTTGCTGAGGCTTAGAAATACATAGATCAAAAGGAGGCTTACTCACATACTTCTTGCCAATCGTGTGCATTTGCCGATTATGGAATAATCATCAAAAAAGAGAAAGATATCGCAACGGGTATCAACGACAACTTCATATAATCAAGTGACTTTATAAAAACTTTATAAACTGTGATTTCTCAGCGATATCTTACCAAACATTATCTAAGCAACAACAATCTTCTCCAATCGAACTAATATGGATGCCACCATTCGAAATATTACACAGCAATTGGATATCGAGCCATCGCTACTACTTCATATCTGAACCATAACCGCCTCAATTTTTACAATATGGACCTGCATCTTAATGGAGGTACTCTTGAATATGTCCCGAACAAGAAATTGGAACTTGTTGCAACAAATCCCGTTTGTATGATCTGTTATATATTTGTCAAAATAAAGAGATCGACTAACGAAAAAATTAAATTTTTTTGTGGGGGAGTGATAAATCACACGACGCCTCATTCATATCACCCGCAGAACACTTTCATTTCCATTCATTACTTGTAACAAAATTACCAATTTATATTGTTACATTTAAAACGACACGTAACACAATTTTCCTTATACTACACAAAGTAATTTATGATTATTTTTATATACAATGCGGTTTTGTGTTGTTTTAGGCAATTGGAATCACTTCAGACTTTCCAAGTGTATACGTCTTTATATTCATTTTTTTTTATTAGTATCGCTACATGATCTTTTACATATTAGCTGTATATTCCTAGATGTGATTGCCTTCTATGTATGTAAGCACCACCTACGTTGTCTTATATGTACATAATATATAATGTACTTGATGTTGTTGATATTTTTTTCATTTAAAATATTATTACTGTCATAAAATAAATGTACGTAAACACATAAGTACGTATGTGTAAAGC
This sequence comes from Nephrotoma appendiculata, assembly GCA_947310385.1. Classification (NCBI taxonomy): domain Eukaryota; kingdom Metazoa; phylum Arthropoda; class Insecta; order Diptera; family Tipulidae; genus Nephrotoma; species Nephrotoma appendiculata. The sequence goes on along the minus strand of OX371224.1, from coordinate 14,433,764 downwards.
TAAAATGAACAAACACACACACACACACATCGAAAAAAAATCATAAATTATGAGACGAAAAAAATATTTTTCATATACAAGTCTAAGGAAAATCATGAAAAATGGAAAAATAAAATGATTACAAGAATATAAGGGAAAATTATTGATGTAAAAATAAATTTTCATCTAACTACTATATATATATATATATATATATATATATATATATATATATATATATATATATATATATATATATATATATATATATATATATATATATATATATATATATATATATATATGATACACACATCACACATCTATTACTGTTATTTTTCTAAGTTAGATACATACTTATATATCAGTATATATTCTTCAATCCAGATTGTTGTAACGTTACGAGATGGAAAATTTTTATACTGTGCACTTTTTTATTATCACTGATAAAAATGATAGTAAATATTATTTAATATATATGATTTTCTTAATAAAACTACAACATAAAAAATATATATCTTGAATTTAGATAGTGTGAGGTACAGCAACAACATGATAGTTTTATTATATTATGTTGGGCATCCGTGCTTTGCCGATAAATTTTCTATCGATGAACGAAGAAGGATTCGTTTGGCATTATTTTCAAACATTGTAGAAACTAATTGAGTAATATTTTAGATAGTTTTGTAACTATAAAATGATCAATTTTTTACAAACAGTTGTTTCCGTCAATATTCCCTTCACAAATATAATCCACCTATCATCAAACGTGCATGTAAAATGTTTCTTCAAATTTATATTTTTTTATTATTCGAAAATTTTTATAATTTTTTGTCAAATTTTGATTTAGTGTGAAAACTGAATAAAAAATTTGTTATGATTAGTATACACGATGATATTATGCATGTTGACTTGTCGTTTCAAACTATGTAAAATATAATGTGCAGATGTAAAGAACAAAAATTATGATGACAATGAATGATATATGAACTCATCATACATCTTATGAATATGTTCAACGTTATATAAAAAGAATATTTTAATAGTCTTGAGACTTTTATATGGTGTAAGATTTCTTATGGTGGAGACACTCCACATAATTAATTACTTGCGTTAGTATCTAAAAGAGGCTGAATGAGTTCCAATCCTTCGACTTGTTCGCCCACGATACCAAGACTTTAATAAATAACACTTTTTTGATATATAGTATATTATAACAACTCTTATAAGCATTTTATATATGTTTAATATTTTTCACAAATTTTGATCTGTTTGCCGCATATCCACCCTATCCGAATAACATCATAAATAATGTTAATAATTAATAAAATAAAAAAAAACCCTCCTGCCTTAACTTTACAACAACTTATACACAAGAAAAATAAAGAATTTATAATTAATGAGCCACATAAAAGCGATTTACTTAAACGTAAATCTATATAGTATACCAGAAACACACAAAAAATAGATAAACCCAAATTTTCAAATCATTAAATTTTCATAAATTTTCCAAAAAAAAAAGAAATAATAAAAGCACACAACGAACAAAATACTTGAACAACAAAAAACAATTTAAACCTATTTTTCTTAATTAATTTTAAGAAAATTTCAAAAACGTGTAGAATTATATTATTTTGTGTTAGCTCTTCTGCTCTTATATAAATTTTTTATAAATAAAAAAATTCCAGGAAAATTAAATAAAATTTTCTGTTGTTTTTGTTAGGAAAAACTGAGGTGAAAACCATATATACAATGAACATTTTTGAACAAAGGCGAACTATCCCAACTCATTTCTATAGATATCACACACATACACCTTAAAACCACTTTAAAATTATATTTAATATCCCAAAGAAAGTTTGCAAAGCTTTGATATTTTATTAACCACACATTTTGTATGAGTTGTTTATGCTGTCAGAGCCATCTACATTTATAAGAGCCCCTCTGTTCGAATTTTTTACCTATATACTTAAAATAATGAAAAACGGCCATTTTTATTTGAGCCAAGGGCTTTTGTAATATTTTTCTACTGAAAAAAGAGAGAAAAGTTCAAACGCTAATTAGTTCAAAATAAGATTCAAGAAAATCCTTAAAACTGGGTGAAAATCAACGTCCTTGTATATAACGCCCTGGTTTCAAATTACAATATGGGTCTCATTCCATTCTCTTTCTAAAAACAGAAGAGCATTGAACAGAAAAAAACAGAAAGAACAGAAAGAGATTTTCTTTAGATCAGACTTTTAAATCCACCGTTCAGATTTGAACTATTGGCGTTATTTCTGTGATAGATGGACCTTACTTTTGTGCAAATAATCTCGAGGGGGATATCTCCTGGATTCCAGCAATTAAATTTTTAATTAAACCGATCTTTCATATAAGAAGGAAAAGTTCAATGCAACTTATGCTGAGATTTTGCTTTAGATCAGACCTTTATATCCACCGTTCAGACTTGAACTGTTGAAGTTATATCGGAGATGGATGCGCCTAACTTTTGAGCAAATAATCTCGAGGACGATATCTCCTGGATTCCAGCAATTAAATTTTTAATTAAACCGATCTTTCATATAGAATGGAATAGTTCAATGCAACCTATGCAGAGATTTTGCTCTAGATCTCACCTTTATATCCGCCGTTACATTTCGAATGAGGTTATTTCTTTTTTTTTGTTATGCAAATAAATATTTAACCACATCTTTTGTTATAGGTTTATATTAGTGTTGTATCTTATATGTAACCGTTATGTGCAACTATACGATTTACTACCAAGCTTTACAATGTAACACTTTTTTTTTAAATTATACTAAATTATAATTTGTATAATATGGCGTTATTAATTTAGTAGCTTTTCGGGATAATTTTAGCTTTCTCATATTAATTAACTAACATATATTTCGTAAAAAGAAGAAAAAATTATTTCGGGATGAAATATGTCTTTTCGATACAATTATGATATTTTTTCGGGATGGTATTGAATTTAGCAAAGAAATACACCAAAATTGAAAAGTCGTTTTTCGGGCTGGTTTTTTCGGGCCAACTTCACATACATGGTAATCTTTAGGATTTCCACAATTATTAATTAATTTAACCGGCTTTTCATATCAAACATGAAGAACATCGAAACCATAAGAACAAATTGCTTAAGAACAGGATCTTATAGTCATGATTTCCAAGTGGAGCTTTTGGTATGGTTTAGGTGATAGATGGACCTAGCCTTTAAAACTTAATTTCCCGATGGGGTGATCTTTAGGATTTTCATAAATAATTAATTAATTTAATCGATTTTTCATATCCAACCATAAGGACAAATTGCTTGATTTGCTTATTCTTAAGTATTTTTAAATTTTTTGGGCAATCTTGACACAGTGTATGCAGATGATGATTACATGTTTTGTGTCTTCTGTAGTTAAATAATAAGAAAAACTTATTTTGTTGTGTAACAGCACACATTTAAATTTTTTTGTCACATAGTTTACCAGGTAAGGTGGTTTGTTGTCACATACTTCACTTTAATGTGTGGTCTAAATAGACCAAATAAAACCGTGATATTTATTCCTTTTCACCAATATTAATAATTGTTTATTTAATGTAACTTCAAAATTATTTCGGAATGAAATTCTCGTTTTTCTTGCATTTTCAGTAAATTTTTCGGGATAGCATTTAATTTAGCAAAGAAACACACCAAAATTGAAATAGTGTTTTCGGGCTGGTTTTTCGTGCCAGCTTCACATACATCCAGTATACCTGACTCGGTAGCCCTGGGCACTGGCTAGGATTTATTAGACTAAATCATTCATTAATCCGAAATCACACTGATTACAGAAAGGCGTATTAGAAGAAATAATACAAACTGGCAAACAACACAAACATCGACGATTGCCTATATTTTACACATGGAAACGAATTGGGAACTAGAACATCATAACTCTAACGGAAACATCAAGGTTAGCTGTTGCACAAGTTGAAAAAGAAATGAAGCGGTATGTTATGTATAACAATGAAACAAAGAGTAAGTACATATCTGCGCCTACGGAAGAAGAGGACACAAGAACACAGACGAAATTCTACGAGCAAGGTAGCAGCTACTATATCTTCTAGTATCTAGTAAATAAGCATTTGTTTCTGCAAGAAATAATAATGGAGAAACTCATTAATTAACTGTGTCATACAAATCAGCTTTATAGAATGCGGCAGCAAATTCCCACCCAAAAAATATACACAACCAGAGTCGATGAAAGAAAACCAAAAATCAAATTGATCATCAAATATGTATGTCTGTACAGTACACACTACTTTATGGTGAACAAGAAATTCTTATCCTCCTTACAAGATCCTCCACACCAGCTTGGTCGATCACCAACTAGCAAAATTCAAAATCAAACCAGAGCAGCAATAATGAAGAGCAACACCCGAAGATTAATCACAGCAAACTCAACATCAAAAAATTGAAGAGCACTGACACCAAAGAATGATTCATTCAAAGAAACGCTACAATTTAATCTTCCAAGTATCGAAACCAGCGAAACATAGCAGAAGCCTCCTACGTTTAAGGCCACAACGTGCTTGGCTACCAAAACTACACCGGAAAACGATAGGATAGGATAGATGAAGGAAAAAGAAATGATCGCAGATGGTAAAGGTTTATATTGCCTGGAATGGATTGCAATTAGTTCAAGTTTTAGAAAAATTAATTTATAAGTTTTCGAATCGAACGACTTTTAGTAAAAATGGAAGAGATGGGGTTTCAAATGCTAAAAATCGATTGTTATGAATTCTAAATTCGGAAATTTTGTTTAAGAATTCTCAAATGGGATCCTGGCCCCCATTTAAGAAAAAAAGATCGACTCGACCGATTTTGATAAAAAATTTAGAGAGGACATTTTTGAATGTCCTGAATGTTGCGTCTTGTTCCACAATATGTCCACCATATGTCATCTTAACCTCTTAACCGATTGGTAGGATTCCAAAATGAGTTGCGGATGTTATTTTCAAAACATTAGTAAATTTAATGAAAGGAAAACCTTCTATAAACGAATAGTATGAAACGCGGTTGGTACTATGAAAATATCCAAATTGAAACAAAATCGCAGGTTCTGAAGTCTAGGTCATAGCCAGAACAGGTTGAGCAATCGGCATAAAATTTCATACTTAAGTTTTTCTGATAAATTCGGAAAGAATCAGGCAGAATCGGAAAATTAATTTGGAAATGACAAATTTTAACAAAACCCTAGGATTAACGAAAAAACTATTATGGCGAAAAAAGAGATCACCAACTGGTAGTAGCGAAATTCAAAATCAAACCAACAGCAGCGGTGAAGCAGCACCCAAAGATTAATGGGAGAAAATTCAACATTGAGAGATTGAAATCTTCCAAGTAGCGAAACCAGCGCGATCGGTCAGAAATTTAACCAAATAGAAGAAGCCTGCGTTAGGACTGCTTGCTACCAACGTGCTTGGCAACCGAAAACTATGGATTGGAGGAAAATTGAGGAGTGCCGCAACTAAAGCTACAGCTCTGTCATGAAAATACGGCAAAAAAACGAAACAAATACAAAAATAGTGCTAAAGAAAGAAAAAATATGACAAGAAATGATCCCAGAAAATACACAGAAGACATTCTCAAGACTGCAGAAACAGCAGCAGTAAATAGAAACAGGCGCGTACTACATATACGTCACCAAAAAATTCATAAACTTATCACCAATAAATGATTCATCTGAGCAAGTCTTAACCAACAGCTAAATAGATGAAAAGAGTTCTTCAAGGACAACGCTATATCTACTGTTTGTGAACTTTGAACACGCATTCGATTCCATCAGTAGATGCGCGATCTGAAAAACACTCCGCAAAATGGGCATTCCGAGAAAGATAATTGAACTAGATAAATTTACAGGGATGCTAAATGTACAGGGATGCCGGAAATAGAATCCAATACAACAGGAAGCAGAGTGGTAAATATTACAATACACAAGGAGTCAGATACGGATGTGTTCTCTCTCCAATACTGTTCTTAATTGTACAAGATAACGGAATGCGAAAATTAGACAACACACACTTTTTTTAAGTCGGTCTCAAAGTTAACATCTAAAAGATCAAGGATATAAAGCTAACCACGAACATACTTACACTCATTACCATAAACCAAGAAACCATCGGGGATGTTGACAAGTTCGTATACTTGGTTGTACTATAGCGAAAACTTGCGTAGCTAAAGAGGAATGCGCTTCGCGCCACTGTGCGTCGTGTTATACGAAATACAAAGCTACGAATGTTCAATGCCTGTGTGAAATCAGTACTACTTTATGGATGCGAAACATGGAAACACATGCGGAGCGATCACTAGAAGGCTCCAAGTACTTGCGAATAACTGCCTTTACGCGTCTAACAAAATGCTTCTGACCAAACGCGATTACAAACGAAGAACTTCTGCACCAACGATATAGCAAGAATGTCATTGGAATGAAATCCGCAAGTGAAGAGAAAATTAGGAAGGCCAGCAATAACCTGGAAAAGAACGGTGCTATAGCCAAAGCGAAACAATTCAATAAAACATGGTACAGTCTAGTAGACGCCCTAGGCTCCTAAAAGAAAAAAGAAAAAAAAATATTCTTGTACAGGACATGATTTGGAGATGTATACACTAGTAACTAATCTCCAAAAAGAACTCTGAGCTAGGAAATTCATTGATTTTTATTTAAATTTCCGTCCCTCTCGATAAAACTAAAATTATTCCGCCAAAACGAAAAATGTCTCAAATTATGACTTAACATTTTTGAGATAGGCCTAATTTGGCTTAAAATTAGCTACTAGTGTACACATTCCAAAACCATTTAGCCCTAATACAAGACATTTTCAGTTAATTTTATCGAGCGGGACGAAAATGTAAATAAAATTCAGAGTTCATTTTCGGAAACTTGTCACTGAACGAATTTTTGTCTAAGTTGACCTATAATTTACCATTAATATAAGCATCTCAGAATCTAACAGTATTTAGATACTTTAGTTATTATTCGATTAGTTTAATTAGGTTAATTATTAAATAATAATGGAGGGATCACCATGAATAAGGACCTACGGAGACTCGATTTAAATTTCGGAACATTTTTTTTGAACCAAAAGTTAGATCGAAGGTTATAATCCGCGTAGTTTGCGAAATCATTTCCACTAATAATGTAAGTTAGTTTTAATACCTCAAAAACATATAAATGTTGTAACGGCAATAACTTTAACGATTGAAATATATGCCAAGAAGGGTCTTGAGTAGCTTTAAAACTTATATGCTTCTGTCGCACATACACCGGGTGTAAAATAGTCTGACATGCCCCACCCCAACAAGATAAACCATATTGGAGGATTGAGTCAGCCAAAGCATAATACACAACGCGCAGAAGATAAAATGAACAATGTAAAAGTCTATTTTTCAAGCTTTCTACTTGAGACTTCCAGTTCAGCTTTTCATATATTATAAAACACGAATATCTAAATTCACTTACTTGGTTAACCTGAAAGCAACCAGTTGAGGCGCATGAAATATTACTATTACAGCCGAATTCATGATAGTTAACAGGACATGCTGATGAGTTTCGTTATTTGAAATGCATGAATTTAGTTATGTCACTTAACAGAAAGTTATTTGCTTTCAGCTAAATCGATAATGATACTAAATCTTGCTCGATGCAATTAATATTGTATGAAATATCGAGACCGGAATATGGCAAAAGATACAACGTCAGCAAAAGCAATAGGGGACCCAATGAAATTCTGTGAAAATACTCCATTAATGTAGACTAAAAATATCAATGGTCCTAACGGAGATATAACGAAAACGTTCCTGTTTCCACGCTAAAATTAAAAATAAAGGCTAGGACATCCATTAAAAAACAGGCAAGTGGCTTTATGACACTATTGGTAATATCATCTATTCCAGGAGAAGATTTTTTTTTCATGGAATTTATCAAATAATATAATTCGCAGGGCGTGATGGGCGAGAAATAAAACTGTTTACTGTGTTATTACTATCCATAATTAGTCGTCAGTGTAAGTTGTTGCTGACTGTTGAGATGTTATTTGAACCTACACTCGTAAAAAATACATTAAATTCATTGGCAGTTGCAGTTGAATCTGATAGATTGTATCCTGACTGAGAATTTATTTCTTTAATATCATTTGACTCTAGATGCCCGGTTATAGTATCATTAACGGTTTTCCAGTTCTTGCGAGCACTATTACCATTAAGACGAAATTGATTTTAGTAAATTGTTTTTTGGATAAATCTATATTTCGGTGTACTAACTCACACAACTTTAAGCTATATAGTTTCGTAATCTAGCATTAGTAGGATGTTTTTACTGATTGACAAAATTTATTTCGTTTGCGTAGGAGATTTAGTAGATAGTTAGACATCCATACATTCAATTTGTGTGATTTTTATCTAGTTACTTGACTTGTGCAGCTACTAAGATGGTTAGAGAAAATGTCTATGAAATTGTCAAACATTACTGATCTGATGCATCTTTACAACTAAGAACCGCGCCCATTCTTCAACGGTGAGTAAATTTTTTAGTTTACTGTAATCAGTAAGGGAAAGTATACATGCTTTTTGTTTTTTTTTTGAGGGGACTGAAAGAAATCTGGCTGATAGTTCAACATCTAGAAGACAGTGGTCTATAACTCGCAAATCTAATACCGTACATGTAACTTTTTGAAAATGTTTCTGGTCGAGTCGGTAAAGATCATTATCAATAAACGTAGCAGAGCTATTTGCAATACGTGTAGGTTCGGTGACTAATGTATCATAAACTAGAAAATTATCAAGCTCGGACAATAAAACTAGAAAATTATCAAGCTCGGAAATAGTATGTAAAAAGTCGATATTAAAACCACCCATAATTAAGAGGTTAGTATGCGATAAGTTCCTTAGAAGATTCGTAAAATCGTACAGGAACATTGAGAAACTCAGATAACCGAATCTATATAATCACAAAACACACATCAATTTAGAGTTAATTGAGAAAGTTACCCCTACCGCGTTGAAGCTTGCATTACCAATATTAAAATGCTTGCAATTCAAGTTATTCACAGCGTAGATTGCCAATCCACTTAACTCACAAAAAGGTGAAATTTAAGTCAGTTTTAATTTGTTTAGCCTCTTTATATAAGGCTGATTGTAGTTTGGTGAAACGATGCATAATATGTATACGTTGGTTGCGAAAACTCTCCGAAAATTGTCCAATTCATGAATAAATAGTTTTCTTTTCTTTCGAAATGAATTTAAGATGTTTCGTTTAATTTGTTTCAATTTTAGTGATACAATATAAATGCTGCTTTCAGGTAAATTGGTTTTACTTTTTAGTGAATTTTTTTTTTATGGATGCAATATCGTCAGCTGGTACGTTGCTATTGCCGTTAGTAGTGATATGATTCTTGATCAAATTTTGGTTTTGTTTATTCAAGTTGGCCTCAAGTGCATTTAATTTAGATTCGTAACGGACTGCCCTTTTTTCCAATACAACTCAAATATAACTTTTGTAGATAACATTGAGTTTTCACTTATCAGGTTGTTGATTTGCTGATTACATTCGTCGGATTTACTGCATATAAAATTCTGTGACGACTCTATATCGGTGATCTTTTTATACACTTTTGCTAGCATCAATAGTACGTCTTTTAGTTCGGGAGACTTGTTACGTGGCAATATGTCAATATCAGGGTCATCATCAGGAACCACAATAGATTTCCTAGATTCGGGATGGCAGCTCGTGCCAACAAAAAATTTCCGAAATACCTGCACATTTAACATGGAAGACTTCTCCACAAGCGCCACCACATAAGGCGCCAGGAGCACGAACATTTTTGATTGCTTGATCACATATTTTGCACTGGCTTGACATGCTGTAGAAAAGTTTTATTTATTTGGCGCCACAATTCTCGCACTGTCAGTTATTTCTTATTTTTTTTAAATATCTATTTTATGATTTTTATTAATAAAAATATATTTTAAGATAAAAAGTGACTCACAAATTATTAATTAATATGATTTAATGTACGAGGGTATATCAAAAAGTCTTGCAATATCATATGAAAAAAAAGAGTGAGTGAGACAACAATATATTTTTCAAAACCATTTTTTGTCGCGATGAAACTTCTAGAAGAACATTTCGATGTAAATTTTACAGTTCGTTTGTTTTTGTCAATTTAGTAACACGTGTTTTGAATTTTTCTTAAAATGAATGAAATTGAATATCGCGCCGTTATTAAAATTTCTGTAAAGATGACCGAAATGCAATTTATATATTCAACTATATATCAAAAGTTTACTGCGAATCTGCACCATCATATGCCACAGTAACAAGGTGGGTAAAATTATTCAAAAGTGGTCGGGCATCATTAGAAGACGACAACTGCTCGGGTCGGCCAGCTGATGCTATTAGCCATGAAAACGTAATTTTGGCCGAATCTATTGTATTGGAAGACCGGCGTATTTCTATTCCGCGGTTAGCGTGGAGACTTTCTCTTTCATACGGTACCACATATACTATATTACATGACCACCTTCACATGTCGAAAGTAAGTGCACGATGGGTTCCCCGTTTGTTGAATGCAGAACAAAAAAAATGCGTGTTCAAACTTCAAAGGCGATTTTAGATATGTACAAAGAAGATCCAGAAAATTTCTTGGATAACATAATAACAGGCGATGAAACATGGCTTCATCACTGGGGTCCGGAATCCAAACAAGAATCGATGCAATGGATTAAACGTAGCGAACCACCACCAAAGAAATTCAAAACTCAACTGTCTGCTGGTAAGGTTTTGGCAACAATTTTTTGGGATGCTGAAGAAATTTTGATAATCGATTATATGCCACCGAAAACCACAATCACAGGCATATATTACGCAGCGGTTTTGTGAAAATTGAAAAAAGCGATCCGAGAAAAACGGCCAAGGAAAGTTAGAAAAAAAATCTTGCTTCTTCACGACAATGCACCAGTGCACAAGGCTAATGTTGCTCAAGCTGCATTAAAGGACTGCGGCTTCGTGGAAATTCCGCATCCACCGTACAGTTCAGACTTGGCACCCAGTGACTAATTTCTGTTACCCAATTTGAAAAAAAAAATTAGGGGCCGGAAATTTTCCAGTGACTATGAAGTACAGTCTGTTGTAAATGGATATTTTATGGAGCAAAAGAAATCTTTGTTTTTAGAGGGTTTAGGCAAGTTAATTGATCGATGTGACAAATGTATAAACCTTAAAGGAGATTATGTCGAAAAATAAAAATATTGCTGTCTCACTCACTCTTTTTTTTCATATGATATTGCAAGACTTTTTGATTTGCCCTCGTAATTCAATTATTTATTGTATTTTTTATTTTTTTTATTTTGATGTCTAATCACTGAGACGGTTAGAGATAAAATTTCTGAGCTGGGCTAACTTCTCAAATACTATATTTGAATGAAATAATTGGAAACTTGAGCTGGGATATCTTCACATAAAAGCAAATTAAGTAAGTTTTTTAGACGTTAGTATGTGTTGCCCGATTAAATATTTTTGTTTCCTGCAAATATAGAGTACCAAAATAACTTCATCGACGTAGCGACAGGTACAACATAAGAACATCTTAACCGGAGTTCTCGTTACCCTAATTTCAATAATGTTCTTGTTCAAGAGCGTTCAGAGTCCCCCACACTATCATTACTATATGAGTCACTCTTACTAGAGAATCAAGTATCTATCTCAATATTTTACTTTTCATTAACAATTTCCCAAATTAAAACCGTAACAGTGCATACAGCTCTATTGTTTTTGCCATCGAATTGCCCAAAATCCCAGTTGGATTTGTATACGATTTTAATCTATGCAAAAATATCTAGAATCATTATGTGTATGATTAGTTGAAGTGGGATTTTTTTAGTTAGAAATTACAGTAAAATTTACTATTTTTGATTTATTATCTACCGGATTTAATGATAATATAGTCTAGCATCCACATAAAATTAACATAAATATTAATTCCTAACTCAATATACGTAGAACTGAATTAATTTAGTATAATAAAAATCAAATCGGATTATTTCATTTCAATTGGTATTTTTTTTTTTTTTTTTTTGTTAAATTTTATTTTTAAATTATTTAAAATACACGAGAACAAAAAAGTCAAAATAACATCAAAATTTTACACAAACCAACATCCCGAAATAAAAATAAGCAAAACCACTATCCTGCGTTGAATACAAATATAAATTTTATTTTTCGAAAACACAACAAAATATAAAAAATAAAAAAAAATATTTTGGTTTCAAAAATAGAAATAAAAATTTATAAACATACATTTTTATTTTGAATTATGTCAAACCAAATAATAAATTTTATCAGAATATGTATCAACATAATAATAGCAATTATCTCATTCCCAACACGTTCACAGATTTTCTTCTCATATTTTTAGAACCGTATACTTGGTTAATACGTATATCTTGACGAAAACAATTTTAAATTAGGTCATTCAAAAAATTTTAAAATTATTTGGGTGGCAGGTTCAGGCAATATTTTCATGTACCTACCCGGAAAAGAAAATGAAAATCAATAGTTTATAGTGGTTGTTCTCTCATATAACGTAATAAAATAAACAAAACTTTACCCAGCCACTTTTGCATTTTTATCTAATTTAGAAGGAAAAGAGTTTTATCTAAAGTTTTTTTTAGCTAACAGAACCATAATAGTGCTTGCAATAACAAAAAACGAGAGAAACTCATTAAAATAACAAAAAAGGGTTTCCATAAAAATAAATTTCGTGTCAGCAAAATTTTTTTAAAAGTTTTTATAGATTTTTACTTACTTTGTAAGCCTTTTCTAATCGGTAAATTTTAATGAGGAATTAAATTGGAAAACACATTATACGTGTAATGTTGACACGTTTGAAGTACGTAAAGTGTAAGCAATATCGTTACGGTCACTTTCGGTAATATTATGTCGAGCAGATGATAAATTTGTATTTTTAAGCAGCATCCTCTAACGATGGCTAATAAATAAAATGTTGTATTTTATAGAATTTATTTAATGTCGTTTGATAACAGAATATAGCTATGTAATATGTATATATACACACAAACAAGCAAACACAAAAGATAACAAGGTATATATAATTAACTAATATATACCATAGAATGGTTTACAGAGAGCTCATTATGTTCTTGGAAATTTATACACCATTAATTATCCATCCAACCATATTTAGATTTTAATCACATAAATAATATTATATTTTCTATTCATTCATTTAATTTAATTATATATTTCCAAAAAATACATGTACAATTTCTTTTTCAAAAAAAAAGAAAAAAATTAAATTTATGTGACATCAAAAAGCACAAGAAAATTTTTAGGAACTTAGACAATATTTTATCTAAAGATAAATTATAATCTTTGAAGAAGAAACAAAATAAAAATTTAATTTCATATTTAGCAGTACCGTACAAGTGTTTAAGAAGTACATAACCATAGAGGATGTAAACATACAGCACAGAATTTTTTTTTAAATTATTCATTAATATTTATTTTTATAAAGTGTAATTAGACCAGAAAATAACCTTATCCCTGTCTTTATTGTGCTTACATTATCTACATATGACATCATATACATAACACCAAAGTTGTAGTTTTTGAAAAAACTTATCTTATGTAGAACAAATTATAGATCCATTTCCTAAAGTTGTTTTTTGCTATTTTTTTTTTTTTAAATTAAAATAAAAACATAAAAATGAGCTTTTTTCATTTTGTGTTGAGCTTTTTTTATTTTGTTTTACTGGTGCGCTCTAACATCTTCGGTTAAAAGAAGAAGATTTTTTATTGAAATAAATTTCTTCATTGTTGGTTGTCGTTTTTAGTTTTTCATATCAAATTTCTGTTGTGTCGTATATATAACATAGCTTTTTATGTTTTCACAAGCCAAAAATACATAACTGTATTTTATGTTGAATGTTCGTAGTTATACAGAAGACAATTATTATTATTCTAGTTTTTCTATAACGAGAAAACTAAAAATTAAAAATAAAAACAAAAATTGGAAATGTTCAAGAAAGCACAAATGGAAACTTGTGAAGCTTAAAGAAGTTTTTAAGTTTTTCATCCAATAAAAATGTAATTTATATATAGAATAGTACTATGTATATCATGTATATGCATGACTGTATATTCTAGTACACTATTATGAAAAGATAATGATAACGAAAAGCTTCTATGGTAGTTCAGGTTTTTTAGAAATGTCGAGAACTGACATACAATGTTTTTTTGATAACAGTAATGAAATAATAAATGTATTTAAAATAAATTCCGTATGGTATAAAAGATTAAAAATTATTATTGGATTTTTAAATGGAGTCTGGTACTTAAAATAACAGGTTTTCATGATTGTGAAATAAATACCGAATATTTACACTGGTAAATTTTCAAAAATTCCATTTGGATTTATCTTGTAGTAAAATTTAAATATTTTTATATTATTTATTCATCTTGTTTAATATAAGAGTCGTCGAATTCTTCTAAGAACTATTATTATCCCTCGGAAAATAAGAGATTATACCGGAAATTTTATATTCATTTTGTATCTCTTTTATCACTAAATGAAACATCCCAGCGGAATAAAATATTGATCCTTAAAATGACAAATTGAAAGTAAAGGACCGAAGTAAAGGGATTTTAAAGTAAGTTTTGGACAAAATTCTAGGATCTAATCATCTTCGACTAAACTTGGCCTTTTCATATGGGTGGACCTCAGCTATTTCAAAAACAACCGAAGGTAACCAGTGAAAATTTTTGAGGTATTGGCCAAAAACTGAAAATAACTTACATGGCCGCAGAAAATTAAAAATTTTAGTGAAAATTCTAATCAATAAATTTTGTCTGAACTGTTCCTGTATTCGATACAAATTTTACTATTATTAATTAAGAAATAGCCGAGTTTTCTTCAGTTTAAAATCCATTTAAATCGTGTAGAATGTAGAGATACCATTTTGCCATCTAAAATTTATTATTGAAAAATCAACCTAGAAAATAATTTTCATAAGGATTGGTTATATGAAATGGTCATGTTTAGTCCAACATGATTAGATCCTAGAATTTTACCCAATACTTACTTTAAAATCCCTGATCAATATGCAAATTTAATCGTAAGTCGTTAAGAAATGAAAGAAAGACGGAATATTATTAAATATCAAGATTTTATTTACCGGGTTCCGTTACTTCGGATATCAATCAATTTATCATTTTAAGGATCACTTTTAATATTTTATTCGGTTGGGATGTTTTATTTAGTGCTAAAAGAGATACAAAATGAATAAAAAATGTCCACTGGTAAATACATAACAAAATAAATTCTCTTTTGTGATAGTGCTACTACTTACGGTGAGTACCGTAATCTCTTATTTTCCGTTGTTAAATTTCCGCTATCTTTTGTAGTTTTCTGGTCCTTGGAGCCTCCTTTCTAACCGGTTCGCAACTTCCCTCTTCTAACACTTCTGTTCCGCTAACTCAGTAGATTGTAGGACAGTAACACAAAATAGAAGTTACTCATTAAAAATTGTTTTTTAAATAAAGCGGATTGGCTTAAAATCACGAATAACAAAATCCCGACAAAAAAAAAGCACGACTTTCAAAATCAATCCCGACTTTCAAAATTTCAAAATCTCGATTTTCAAAATAACAATTTTCAAAATCCCAACTTTGCTGAAACTTTAAAAACTTTTTAAAATATTGTTTTTTTATTATAATTTTTATTAAGAACCGATTTTTATTAAGTAGCCCAATTTAAAAAAAAAATGAATTATGCCCGACCCGCGGACGCCCGAATTATTTTTTTTTAAATCGGGCTTTTGAAAATCGGGATTTTGAAAGTCTTGATTTTAAAAGTCATGATTTTGATTTTGCGATTTTGATTTCGGGATTTTGAAATTCGGGAAAACAAGCCCAACCCACTGCCTCATAAGGGTAAGGCAGTATGCTAATTTTAATATTTTCTATCTTTAATCCTTTTTTAAAAACAGATTTCTCCATTCCCAGGTCGTATATTGTTTCCGCCCCTCAACGAATTGTTATTGATCGGTTTGGTAGTTGTCTCACCACAAACCGTTTTGAGGCATTAAACTTAAAATTCCACTGCCCAGCAGGTTTAATTGTACCAGCTGCACTCTTCTCGAAATTTCTGACTTAACAGTCTGATTTTATAATTATATCTCTGCGTTTTAGCTTTATTTTTAAATTGAGCAAAAACTCTGTCCGGTGGTATTCAATAATTTCCAAGTACCGTCCAATATAACATAAGGCTAAAATGGCGCTTTTTTCATTTTGTATATCACAGCCGAAAACCTTATTTGAAACCTATGAACCTTATTTTCTGAATTTTAAGATAAAAATTTGTACTTTTCAGTTGATGGCGTATCGCTGATGCCACATATTTTTTGGCAATCGAAACATAAATGTTTCCATATGTTCGTCTTCATCCCTAACTAAGTGTGGAAGGAATGGCTAATCGCTTACTTGCTATCCTCCTACCCTTTTTTAATATTATTTTTTCCGAATACACAGCAGATGTTTGGCACGGTCAATAGATTAATTTGTATTGCCTATTTTTTGGTCTCCTTCTTTAATTTCTTATTTGTCTTTTTTCTTCTATATATAGCTAGTCGAAATCGATCGAGTGATTTTTAAACTTTTGGACAAATTTTTAATTAAAATATTCAAAAATTCAACTTTTTGCGAAATAAAAAAATAAGTGTTATTGAAATGTGTTTATGAAGTGTTAGTGTATTTCGCCAAGTGCCTACGGCAAATAGTGTTAAAAGTAGTAAGTGCCGAAGGCTTTTGTCCTTGAACGTATGCACATGTTTGACGGTCTCTTTCACGGTTTAGCTGTTGCTTAAGAGATAGACAAGTGCTGCTGCCGACATCGCAAGATGATGAAAAATCTATGTTGAATAACTTATAGAGCTATCTGTGGCATCTGTGTGTATTGTGTATTCAGTAACACATTGTAAACTTTCATTTTGACCCTGAACAACTTATTTGATCGTTGCTGCTTTGAAGCGTAACTTGTTCATTAAAGGATGTTTTGTCGTGTTAGAATGACTACTATGTGAACATTTGATGGCATTTGCTCTAATGTAGTTTTGAATAAATTTACCATATGAATGCGTTCATGGAATAAAATCTGCGAACTTGGTATTATTCACGTTTTATTCTAGGACTAATAACACAGATCTGATTAGTCTCCGTTTCGTCATTGCCAATAACAATTTTTATGTAAAAACTGTAGTCGTTGTCAGGATGACTCAGTAGTTCGGGAGACGTGCGCTAAAAGATGATCAGTTGGAATACTCACTGCTGGCAGATTGACTTTGCAGACGAATAACACATTCCAGTCAAATCATTGTGAAACTTAAAAGCATCACAATGCAAACAAATGTTGGTAAATAGATACCAAATGAAACAGTGGAGTGCATGCTTTAATCATAATCTATATAGTAAAGGGAATTTTTGTGTTTAATTTAACAAAAAATCGACATTTTACAACAAAAATATGGAAGCGTTTAGAGCCAGAAGGCCGGCCCCTTCAAAAATATTACGAAAAGCTGGTCATTTTGTTATAAATCTCCTCTTCAAAGTTTGAATCTTATTATGGATGAATGTTATAAAAACATCTAAGGTGGGCTCCTTGATCGAGGAGACGAACCCCTCGGATTCGAGCATAGGTATATGTTACTAATTTCATATAATCTCTGTCTTAAACCCATTCCCATGACAAAATCAAAACAAAACTAGGTTAACAAAAAAATTCTACTAGGGCCTCTATACGCCGGGGTGCAGCCTCTTCAAAAATATCGTAGGGTTGGTTCTGAACCAAGCAATTTATACATAGTTGAGAGCCGAAACGCTCTTTCGGAAAAAATAGAGTTTTGGGAAAAAAATATTTGGGCACTTAGGCCCAGGAGCCGACCCATTTAAAAATATTACAAAAACCTGCTCATTTGGATATAAAATTTCTATGCAAAATTTGAATACGATTTGATGAATCGTGTGCAAACCTATAAGAATGGTCCCCTAGAAGCGGGTGACCATAGTCATTTACCAAAAGATTTTTTTCTTTGCGAATGTGGCACTAATTTTCAATTGTGATTAATAAATGATGAAGAAACCCAAATAGTTTCCGTTTCGATAAAGGCTGTACAATGAGCGATGGTTTAATATCAAAAGGTTTGGTTTGATGGACGTAACTGTGGTGAGCCGAGAAGTTTCTTGTAATATATGTATGCCATCGTTTCATTAAAAGTACCAAACATTGACCCTCTTCGGTTTCGATTACAAAACTCGTTCCGTTTTTAAAAAAACTGAATAGAAATTGTTTGGTCTCTCATTGGACACTCCCTTATTTCCGAATCACTGTTGGTGGTCAGTGCTTTTAAAACAATTTCAATTGTATTTTTCAATTTATCAGCGTACATCCATCCAACTAATAGCGCATCCCAAATAGAATTCCGTTTTCATAATTTTCTGTAAGGAAAAAGGAAAAGAATTTCTATTGGAAGCCTTGAATAAACTTTTCGCAATTTTCGTAATTATGAGTAATCCGATTCCTTCAATTAGTGCGTACGAATGTGTGAGTAAAATTCACGCATAATCAACGTCAACGGACAATAACCTAATTCTTATCTCGAAAATACAACCACGATCTGATAACCCAGTTAGTCGATACATGCGTCGGTGGCATAACATCGGTCCCGAACTATTCAAAAATCATAATTATGATACACCAACAGTTGAATATTTTGGACACTCGATTTTTATATTTTCATGGGCCCTGTTTCGAAACATGGTAAATTATTTTCGATTTTAGTATAAGAACATATTTTGCGTTACGAGTAGCTCAGTAGTTTTTGTTGCTGGACCTACATCCGATTGAGGGATTTGACCGCCTATCTTCGAAGGTTACATAATCAATAATAATTTCTAATTTATGAATGATTGGTCGATTGAATCCTAGCCGCTTCCAGGCTTACTGGGAGATGTAAGCTGCATGATCTCGTTTTCTTCCATTTTAACAATTCTGTTTATGCTGTTCCCATGCGATCACCTAAGTTTGGACTATCTCAAGCAACGGTTCCTCGACGTGGTTGGTGAAACTGTTATCGAATTGCCTCTTACCGCTATGCGCTTTAGTAGCTCGGATCGGTAAATAATTTTAGCCACACGTCGTACCTATCATGTTGCTACCAGCGCTGTCGAATTTGGTGGTTTAACGCGAAAATTGAGATTTAAAATATTTTTGGGGCTGTGAACCCAAAATGGACAATAGAGCTTTTAAAATTACAAATTAATCAAACCAAATATAAAAGTTTGCTTTATGGAGCCGGTTCATTAGGCAGGTATAAATGTCTCTTGATTTCTGAAAATAAAAGAGGTCCCACGAAAATTCTTTCGGTAATCTTGAAACGTCATTGAACCATTTAAGCGTTTCGCATTATGGCTATAGTAGTTCCTGTTCAACGTTCATACGTTATAGTATTGCATTTATGAAATAAAATCAGAAATTACAAGCTAATTTAGATTACAAAATTACATTTCTATGCAAACTTTTATCAGCAGAATGGTCCTCAAGTAAAAATATAATCTAAACAACCGCACCAGGACGAGTAAAAATGCCAGTTATAGTATATCGGTTACAAACTTAAAAACCTTTTTACATATTAATTTCTATTTAATGAGCTTTCGTGGTTTACGGTACACAAACCAGAAAAGCTTTATTTAATTAATGATAGTGAGCTCGAAACAAATCCAATAAATAATTTTTTGCACCACATTTACAATGTTATGTAAAAAAAATTCTTGTACTGTTTATTTATTTCTATATAGTTTTAGCATAATTCAATGGTATCGAGGGGGTAGCAAATTGGTGAGCACAACTTTTTTCATTCGTTCATTATGCAAATTGGTAATAATTATGGATAATCTAAATTCATTGTGTAATTCAGTTGATATTATGCAAACGTTTTTCTTCTATTTATTTGAACCAGTATTATCTTAATAACATCTATTTTCATCACCACAAAATTGACTTCATATATACGTTTCATTGCAGGAAAAAGCTTATATTGGCATGGCTTAGTTCGACTAGTACATGAAATACACAACTTCGTATGGTACCATATTCGTACGAGTATAATGTATAACAATGTCAACGATACATAAATAATACATCATTCACTATAAATATCGTATAGTGCATGCTCGTTTTGAATATCTATCTGTACATTTATGAATAATTATTTTGAATCGTACATTTGATTGTAAATTAGGCTTCTAATAAATAAATAGCAAAAAAAAAAACATTCCCAGTTTTCCACACATGATGTATCCATTAAATACATTTTCATTTTGTTGATTTCATATAGAGAGACGATTGCATATTATGAGTCTGCTGCTGCTTCATATAATAATACATAATAGTTTTTGTTTTTGTAATTATATGTTCATACATGTGACATAATTTATTGAGGTTGTCACAACCAATAGTTATTATAAAATATTTTATACAATATTTATACGAATAATGTATCTGTACTTCACATGTATTTACATACAATGTCATATGCTTCCACAACACATTAAAAATAAACTGAGTTGTTTTGTATTGGGAAAGTTTTGAAAATTTGTACAAACATATTTATGTATTGGTCATGTTTGGTCAGTTTTAACTAAAAGTTTTAAAAGCTAAAGCTAGAAAAATATTCTAAAGGACATTGTTCTGTATAATATGTGCAAGAGATGATGTGTAGGTTGAAAAATTCTTGAACTTTGAGTTAATTTTTGACTAAAAAGCTCGATTTAATAGAATTACTCTTAATGTTGCCAATTTGATGAGCTTTGAATCTGAGATAACTTTGATTTTTGCATCTGGAAATTTTTATCAGAAATTCGTTGAACATTTTGTTCTTCAACACAATTATTATTGAATGGTAGATGTATTTCGTTTTTAATATAGTAGCTAATTAAGGTATATTGTTTTTCTCAATAATTTCCTCGGTTGAGAAAATTTGATAGTCGAGGTAAATGATCGTTGGCTTTTCTTAAAAATTGGGTTTAATTTTTACCTCGTTTAAACAGAAAGTTGAAATTTGCTTTCCTTTTTTCGGGAGAAATACGTGCGGGTGAACTCTTATCTATGAGAACTAATTAGCACATGCCGGGCTTTAACGATAGACAAAGTTTCCTTTCGTAATTTAAAAGATTTCTTGCGGACCATACTCTTTAAGATTTTATAAAAAATATATAACAAACAATTTTTCTTTTGTATTTCATCATCATAGGCGGTTGAGTTATTACAATTCCCAGTTATGAGATAAACGAGGCAAATACCTGAGGCATAATGGTGGATACGGTTATCTGGTTAAAATGTTATTTTATTTGACCAGTTTCCTGAATTATTAATTATAAAAATAGAGTTCATTTCCGATTTTTTTTCGATGTGGGCATGAAGAGAATTTCTATGTTATATTTTCTGTATTGACACCTACGAGCATTAATTCGGAAAAATTTGGCCAGTATATGAAAATTATGTTTCTAATTTTATTTTGGATCATTTTATATTTTAAATATTGAGTTGCTATAGAAAGGATTACTTTTTGCGATATAAAGTATCAAAATACTGTGCCTTAACTAAGAGTATCTAGCATGTCGTCCTTACGAGCGCCAATGTAAAATATGAGCTTTAAACTGCAGAAATTGTATATCTACATAGTTCACTTATTTCGAAGAAAATAAAGTAAATTAAAAAATAGTAATCATGAAAAAAATGATATTTTTGCAGATTTACCATTCGTAATATCGCCGAAATAAAAAAGTAGTTTTTAAAATATCTCAGGAGATTCCAGTGATTTGACTGGACAGAAGTAAAAGAAATATTTCTTTAGTACAGTATTGTTTGAAATTGGTTAATCTAAAAGAAGATCTAAAATGACATTTTGCAAAAACACCAAACGTTTTTTACATAAATAAAACCACCCACTTCTAAACATAAGAACCTATTCATTTCAAGGCACATTATCTCTATGACGAACGCAGATATTCTTACACACGTTACTCCCATTTTGAATCTGCTTGATATCCAAGTTGACATGTAGAAAGATATCTCGCCTCGCTATAATGGTCAAGTTTCCTCCTTTAAAGTGCCGATTTGGTAAACTATGTTCGACATACTAATATCTCCAGCATCATGGACTAAGTCAACATCTCCGAGCTAAAAATAACCATACACAAACCAAAAAATTGAATTATGTGTCCCTTTATTACCAGAAGGAAGGGACTATCAACAACATCCCGCGAAGTATTTTTGAAAACTGAGGCACTTTCATGACACATTTGCACTCACCGACACAAATGTTACAACGGATTCAACAGTAATGAATATTTAACGTCCGATTATAAAGTTTTCCGGAAAAATGGTTCAATTGTAAGGTATAGATGCTTTCTTATTGCACTTTCTTATATTGGTACATGTTAACTTTGACTACTGAGTTCTTATAATTCCGAATACCGACAATATTTAGCTGATTTGTGTTAAAATCGACAAGGCTTATGCGAATAGACATATTTATATTCTTTGTAGCTATATATGTCTTACTAGTCAAATGGACACCTAGATAGATGCTGCTGATTTCGTTTTGGATAGCAGGGATATTTTAGATGGCCTTTTTTGTTGTTGGCGACTTAACCCTCCCGGATCTTATATTGACATAATCTGAGAATAATACCCATTATATTTCTGCAAATGCATGATCTGCAAAATAATCGTATATTATTGATAACGTTAAGCACATACTAAACAGGCAGCTAGGTCAACTGTTCTCTTCTGACGCCAATAATTGCAGAGTAATGAAAAGAAATTTGATTATTAGTACTATTAATTGATATCATCCCCCTATTTTAGTCACATTTTCCACCGCATAATGTAGAGTTAACATTAACTGTGAAACCTCACAGCTAACACCGATTTTAAACCCTTTTTGATAATAATCACAACCTGTAAACCCAAACACTCAATTATTATTCCGTGATCTTTACACATTTTCAACAGTCCGTTCCTTATACTGTTCGAAAAAACAAACTGGCAGTTTTCTCATTGTACAACGTAATGCGTTGACTGAACGGAAATGCGTAGTAAAAAAAAATACTGAACAAAATTCTTAAAGACGTGATTATAGACTCTGATTACTTAAATTATCTGAACGTTTAGAACAAATTTTCGAACTTGTTTCGTGAATCCAAATCTTCGCTGATTCAAAGCGTTTTTAGCAATTCATAAACTTCAAAAAGAAATGAGATTGCTATCGTTCTACAATGAAGTTTAGTAATCATTGTTCTAGTCCAGGAATCATGGTTGTCCAAAATCATTGACGACTTGGTCGCAATTTTTTTTTTAATATGGCGATAATGATATTGAGCCCGATGCAGACTAGTTTGTGGTTAGGAGGAAGATGGTTTGCCTTCTGTCGCTTTAAAAACTGTTTTGGCAAATTAGCTCAGCCGCTTACAACTATGTTCGAAAACTCAAAAAAGAACTCAGCTAAAAGAAATGAAACTAAGCCATTTCTCAACCGACAATTTTCAAATTTGATGTGTAGAGCTGTAGTGAAATTTGAACACACATTTCTGATAAAATTCTAAGAGTTGGACCATTATCTAAATGGAAATAGGTATTTTCTCCCGGTTTTTTTATTTTTAAATTTTTTTAAATGAAACCAATATAACACACCGGCTAATTTTAAGTAATATACACCCGATATCTTGTGGATTACCTCGAACTTTTGATTATAAATTTTTTGGTTTAATACATTATCAATTTGAACCTACTCTTTTAATAAAAGGTAGTTTGTACGATCGTGTTGAGAATGACGGCTATTTCTTAATGCAATACGAAATTCATTTAACTTCATTAGAAATTCATTTAAAATTGTTGTTAGATTGTTAATGTTAGATGGAAATCTAAATCCTATATAAATCAAACTTGACTATAATTATTAAAAAAATATCCATCGCCTAGCCTAGCTCAATTGAACATTGCTGAATCCTAGAAATGTATCCAAAATTCATTCTTGAATCCAAATTCGCTTCTGAATTCCAAACTTGACTAAAGTAGTTAAGAATTGGCCAATTTGGATATTGAATGGTCAAATTCAGCATATTCAGGTCTAAATCCAGCAGGGAAAGAGTACAGTTCGCCAAATCCAAAATCCAAAAATTGAATTACAAAGAAAAAAAAATCCTATACAAAATACATACTAAATTTCATAATTCCAATATATAGGGTTTTCCAATAGGGATTTGACAACTATGAATTTAATTTGTGAACGCACCCTCTGACCTAATCGAACTGTCACTGTCAGTTTATTCAGTAAACTTAACATGTTCATCATGGTAAATTATATGAACGTACAACGTCTGCAAATTATAAAAATTTACTACCGAAATTCAGAGTCGGTGACCGCAACTTTAAGAGCATTAACTCCAATTTTCGAACGTAATTCTCGCCCTAATAGACAGGCAATAACAAGTTTAGTGCAAAAATTTGAGTCTACATATTCGTTGTGTGATCTTGCCGTGCCAGTCAGACAATAGATTGGTCGAAGTGTCGAAAATATCGCTGCCGTTCAGGCGTCCTTAGCAAACGATCTAAAACATTCAATTCCACGGGGTTCTCAAGAATTGGGCATCGCCCAGACCACTTTATGGCGAATTTTGCATAAGGATCTTGGTTTACACCCACACAAGATCAAGCTGACTTAAGAATTGAAGACGATAGACCATTTGAAGCGACGTACACTCTCCGATTGGGCTCTGGAAAAGATGCGCCAATATGATGAATTTCATCGCAAAATCATCTTCAGTGACGAAGCTCATTTTTGACTCAATGGGTTCGTCAATAAGCAAAATATGCGTTATTGGTCGGGTGAAAATCCACATGTGCTTCATGAATCATCACTTCATCCACAAAAAATAACTGTTTGGTGCGGTTTGCATACCGGCGGCATCATTGGGCCATATTTTTTCGTCGACGATAACGATCGTCACGTTACTGTGAATGGCCATCGTTATCGCGCCATGATTGCCGATCATTTTTGGTCCGCATTGAAAGATATGGAGTTGGACGACATGTGGTTTCAACAGAACAGTGCCACAAGCCACACAGCACATGTAGCAATCGATTTACTGAAAAGCAAGTTTGATGAGCGTTTTATCTCAAGAAACGGGCCAGTCAATTGGCCGCCTCGTTCGTGCGATTTAACGCCTCTTTAATATTTTCTTTGGAGCTACGTCAAGTCGTTGGTCTATGCCAACAAGCCGACGACGTTGGAATAGCTCAGAGCCAAAATTGAACGCGAATTAGCGGCCGTTTCGGCCGAAATGTGTGGCCGAGTCATCGAAAATTGAGTTCAACGAACCGACCGCTGCAAAAAAATCGCCTGCGTGGCCATATGAACGAAGTCGAGTTCCATTCATAAATGTTTTGATTGTACTTCAAACCGATAGTAAAGTTTTTGAAATATCTGTAATGGTTTGTGATTAATTTAAAAAAAAAGTTGTCAAGTCCTTATTGGAAAACCCTTAACAAAATTCCAAAATTACTTGCGTTTTATGTTCATGAAATTTATTTTGGAATTTTATTATATGTAATTTATTATGAAGAAGTCTATAGGTATATGCTTGTGGGAAAACAGTTCGGTGTTCCAAAAAAAGCCAACCCTGTTATAGAAGCACGATAAGCGTTATTCTTTCTGGTAAAAAACTTGAATAATTTTTGTGTCTTAATTTTAAATAAATAAATAAGAATTTTTATAAAATGTTGTCTTTAACATTAAACTGTTAAAATAACGGATTTTTTTCTAAAGTAAATAAATTTTGAAATTTACGCTATTGGGATTTTGAATTTTTAGTTTTGTGTTATGGTAATTTATAAAATCTAATTTTATTTTTTTTATATAAATTGTGCTTTTGGAATTTAGGTCAGTTGGAATTTTTTTTAGAACAGCGGACCGTTCCCTTCTTAAACTTCATTCGGAATTCAAGTTAGAATCTCGAACCAATTCTGCTTACCAATTTCGACAAAAGTTGGTTGATTAATGGGCAAGTTCCATAGAACTCGGCCAAATTTCAAAAATTCTTAAAAAATTCATGTTAAATTGCAAATCACAAATTTCAGAATGATCGTTCATGAAATGACCGAGCTCATAATAAAAATGTAGATAAAAAAATATTTTAATATGTTTAAAAAAAAGTCGCATTTTGGTGGAATTTTTTTAAATTCCAGCAAAAGCGGGATTTTAAAAAACGGAACTACTAATAGAGTATTAATTAACTACGCAGCGTAGACAATACGAAACAGCACTGCAAATGCTTGATAGCATGCTAAATCGGACCAGCTTTACATTTTATAATAAAATATGACAATCTATTTGGAATGAAAGTTTTAAACTTACTTATCTTGTATTTGGCAAAAGGTTGAGTTTTGAAATAGTTTTCTTCACTTACCTGAAAATGTAAAACAGAAAAAAAAACTTTAAAAAATGGTTAGTGTAGTAAAATGCAATAAATATGATCGAATTTTGTGTCTGATCAGTCATTAAGCTGATCGATACTCCGAAACTAAAATTCTAATTTTCGGATGAAAGCCGATCGCAAGTAATTATTCTCCAATTTGCTTGTTTATATGTGTAAGTGTCGATCGTGGTTATTTGTTATGATATCAAGGAATATTCGTCGCTTTGGACTTCTAATCTCTCGGTAGTGGTTGCTTGGCCGCATAATCTATCGAAAATGACCGCAACATTGAGCGAGACACACTGGTGTAGGGAACGGATACTTGAAAAGCCTAGTTTCGAATTAAACCTAGTGAGAATCAAGGAACCAGGTAATCCTGAAGTTCCGAATACTGTTTTTGATATGAAGGTTAGAGCGACTATGCGGAGGTGGGTGGTTATGCTAAACCATGGATCGTGGCAGATGCATAGTCCACGCAAGAGGAAAGCAACAGTTGACATGGTTGTAGCGTTGTTAAAATTGTGTTGCCCATATACGCGTCGCTGAATCATGATCATGGAAGTTGCATGAATATGATTGACACAAGAAAACGAGAGTGGATATTTAAAAAGTAAAATTAAACTTAAACCGGGTTGTTCAAAAAGTGTGCGCCCAAAAAATTTGGCGAAACTGTATGAGGTCGAATAATTGCATATCCAGAACTAACCTTACGATATTTTAGAAGGGACTGGACTCCGGGGTCTAGGGGCTGCTGTACAAATTTTTTTGAAAATTATAATTTTCTTTAAATTTTTCCATCAAAATGAGTTTATGGGGCTGGTTATATGAAATTACTGACATGTTCGAATCCGTGGGGCCCAGCCCTGGATCAAAAATTAATTTTTACTTGTATAGATACAAATATTTGATTATTCCAAAATGACTTCTCAGTCGCTCAACCAATCGTCATGAAATGTTTACCATGCAAATGTTGCATGTTCAAGACCAGTCTTACGATATTGTGAAAGGGGCTGGACTCCGGGGTCTAGATACAATTAATTGATTGTTCTGATATAACGCCTTAGCCGCTTTACCGATCGCCATGAAATTTTTACTATGTATATGTTACATGTTCAGAACCAACCCCACGATACTTTTGAAGGGGCAGGACCCCGGAGTCTAGGGGCTGTGGTACAAATTGTTTCTCAAATTTCAATTTTTTTAAGATTTTTTGACGGGAATGACTAAGGAAAGGGGTTAAATGAAATTAGTGACATGCTCCAATCCGGAAGTCTGCCCTGGATCAAGAATTCATTTTTACATGTATAGATACAATTATTTAAATGTTCCGAAATAGCGCCTTAGCCGCAAATTTAGACACCAAAAAGGATATCTAGCGTGCGATTGTTATACACAAATCATACCTCTACTATAATTGATTTAATTATTCAAATTAATTTTATTAATTTAAATTTAAGACAATCTTTCATCACTTTAACTGAAGACAAATCTCTGAACATTTATACTATCCATACTAATAATCCATTTTTATTGGTTTAACATGTACTGTTTAGTGATATTCTATTTATCACATCCTGTTTTGAAATGTACCATAGTCAGCGAGTTCTAATTTCCACATAACTTCAGAAATAATTAACATTCTATTTTAATCCACTATTGCAACCGGCGGCTTTTAATGAAAATAGTAGTTTCATACTAAACGCCAATAGTTTATTACTTTATTAAGTTTATTACTTAAATAATCAATGATTGTTTCATAAAATCAATTCTAGGAAAGGTACTAAAAAATATTGTACTTATAAACTAATTTACTTTGAAAAGTACTAGCGTATTATATTTGAAAATAGCATCTTCTACAAGAAACATCCTTGGTTTCAAATTAAATTGCCTTAGTTTGAAAAAACTTCTTTTGTTTTTCGAAATGTCATTTTCAACCACAGTTCGCGGTAAAACCTATCGAAGTGGACGTAGTTTTAATCGTTTTGAATAAATTAACATTAATTTGTGTTTCGGATGCCGTTGTTCTCGATTAGTTAGCTATATTGCAATAAAATAATTGTTGGTGATTGTTTTCCAGGTATTATTTCAAGTGAATATACATTCTTATTAGATTTAAGTTTTCAGTTTATAAACGTGTTAATCTATGATTACTTTTTGATTGTAGATAACATTTGATTTTGCTTAAAAAAAATTCCGTAAAGAAATTTTCAAACACAGTTCGCGGTGAAACGCATCAAAGGGAACATTAAAATCGTTTTGATAAATTAATACTAATTTCTGTTTTGAATGCCCGTCATTCCTGATTAATTAGCTACACGTTTCATTTTTGCTTAAAAATGCCACCGAAAAAAAGATCAATTGGGCAGGTAACTGCAAAGTCGAAGAAGATTAGAGCCGCAAGGGTGGCTGAATCAGGCGAACAGTATGAAACACGACTTGCAAACGTTCGAAGCAGTACATCTTCTTCTAGAGCTAATGAAACAACTTAACAGCGCGAAATACGACTTGCAAACGTTCGAAGCAGGATGTCTTCTTCTAGAGCTACTGAAACCATTGATCATCGTGAGGCCCGGCTGGAAGTCGATCGGTTACAATATGGACGATTAATAGAAACTTTTAGAGGTGATTTAAAGTTAGCAGCATTCAATTACGAGAAAGACTATGATTACAATGTTTCAATTGGGCAAATAGAAAACATTCGTTTGTATTGTTATGCTTTAAAGTTTCACAATGAACCACCTGGAATGTGTTGTTCAAATGGAAAGGTGAATTTGCCTCCTCTGGATGATTCACTGGAACTTCTTCTAGCTTACGTCTCCGGAACTACTGAGTTATCCAGACATTTTCCAATACCTGGTGCTTTGGCTGATTTTATCGAGTGCTTGCTGTAAGTATTCTACTGCTTGGTCCTGCGATTCGCTTGATGCCTGTTATCAGCAAAAGTTCCCATAAAGGTTGTTTCCGTTGTCGGTATATCAGAAGTGTAAAGTAGATATAGGATGGGTCCTAATACGCTACCAACTACCGCTATTATTTATCTTGTAGATAAGACCCTCATGCCACACTCTATCGAAAGACTGTGAACAATCTAGAAATACGGCAGGACAATATTTATTCTCTTCGAATGCGTGTTCTATCTTTGCAGTCACGCGATGAATTTGATGAATTGTCGAATGTTTATTCCTGAATCCAGATTGGAAGTCAGGTGTAATGATCATTGGTTTCAGTCAATTCAATAACAACTTCTCAAATAACTTTCAAATAGTAGGTAACAAAGAGATCGGCCTGTATATGACGCCATATGCTTGGCTGGTTTTTTTATCATGATTAATTGTGCAACCTTGAAACACTCAGGCACATATCTAAGTCGAAAGCAAGCATTATATATAATGTTAAGATAGTGACTGCTCTTTTTGATAACTCCTTAAACATTCTTGGCAAAATTTCATCAATTCCAGGTGACTTTTTGGGATTCAAATTCATATCTATTTTTTATGCAATTTCTAGTGGAGTGACACTGAATATGTACACAAAAAATAAACCTCGTCAGCTCGCGCTGTCATTTTTGGTACAAAATCGACACTCGTATTACAAATTATTGTATACACGTATGTATACACGTCGAACGCTGTTTAACTGGTTAAAAAACTTAGTGATTAAACTATTGGATGAAATACCACAAAATATTGTCCGTGTCGCGTATAACAGTTGATTGGTAGATTGCGTAAAGTTATTGAGTGTAGTAGAGAAAGGTTTGAATTGATATACCCTCATCCCTAAATTTACATTATATCACGAAAAATGGGTCTGAAGACCGCATGGCAATAACAAAATATGGTCATTCTATGATGAAATTTCAGAGTGAAAATTCGCGATTTCCCAAGCATTTTCATATTAAGCGAGCATCGGATTATGATTTGTTTCAGATCAAGTCCACCTCCTATTTATTGTACAATTATCTATACTGCACATAAATGGTTATTTAATTTAGTTGTCATATCCTATTAATGTCGGCTATAACACCGGACGGAAAACCTACAAAAGCTGGAATATTTTTCGTTTATGTCTCTCATGTCTAATAAAAAATATATTAGGATTAGCTAACCGTATACATTATTTAAGGACAACGTATATATTATCTAGAAATATAATATTATAATACATGGAAAACGTATAAAAGTTTATTTTATAATGTTTTATTCAGCAGGGTATAACCGAAGAAAGGTGTTTATAAATTTAATTAGACGACATTAAACGCGTCCGAAATCGTAAAACTGACAATTTAATTAGATTCATTAGGAAATTAGATTTCTGCTTGTTGTTTCTATATAACACGAAAAACATTTTTTTTGCGGTTCTGATACGACGAGGCCCAAATTAGCATTCAGCACGTTCGAGATTTATGTGAAATTATTATTTTCGTCATAAATCCATTTCCGTTGTGAGATAATCATCATAAACAACAAATAACAATTTATCACGCAATACACAAGCCATCTTGTGTTGATAAAGGTATAATTTTAAACTTCCGTTACAGAATATGATATTTTGCTGTTGTTGTTGTTGTTGTGCGCGTTTTCTTTCTTATCATATTTTTTTTTCCTCTCTAGATTAACACTAAGTACTTTTTCCATTATATTTTCACACAGTTGTAACGTCAAGCGGGTAGTGAGCGGTATTAAAAGCGTTCCAATTTTTCGAGATAATAAAACAGCCATAAAACCATTATTCAAAGATAATTTATAATAAAAAAGAGAATTTTAATTAACAAAAATGAAAATTTAGTTTTTCCATATATAGTATACATACGAGGGTATATCAAAAAGTCTTGCAATATCATATGAAAAAAAAGAGTGAGTGAGACAACAATATATTTTTCAAAACCATTTTTTGTCGCGATGAAACTTCTAGAAGAACATTTCGATGTAAATTTTACAGTTCGTTTGTTTTTGTCAATTTAGTAACACGTGTTTTGAATTTTTCTTAAAATGAA
This sequence comes from Nephrotoma appendiculata, assembly GCA_947310385.1. Classification (NCBI taxonomy): domain Eukaryota; kingdom Metazoa; phylum Arthropoda; class Insecta; order Diptera; family Tipulidae; genus Nephrotoma; species Nephrotoma appendiculata. Next base: position 14,402,216 of record OX371224.1, on the reverse strand, counting down.
TGAAATTGAATATCGCGCCCTTATTAAATTTTTCTATAAAGATGGACGAAATGCAATTTATATATTCAACTATATATCAAAAGTTTACGGCGAATCTGCACCATCATATGCCACAGTAACAAGGTGGGTAAAATTATTCAAAAGTGGCCGGGAGTCATTTGAAGACGACAACCGCTCGGATCGGCCAGCAGATGCCATTATCCATGAAAACGTAATTTTGGCCGAATCTATTGTATTGGAGGACCGGCGTATTTCTGTTCCGCAGTTAGCGTGGAGACTTTCTCTTTCATACGGTACCACATATACTATATTACATGACCACCTTCACATGTCGAAAGTAAGTGCGCGATGGGTTCCTCGTTTGTTGAATGCAGAACAAAAAAAAAATGCGTGTTCAAACTTCAAAGGCGATTTTAGATATGTACAAAGAAGATCCAGAAAATTTCTTGGATAACATAATAACAGGCGATGACACATGGCTTTATCACTGGGATCCGGAATTCAAACAAGAATCGATGCAATGGATTAAACGTAGTGGACCACCACCAAAGAAATTCAAAACTCAACCGTCTGCTGGTAAGGTTTTGGCAACAATTTTTTGGGATGCTGAAGGAATTTTGATAATCGATTATATGCCATCGAAAACCACAATCACAGGCATATATTACGCAGAGGTTTTGCGAAAATTGAAAAAGCGATCCGGAAAAAACGACCAAGGAAAGTTAGGAAAAAAATCTTGCTTCTTCACGACAATGCAACAGTGCACAAGGCTAATATTGCTCAAGCTGCATTAATGGACTGCGGCTTCGTGGAAATTTCGCATCCACCGTACAGTCCAGACTTGGCACCCAGTGACTACTTTTGTTTCCCAATTTGAAAAAAACACTAAGGGTCCGGAAATTTTCCAGTGACTATAAAGTACAGTCTGTTGCAAATGAATATTTTATGGAGCAAAAGAAATCTTTTTTTTTAGAGGGTTTAGGCAAGTTAATTGATCGATGTGGCAAATGTATAAACCTTAAAGGAGATTATGTCGAAAAATAAAAATATTGCTGTCTCACTCACTCTTTTTTTTCATATGATATTGCAAGACTTTTTGATTTGCCCTCGTATACAGATACACTCCCGCGCTAACCATGCAATGTATACGAGTATAAAATGTCTTCAAAGTAATTTTGCAATAAGTCTTTGTATTTTTTTATTTATTTATACTTATATTTTGTGTTAGGTTAGAATTGTTTAAATAAAAATAATAAAAAATAACGGCCCCCTTTCTTTTTTATTTTGGTCGTCGTTCTAAGCTATATATACGAGTAATAATCTTAACGAAAAATAAGGAAATAATAAATTATATTTCTCTGTGTTATAACAATGAATATAAATTGGTCATAATATTCTTGCTTTTTTCTTAGGTGGTTGGTTATCTATTTTTGAGAATTTTAATGCTCCTACTAAAAGCTTTATACTATATATATATATATATATATATAAATAAAGGAATGGAAGAGATTATAGAAGCCGGGAATGATAAATGAAACTGAATTTTTAAACGAAAAAACCTTTTGTTTCTTAAATAGTATAAGCCGTTCCGGGGCTAAGATTTTTTTTTATGTCCTTCGTAAATTATCGGTATTAATATTTGTTATTTCTTTAAATAGCTTACAACACTTGCTTAATATATCTACTACAACTGTAAAGCATTTATACGACTACATGAAAATTTGTTTCGATTACCGCATATGGAAATTATTTATGTCACCACATTCGTGATTGTGCTCCAATTTCTTTGTAATTTCTATTGTTGTTCTATCACAAGTAAATATTGGATGCATATAACAATACAAAGTGTACAAAGCATTTTACATTTGGTATTGTGTCCGGAGCACAACTTCTCCCCACTTCGTTACCCGCAATTCAAGGAAAATATATTTATTTTTCTATTTTGTATTGTTAACTTACGTTTCTACACAACTATTATGTGGAAGACGATATATACGAGTATAAGATTAGAAGTATCTACGTAATAATATGACGTTAAAGAATTTCCATGTTTATTAGTTTAGATTATAAGTGTACATGGCATAATGTATAATGGTGACATATTTTATGAAAATTCTAATATTTTTTATTTTCCTCTTCGGCATTCGCATAATAAAATAATATGCTCGTAGATTAGGGAACATTTTTTTTTGCTCACCTTAAATATTTTTGTATTACGATGATTATATTATTGAGGAAAATCATTTGGGTGTCACACATAAATATGTCAGGTGGCGGTAAAAAAATCATAAATGACAGTTCAATACTCTCTTAGAGCGTACAATTTTTTATTAATTTTTTTTCCTTTATAATGATTTAAGTGATTACAGTAATGTCGATTTTTTTATTTAAATTTACGGATTATTTGTTGTCGAAATATTTGAAATCGTTTTTCGATCGATAGATAATGTGGTGATTACAGTATTCGCATATGTGTACTGTTTAGTATGTAAATATATTTTTGCTGAAGGCTGTTTACGCGTAGTAAAAATGGAGAGATTTTTACATTGTGTTTGTATATTTTACATAAGATTTGAACTCCCTTAAATTGTAATGGTATTTATATTATTTGATTAAATTATTTTACAAACTGTTCAATATTTCATTTTGTAACCACCCAAATCAAATTTTATTTTTTTTAAATTTAATAAACGTCAAGAGTATTTTGATTTTCCATATTATGATAATTTTTTGGCTTTTGCACCCTATCCTTCTAAATTTATTGTTCAAGTATCAAGAATAGTAATGAATAGCTTCTGCAACAGCTATAAGATAAAATACCGAAAAATGCAGTTTCTTGGAATACTGTTAAGTTTCAAGACACTATTGTCTTAAAAGTGTTCATAGATTTATAGAAAAAAATTTAAGATAATTGTTGCGATGTGGACTCTATTACGAATTTTGTTGTATCTGCTATCTTTCGATGATAAAGGTTCCGATTCGTTAAAGCCTTTATTTTCCAAATAACAATAATGAAATAAATGAAATATTGGTTCGATTTAATATTTATTACTATTTTTACACATTATTGCTATTTCGTATACTCGTTAAAGGTTTTTACTCGACTGCTTAAAAAACAAAAAAAATTATATAAAAATAAACCAAAAGAAAACAGGTAAAAAGAAAGAGACAAATTTATAATTCAAAGGTTGGGTAAAACATCAATATTTCTACAAGGGTTGGGTAAAGTGTCATCATTCCGGGACACCTTAACTTACTAATTCAACACATTCCAATTATTAAGAACCTTCCATAGGTAATCAGTTAAGCTTCGTCACAGCACGCTGGATTATTCCCCCCCCCCCCCCCCCTTTCCTTAAGGTAACTACTCGAATATGGTTATCAGCTTCGGGATGTGCCTTTACAACTCGACCTAAGGGCCAGGTTGATGGTGGCACCGTATCGACATGAATCAACACGAGATCGTTCACTTGTAGATCAAGATATTTTTGATTCCATTCAGAACGTACTTGAAAAGTATTCAGATATCCCTTGGACCATCTGTTCCAAAAGGACTGGTGTTGTTGTTCAATGGCCCTCTATTTGTTCAAACGATTAAGAGGAATATCTTCAATGTTGGGCCGGTTTATTGCAGTTAGTGGGCGACCAATCAAAAATATCCCAGGAGTGAGCGCTGCCAAATCATCGTGTGACATTGACATTGGGGTGATCGGCCTCGAGTTGAGACGAACTTCTATCTTTTTTGACAATGTGTGCAGTCGTTCGTAATTGTATGATTGAATGCGAGTTATTCGTCGGAAATGATGCTTAAACGACTTGATAGCAGCTTCCCATAGCCCGCCAAAGCTTGGAGACCGTGGGGGTATAAACTTCCAAATTATACCTTCGTTGTTACAGTGATATTGTATTTTATTAATGTTAGCTTGCTCGTTAAAAAATAATTGAATTTTCTTCAATTCGTTAGATGCTCCAACAAAGTTCAAAGCATTGTCCGTATGAATCTCACAAGGTTTGCCTCTGGTCGATATAAATCGATCTAAAGCAGCCAGAAAACTGCTGGTCGATAGGTCAGACACTATTTCATTATGCACGGCCTTTGTGCTGAAACAAATAAACACTGCTACATACGTTTTATATTCAGCCTTGCTACGTGGATTCTGATTTCTTCTTAAAAATGGTCCGCAAAGATCGATACCGGTGTTAGTAAACGGTGCATTGGGAACTACACTAACTGCTGGTAAATTGGCCATGATTTGCTGTTGAAGTCTTGGTCCTTGACGATGACATTCGATGCAATTCCGGTAAATCTTGTTAGCACATATTGCGAGGAGCATCTGTGGACCACAATGCTATTGTTTAACATGTTCGTGTTGCATCAAAAGCTGTCTAACACGATGGTTAGCTGGCAACAAGATTTGCTTCTTGTTATCGTTTTAGAGGATACTGTTCGTTAATCGTCCTCGAGCTCGAATGATTCCATCAGTATCCAGAAAAGGATGCAAGCAGTTTATAAAGCTTGTTTTTGAGATTGACTTGTTGGATTTTTACGAGTTGACTTCAGAAGAAAATGTCTCGCTTTGAACTGCCTTTACGAGTTTCCGCAAAGCAATGTGAAGTTCGTCGTAGGTTAATCTCTTAATCCCCAATTCGATGTATACATTTTTTATCCCGTCCAAAAATACTGCAGAAATTGTTGCAAAATCGACTATAATATCCAACGACATTTAATAACTTTCGAAAGGAACTAAATTTTTGGCTCAGTTCATAAAGAATGATATCATTATTTTCCGCTTCTCTACAATTCAAGATGTTGGAATCTTCTTTAATTTCCGGTAATTCAGTCAGATTCTGCTTCGGTATTTGATAGGAACTCAGGTCCATTCCACCACAACTTGGTTGATTCTAACTCATTAGGCATACCACCCCTTGAAATCACGTCCGCTGGATTCATCTCAGATGGTATATGTAACCATATGACCGGAACTGGGATTTCTTGAATTTCGCAGACTCAGCATTGGTGATGCTTGCAACCACGACAATACAATGGATGAATTGCTCCATAATATGATGCTTCTTGGTTGTAATTTCATGGCCTCAAGTGTTTAACAACAATAATTGACAGAGCAGTACTGCAGCATTTAACTCCAAACGTGGAATTGTACTGTTTTTCAATGGCGCGACACGAGACTTTCTGCACATAAGAATGGTACGACATGAATTTGCACCGATAGTCCGCAAATATAAGTATGCACCATATGCACACTGGCTAGCGTCAGCAAATCCGTGTATGTCGAGGCATTGCTCATCTTTTGAGGATATACATCTTAGAATCCGTATTGTCTGAATTGGTGGTGTACATTTTCAGAATTGGAGCAAAAAGTCATATTCATTTTTAGGCAACGGATCGTCCAATTTTAATTGCTTCGACCACAATCCTTGCAAAAAGATCTTAGCCAACGCGATTATTGGACCAAGAAGTCCAATTGGGTCGAAAATATGGGCTCTGAAAGGACTGTGCGCTTTGTGACTTCCGTGTTGCTAGTATTTACGTTGATATTGAACAAAAAATGATCGCTTTCGGGATTCCAAGTGAGAAATATTGTTTTGATCGTCTCATTGAGCTTCATTGATGATGGTGGTGTAGTTTGTTCTTTATCTTCTTCAGGAACTGTTGATAACAATGCCTAAGAATTGGATGCAATTTTTTGTAACTTCATGCCTCTGTTTTCTAACATCCGATGCATTTCCGATAATATTCGTTTAGCATCAGCTTCATTCGCTGCACCCGTCAAAAGATTGACCATATAAAAATCATAAATATGCTCAGAAGCACTCGGAAATTGTGCACCTTCATCTAGGCTGATTTGTGTCAGAACTCTGTTGCTAGATATGAGGCTGACGTGGTTCCGTATGCGATCGTAGATAGCGCGAATGTTTTCAAGGGATTATGCTCATTTTCACGCCATACGATTAGTTGTAAAGGATGTTGATCTTCAACTACCCTTATTTGGCGATACATCTTCGCAATATCTCCAGTAAAACCAATAAGATGTTTTCGAAATCTCAGCACGAGCGTAAATAAATCATCCTGTATAGCTGGACCAGTAAGTAAAATGTCATTCAATGCAATGCCAGTGGTCGACTTCAATGATGCATCAAATACGACACGAGTTCTAGTTGTTGTGCTTTCAGGTTTTTGCACTGCATGAAGCGGTAAATAGAATTTGGCTATACAGTTTCATTTTTTCCTTCTTTATATTCGTACATGTGCCTCATATCTTCATACTCTTTGATGAAATCAGCATACTGTTGTTTTAACTCTGAATCTCGCTGGAATCGTCTTTCAAGCATTTGAAATCGTTTAATGCAGTTTGATTTAGTTTCACCAATACAATTTGGGTTGGTGCGCAGAGGTAGGCGTACTATATATCTTCCTTTATTATCACGCGTCGTTATTTGTGCAAACCGTTCTTCGCATTGTTTCTCCTCTGATGTTAGCCCTGGCTTGGATTCGATTTGTTCCTGCTTGAAAAACTCTGCCACCATTGAGTGTAAGTCATCGTGTTTGACCAACTCTGGCACTACACTGATATGCATTTGAATCGACTTAGTTATCTTTCCCCCCACAATATATCCGAGTCTCGTTTCGATAAATGCTGGAAGTTCGTTCGATACTTTCAACTGACTTGACAACAGTATATCATAATAACAGTGAGCTCCCAGCAACAAATCAACTGGAGCAGGATTATGAAATTTGGGATCCAATATGTATTTAGGAAGAAGATAGGGTGGTAACGGAACCTTTTGGCAAGGTAAATTTCCTGCAATACTTGGAACAACACTTGGAAACTCAAACGTATCCTTGTGAGGAACTCTCCCATTTTTCGCATGAATAGTTGTATTAACGCAATATTTAGATTTAGAGAAAGAATCATTTATACCTGATATTGAAAGAATGCTGAGAATCTTGGGCAATCCAAGACGACCTGCCAAACCACCTGTAATAAAATTAGATTGCGATGCAGAGTCTAACAGTGCACGACAATGATGCAGATTTCCATCTGCGTCGTCGATTGAAACGATTGCTGTGTCCAGCATAACTTCCTTGGGCCTTGTCGAATGAGCCACCACCGATGAGCTCTCACTGAAAACACCATTTCAATGAAACTACCCTTATTTTAAATCACATGATGGGTATTAGATGATTGTACCTGAACTGAACCGGAGCTTGACAATTTCTCAGAAGCCTTGCGATCTTGAACCAGAGCCGAGTTATGAAGCAAAGAATGAAGGGTTTGGTTACACACAGAATACTTACGCGAGAAACAATTTTCAAGATTATGACCGGAGCGCAAACAATTTACACACAACTTCACCTCGATCACCTTATGAAATCTCTGATCAGGTGACAATTAAAGAAATGGTCTGTATTGACTTGCATAATGACCTTCCGATCGACAAATGTTACAAAATACTTACGCGTGAGTTATTAGAATTTTTATTTGACGAAACAATAAACGCCCTGGTGCCTACATTTGATTTTTTATTGACCACACTATTTTGTTCTTGTGTTTTTTAACTAACTTTTCAACATTTTCTAGAGCTTGCGCCTGACCTGTCAAGAATTTAAACATATTATCCCATTTGATATTACTCTTATCACCTGTATATCGTTTTCGCCGTTGGATATACACCGTTTTCGAACCACTAATCGAAGGACCATGTGTACGACGCCGCCACAGTACACAACAATTTGTTTAATTATTCTCGTTCACAAGAATTGGTTTAACTTATTTCTGCTGCCGTAAAATACGCAATCACCAAATTAGACGACAGGAAAGTATTCTGCTGCCGTAAGATATGCAAGCACAAAAAATAGACGACAGGAAAGTCTTGCTCCCGTACCAATGAAAATTATTGTTTTAATTTTAAGTACCGATCTTTATTGTATTTTTTGTTATTTGATGTTCACTTATCGGCTGGTGGTACAAGAAGAAAAACTAATTTTTGACACAAAAAATAATGATACATCAATAATTCGTTACAATGTTACCAACATGCTAATAATGAAAACAATATAAATTGAGCTAACATAAAACGGACTCACAAATTAAATTGAGCTAACATGTTTTGGTTTTACATTACACTTACATTGAAAGTTTTTAGCGACTGTCATTCATAACAAATATAATTTTCGTGTATGACATTTTGTTACAAAATCTAACAATTTGCTGGATAATTGGATTAAGTATTTACATTAATTTATATTATTATATCTTAATTAATAGTGGTATATTTTGTGATATATTAAGTTTTCTATTACTTTCAGGTTCTGCGAACATCACCTAAACCTAACTCCCAAGCTTTCATGGTCTCGATGCTTGGATGGCACTACGTGAACAACAATGGTATCATAATGTTCAGTCGGATGGTCCAACAATTTCAAATTTGCTAAAATAGTAGCAGCACTTTGAACAAGTTTTCTCAAATCCACTGAATTTGCCACTTTAACGTTAGGAAATGCGAAAAATTCAACGAAATACTTTTTAGTAATCATTTGTGAATTATTATACCGATCGTTCAAGTCGTGCCAGGCTCGTTTGTATCCCGCATCCAAAATTGGCGACTTAGTTACAATATTATAAGGCTCAGAATCTCACATCAGGTAAACCAAAATTTTCATCAGTAAAAGGAAAGAGAAAAATTTATGTTTCAAAGGTTGGGTAAAACATCAATATTTCTACAAGGGTTGGGTGAAGCGTCAACAATAATTATTTTATTTTATTTAAATTTATTTGATTATTTTATTTAAAAATATCTATTATATATATTTTTTTGTATATACACAAGTAATGCTCGTACAAAACTATCAAGGTACTCAAGTGCTATACTAATAATGGAAAAAGATTATTGGCCGATTGAGGAACCGCCAAGTGCAGAGAAATTTTTTGATGCATGTAAATATACTGCTAAAGTTTTACGAGTAAAAAAATTTGCAAACACTTCACATGTATATATAAAGCAGTGTGAAGTTTTTACTAAATCTATGCTAAACGTTTATATGTGTTGGTGCATATCAAAAATGATACCTGTATTAAGCGGAATTGACGTAACTCTAACGTAAAAAATAACTATAAAATCGGTATCCGATGCAGATTAGTAACAAACACTACACACTGAACTACATAAGGAAGAATTATTGAAATCGAATTAGATAACCGGAGAAATTACAATCCACACACGGGTAAAATGGGTGGGATAATAGAAAAATTAAAAAAATAATACCAAGCTTCAAAGGCAGGGAACTCCTATTTTTGGAAATGGTAACAAATATAACGAGAGGTCTTAGGGCCACAATAGATATCTATAGATATCTAAATACAACCTGAGGAATATGAATTTTTAGTTTGGTCTCACGTTAGCAAGAAAAATAGTGAGGACATCCTTATACCAAAAATATATTAAGAATTGTTAGATCAACTTAGATATGCCTATAAATCTAAACACAAACTAAGGTATATGGACTATTAGTTGAATATCAAGGTGAATTAGAAAAAAAATAATCACGAGCTCACCATCCAGGAGTGACCACCATTTATAGAATTTTAAAATATAGACCAAATATAGTAAAACAGAGTGTTTTAAACCTGTATCGATCAAATTAGCTCGCCTCAATTAAACCCATACCATAATTTGTTACACATTTATTAGTTTATTTTTTACTGTTAAAATAACTATAATATCGGCATCATATAATCGGTTTTTGGACCAGAATTTATTACAAATTATTTACATTGAATTAGTTATTGCAAAACCACCCGTATAACTTGCGAAAGGGTAAAATTCACTCCAAACATTATTTATAACAAGAAAGTCAATTTGACCAACTTAAATTATTTATTACACAAGACTGCTACCAGATTTTGGATAAAATTTTGCACTAGAATACTTGTCGAGGGTAAGTCAACCTTATTCAGGTGGGTAGGTCATTATTTTTGTGCCAGGTTACACAGAATTGGCTCTCGGAATTCTCTTAATTGTTCCAACACTTGGATGTGGAGCTTCTGTTATTTATTCTGACACAGTACTCCTGTAGTACGCTATATACCTGAGATACCTATATGTATATACCTGAGAACTTTCGGGTTTCACTGGCAAAATGTCTTCAGCCATATTGTGTTTGTATTTGTACCACAAATGTTGCGGGTTCGATAGAAAACACGTTGAAATGATGATGGCAAAAAGTGATCGAATTTGATACGCAGTATAGCCGAAATAACAACTTCGGCGAGTGTATGACCCCAATAAATGTCATCCTCGAGCAAATATAAACACTGACAGGCGTCTCGATATGTGCGCACAACTCACTATTAACAGTTCGTAAAAATTCAAATGAAGTCGGCTAACAAACATTAACCAGGAATAAATGCAGGTAACTAACATTCGTCATTGCTCGGATGAACTGCGTAAATCTGCCCCAATGCTTCGATTGAATATTCATTCACATATTCAGGAACAAACTGTTCATATATAAAATGTTAGAATTTTGTTGATGATGCGTTCCATGTGAAATATTTTGACATCTCCGAGTAGAGCAGAACACAAATAAACCACTTGTGCAAATCGCAAAAAAGCCGTGAAATAAACCCGTTGTCCATTCTCTAAGTGCACAACTAAATGGACCACAGTGGGATGAAGTTTCGAAAATGAAAAGATTCTCCAAACTGCCTAATTGCTGCTGACATATCTTCCCACCTGATATAGTGAAACTTCTTCGTTGGCACCAGGAGCTGCAGTACCAAATACAGCCAGATCGCTTTCTTTAGTGACGTACTTACAAACGGGGTCGGACTTGACAGAATTGCAGTACTCAACATTTCAATGTGTTTTTAATCTTTTTGGAAAGCAGCGGCGAATACTGAACAATCCAGCTGTTGTAGTCTACCACGTTCTTATTTTAACTTTAAACGATATCCAGTTCAGGCGCCATTCTTTGTAGAGCGACTACGATACAGGGGGTAACCGTGATCGGATCGGACGGTTGTGATGTTCAAGAATTTTTATTATATTCGGTCATAATCCAAAATTTTAATAACTGCCTCTTCTCTTAATGGGGAGCATCTGAATATTTTTTCTAACTGAAAAGGTCCCCAACTAACACACCCCATATACCTGAGGTTGTGTTTAGATCTCTAGGGGTATCTCATGGCTGGTCTCCACTTGCACATTTTTCTCTTCACAAAAAATAAATGGCTTCGGCTCATGACATTATTAGTATAGTATACTTACTACTATACTAATAAAAATAATAATATTTTCTCTGTTTTGATGACGCGGAAAAAATTATTTGATTTCAAAAATGTCAAAACCAAATAAATGTGCGCTCAAATTGAGCGTAAAAATATAATTTATGCTCAATTGGCACAACGTCATGGCAAAAATATTGAATATTCTGATCTTTCCCTCTCTCGACAACATTTTAATGCGCATGCTCAAAACCATTTTTGCGTATGTATTTTGGAAGATGTACTAAAAAATGTCATGAGAAAAAAAATGGACTAGATTTTTTTTCTGTCAAGAGAAAAATATTTGACTGGAGACCAGCCATCAGTAACCTGAGAATTTTTATTATATTTGGTCATAATCCAAAATTTTATTAACTGCCCCTCCCCTGAATGGGGAGCATCTGAATATTTTTTCAAACTGAAATGGTCCCCAACTAACACCTCATATACCTCAGGTTGTATGAAGATCTCTAGGGATACTTCATTTTCAAGAATTCTTAATAAATAATTTTATCTACTATCTTGTATAATTTGTAGTTTAGAATTATGAATACGAGTTATTTTGATTGTCTGAATATATGAGAATGTTTTAGCACTTTTTTAATTATTTACAAGGCATCAATTGTGAGTCCATAAAATAGGCCAAAATTGTACGGTAAGTTTGATAATTAGTAGTGTAATGGTCGTTTTTTGAGAATTGTATATAAAATTTTGAGTCAAATTAAACCTTCATGTAACTAGTCGAGATAAAGTGGTTTTATAGTATTCAGTTACTTTTAATAGGATTTAATTATTACTCCCAAGAAAACTCTAATTTTCGATAATGTTCCGTCTTACCCAGGTAATATCAATAACACAAACACAATTAATGAAACAAGCAAAATATTAGCGTTTTCATCACACTCGTAATTTTTTGATATTGTAAAGGGAATGAAAGCAGGAACGGCAGCTGGTTTGAACCAGAAACCTTTACAATTAATAATCTCTTTACCTGAAGAAGAGTGGAATCTATTAGTAAAATCTTTACAGTTAATCTGGCTTATCAACTCCAATCCTGAAGAGTGGATCGAAACAGTTCAAATACCACTTAAGAAAATTCCTAACCCAAAAACATTATCTGATTTCAGAAGAATCACAATCACCGATGTAGGATACATAATTTATACCAAGATACTGCTTAATAGAATATTAAAATACTCGGAAACATTAGTTTCGTATCGGCTCCTTTCATAAAAAACAGATCAACAGACGATCACATGTTTGTGGTAAGAAGAGTGATGTAAAGGGAATGGAGACATGGAAGAACGCTTTTCGTATGGTCTTTAGACATTAGTCGTTCTTCTGATAGAGTTGATCTGGCATCTATCACCAGTATGCTTAAATATGGAAATATTCCGTACCAGTTAATCAACAGGATTGTAAAAATTTGTCTTTGGGGGAAAAAATATGTAATGTAGTACAAGCAAAGAACACAAATGAAAGAAAAAAATATTGGAATGAAACAAGGTTGTCCACTATCACCCCACTTGTTCAATATTCAATTATCAGAACTTCTACCATATGGTAAATTGAACCAAGATGAGGACATTGTGTTGCCGTTACTACTGGCCTATGCAGTTGACATAATAATATTGCACACAAATATGTCACAACTGTCAAATATTGTAGAGGAGGTCGTGTCGTTATTTGAAACGGTAAGCCTAAGAATAAACGACAGTAAATCTGAGATTCTACCATGAAGTAAGAGAATTGAACATAGGAGGCAAGTTGGTAAAGGTAACCAAAACTATAAAATATTTGAGCTTAGTAGAAAAGAAACGGTGAAAGTGAGATGTGGTAAGGCATTAGGAGTGAGCAAAAGTTTATAGTACGGTTGAAGAGCAGCAACGCTAACAAAAGCTAATAGGTTATAGCTTAAACGTTATGCAAGAAGAATATTTTCAGATATGTTAAAATTTTCACCAGAATAAACTGCAAAGGTAACAAAAAAAATATTTGATGAGTAAAACGGTGAGTTGTCAGCTTGTGAGTAGTCGTGGGCTAGGAAAATTCTTTGACGTTGAAGCTATGATGGTTTGAGTAATACCTTATAGACGATTCACGAGCGTCTCTCGTATAACAAAAAATTGCAATGTTATATCACGATATATGAAAAGCGCTCGTTCTTGTCATATATTGTTGGGTTGGTGAAAGTGTCTGATATACCAATTGTATATATGTTAATGTCAAAAAAATTTTATGACGTTGAAAGAAAATATGACGATATGAGTAATACCTAATAAGCCAACACACAGGTGTAGTTTTAGTAGTTGACTTAGCCTATCTCCACTACATTCATTTAAATTCCTGCTCAACTGTTTCAGCTACAACTTTTCAGTTTGCGAATTTCGAGAGCTCATAAATAGCTCATTAATCGTGCATTGATTGTTTTTCCAATTATGCAAGGTGGGGCTAGCTCAACAAGGATTCGAGACCTCGCCGTTGCAGAAACATTTCATTTCAACGTATCATTTTTTCAAAGCTCAATTTTGATAGCATTCCACGCTTATATACTTTCAGTTGGTGGTATTATCAAAATTCGGCGTGACTTCTTTACGACATCTCAATTTATTTATAAGGGTGTTTTCTTAAACCTGACAGAACTTGAAATTGTAGAAAATAAAACAAAAAATTAAATTTTTATGAAAAATATACTTTGGCAGACCTCAATATACTCAGGCAAATCATCCTGAATAGACCCACGACTTCGTGATTTTTAATACCGCACCATGATCAATGATGTTTTGTTTAAAAATATGGATGACATTGATCCGGACGAGATGTAGTTTTAACAGGATGGCGCTACATGCCATACGGCGACCGCAACCATCGACTTATTAAAATGAAAATTTGGCGATAAGTTGATTTCGAGAAATGGTCCTGTCAAGACAATTAGCCTCCAAGGGCGTGCGATTTGACACCTCTCCATTATTTTCTGTAGAGCTGCGTGAAGTCACTGGTTTATGCTGATAAACCAGCAATAATTGACGCCTTGGAGAACAACATTGTTCATGTTAGTCGTGACATACGGCCAGCAGTGCTCGAAAAAGAAGTGGCCCAAAATGGGACGTCCAGAATGCGTTTCGTCAAGAACAGCCGCGGTGCCCATATGCCCAAAATCATTTTCAAATATTAATGCCATATATTGATCTTTCGAATAGAAAAAAATTTGATTACAATTTAATTGTTTGGGTTACTTTTTACAATTTCAAGTTCTATCGGGCTGAAAAAACACCCCTTATAAGCTTCGCTCATTGATTCAATTGTTGTCTTTTCAATTTTTCTAATGATCTTGAAAAATTAACGTTATAAAATCAGCTTTTACCAAACGTAAAACACTACTATGGTAAGTTTAATTTTTCGCTTTAGAAATTAAACATGGTGTTTTCGAGATATAACTGTGTTGGCCACAACATATTCACCAATCCATTTATTTTAACTATAGCATTCAATTTATACCTTGATTGACAAGTCCCGAACCTGATTACACTCAATTCTTTTTTTACACGGTCTTTTTTTACACGGTTTTGAATTAACATGGTTTTGAAAAACAAAAACAATAATTTTTTTAGACCTTTTAGGCTTTTTTCCTATGTACTCAAGGTACTTTTTTGCACAGTTTTTTTTTGGCACGGTTTTAAGTGGTTTTATACGTTGGTTTTTTTACACGGTTGGAACGTATCACCGTGTAAAAAGAGAATTGGGTACTTTGTATCATCAATAATGATAAGAAATAAGCATTATCACTTCACTTTAAAATAAAGTGTAGTCATAAAAAAATTTGGCTTTGAAATTTTTGTAGTTTTTTTTTTTCTATAAAGAGCCAAAACCCAAAAAATCGATTTAAAAAAACCTCTGTGTGTGTGCCTGTTTGTTCCCGTCTAAATTAAATGTCTGTAGTTTCTCTACAGTCCAGACGGATTTACTGATCGGAATGGAACTGCATGCTTAGGCTTCCCATATAAACTAGGAGAATCCAATGATTTTTACCTGAAATCGGTCCACTGGAATTCCTCCATAGGAACTTAATCGCTTGTTGCAAGTATTTTGAAAAGTAAGAAAAACGGTTATGAGCTAAACGATTCTAAATTAATTTTGCAACGATATCCGGTACAGATCAGGTTTCCAAAATTTAAAGGGAAAGTACGATTTATATGAAAAAACTGTTTAAACGAAAATTCCACCCCTGTACGGCTTAAATGAAATGACTAACCGGGATTAAACTTCATACATAAGATTTTTGTAAATAACGTTTGAACATGCGCGAAAGCTATGCGTGCAATGGAAGTCGCCTATGCCCACCGACTCATAAAAATTCGGGAGAGTTCTTTTTTTTTTTTCAAAACAATTTGAATAGTTCAAGCTTAATCAAAACCGTTGTTGAAACATGAATATATAACTACTAACGGGAGACCCAAGAACAATTAAACAATTGGCGCTTAAGCTTGTGGAAGAGCACCAAATCGTCAGAAAACTCAACAAAAGCTGGAAATTTTAACGAGACTATGTTTTGGGATTTGTATGGTATAATTCATATTTACTGTCTGAATTATTGGATCGACTCGGTACTGCAAACAAGTCCAAACGACCATACTTATTACACTAAAAAATCTTGTTTTCTTAAGACTAATGCACGGTTTTCCGGCAATAAGCTATTAATTATTAAAAATTTCTTTATATTTTTTCAAAATATTCTCCATGAAGATTAATACAAAACATGCATTTTAAATGCACCAACCGCTTTTGCAGGTGTCAAAAAACGTTGACTTGATGCAATTTCTTTGTGATGTTTGGGAACAATATGAAGTGATTGAGTGCCAAATCAAGAGTATACAACGGATGGCCCGCTCAACGTTATGACCGCTCAAATATTCAGTTGTTTGTATCGATGCGTGAGAGCTTGCAATGTCGTGGTGGAGGATGATCCATCGTCGGCAGTGAGCAATATTTTCAACCAATTGACACGAGTTTTTTTTGAGCGTTTGTCAAATTATGTGGAATCCAACGCGAACAAACTTTTTTGACGTCCAATATGTTCATGCAATATTAAATGTATGCTAGTCGCACTAACGAAATTCGAGCGAACTGCCACGATTAAACTCTGTAAACCATCGATAAATACTAGTCCTAAATGCCGCTCCATCGCCAAAAGTCGATCTAAGTTAATCAATGCACTGTTGTTGAGTTAACCCATGTTAAAAATTGTCAAAAATAATCGCACGAAAATGTGCATGGTTATTTCATGATACTATATAGCCAGACCGAGGCGAAATTCATTACTCTTTATTTTAAGCTTTAGTACACCATCTTCTAACGGGTAGTCCGATTTTTCAATTAATAAAATTAAATTTCCTTCAAAAATCTACAAAATCGTAATCGTCCTAACAGTGAAGATAAAACGTTATAACATTTAAATGTATATCCTGAAAAAATGTCAGATATGTACGTTAGTTCACTGTAATCCTAACTCAGCTTATACCTCTCCACTTCATAAAAATGAAGGTACATTAAACTCTTGAATTGCAGATAACGGAGCAGAACTGAAATAATAATAATCGCCTTCGAAACTAGCTAAATGTGTTTTTATATAGATGACTAATTGATTTTAACGTTGTTACTGGTAATTCAGCTATTTTATAAATAGACCAATTGAAAATTGTGCAAGGTAAAAAAATAACATGAAATCCACCTACAATCCACCTACATATTTACAACATCGCTCATACATTAATAATTTTTGCGTTACATACTTTCCCCGTTGAATTTTATGTGTCTTATCATTTGTCAAAACCCCATGAGAGTATTCGTTTTAAGAGTAAAAGAATAAAATAAATAATTTTAATGTGATTTTTAATTTTAAATATCTTTCCCTTCATAGCTCCATAGCATCGCGTTTTTATTGTACTAGGAATATGAGTTTAAGACGATATCATGTTCAACCGTATGACAGGTAATCTTGTACTAAACAAAAATTAATGTTTTGAAACAAAAACATAAATGTCAGTTAAAATCTAGCTATAATCAAAATGTATGTACGAGTATATGCAGAGTGTGACACACGGTATTTTTTTCGTAATATGCATACACACGGTAATTGTAAATAGAAAACTTGGTTTTGCAATAAAGATGATGGCATCCAATTTAATTCTTATCACAATATTTCGAATGAGAAACATACTTTTGATTAGTTCTCGTGTAATACGTGCAAAAATAACCTAAGATTATATAAACTTTTGTCATTCAGTCCTCATTAGCTTGACTCAACAATAAAAACAAGGAAAACCTTATATACGTATATTGGTAAAATTAAATTTTCATTTCATTGTCCTGTCACATGTATAATACCAAAATAAGAAATTGACAAGCATTTCATTCGGTTTATATGAATCGATACAAAAATTAAACGTGAATGACTTTCCCTTTCATTTTCCTTTTGTAATAGTTATGCATCGTACATACATATATAAAAGTTATGTCTACTCGTCTCTAAATACCGCTGAGGAGTCGAGAAAACATTTTGCCTGTAAAATCACAACAACAAAAAAATCCGGAAATAATCATAGAAAATTTTATTGTATTTTGACAAAATAACATTTACTTGTCAACTATATTGAATTTCATGAAAAATTCGACACAGTTGGGGAAAACCATATAACAATAACGCCAACAAAGAATTCATTTATTTTTATATTTTCCCATGAAAGTTTTTCCAAGCACAAAAAATCATTTTTGTTTTTGAGAAAAAATTTACTTTAAAAATAGTTGAGGGTACAGTAGGCAAATAAAATTTAAGCATGGCAATTTTTTGGCCTAATGTACTCATATCATTCGTCTGTATACAGAAACTAAACTCATTCGGTTTCTAACTAAAACAACAAAAAGGTTCACAGACAAAGCATTAAATATAAAGCGGTTAACCCAGCAAAAGCTCTTTTTGTCGTAAGAAAAACATTTAGTATATGTATACCGTGATTTTACAGTGTACACGTATTATACATTTTCATTTTTTGAAATCACTCGTTCGTTTTTAAACCGCACATTAGGTGCGAAAGTAATCCATCCAACCGTATCGTGAAACAACCAAAAATAATAATAAAATTTCCAGTTCATATTTTCACTGTGTACGGGTGTGTTTGTGTGAGCACCCTTCTCGTGCCCGCTTATCATCGTACACTGCGAGAAAAGTTATTCATAATCTTCTTTGTTTCTTTGTTAGTGTTCTGCCATGGTTTTCGGTTATGATGTTAAAATATTGGAATGTGTAAGTAAGCACATTCACACACACACACACACACACACATACAATTTTCTATATTATTTTGTGTTATCTTGATTACAACAAATAAAAAACGACGAGGTTTTTGAATTTTATTTTGGAAAATATGAAAACAACAACAATATTACGTATATAAAGCAATATTATGTCATTTTGGATGAATTTTTGGAAGGAAAACCGAGAAAAATTATTACTTTTGTATCATTTCGCTTTAATAATTTATTATTATTACAATTGAGGATTGTTGTTGCTGTTGTTATTCTTGTTTCTAGTTCACTCTATATAAAGATTTTTGAACTGTGTACTGAAGCTTTGTGCTTAAAGCGCCAGATGAGTTATACTCAAGTAAAATTTTTGATTTGTGGCGGATTATAATATGTTGGTTTCTGTATTTTAATTTTGAGTTATAATTTTGAATGATTAATGGATGGCAATGTTCAAATCTGAAAGATACGCTTCTATGATATGTATGCTCAAGTAACGCAAAATAATATTTGATAATTCGAAGAATTTGTTGTACAAATAAATAACTGATTTTAGAATTAGCTGACAGAAGATCTGCTACATTTCATCATATATGTATATGGTAATATCTCGATTTCAGTAAATATATAGGACGTTCGTCTGGTTGTAGTTTTCATATATAGTTGTTAAATAACCGGGAAGATAAAAAGAATAATATTCTTATGCT
Organism: Nephrotoma appendiculata; assembly: GCA_947310385.1. Classification (NCBI taxonomy): domain Eukaryota; kingdom Metazoa; phylum Arthropoda; class Insecta; order Diptera; family Tipulidae; genus Nephrotoma; species Nephrotoma appendiculata. The sequence continues at coordinate 14,382,925 of OX371224.1, read as the reverse complement.
TTCATTATAAATAATAAGAATTTTCAACCAAATTTAATTTAAGGGGGAACATTTCTAACTGAATCAGAAACCCATAGATTTTTAGACTCAGGAATTTTTCATTAGAAAAAACCCGTAATGCTTTGATAATTATAATGAAATGAAAAGAAATACAAACGCCATGTAAATGCTTCTTCTAAAAATTTCCTAATTCTTAACTCCATTATATTAATACTAAACCTCAATGTACGATTACCTCTGATTTTGAAAAAAAAAATTATCTTTATCGTGAAAGTCAGACCAGTTTTAACATTTTTGCATGATACACATACAATTAAACGTAAAATTGAAACTTTTCTGATTTGTTTGATATTTGGCAATAGACAATATTAGTAATAGACAGGAAGTTCTGGATGTTACTCTGGGTCTCTGAATTTATTTCTCCGATGGTCAGAGAATGGAGGGTGGCGAAGGACCATTCCTTCTCCGACCATCGATACTTAACTTTTAAACTAAATCTACAAATTACAAATCAATACGTGTTCAGAAATCGTAGAAGGACAGTATGGCGTGTATATAGGGAGGTATTGGAGGACATCATTCCATCTCGAGTTCCAGGACTCCCCGACAAGGGTAGTGAACTGGACTCAATGGTCGATACTCTTACTAGGGCTTGCAATATCTCTATGAGGGAAGCTTGCCCATTAACAAAGCTAAAGGGAAAGCAAAAACCTGTTTGGTGGACCTCGGCACTTGCTGAGTGCCGGAAAGCTTGCGGGTCTGCTTTCAATAGAGCGAAAAGATCTAGAGAAATTCAGAACTGGGACTTCTATAAGGAAGGCCACTGAGTTGACAAAAGAGAAGTAAGGAAGGCGCAAAGGAAGTCCTGGAGGAACTTCTGTGATAGAATGGTAGGGGTCTCAGAAACCTCGCGCTCTCTCCACTAGTCCAAATGTTCCAGGCTATCTGATAAAACCGGATGGCGAATGGACGGCGTCTAGTGAAGAGACTCTTGATCTTTTGATGAAAACTCACTTCCCTGGAAGTGAGGAAGTGTCAACTGCGGGGACTTTGAATGACTGCGGGCCTAGGAATGACTGTTGGGTCCATCTGTTACGTACAGAGGATTTTTTGAATACACGGAAGATAAAATAGGCTATTAAATGACTTAAGCCTTTTGGGTCAGCTGGCCCGGATGGGATTGTGCCAGCAGAAATTCAGAAGAACTTGGAGGTCTTGCTTCCTAGGCTGGAAGTCATCTTTAAAGGGTGTCTGAAGCTGGGGTACATCCCGATGAAATGGAGGAAGTAGAAGCTCGCTCCACCTAAATTTATGACATTTTTCAAGACTTCTTAATAATATACAACCCTTATATTTTCTGTATTAAAGGAATAATGAGCAAAAAACGGAATGAGCAAAAAACAACAGCTTTCAGCACCACAGTGTTAGTTTTGTAGTACTAAAGTGTTGTAAATTACCTTTGTTTGTTGTACTAATTTTGTAACATGCTTCAAAACCTTTACAACAACAATTCTATACCAATTGAATAATTTGCCTCCAGTGCCAAAATGAAGGATTTGTGAAATAAATAACTAATTACAAAGTGCTTACTTCGTAAAAACTTTTAAAGCGATATTATGCATGTAAATATCAGAATTGGCTATCAGCGCCAAACGGTAGATTAATCAAGCTCTGATAACAAAATTGTTGATTTTTTCAATACCTTTCAAAATGCCACATGATTATAAGGGGAAAAGAGAAATTGTAACTGCTTTTAGCACCATAACGGTAGTTTTGAGTACTTAGATATTTCAGCAGAATTACGGCATTCAACAAGACTTTTTCAACGAAAAAAATGAAAAGTTTGCTACCACCGCCAAAATTTAGGTTTGTGAACTAAAGTACTATCTTCAAAATTGTTGCCTGACTCAACACCTTCCAAACGATATACTAACGAATATTGGGGGGAAATATAAAGCAATGTCGTGGTATTGGGTTTTTTGTGGTATTTTGTTGTAACAAATACTACCCCTTCCTCCCCGCCCACCAGTAACCTGGAATTTCTTTACATTACTACTGTAAACTCATTGAGCATATCGCTTGAAAGATATTTAATCAAACTACAATTCAGCTTTAATTCATAAATCCACCGTTTTGGCGCTCTCTTGAACAAATCAAGAATTTTATAACCAGTGCTTTAGTTCACAAATGCAATATTTCGTCATTGTTAGTTTATTATTCAATTATTATAGAATATATACATGTTATATATATTATTGAAAAGCTCTAGAAGAATCCTACAAATTTAGACGACACAATAGTACTCGTATTAGGTAATTCCACCGTTTTGGCGCTGATAGCTAATTATTTAATTAAAATCTCACGTCATCACTGAAAAGATCTTGAACAATGTCACACGCTGAACCATCTTAGTACTCTAAATTGCCATTATGGAACTGACCACAGGACTCCAATATGCGTTTCTAGCTTGGTTCAAACAATTAACTAGTTTAGTTAACGGATGGAACTACGGATGGAACTACGTTTGGTATAAATGAAATTGAATTGTAATAGGAGTTTCAACGAAAGAAATTCGATTTGAACGGAACTAAGCCATTTTTCATTTGTTTTGGGACAAAAATGGGTTTGCATTATGAAAATAACACTCCAGTATGAGTAAAATTCAGAAGAAAGAAGGCAAAGAAGACACGCTTGGCAGAAATAAAAAAATTCAGTTCAGAAAAAAAACAAACAACCCTTAGTTGAAAATTTAATCTGTAATTTAATTTGAAACTTTTAATTTCTTATCGTATTTTGAAATTGCTTTACTTTCGAACGTCATTGCATAAATTGAAAAGCTCCCACGAAAGATGACCTGCCACTTCCAGTATACAAATTTTCACTAAAACTCGTAAGGATATCCTAATTGACGGACAAAATTTTAAATATTGAATTGTGTCTGTTTATGTGTGTTTGCTGTGAAAATGAAACGGGTGGAAAAAAGTAAATCAAGGGATCGGTTGATTCCGTGATCAAAGCGAAGGTGAATTTGCGGGTATCACTTGGCATGTTTCTTAAACGCGAAATTAGAATTGTATCTCATTTGAGCACTAGAAATTACTGCCTCAACGAATAGTCACAAATTGATGAAAGAGATTCATAATTTTTTTTTTTTAAATCACTAAGGCCAAAGAGACCCTTGATTGAAAAAAAAATGAGTCATTAGCAACTACGAAAACATGATCTAACACAGACTAAACCACATACCCAAAGATTAATGATATATAAGATATGTAAATAGCTACGAGGGAATAAAAATCTTTTGAGGCACTTACAGGTTTAAAAGTTTCAAGCTCACACGACCCCAAGTGTCAAAATCGAGAGTCACTTATCATTTGACCACGCATCCTTTAAACATAAATTCAGCGGAGAAAGCCTAAAAAATTAAGTTTTTCGGTTTTAGGAAAGAAGAAAACAAACACGTGCGTCTTCTAGGCTTACTAGTCTGTTTGAGTTCATATCTTTTTTCTTAATAATTGTGAGAAGTTGGTGTTAAGTATAAAATCTTCGTGAGTATTGCAAAAATTGGGCCTGACACAAATATGTATAATCTAAACAAATGGTCTTAACTGCAAACGAAGACATTATAGTCTAGAAATTGATGAATGAAATGCAATATTACGCATAGTCGGCTTTCTAACTTACGAACCATTTCTGAGATAACACCATAAACTAATTTCGTTTCCTTCGGAATTGCCACATAAGTGTTATTTATTGTATTTGAGGAATCAATTCACATGGCGAACTCCGACAAACACCTCTGACCCACTAAACTAACAAAAAATATAACAGCATATAAAATCTGTTTCTTCAAATTACAATTAATGTTTCCAAATAAATCTGTTACCATATCTCGGTGTAACAGCTTTACAAAATAATGAGACATTATGTCCCCCCAAAGCGTATATATATATATATCAAATGGACATTCACTCGAAAAACACCCTAAAATTTCGATTATCCAGATTCAATCGATTCGGTATCATTCCATTGATACTTACAAATAAAAAGACTTCTTCATCGCTATGTATGGTTCAAGTTTTATATTTGAAGTTTTTTTTTAAATTCGTAAAATAAACATCACCTTCAATTTTATTTTATATACGATTTAAGAATGTCAACGTGAGCTTAAGGAAAATTTATATAACAGAGTGCATCAAAAACTGTTGATGTATTCATGTTATGCACTTATGTATGTGTATGTAATTTTATTTCAATTTTTAACAAGGGACTTACAATTACTTTATTTTTATTATGGAACTGCAAATAATTTCTGTATATATATTTGAAAATCTCATTTGGGAGCTTTTCTATCTCTAAAACTATTTTGTAATGTGAATACATTTACATTATATAAATACGAGTTAGTTATGTAGATGCACAAATATCTGATTTCAAGTTGAATACAAATAGTAATAATAGTGTTTTTATATTTTAACCAAATTTAGATGCATTCATATGTAAATGTATTAGATATATATATATATATATATATATATATATATATATATATATATATATATATATATATATATATATATATATATATATAAATGTATATGTATATATAGTTATGAACTCGGAAGTAATCTAATTTCCAAATAAATCATTAAAGTTTATTTTACCGCATTACCACGGGGAATCACGCCTACGCCAAAAAATTGTGTTTATAAAAAATCTCCGAAATCGTATCGAATAATACCATACCATATCTACTTATGTACACGAGTATATAGTTGAGAATTGAAATTTTCAATATTTTAGTAGAATATGCAGTTTTTCTTTTTGATGTTGTGATGCAGTTTTTCTTTTTGTTTTGTGATTTTTCCTGGTGAAATTATAGTAATTTGATTTTTAAGAAAATATAAATTTTCAACCCAATTTTTGTTTTGGGGAGCTATGAAAATGTATGCAATGTACTTATGTGGAATAAACGGAAAGGTAAATCATGTTATTCTCTTTTATGTAGTTTGATATTTCATTATTTACAACCCTTAAGCACACAATACTTGAAAAACGATGCATCCTATATATGTTTAGTATCTGTTTTAATTTTACCTTTATATGTACAATGTGAACTGTTGAAAAGTATTCTATGAAATTTCGCACAAACCATTTGTAACTGAGAAAAGTATGTGATGATGGTCTTGCAGGTACCTCAAATGTCAACTTCTTTAATACGATTGTGACGTCTATTCTGACACCATTTTTCCCACTAGAAAAAACTATCGATTTCAAGAATATCATCATAGAGGCCACAGGTCAATGTAAGCTTTTCCAAATATTTTTCATTCTATTCGGCTGTTATTTCTAATCACAACATGATTTAAAAAATGAAGTCCTTGGATAATATAATGTTCTGTAACAAATTTCACTTGAATCCTGCCCAATGTTCATGTTGTAATATTTATTCACGTCCTGTAACGACTTTTTTGTCTGAGGTTGGAATAAACAAGCTAAACTGGCCTGCAAAGGTCTCCAGATGTGAACTCGATATAGCATGTCTGAGATATGTTAGGGAGACAGGTCTGAACTCGAAATTCAGCAGTTCGAAATATAGAAGAACCTCGAAATGTATTCTTGGACGAATGGGAAAATGTACCATAAGAAACGATCAACAGTGTTATTGGAAGCATTGCAAGGCAAATGGAAGCAGTTTGGGAAAGCTCGTAGAGGTAACACTCGTTGCTGAAGGAACTGGTTGGTTAAAAAAATTGGTTGTTATTTTGTTTTATTTGATTATCTCAATCAAAGGTAATACTTACTCCGGCACTTATGTAAGCAAAAATCGAAGCAGCAAAACAGAGGATAAACAACAAGATTTGAAAGCTGACCAACGTACTCACCATGAACAGGTCGACTTAAGAATAAGATATGCAGCTAAGAGAGCCGATAAATTGCTTGGTGAATCTTCAAAGTATTCACTTTTGATTTGCAACAATGCCTGCCGACACCATTTATGAATACGGCGGTGTCTTTTTTAAACGTCCATTATGGACGTTTCATTTAATGTGGCATGAAGAAATTGGTGCTAGAGAAGGGAATTAAATAGCTTCTTGTGTTTATTAACATTTGCTACAGTTACCACAAAGCGTTAAATCAATAATTTTATATAGCAATTGTATGTGCCGGTCAAAATAAAAACTCATTTGTAGCCACCATGTTTTCAACAGTGTGACAGTGATCACGCGATAATCGAGAGAAGTCAACTTTGGCGAAAATACACCACCCGCGTGATTGGTTTCAATTTGTTCGAACTTATGGTGAAAAACGAAAGTTCATGGTATTTGAAATGAAACAACCTAATTTGTACACCTTTTCTTCAATTTCCAAAATAAAATTTATATGGAAGAAGAAAAATATAAACGGGGAAAATTTTAATTGGCACCACGTTCGTAGACTACGATTTATACGTAATTCTGATCAAATTTTATACAAATATAGTTTGGACAAAGAAGAGCCATTTAAAATATTAAATGTTGGAAAGCGTTGTGTAAATCAAGTGGCGATGAGTGAAGTATTGCCCTGTTACCATTATCATAAAAATCTTAAAATTAAGAATGAAAAAAAGAAAAATCTTTTATCTCTACTTCCTGTAATAGACGGAGAATTTCATAATTTTTATCGAAATTTTCAAGGAGACGATGACATTCGAAATATAGATCCTGACTTCGATGAATATAGCAATACCGATAAAACTTAAATATATGTATCATTGATTCGTTCGCAGGAGTGAATTGAAAGTATTGATATTTTTGCATTTTAAGATTGAAAATTTTTATGTTGAAGAATAAAATTTATTTAATAAATGAAGTCAAAATAATAACTAATCTAGTTTTAATTGTTTGAATGAATTCTACAGAACAACTTATTTGAAATAAGTGCTTTAGATATCAAAACATCGTTTAACAAAACCACTTATCTCATAAGTTTGGAAATTTCCGGTGAAACCAGAATATGTAACTAGTGCTTGAAGTTGTCAATAAACGCAGTGTGAAACCCTGATATCAGGATCCAGAAATAGTTTAGTTATCGCCCATAATTTTTTCACAAAATTTTAATTTGGTCCCCTGAAAAGTAGCTAAAAAAATAGATAAGTGGTTTTGTTGAATTGCCACAGATATATTCATAAATCAATGTCTATTTGGTTTTAAATACCTTTTAATTTTGTTCCCCTAATTGTGCCACTGAGTGTAGATTAATATCATAGAAAAAATGGGTTACACTTTTCACTTCAAGTTAAGGGCAAGTAGTTAGTCTGGCATTGTTGGAAGAAGAATTTAGTTAGTTGCTAGACGCGCTAACGGAACTGACTCAAAATCTGAGGTAATAGGTGTTTTAATTGCCATTTAAAGTTCACAAACAAATTTCAGGTCGAAAGAAAAAAAATCGTGAAGATTTTATGACTCGGATTAGGTATTTGGGATACTTAGTCGTATAAGGAATTTAATTCATTTGACGCACTATCGAAACCCGAGATAAAATTTCTAGTGTAATAAGTTTTAATGGACATTTACTGTTCCAAATTTGAGTTCTTTAGAAAAAACAAATTGTGAACACTTTGGGGACAGTGCTATGGGATGATATTTGCACTTTATCGGATGTGGAATTTAATTATATAAAACGCACTATCGAACCTTACTCTCTCTCTCTCTTTCTCTCTCTCTCTCTCTCTCTGGCACTATATCCCATCAAGGTATATAGCCACCTCAAATGAGGATTCATATTCATATTTTCATTTCGGATAATGAGTGATTAATTCATTGATCCTACACCAGCCGTGAAATTTTTTTCTTCTTGTCACCACCAGGAATCGAACCTGGGACCTCCGGTCGCTGGAGCAAGCATGCTGACCACTTTGCCACTGGGGCGGCAATCAAACCTTACTACCTGAGTCAAATTATCAAGTGTCACGTAATGTTTACGAATGTATACAACGACTTTACTTATGCCAATACAATTCATATACGCATGAGTGAATGAAAATGCCATATGAAAACTCACACATCTGTTTCTTGTACATGTTTTTATACATAATTGGCCGGGCACACAACGAGCCTAAATATCATTCCCTAACCCCTCCCCTCCCCTCCCCCCACCCGGTTCAAAAAATCATCAAGGATTTTTTTCTTAGAAATGTATATTTGCCTAGTAACTAAAAATGGGTATTAAAACTCCTACCAGAGATTTTGACGCCAACAGTGGGCGTCAAACAGCTAATTAAATTCCACATTCGACGAGTCCAAATACCACCCCCTAACACAAGGGGACCACAAAGTGTTCGCGATTTTTTTTCTTACTTCTTTTTCTTCAAAAATTTGTAGCAACTTAAAATGGTCATTAACACTCCCTTACCACAGATTTCGACTAGTTTTCGAATCAAAATAATATTCCTTAACCTTGGTCGCAAAATGTTCACGAATTTTGTTTTATGAACCTTGAATTGGCCTTAGGACATGAATTATATTTAACACCTTTCCAGAAATTTTTATTTTTTTTTCTTTTTTACTCAGATTCATAATGCGCCAACTAGCTAATTAAATTCCTCATTCGACGAGCTTAAATACCATCTCCTATCCCTGGTCACAAAGCGACAATGATTTTTTTTCCTAAGGAATTCGAGATGGTCTAGAAACTGAAAATAGCTCAAATAGCTAATGGAATTTATCAACATTCTAGCGTAAATATCATTTTCTAACCATGATTGCAAAATGTTCACGAATTTTAATTGGCTGAAAATATCCATATCCATCTCCATACCAGCGATTTTTACCCCGGTTTCGATAGTGTGTCAAATAGCTAGTTAAATTCTTCATCCGACGAGTCTATATATCACCCTAACCCGGGTCCCAAAATATTTACGATTTTTTTCGATAAAATTCAAATTTATCTTGAAACTGAAACTGGCCATTAACCCTTCTTTCAAGAGATTTTTACTCAGGTTCAGACACTGCGTCAAACAGCTAATTTAGATTTTCACCTGATGTCGCGAAATACCATCCGAAAACCCAGGCGAGTCACACTAATTGTGCGAATTTTTTTTATCTTGGAATTTTGGGTTTTCATCTTGGAACTGAAAATTTTCAAAATCCTGATTTCAAAATTGCGATTTTAAAAAACCCGGTTCTCAAAATCCCCGTTTTTCAAATCCTTGTTTTCAAAATCTTGGTTTTCTTTTCTTCTAACTCTAATTGCACAAAATAATTAATAAAGTTTTTTAATTGCAAGATTTGGTACTTGTAACATTTTGAAATGCAATAATTGTTAGGCAGACGGGGTCGACAACTCTCATGGGAACTTAGCCCTCCATCCAAATTCCATCCCTATTAGCCATTTTCTAGAATTTTATCGCAAACTCATTTTTGAATTTTGTCAAAAAACATTTAAGAATTCCAATTTCCCTTAAGCCAAATTTTGAAAATTTAAATCGGTATTTTCTATAAATCGGGGTTGTTTTTATACAAAACCAGGATTTTGAAAACCGGAATTTTGAAAACCGGGATTTTGGAAACCGGGATGTTGGAAACCGAGATTTTGAAAACCGAGATTTTGAAAGCCGAGATTTCGTTGCACACCTGGAATTTGATCATAATCGTCTCTAACAACGTGTTCGTTCGTTCATTCAAACAATTTTTTCGACCAATCATTTCTTGTCAAAAAATAGCGAAGAAAAACGATCGTCATTTTGGAGCAATGTGATATGTCGAAAAAAATTATTTGAATGAACGAAGGAAGGAACGAACGCAACCATAAAGGCGCCTTAACTGATACGATTTTCTTTTATTTGCATTCGTCTGCTTTTAAACATTGCGTATGCTAATAATTAAATGACCACTAATCTTAGACACAGCAATTAATAATTGATTTGCCATTTAGGGGCACAGTAAAATAAAATTAAATCATATGGGCATTGCGGGGTTATTAACAAAAATTTATCGTTTGGCGTAATTTTTCGATTTATCAAAATCGAAATTATAAACATTTTTAATCAATAATTTCCATTTTCTACGTCATTTCAAGACCAATATTGATAATCAAGAATTAATATTTAAATTTTATGTTCCCTAGCACCCTGATTCAAAAAATTTTCGCGGTTTAGAGGTAAAATATTAAGAAGCATATTTGAGCGTTTCTAAAAAACAATTTGGAACCCAACCTGCTAAACATTTTTTCGACAATTACGTACTAATATCGTTTTTGGCAAGTTGAGTTACCAAAAATAACCATTAGTTCTCTGCCAGTTTCGATATGCTTAATTATCATTTTGCTACTATTATTGTAGATGGCACTGCTATACTTGTAAAATCAAAGTATGGTTCAAATCTTTGATAAAATTATTGGTTTTTGGGGTTCCCTGATTTAGTATGAAATTTGCTCACTAAAATTTTCTCTATTATCAGTCTATTTGACAAAAACCACATTAATTTACAATGCATATTTTGATTGGCAACCGTAAGTCCAGTATATAAACAAATAATGTAACGAAAAATATAAAAAGTGACTGATAGAAAAACAAAAAGATAAGTAAAAATTATTTTAAAGATTTCTTTTTTTTATATAACGGTAATCAAAACACAAGAAAGACCAAGCGTTGGACTCTCTAGCTTCATCTTGGTGAAAGTCCGTAGTTCACAATCCGCCCGAGCAGATACGAAGCTTTAATGGGAAATGGTTGTTGGCGATGATTTGTTAAATTTTAGATTATGTTTTGAAATTATTGATCACAGTAGCACGGAAGGTCTACTATTATTATTATAATTAAAGTTGGTTGAAACCCAAGAGCGTCCCAACTGGGCCAGTAAGGATAGCAACGAAGACTCGTAACTGGTTTTTCTTCAAAGGCAACGAGTGTTTTGTTAATCGCAAGCCAGATTCACAAATAAAGTATTTCGCCTTTCAGCACATATCAAGCCGTGCTTAGAATGAAAGACTGAAGCGAAGGCAGGCACAAAATTGTCCGCATTGCAAAAATCGGAGCTGAGGACATGACAGCGGTATTAGTGGAGCAAGCCGTACTTTGCAATCTATTAAGTTTCGCTTCAACGGAAATTGCCTTCATCAAATGCCACCAAATGACAGAAGCGTAATATAACGGGACTGTTTAATTTTGCTTTAACGAAAATCGACATAAACACAAGCCACCAAACAACAGAAACGTAACTTAGCATTGGTAAAACAAATGACTTGTAAATAAACGTTAGCATTTTAGGAGTCAAACCCACAGTATTCCTAAATGCTCTTCTAAACTGTCAAATTATTCACTATGGTAACAAAACGTTTTTCCAAAAAGAAAAGAAGCAAAAAAATCGGAATATATAATGTCGCAACCGGGAAAGTGGACTGTAAGCCGTAACTCGAAATTTTCCTTTTTGAGAAGCCTATAGCCTGAGCAACTCGCACTACAATACACCAAGTTTATATGAACCATTTTTAGTCAAAGACTTGTTAAGTCTGGCGAGTGGCGATTCCAGATAGACTGTTAATTTCTTTACAAAAGCTAAGGAAGTCCTGTAAAAATTATCCCAATCAATCTGAACATTAGATCTTTGGGCTTTTTTCTAGAGTCTCCTACAAGTGCTGCTTAATGGTTTGGGTCTGTTATAAATATTTTGTTTGGTAATAAAAGGTTAGGATTTTCCGAAAGCTAATGTGATGTCGTGTACGTCATAGACAAAGCTAGCAAATCAAACAAAGATCCCAACTTGTTAAGGATTTCAAGCCCATAAGAGCTTAAAATGCCAAGCCGCAGCGAATCCTACAGTTTGTGCTCGAGCTACCACATAAAGTGTGATGAACATTAGCATTGCAACGTACAACTAAACGTTATTGATTTTCCGTGCTCTACGAAACGAGGTTAAAAAACTCCTCCGAAGGTGGAATCAAATAGGGTAAATACACTAGTGCCATACCACAACTGATTTCGATGAGTTCAAAGATTCGAGAGCATGGGGCCGACTAGCTAGACGTATACAAATTTTCAACAACAAGAGGGTTGCGAGCCGCTTCTGGTGGAATGTTTCCAATGGGTCACACTGTACAAACATATACATTTACCCCATACATTATATAAAACGCTAAAAAGCAAAGGCTAGAGTATAGGGATTGAAAAATATCATACATGTAGCAAATTATATAAACTATGTATATGTACACGAGTTGAATCATTAAAACGTTTCCATAATAAAACGTACCTACATAATTTTGTCTTTTTAAAATTTCAAACCAGCAAAAAAAAATACAAAATTATTTCGCATGACTCTTACAAAAAAATAAATTTTAATTAATAAAAATCACGTTCGCACTTTGTTAGAACAAATATTAAATATTATAGACTTTTATGTACATGTATCCTGTAGATAGGATACAAAAAAGCTACTCGTATTGTTATTATCTGTCTATCTCACGAGACGACAATTATTTCGAAAACAATAAACAATTGGAAATCTATAATTTCTCTAATTTTTATAGCTTTCATACATTTTAATGATTTTAAAAATATAATTTTTTATCACAATTCGATTAAAAGCACGACTTACCCAAATTTGTTGGTAGAAAAAGCATCAGTAAATAGTAGGCGTGCAGATATATTCGTTTCACCTCCATGATTTTGTAATATTCAGGAGTCAAGCTCCTCTACACCCACCACCGTATATAAAATAAATAAAAACAAATAAAAAAATAATCAAAATAAACTTTTTCTTAAATTCACTGTCATTGAGCTTTTTTGTTTGTTTATTTTATGTTCGATGATGTTTTTTCTCCCAAACTAAAAAGCTTGTATCGATATGATTTGTTCAGGTTGTTTATCGATCCGCGTGGAAAATCTGTAATAAAAGAAAATACGAAAATTATTTACTTGCGTACAACAATTATATACAAAAGGTAATCAATAATTATAAAATGTTAAAAATAAAAGCTTTTCATCTCTCTGACTCTGCATATATAATACGTACGAGTACAGTTAAACATCATGTAAACTTATATACGTACAGTTAAAAAATAACAAAATTACAAATCGACTCACCAAAGTAATATTATTGAATAACCTAAAAGTTGATTTAAAGCTCAACACAAAAAGCTTTATTGTGCAACTCATGTTGTGTGTACCTCTATGTACATTCAGTACTTTAGTTTTTCGTTAAATTCGTCTATGAGGAAGCATAAAAACTTTATTTTAAAATTTACTAAACATTGAAGTATATATAAGCTATAGGTACATGGGAAACGATATACATACCCACCCCACCCAGAAAAACGAAAGAATAAAATAAACATTTTCATTTTACAGCAAAAACAATTTTTTCAACATTTTATTTAAAATAAATAAAAAATCAAAACAAACATCGGATCGCAATTTAAATTTTATTTGAATAGACTACCAACTATATAATGTTGCTAGTGTAGTTGTGAATAGTGCGATATACGTTTAAAAAATAAATTTGCCGTAGCGGAAATCAGAATGGAAAAAACAAAAATAAAAATAATATTATTAAAAATTAATAAATAAAATATAAAATTCTATTGTTTCTATTCCATTGAAAAATTTAAATTTCCGCTAAAAATACCAATTTATATGAATTTATTATTATTTTAGAAAATAATAATTACAAATGGAAAACTTGGTACGGTTAATATTTTTTGAATAATTATTACAAAAGGTGTATTGTCGGTGCCTACCTACACGTAAAAAATGGGAAATTTTCGAACGTGATGATTTGATGAAAATAGTAGTTTTGAAATAAAGCTTCTGTATATATAGTTTTTGATTGATTAGGATTTTACATTTTTGAAAAAGGTAGAAAATTTCAGTTTGATTATTTTATGGTATTGTTTTGTTTTCAGTATATGTATTTACAGTAATTAACAGATAAATTTATGTTTTTGGAAAAAAGATAATCCGATTTATAAATTTGGTTTAAACGAGTACAGATTATTAACTTGTAAGCTATAGTTGGTATTTGGCATGCATTGCCTAGAAGGCTTTTTAATTGGAATAACAATTAATTAAATCCCGTGTATTCCGCTTTGTGATACAAATCTCGTCGATTACGCAGAAACCATATACATACATATTTCGAATTTAAAATATTCAACCCAATTCAAACACTCAAAATGCTTCAGATGTTTTCGCGAAATAAACTCCCTCACTGGAATAGCGATCGCAACCATTATCATATTATGTAATTTTCATGTTTTAAGTACATATGTTGAACAAAAAAAAATATTTGATTTAACATGTACTTCTGTGGCTAACGGATTGGCTATTCTTGCCGATAAAACCACCACTACCTGGATAGGTTTCTGAATTTAAAAAAAATGTATTGTCTGTTTCCGATTCAAAGTAAACCTACAGTGCAACTCATGGTCCACTCAAAGGTCACGTCAACTCGTCACGGTCATTTAAAAATACCGGTGAGTAATGTCAACTCGCAAGTGACAGCAAATCAGAATTATATTACCAGTGAACGCAACAAGTCGGCAAACGCGAGTGTGTCAGTTGCCGAAATATGCCAAAAATTGCGTACAAAATTCGGTAGAAAAGGAGCACAGAGTGAGAAAACTTGAGAGTGAGAAAGTTTTTTTGACTGGCATGTTAATAGACAATGCAAGGGTTGCCTGAAAAGTTTCCAACCTCAACATGAAGATGATAGCACTCGTCAACAAAAGTGAGGGAGTGTGTCTGCGCCGTGTGTGACGTCCAAAAACTACAATCACTGATATTATCGCTCAAATTCAGCCAATGGTGCTAGACAACCGTCGAATTAAAGTTAGAAGTATAGAAGAGGCTTTGAATATGTCCAAAAAATATGTTGATCACATATTGAATCAAGATTTATAGGCATGAGAAATATGTCCACGATAAGTGCTGCGTTTGCTCACTTTGGACCAGAAACGTGTTCGACTAAACATTTCCAACGCTCTGTTTAGACACAATACATCAAAGTTTTAGCGCCGACTAATTATTGTTGATGAAACTTGGATACACTTGTAATGGCGTATCAGAAGAATCAGGTTGAATACAGTCAAAACTGTAGACGGCCAAGGGGAAATCAACTCCGAAAAACCTGTTTTCAAAGAATGTTTTTTCGGCTGGGAAAGTGATGGCAACTGTTTTCTGGAACAGTCATGGAGTTATCTTAATTGATTATCTTCAAAAGGCGAAAACAATTATAGGAGCATATTATGGATCATTACTTGATATGTTGCAGGCAGAAATTGTGGAAAAATGGCCGCATTTGAAGAAGAAGATGTTGTTTCACGAATATAATGTGTCATCTCACGAAGAATTTTTTTTTGTTCCCTGAATTAAAAGTTGCACTCGGAAGACAAAAATTGATATCGAATGGGGAGGCCATCAGCCATCACACCCGTAAAAAACTATTTTGTAAAAAATCATCTTTTCCGACGAAGATCATTTTCATGTGGGCGGTTATCTGAACAAGCAAAATTTCCATACTTTGGGCACAGAAAATTCACACGTGACAATTAACAAATCAATACACCGAAAACGAATGACTGATTGGTATGGAATATGATCCAAAGGCATCATAGGGCCATTTTTCTTCGAAAATGAGAAATGAGCCAGACTAACGATAAATGTCTACCGTTATCGTGCCATGTTAACTGACTTTTTAATATTTGACTGATACTTGGCTAATATTTGGTTTCAACAGGACGCTGCCACTGCTCACACAGCCAACGATATAATTGACGACGCCCTTATCCTCGAAAATTTTATTACAGCCGAAATGTAAACTGGCCTTCTGGTAGCTGTGATTTGACTCCGTTGACTATTATTTATGAAAAACCGTCAAAGACAAATGTTATACTAATCATCTAGAGGCGATTAAGGCTTTGAAAGACGCAATTGAAGTGACTGTTTGTGAAATAGAGGGTATTCTTGAAAATAAAGTACTAACCGTTTGAAAATATTTGTTGCATTTTTATTTAATTAAATTATTTAATTTACATTTTTAAAACGAATGCTGCTGGCAAGTAGAAGATTAGGCACCCAAACGTAAATGTGAGTGATTTAGTTATGATAAAGGAAGATAACTTACCTCCTTTGATGTGGGCGAGAGAACGAATCAAGAAAATTCGCGAGAGAGATTCGAATCAAGAAAGTTATCAAATCATAGAAAACCCGAAAATCGATACATTGTAATATAATTCTCCAATAACAGTTTCACAGCTATTTGAATCCAAAGCGAAAGGACATCGCAAGCGACTAGTTGAGAACACGATTGGGATTATTCTAAGTGCCACCTTTGACAATTTGTCTCTACGAAAAGCAGAAAATTATGAACAAGCACTTTTGTTTAATCGAATAGAATGAACAACATCTCCTACAGTTGGCAAAAGATCAAATGTCCGGGTTGGGCTTGAAATCCCATATTTATCGCGTTTTAAAAAGTCCAAATTTCAGAATCCCGTAAAATATTACAAAAATCCCCTAATGATGATTTTAGCCTTTCATTTCTTAGCCAATTAAGAAGAAATGGTGGATGCAAATGCATGTTGGATGGAAATGAGGTTTTAAAATGAAGAAATCAGTCACTTCTTAACCGATTATGATGAGATTGGGGTTGTTGGATGAAGATAGAATTTTTAAATGATTTTTGGAAGAAAGTGTGGATGGTGGATGCCCTACTGGGCCAGAACGGAAATGGGCGAGCGAGGAGTTGGAGATACGATTGGGATTCTTCTAAGTGACACCTTCGGCATTTCTCTGAACGAGAAGCATAAAATCACGAACAGCATTTTGGTTTAATCGTACAGAATGAGCAACATCTTCTACAGTTGGCACAAGATCAAACGTAACGCTTGAAATATTGTATTGTATTGTATTGAAATATTGTATTTAAAAATCCCGAATTTCATAATCCTGTATTTTAAAATCTCGTTCTTTAAAATCCCGTATTGATAATTTTAAGTGTTTATTTTTCAGCAAATTATGAAGAAATTAGGCATGTTGGATGGAAATGGGATTTTAAAATAAATAAATATATAAATAGTATATGGCCACCTAGGATGGAAATGAGCAATTTCATAACCGGTCACAATAAGATTGGGTATGTTGGATGTAAATGCGGGTTGATCAACTTATTTTATAATCACGTGTCCATCCAACAAACCTAATTCCATTATAATCGGTGAAGAAATGAATGGATTCGTTTTGTCCGAAATTCTCGCCCGAACAATTCTAGAACTTTTTTCAAAAATAATTTTAAAAACACATTTCCATCCAACTTGTCTAATTTCTTCATAATTTGCTAAGACATTTTTTTGTTTTTTTAACAACTTTATTGATATGGCTACTACAATTTTAAACATTATTAATTCATTAGTAAGGTTGACATTAGTACTTATGAGATAAGCATAAACTTGTGTGGGTCTGCTGGACCAGTGTCCAGTTTTCTTGGTTTATAACTCATACGGTTAGCTCATGTGGTTTGATGCGTTGGAGCCGCCTTACTTCGTTTGTACTGTCCAGTAGTTGTACGGCCTCAAGATTGGTGTGGGTAAGAAGTCTCTTTTCATGTTTTATGGCACATTCGCGGATAACGTCATCTATCAATTGTATTTCTAAATCATTGTGGATTTCCTTGTTAGTCACAAATCGGTAGGCGTTGGTGACCATTCGAAGACATTTATTTTGGCTTCGTTGTATAATATCTCTATTGGATTTTTGCGTACAACCCCATAGCTGCGCACCATACATCCATATTGGTTAGAAGATAGTCTGGTATACCAGTATTTTGCAATATAGGTTCATTTTGGAATGATGTCCAATTAACCAATACATTTGACGTTGTTTCAATCGTATCTATTCAGCTTTTTGTCTCACGTGATGTTTTCAGTTGAGCCTTGAATCTAAATGCAGACCAAGGTATTTTGCCGATTCAGTCTGCGGCACTTGCACCCCTTTGAGGTATTGTAACGGGACCACTTTTGAAAATGACCCGTTAGCAAAAATTTGTATCTTCAGAGGTTTCGGTGAACGGTCGATTGCGTCTGCTAATACTCAGGAGCTTGGGGTGGGCTTTCCGAAACATGAAGATACCTCGAATGACCGTATAACAAAACTATTTTAAGAAGTTAACTAGCAAATTCCATTCAATTCACGCCGTTCTACCTACCTGGATCTTATTCTCACCACTTTTTGCGTTATTCACTCCATAGTAAATTTGTTAATTTATATTCGAAACAAACTAGTGCAAAAACAAAAACAGTACAAATTCATTTTTTCATACTCAAAGACGGTACACCCTTTGTATTTAAATTTCATTAAAATTTTAGCAAATATATTCGATTTGAATTATTAAATCTAGTAGATAAATTTGATATTATTCTAAATTGGCCCTACACCTAAACCTATGCTACGCCTATGACTACCACATAATTTTAAATATAGTTATATAATATATAAATATATATATTTAATGAAATATAATAAAAATAAATGAAATGGAAATAGTATGTAAATTTAAATAAAGGAAAATATAAAAATTAAAAAAAATTTTAAGATTTAGAAATATAATAAATAAAAATTTAACACTCAAAGTAACGGTTTATTGTTGATTGATGCGTTTCATGTTGATTGCAG
Organism: Nephrotoma appendiculata; assembly: GCA_947310385.1. NCBI lineage: Eukaryota > Metazoa > Arthropoda > Insecta > Diptera > Tipulidae > Nephrotoma > Nephrotoma appendiculata. Next base: position 14,364,279 of record OX371224.1, on the reverse strand, counting down.
TTAAGAGTGTCGTATGACGAAAATAATCCATGTGGTCGTTTGATGTATGAATTTTTGGAAATTTTACCACCGACCTCCGTTATGTAGGTTGCACTGTAAACTTTCGAGGTTTTCATGAGCTCACGGTAATGTGTCGTAAATGCAACCCAAAGTCACAATTCACTTTTATTTATATAATTATTTAATTGACGATTTATTAGCGTTTAGTTTTATGACGTAATTTATAGATTTATTTAAAACTATCATTTAGCATTTAGTTATATTGTCTGTGATAGTTCTATTTATATTCTAGTCACCATCACTATATTGTTTTTATTATATTAATTATTATTATAATTTTGATTAAGTTCACTGTGATATTTGTATTAATTAGTTACCATATTGGCTGGTAAACAAATTTTTAGTAATTTTATTTTCCACCTTTTTATTATTTTTATGACTTAGAATGTTCTTACAGTCCTGTTATTTTTTTTCACAACACGTTACACAGTACTATACAGTATACACCACGTTTTGTGTTCCACAATATTTAAGATGAATTCTAATTTTATAACTTATTTATTACATGTTAATTGTACTTATTTAATATTTATTTATTATTTTTAAGAATTCAAAACACTTTAATTTTCTCACGAAATTTATACTCGAAGGATTTTATAGTAGTAAAAAAAAAAATTGGAATTTGTATTTTGTACGCGTAACAAACTTTACGAGTCTAAACAAATTAGTCCCAATATTTAATGTTTAACGCTTTAAAGAATTTGATTGACTGTCGGTTTTTAAATTTTTAATCATCGATCCAAGTATGATAAAACATTCGATTACCATTACCAACAAAAAATGAACCAGTTTATTGTAGGATACATTATACATGTACAATCATACCTGTCATGATAGTATCAGGATACTATACATTCAGTTGAGTATTAGGTTGTTTTAAATACCTTGACTTTATGTTTCTGAATAGTAAAAAATTCGTATGACAACTAAGGTTGGGACGGCTACCGGTCGTAACAGTATATATGAAGAGTGTTATTTTTATGTCGGAGCGTAAATGTCACATAGGTTGATTTGAGCTCATTCAATACGATTTTCCAGTCAATTGTCCATTTAGTAACATTGTCCATTGCTCGTTGTAGATTTTTCACTGCTCCTGATTGAGATTCGTCTACTGACATAATTACAGGGTCGTCAGCGAACGTGCCGATGATTGTTTTATTCGTTGTAGGTATGTCCGCAGTATAAAGGAGGTAGAGGAGGGGACCCAATACGCTTCCCTGTGGAACTACTGCAATCGCTGGATAAAAGTCAGAACATGTTTCTTCATGAATGACTCTGAATTGGCGATCAGAGAGGTATGATTCAAGCAGCTGGCAATAGTTTTGTGGTAGCATTTTGCTCATCTTGAATGTCAATCCCTCATGCCAAACTCTATCAAAGGCATGGGATACATCCAGAAATACGGCGGGGCAAAATTTCTTTTCTTCTAACGCTTGCTCTATTACCGCAGTTATTCGATGGACTTGATCTATTGTGGAGTGGTTATTCGTGAATCCAAATTGAAAATCAGGAACGTTTACCATTGGCTTTAGACGTTTTAGTAGCAGTTTCTCGAACAGCTTTGGTAAGGTCGGAAGCAGTGAGATTGGTCTGTATGATGTTAATTCTTCATCTGGTTTACCTGGTTTCTTTAGCATAATTATTTGGGCCATTGCTTCAAGCATTTGGGTACATACTTCAATCTCATACAGGCATTAAATAAGTATGTGATCAAGATGATTGCTTTACGTGGAAGTTCCTTGAATAGAACCGGTGATATTTCATCAATTCCTGGTGCTTTTTTATGATTAAGATTTTTGTCGATTTCTTCAGCAATTTCCATTGGCGTGACCCTCTTAAAGTCCTGATTTGGTTGATAAACAGGTGTTACATCAATGTTGGATTGAATGTCATGGGGTTAGAATACTGCTGCTAGGTGTTGAGCAAAGAGTTCCGCTTTTTCTTTGTCTTGTCGAACCCATCTGCCTTGAGCATTCCGTAAAGATGGAACTCGAACTACAGGTCGTTTAAATCTTCTGGTTGTTTTCCATAACGAGTAGTCTTTATCCATTTCTGGACCTAGCCCGCCTTAGTAGTTATCGAGGCAAATCTGTTAGAAATTTTTGATTAGCCTATTGACTTTGTTACTTAATCGATTAAAAGTTGTCTTGTCAGCGGGATTTCTGGTAAGATGCCATATTCTCCTCGCCCTTTTTCTTGCCTTGATTTGTTCCCTGATTTCAGCCAGGCATTTGACTTAAATCTCCGCTTTTTCCTTTAATTCAGGAGTAGCTAGTCTGGCAGCCATTCGAGTGTATTCAATGAAATTGTTTGTTTGTTGCTCCAATTCTTTATTGCTTTTAATACTAACTTTTAATTCAACTTGCTCCTCCAATTTTTCTCTGAAGATATTCCAATCCATGAATCTATTATTAGGGTTTTGCTTTTTCTGTTTCTTTATTACTATAGCGCTTACTGACAACAGTACAGGAATGTGGTCAGATGTTAGGTCGTTAATTCCTTCGACTCTAGTGTAACTTAGTGGAATACCTTTTATGATGTAGAAATCTAGTAGATCTGGTATTTTTCCTGCATCCGTTGGCCAATACGTTGGCTCCCTCTGGGGACAGATATTCGCATTTGTTTTCATGAATGGCATTGAAGAAGGTGTTTCCTTTCCCAGGAGAAATAAGCCTGGAACCCCAAGCTGTATGTTTTATATTGTAGTCCCCTCCAATAATAAATCTTGGACCGAGCTTATTCAAGACGTTATTAAATTGTAACTTCGTTGGTGTATGCCGTGGAGAGTACGCTGCTGCAATATTTAGATCTGCGCGATTATATTGGATTGAGATAACAGTTTGTTACAGGCTGGCTACTGCCAACCTGCAGATATTCACTAAGCGCATGCAGAGGCCTCCACGGTGATGTTTTGCCGGCTACGTTCTCAGGGAGAAGTGCGAAGGGTCGTGGGGTTTGAGGCATGCATGGCTCCTGGCTTACACCGTGATGAAAACAGAAAGTTAGGGAACGCAAATAATAATAAAACCGAGTTCCGCCGAAATTCGTCGGCCGGAACCTGAGGAACGAACACAACAAAATTATAAACCGGTAGAGAGGTGCCTTGGTGCACGCATCCATTCGAATTCAAACAGGGCAAAGCCCCGGTTACGAAATTGGATGCGGGCACCAAGGGACCGCAAACACTAAACCGACACAGAGGGAGTCTCCGCTCCCATCATACCACACCCGAAAATTTAGTAATTCATTTTATTTTAAGAAAAGAAACAAAAACCGACCAGAAACAACTTCCCCCCTCCACCCGTACCACGATAAGAGAACGAGAGAGAGAGAGAGAACAATGTGTACCGAGCGTGCACCCGCTGTGCGGCGCTCGATTACAAAAATTTTCAAAAATTATATCCCCAAAAAATAATTTTAAAATATATATAAAAATAAAATCAAAAAATTTAAAATATATATAAAATTAAAATCAAAAAAAAATTTAAAAATAAAAATAAAAAGATTGTACCTGACCTTCACCAAGGTCACCCAGTAAGGTGTTGATGTGTCCTTGTCCGCCAAAATGGGTTGCGGTGTCTCACCGATACTAAATAAAATAATTACAACTGGCCGGCTGGCCACCCGTATTGTTGCGGCAGACCACCGATAACCAAATAAAATAAATACAACTGGCCGGCTGGCCACCCGTATTGTTGCGGCAGACCACCGATAACCAAATAAAATAAATACAACTGGCCGGCTGGCCACCCGTATTGTTGCGGGGCCTTTCCCCGTTCCAAATAAATAAATACGAGGGGCCGGTTGGCCACCCGTACCGTTGCGGCAGACCACCGATAACCAAAAATGTTGGGCGTTGTCCCGCCTTAATCCCGTTAATAAAAATTCAGCCCTCCGTTAAAATTCGGCGTACCACCGTTAATTATGTGGTACCTGTTGAAAATATGGTACTCGTAGCAAGTTGCGGCACCCGTTGTGAGACGGCAACCGTAGAAGAAAATATCGGGCGTTGTTTCGCCTAAAACTGCAGATACTCGTTGAATGGCCTCAACTGGCCACCCATAAGGTGCGGTGTACGCTCGACGAAAGCGCAGTATCCGTTAAATACTTTTGGATCCGTCAATAAAATTGCCTCAATAATTGGCTCAATAAATCAATAAAACTTGGCTTATTTCACTCACAGACGTGAAAACCGCGTGGCCTCGTTAGAATTTCTTTTAAAATGGAAAAAACCTTTTTTTTCACTTGCCGATTATCTTTTTCGGCTCTATATTTTCACTGGTATTTACTAATAAAAATCTATTTTCAAAATATATAATTCACTATATATATTATAACAATCATTTATTTGATTTTATATATAAATTATTATTATTTTTATTATTACCAAATTACATCATTTCACAAATTTTCTAAATAAACTAGAGCGCAGCATGTGCAGCTCGTTCAAAAAATCAAAAAAAACTCGAATTTATCCAATTCACAACTTGAAAATAAAAAAACTACCAAACTGTCTCAAAATTACAACTCGAATGTCACACAAAAAAAACATTCGAGCGTCGTACAGCTCGTAAAACGTTTTTGAAGAAAATGCATCTCTCTTCTCTGTCTCTCCTTTATACCAAATTTTCGTTGGTACAAAAAAGAGACATACAAGAAAAAACATTTTTTCCAAAACGTTTTACTTTGCACACACTCGATGCGCATTGTTCTCTCTTTCTCTCCCTTTTTCGTTCCGTTGCCAACATAACAGAAGAAAACACACAAGAATCCATCCACCAAGAAACCACGTTTAGACAGCGAAAACCCGGACGCAAAAAACCACGTGTAGACAACAAAAACCCGGACGCAAGAAACCGTGGAGAATAGAAACAAATTTACAAAAATGTCTTGTTAAGACAACACAGTCGTAACAAGTTGCTTGCAAATAGTTTACACGAATATCCTCTTGTTGATAATGTTTGATATTACTTTTAATTAGTACAGCTGAACCACCTCTGGCTCTTTCACTAGGATGGGTTGTCCAGTAGGAATTAAAACCCTTTATTCTGATAAAGCTTTTGTTGGAAAAGTGCATCTCTGAAATCAGCGCAATATCAATGTTGTTTGTATGGAGAAATATTTCCAGTTCTTGGACTCGTTGGTTGAGCCCATTAGCGTTCCAAGCTACAATGCGTAGGAACGAGTTAATCATTTGTGAGTATGGTGACTTTTTCGCTTGGTGGATATATATAGATTTCCAGTTTTGCCACCCTCTCTGCTAAATGACCAAGGGATTGTTGAAATTTACTAAGCATTTTAATAGTTTCAATGTTATTAGACTCGTTAGTGATTTGCGCATAGGATAATCCAACTGTGGATGGTGTGATTGTTGTTTGTGGTTTAGCAGCTTTTATTCTGTTGACTTTTAATTTTGTTCTGATATACACGGCATCCTTTATAATTTGCAGTATGCCCTTGTTGTTGACAAAGAGCACAAGAAGGCGCGATATCTGGTGTTTTCTTGTATTTTGTCGTGTGGTGATTTTCCGCGCATTTAATGCTCTTGGTTTGGCGCTAGCAAAAGTTCTTGGTATGTTCAAGTTGTTGACAATTCGTACATTGTGGAATTCCCCTTGTCTTGTTAGGTGGCTCAATTTTAATTATACAGGGTTATCCAATTCGAGGTTGATAAAGTAGAAATCTGTATACCGACATCTGTCAAAGATAAACGTCAAGTACGCTGTCATTTATTTAGTTGACATTCTGCCATTTTTGACATTCTGACCATGGACAACGAAGAACATACGCAAATTGGGTGTTGGAAAAACAGGCCGTCGATGCTGATTTTTCGAACAAAATTTTCTTCAGTGATGAAGCTCATTTTTCGCTTGGTGGATACGTTAATAAGCAAAACTGTAGAATTTGGGGCTCAGAAAATCCACAATTGATTGTAGAGAAGCCATTACACCCGGAAAAAGTCACTGTTTGGTGCGCATTGTGGTCTGGTGCTGTGATTGGGCCGTATTTTTTTGAGAACAACCATGGACGAACCGTTACCGTCAATTCTGAGCGCTATGGCCGCAAGTTAACCGATTATTTTTTTACGAAAATCGAAGATTATGATCTTGACGATATGTGGTTCCAGCAGGATGGAGCAACCAGTCACGTAACACGAGCAAATCGAGATCTTTTGCAAGAGAAATTTCCTGGACGTTTGATTTCGCGATTGGCTGATGTCAATTGGCCTCCAAGATCCTGTGATTTAACGCCTTTGAATTTATATTTGTGGGGCTATGCGAAAGATCGTGTTTACGCAAACAATCCTCAAACTCTTGACGAATTGAAAACTAATATTCGTAAGGTAAGGGCCGAGATACCGCCCGAAATGTGCCGAAAAGTCATTGAAAATTACCTCAAAAGAATCAAGGCCTGTAAGAAGTCCCGTGGAGGACATTTGAATGATATCTTGTTTAACTAAAAATGGCAAGGATCAATCTGTAAAATGAAATAAAAATTACAATACATTCCGAATATTTTGTGTGTTTTTTTTAAGTTTACTTTATCAACCTCGAATTGGATAACCTTGTACAGTACGCAAGTTTCTTGATATTGTATACTTCTTGTTTTAAGTCGATCTAAAACAATGGAAAGTGTTTCCTGACTTTTACTCCATCAATTGTGACCATTTTGTATATGTTGGTAATACCTGCAACTACATGTCCCATTTTTTCCAGGTCTGCTTTAATTTCATCGTGACTAATAGAAGAAGGTAAGCCTCTGATAACCACTCTATAGGCCTTTTCACTCTTCAGCTGGTAGGTGTGATATTGGATATTTTCTAGTTGGTTGCTAGATTAATTTTTTAATTCTTCCAGTAATTTTTTGACATTGCTGTAATTATTTTCAAATTGAAAGGTAATTCTACTGTCACTATTTGAGAGCGCCTTAAAAATAGTTGATTCACTAGTGGTTTTTATTATTTTTTGTCGAAAAAGCTAAAAATTGTTACATTAATGGGTGGAGGCAGTGGTATTTTTGGGTTTTTCTGTTCAGTGTTACTGTTCACAATTTGTTTATTATTTTTTGGGGGAATTTTCGTTTTTCTGCGCCTACGTTTCTTAGGATTTCTGTTATTAGCTCTGGAAACTTCTTCTTCCAGTTCTTGCTTAGACATGATACATTTAATATCAAAATAACGGCGCATTTTTATAATTTTTTAATGGTTTTTAAATTCGGGATTTTTAAAAATAATGGATTTTGAGCCGCCCTTCAAACATCCATTATCCATAATACCATACGCTTATTTAAGAAAAATAATAATTACACTATAACCCATCTGAAAAAATTAGAAGAACACAGCAAGACCAGTGAATTTGAAATTGACGCATCTTCAGAAATACTAATAGGAATACATAATAGAATATTATCGAAATAATGTTCAACACTCAGCAAAATTCCCTTAATCGATCTAGATTAAATCCATTATTACTTCAAGACGAAATGAACCAAGTGACGTCTTCCGTATCAGATATTAAAAACCAAATCCATAAGTAATCATCAGTAACATCATATACATGTTCGCATACCGTTAGTGAAGATACTTTCCTTCATCTAGTGAATATAATTGTTTGCACTATCTGCACCTATCCCTGTGAAAAATGTTCACACTTCGATAATACCATCATCAGAATAATTTTTGGTAGATCATCACCGGGTGCATTATCCATAAATCCATCAAGAAACTTTCAATCAGTTCAAGTTTCAACCCATTTACAAAAAGCATTCAACTATGTATCTCCAGTTACATCTTTCGAGATCTTACAGCGCATCCCCAATAGAATGCTTTATGATTTTTTCTTACAAAAATGTATGAAAAAAAATTTGAAAAAAAAAAAAAAATTCAAATTTTTTCATACTTTTCTGTAGGAAAAAGTCATAAGGAATTCTATTGGGGATGCGCGTTTATTCTTACCCATTGGACACTATTATACAAGTTAAGGATTTATGTTACTATCAATCAAAATCATCAAAGGTTACCATTAACTTGATTGGTCGATCACATATCATGCTACTTAATCTTCAACTCACTGAAATGTTTCCCAACAACCCAGGATGTATCGTAAAAGATGAAACGTTACAATTGTCCTTCGCTGGGAGAAATGTAACTAAGATCAACATATCATTCCTGGTAACAGGAAATAAAAGTCAACATAAGTCACATAAATTTATGGCATTACTGCCAATGGGTGATATTGGTGGTACCAAAATTGGGAGTTTAAAATTTTGTTTTATTTTTGGGAGTATTTAAAAATATTCTAACGCTGAGAATATAAGTTATTGTTGTAAAATTTATTTCGTATTAGTTGCTTTGGACATTGAGCAAAGTATTTACTTCAAATTATATATTTTTGAAAAGCTGACGAGCTTTAAATTTTTTTTTTTTTTTAATTTTTATTTAGTACAAAATCTAATACTTATGATTTTACTCAAATACATAGATGAACAATATTACATAATATGTTTAATATATAATAAACATATAAGATTCTAATAATATACAATAAAAATAAAAATGATTTAACAAAAAAGGTTAATTACAAAATAATTCTAAAATCCGTTTTAAAGTAATTTTGGAAAACACAAAGTCGAACTTGATGCAAATTTGGTTTAATTGTTTGGCCATTCAGTTAACTGGTTCATTTTCACCATAGATCGTACGATTAAAATACTCTGCCGAGTAGTTCTTCAAGTGGCAAGAGTCAATGTGGCCAAGAAGAACATTTCCTAACATTGAGGCACCAAGTTGATTTCTACTGTTATCCAAGGTGGTGATTTGATAAGTATTACATCTTTCAATATAAGAAGGTAAGCGAATAATATTTTGGTAGTATGGCAAATTATGGTCATAACACCATCCGTCTTTCTTAGCAACGTACAACAAAAATTTTCTTTGTACGCTTTCAATACGATTGATGTGTATTTGATGGTAAGGTGACCAAACTAGAACCGCAAATCCCAAATGAGATCGGACATGTACAAAATATAAGTTAAATAAGCACCTTATGTCTGTGAACTCATATGTCCATCTTTTGATAAATCCCAACATAGAGTTTGCCCTCGTAATTATTATGTCTATGTGTTTGCTGAATGATACATTTTTTACAAATGTAACACCTAAATCGCGAATTTCACTTATTCTAGCTAGAGGTGACCCATTGATTTGGTACTCGTGTTGTAAAGGCTCCTTCTTCCGGTGAAATGTTATAACCTTGCACTTATTTGTGTTTAATTGCAGTTCATGAAGTGTGCACCAGCTACTTACTCTGCTTAAATCGTCCTATAATAATTTCACATCTTCCATGGTCTTAATCGTTTTAAATATTTTCATATCGTCAGCATATATTAGTACATCGGAATTATGGATCACACCGGTGATGCCGTTAATAAAGATTATAAAAATCCAAGGTCCGAGATGGGAGTCTTGCGGTGCTCCAGAGTGTGCTATTATTGGTCTTGATTTGACACCGCCTATTTCGATATATTGCTCTCTGTTACTTAAATACGACCATATCCACTTCACAAATGCGCTTGAGAATCCAAAGTTCGACAAGGTTTGTATTGCTTTCAGGTGACAGACTGAATCAAAAGCTTTGCTAAAATCAGTGTAAATTGTATCCATTTGAGTTGATTGCTCAAGGGCTTTCAGAGTTTTACTTGTAAACTCAACCAGATTTGTTGTAGTCGATCTGCCTGGGAGAAAACCGTGCTGTGATACTGAAATGCGTTTTGGTACGATTGATTTAAAAGATTTGCAGATGATCATTTCAAAGAGCTTAGGTATTGAAGACAATGATGATATTCCACGGTAACATGAAATGTCGGCTCTTTTACCTACTTTAAATATATGTAGGTGTTATTTTAGTTATTTTCCATTGTGTTGGGAATACGCCACTTTGTAAAGACTGATTGAAGAGTAGGCACAGTGGTTCGACCAGTTCGTTTCCGAACATCTTTTGAACAGCGGATGGTATTTTATCAGGTTTTATCCACAACCATCACTAAATGACTGAAGTGCTTGTATATCATTGCTGGATATGTTTGGAATGTTTATGTCAGATTCACAACCAGCTAGATTAGGCGACGCTGAAACATTTTCTTGATAGACACTTTGAAAAAACTCAGCAAACATGTTTGCAATGCATTGGTTGTCAGTTGACTGCTTTTCTTTGTAGTACATGGATACTGGATAACCTTTAGTATTTCGTTTGGTGTTAAAAAAATTCCAGAAATATTTTGGGTCACTTTTAATGCTATTCTGTATATTCGTTAAGTAATTTGAATATTTTGCTTGAAAGTATTCCTCATATATACCATTAATGTCAAGAAACAGTCTTCTATCTTTCTCCGAATTGTTAATTTTTATACGTTTATACGCTTTGTCCTTTTTATTCTTCAGGTTAACTAGTGAAGAATCATACCACGATGGGTAACGCTTTGAGGAAGCTCTTGAAAGCGGGACATGTGTCTCAAAAGCACGAAGAACTAAGCAGTACAACTTCACATTTCTATTCATATCCTTTGAAGATAGTTCCATATCCCATTTGATGTCGCTTAGGGATCTGCCTAAATCAATTTGGTTGGCCCTTTTAAAATTAAAGGTTTCCAATCAATGAATCAATGAAGTAGATTTCGGATTCGGATGTAACGTTAAAAGGGATGTTGATGTTAAGATCTGGATCCAGACTCCTGGATATGAGTGGCAAATTAAAGTCGCCAGGGATGAGAAAAATGTCAGTAGGCTCACCTTGCCTTGTAAGCTCGTCGATGATTTCACAAAATCGAAAGTATTTGTCCGACGTAGAATTATTTTATTTATTTATTTATTTTATTTAATATAAATGTTTGAAGTTCTTATGAACTTATTACATTAGTGGCAACTACTTATTTTAATTTATTTCTAGTTTATTAATTGAATTAACCTACAGGTGTGCAGCAACATTTTAGCGATTCATCAACTTGAAATTGGCAAAAAATAGAATTTTGATATTATTAAGGTGAAGAAAAGTATTTTTTCCGAAACACGGCAGGGGATTTAGATTCTTTAACGTTATTACTTAACGAATTCTACATGCTAACTCCCCTCACAAAAAATGATGAATTCATCAGATTACTTTTGTTTATAGCCAGAGTCAAAAGATGAATGCGACGATTGGAAGACGAAACCAATTTCCCTACAATATAGGTGGGTTGTTTATACTTTAAGAACTTGAAAATGTATAAACAAACTCGAAACTCATAGAATTCAGCAAGAGAACAACCAAGTAATGAATTAGTAAAATTCGAGATGTGGTCGTACTTTCTTAGCCCGTATACATATCTCACACAAGAATTAAATATCAATCGAAGTTCATTAAAGTACTTCTTCTTTAATACAAAGAAGACAATATCGCCGTACAAAAAATGTGGAAGGATGTAAGATTTCACCAATTGGAGTCTAAGATTGGTATTAAAACACTTCGTGGTAGCCCATAACATTCTTAATAAAAAAATTACTCGATTACAAACTGTTTCGATGTGGTAGCTCCAGCATAAGCACTTGTCAAAAGTTAAGCCTAAATTATTCACAGAATCAGAGAAATCAACCTCCTCTCCTAGTACGCTGATTTTAGGTAGGTTGTGCGTATCACGAATTGTAGAAGATATAATAATAGATTTGGTTTTCCCAGCATTAAGTTCCAGATTATTTTCTATAGACCATTTTGTAATCAATTGAATTTCGAAAGTAACAGTTACGATAGAATTTGTTATCTCGTTGGGCCTACAAAATCTATAAATTTGCAGGTCGTCCGCGAAAAGGTGATATTTGCATTGAGTGATAACTGCAGGTAGGTCGTTTATATACATCATGAATAGAAAAGGACCTAATACCGAACCCTGCGGGGAACGCCGCAATTAGTATAACAAGAGCTTGAGATTCCAGAATTAGTTCTAACCAATTGCGATCGATTTGATAGATATGACAAAACCAAACGACAAGCCGACATTGAAAATTTAAAACTGTTACGAAGCTTGCTAACCAAAATTGAATGATCAATTTTATCGAAAGCTTTACTGAAGTCTAGAAGAACCAGCGTACAAAGATAACCCTTATCTATGGCCCTGCGGATGTCGTCATTGATATGTAGTAAAGCACTATTAGTGCTGAAATGACGTCTGTAAGCAGATTGGTACATTGATAGTAAATTTTCCGATTCAACGTAAATTAGTATTTGTGACTGTAGTATTTTTTCAAAAACTTTAGACAAAGCAGGAAGCAGACTAATAGGGCGAAAATCAGATAAGCATTTGGGATTTTTATTCTTGGGAATGGGAATAATAATTGATTGCTTCCAACTCTCTGGAAAAATAGAAAACGTTATTAAGCTATTGAAAATATGTAGTAAGTAGCAATCAACCTTTGGTAAAATAAGTTTAACAAACTTAATCGGTATTTCGTCAACTCCAACAGCGTTTGATTTAACGGAATCTAAAGCATCCATAAGGTCAGTGATATCGATGTTTTTAAAACTAAAGTTACCTTCCATCGCACGAGAGTTCATTAATACATCAAAAGTTAGTAACCCCGCTCAACCTGCACTGTTAAGAGAAAAATAATTATTGAATTCATTTGGTGAAAATTGTGGTGATGGTTTTTCGTTGGATGATAGAAAGGGACCAACAGATTTTAAATTTTTCCAAAAACTTTTGAAGGAAGGGATGGGTGCAATATAGATGAAAAATATTTGGCTTTTGCGCGTTTTATAATATTATTACCCCTATTTCGTACAGCTTTATATTCTTGGTACAGTTCAACTCTTCTTGTACGCTTCCACCGACGTAAAATAAAATCCCTGAAATTTATGGTATCCCTGATCTCATCATTGAACCAAGGCGGCTGTTTAGGTTTGGGTGATATAGTGCTTAGTGGTACAAATTCTTCAAACAAGTCTACAACTAGTTCTGTAAAGTATTCTACTTTATCAACAGGGTTGTTAAAATTGTAAACCATGCTCCAATTTAAATTATTGCATTTATCAAGCAAATCTGATGACCTAATGCTATTGTAGTCACGAAATGAAATTTTAGGAATAGATCTCTCATGTTTAATATCATAGGAAAAATAAAGAAGATCGTGATCACTAAATCCAACCGAGATTTGGTTATGAAATACAATTTTATCCGTATTACAAATAATACAGTCCAATAATGAACTAGAGTGTGACGTAAAATATGTTGGCTCGGTGTTCACAGGAGTGAGAGAAAATTCAGTTAGCAACCTTTTAAATTTCTTCGTTGTTGATTTAGTTTCTTTGAGGTCACAATTGAAGTCACCGCACAGTACAATATCATTATAGTTAACACTATAATTTTGCAAGAAGGCCCCAAAATCTTCAAGGAAACGTTTATTCGGCGGTTTATATGCAACAACCAACAACACCTTAGCTGCTCCGAATAATAGTTCTATGAGCATTACCTCCAAATTAGGTGCACAATGACCATGTACCAGTTTATATCGAATGCCTGATTTCAGAAAAACGCAAATACCACCTCCCGTTTTTTTTTGCATCCAAATTTCGGTCCAATCGTAATATATTATATCCAGAAAGACAAATTGAAGCGTCCGGAATTCGATCATGGAGCCATGTCTCAACAAAGCAGAGAATATCAAGTTTTACGCCGCACACTAAATCTCTTATTTCATCAATCTTATGAAGCATACTACGAGTGTTAAGAAAAGAAAAATTCAGACCTTTGTACCTATTAATTGAAGATTTGAGAACCACATTGTTTACTATTGAGGAGAAAGCATGTGAATTAACATGTAGATTATTCATGTAACATCCCAGTATGTTTCGGAAAAAATAAGATATATAAGAAACATATAAATCAAAATGAAATTATTATCAAAATCAATGAATAGCCTGTCGCTGCACACACCATTGGTAACTATAACACTAAAAACTAACTTACTAAAACTATATATATTCATTAAATTTGCAATAATTATTATTCTAGTTTCATAAAACAAATTTAAGAAAAGGATGTAATTAATTCAAATAAATGCAATTAAATTAATAATATAAATTGAAACGTTGTACAAAATACATGATTAAGAAAATAATTCATGTGCCAATTCCCGCCACCAAAATGAAAGATAACATTTTAATAGAATGATAATATTTAATATTTAAACCAGTAAGTTCCTGTAATATGAGTATCAATTCATGTTAAATGACAGTACTGAATGAAAATAAAAATAAAAAAAAATTAAATAGAAAATAAAAAGAGATCGACGTCGCGATTTATTGAATGAAAAAGAATAAAAAAAATAGGTTGACGTCACGGAACATTCATTCACGATTAATACATAGATAATTACGATAACTCTTTAATCCACAGTTAGATGAAACTTGCATAATGTTTCGACGTAGTTACGTAGAGGTAGTAGATGATGTTTTCGATCTGGTTGTGTAACCACGTAAGTTAGTATTTGTGACAACATCATCACCTTCAAGTGGCATAGCTGGAACAGGAATAATAACCGCAGATTGATGAGTAGATGGGTGCATGTGATATTCATTGTCAACCATAGTTCCCAATTGTTGTATACTACTCACTGGAGTTGGCCCTGACGTCTTAGTTTTTACAATGTATACAACTCCTGATTTAATGAAAGTTTTATAAATACCTCCAGATTTGTAGATTTTCTTGGCCTCGCCGAATAACAAATTAGTTTTTGTTGTTAAGCCTCGATTAATGTAAATCCGAGTTGATGAATTCATGCCAATATCCTTTAATGATAATGATTGTTTAATCTTATACTGGTTAAAAAATTCGATAGCCGATGCTTTTAGTGCGAATTTAATTATTATCGGAGGGGCACTACTGCTCGATGACATATTACTTTTAGTCCGAAAGGCAGAAAAACTGTGATCGTTACAGTTGAAATTGATTGAAGTACTAATTTTAGCGACAACATCAGCAACAACTTCGTTGGTTAAAACAGGAACTTGCGTAATAACTATATCGCACGATCTTTGTTCGGTCTCTAGATAATCAATCCTTTCACTTAGACGTACAATTTCGTCACCCTGGTTATTGATTTTAGTGATAATTGATTCAATTTGATTCTTGAAATCACTCAAATGTGAATCAATACATCTAAGTAAGTCTTGCTTGACATTTTTGGCAAAACCATCAAATTCATCAGCGAAGCTTGGTATTTTTGATACGGAATTACTATTAAGTGACATGGTTCAAACAGATGAGTTTTAATATGATATACGCCACACACCAAGTCAGATGAAACGAAAAACTGTTCAATTATAAAATTAACTGTAGATAATCAATCGATTGTACCGTATAATGATGTAATTAAAACACCACACTTTAAGTTTTTAAAATATATCGATTGTGTTTTAAGAGAAAGCACGGGTCACATAAAATATAAAACTATGATTGTTTTAATGTATTTGATGATTGGATTATGCCACAATAAACTTTAATTTCATAATAATGATCACAACAAAAAAAGAAAAAAAAGTACTGTAATATGCGAATAAAAATAGCACTAAGCACATTTAAGTAAACAAAATATCATGAGCACACTCTTATTAGAACAGCATATCCACAAATTTATATATTATATATTCCATGTATATCTTATAAAAGCACTTAGAACATTTATAGGAATTTTCACCACTTATAAATTAGATAAAAAAAAAAATTATTTTAAGAGACCAAATGAAAGCGTCTACACAGTTGACTCCATCTTTTATGAACAGAATTAGGCGGAATGTAAACGCTAACAATGTATAAGTTAACTTTAGGTAAACTTAATTTTACACAGAGTAGTTCCATGGAAGAATGAATGACATCAGCATTTTGGCACGGTATTACTGATTTAACAGCAATAAAGACTCCACCACCTGACGTTTTGGAACTGGTATTTAATGACCGATCATATCGATAAACTATGTAAGAGTCAGGAAAAAACTTGGAACTCGAAATATTATCATTAAAAGATGTCTCACAGATAATATACGCTTCAAAATTGGTTTTAAGAACATAGTTATAAAACAGTGAAGCTTTAGATGACATACGATTAACGTTTTGATAATAAAAAGTAAATGAATTCGATGAAGGACGGTTTTCTTGACGTGGGAATGGAAGGAGTGGAAAGGGATTTGGGGCAGGAGATAGATATGTAGAATTAGGAGATCTTTGGAATGACTTGCAATACGAAAATTTTGCTGTCGAGGTTTCCATTGGAATTCCTTTACTAGTAATCCGGGCGGCCACATTGGAGAATTTATGGCAACTGTGAACTGTTCCTCATTTAAACTTATGCGAAAAGACGCATAATCGTAGACGTACCCATTTTCACGATTTGGTAACCGCTTTATCCAGTTGCATTTTTAACTTCACAAAATTTTCAAATTGAAGGTTAGTTACCGACCCAGCAATTCTACTTACGAAAAACCATCGTCGCGGCGAAATAGCTTTGATCTCATTGTGAAGTAGTGTTTCGTCTGGCACTTCAATTATGGTTTTGGATTTATGAACTCCTGCTGTAGTTGTTGATGCTATTAAGCATTTGATTTCATGCTCTGCCGCTGTTGTATTTAGCGTAGCTGAAAATTTGAGATTCGCCAGGTTTCCCATATGATTCGTCAATGTAGGTGATGGTTCAAGTTTTGACAATTGTTCGGTTATCGAAGTCTTTGATATAGGCCGGGTTACTATACGATCCACCGCAGTCTTCAATGTCGTATTAACAGGTGGATTAGAGGTTGCTTTTACCACCTCTTGTATATCAGGTGATGATATCTCGAATAAAGAAGTTGGCAGAGCACTTGAAGATGATCGTAACTGTTTTTCCCTATTGGTCATCAATGCAGGTGGTGGTTTACTTATTAACGATTGTTCCAACATGATTGTAGCACTATGAAAGTTCTCCTCTGCTTGCTCATTGCATGGTACATTGCATCGTTTGCAAATACTCTTGGGTACAAACAAATCGCAAATTGCTCAATTTTCCACAAAAGTTCAAAAATCTCAACAAAAAAAAACCCAATATTTGTTTAATTTTTTTAATGCAGATTCAAAGTATATTTCAATACCTATACAGTGGTACCTTTTTTGTATCTATACGTGCCATCAAACTGATTTTTGGGGGTAAACATCTGAGGGACTCGTTTTTGTGAATTTGTCAGCATGAAAATTAGGAGAAAAAATTCGAATTAAAACATAGAAATAAACAAAAAAAAAACAGTTTTATTAATAAGAAGTATTCCCTCCCCTGGCCCGAATGACAGTTTCCATTCGATGCTGCATTGATTTCACCAAAGTTTTCACATAACCTTGAGGTATCGCATCCCATTCCTCTACGATCGCCTGTTGCAGTTCCTGGAGACTCGTTAGAGCATCATCTCTGACTCGAACTCTTCTTTTCAACGTACCCCATAAATGTTCGATGGGACTGAGGTCCGGGCTTCAAGCTGGCCGCTCCATAAGAGGCACATCCACCTCTTGAAGGTACTGGTATACTACACCAGCCGTATGCGGTCTCGCTTATCCTGCATAACAGAAAATTTTCATCAATAAACCCGACGAAAAGTACGATGTACTCCTCGAGTACTGCCTCAATGTACCGTTTCACAAGATATGTCTTCGCTTCTAATGATATGCCTCCCCAGAACACGCACGAGCCACCGTCATACGAGACAAGTCCTTTAATGAAAAATTGTGCATATCGGTCTCCTTGTCTTCTGTATACTCTTCCACATTCATCGGTGCCATATAAACACATCCTGCACTCGTCAGAGTACAGAAGTGTTCTTCATTCTTCTTCAATCCTATTCAAATGCTCTTAAGCGAACTCACGACGGGCTCGTCGGTGGGCTACGGTCAATTTTGGCCCATTTGCTGGTCTGTGTGCAATCAGTTTAACTTTTCGTCAGCCTACCGACTGACTTCGACTTCATACGGCGCTAACCGCATTCATACGGCGATTTCGCAACGAAGTTATTAAAAAAAAGCGGTCATCACGCTGTGCTGTAGCACGAGGACGGCCAGATCCTTGTCGCCGTCTGAAGCCACTGAGTTTCCTGATATCTCTGCTACACTCGACGAACGGAGAATCGGCGCCAATTTAGCTGTAGAGCCACTTCACTTTGGTGCTGCCCCGCATAAATGCATGCAACCACTTGTGCGGCTACCTCTGGCTACCTATCCATTTCTTTGCTCTGGTTGAAGACGTAATCAATAGAGGATTGTTCAGCCTACGCGTCGATATGCGGATGATCACAATTCCGAGCGAGATATTTCATGGCATGCTATTATATTGATCTTGTTGAAATATTTTTAGAATTTAATTCGAAAGCCTACTTTATGTATTTGACAACAAATTACTTTATTGGCAAGAAACAAGTATAAAAAGGTACCACTGGATAGGTATTAGAAATAGACTTTCAATCTGCATTAAAAAAAATTAAACAAATGTGGGATTTTTTTTATATTTCTGAACTTTTGTGGTAAATTGAGCATAGTGCGATTTTTTTGCACCCAAGTGTATAAGAAAACTCAATATATTTTCACATATACATTTATTTTTCAATTATATGAATAAAGTGAACCTTTGAGAGTTTATGTATCATCATCATCGCATCATCATAATATTACAGGTAATTTCAACAAACATTTTTAAGTTCAACATAATCTCATAATATCTATGATAATATATATGTATATGCATAATATATATGATAAAGTCAGAGATAAAATTGGATGCAAACAAGTTTACACAAACAGTGTGGAGTATACCTTCGAGACAGCAGAAGAACACAAAAAATGGATAAACCGGAAAATCGAAAAATTTCTATTATGCTTCGTATGCTGCATAATAGACGTTTCTTGATTAGTTAAATAATTTAATTTCAGTTTTATTTATTTTTAATATTTTTCCTTTTTATCAAAATAATCAAAAGAACAATTACCATTTAATTTAAATATAAATCCACGCACATATACAAAAAGCCTAGATGTTATTTTTAAATGTTGTTTTCATTTGTGAAAAATTCACAGAGTACCAGATGTTCGTATAAACCTATACGGTTATTATCACTTGGCCAAAAGGTATATACGAGCTTTTCTAGAGAATTGATCTTCCGGTATACTTTAAGAGCTATTATACATAATTTATGTACGTATATGTAATTTATAATTTATAACTTTCTAAAGTAAAGCGCGTATTTTACGAGTAAAAAAAATTAAAGAGATGAATATTCGCGATAAGACAAAAAAAAATATTATCATTATAATTTACATATAAGAATTTTAATAATCATATTTATAAATATGTATATGAAATGTATGTGCTCTGTGGGATGCGATGAAAAACAGTTTTCATTTCCCAACTTTTCATATTAGATAAATGGGGAAAATTTTTCGTCATTATATGTGTACGTATGTGCAGACACAATGAAAAGTTTTACAGTTTACATCAAAACAAAGTTGATTTAAATTAATGAAATCCTTGCTAACAGGCAAAGCAGTTCTGTTTAAATAAATTTACTTGAAATAATGAGAAAAATGATGGATAAATTATTTCCGTTGTTATGCTGAAGTGCCGCAATGCCATTCAAAAGTTTCTTATTAGTTATGCTTACTAATGTCAATGACTTAGACTCGGAAATAACACGTTCCATAGTTTAACCTAGGGTACGAGCATTATTTTTCTAAATTACATGATTTTTACAAAAGAAATATTCAAAACCAATATAACGAAAATCCAATTATATTTTGATACCGATTCGAATGGATTCCACAAAAAACGTATAAATTTCCTCGTATATTTCACTAATTTTACAATCAAATAAAATCCCAATAGAATTGATGGTTTATTAGCACTCCGGGTATTCATATTCATTTATAAATATATTATAACTGAAACAATTTATTTTCCATTTTCCTATATTACCAAAAAATGTATGCCACACCAACACATTCGGTAGAACAGAAATGGTACGCAATCAATAATCTCGTATAGATCGTTTCGCTATAAAATTCTTACAAAATTGAACGGTTACAGACGTAAGGCCATACAAAACATTATTTATGATATAATTTTATGATTCACACGTAATAATATATAAAAGGTTTCCAAACTCTGCTTTGAAATTTTATAAATTTTCTAAACTTTTTCAATTGAGGCTGGTCACAAATTTAATCAATAATATAACTTTTTGATAAACCACCATCATAGGTGTACATACACACACACACACATGTATGTGGAAAATATTTCAAAAATCCAAATCTACAAACACGCAACCTACTTAAAAACCAATTAATAGACCGTACAAATAATTTTATTTACATTTTTGAAATTCCCCAAAAAAATCTATACATTTTAATTTAAAATCAAATAAAATAATTATTATTATTTATAATATTCTAACTCAATAATTAAAAATCTAACCAACCATACACAAAGCACATTTAAAGTTAAATTAAAATGTGGTGAATGTGTGTGTTTGTGTGTGCCTGTATGGATGTGTGTTTGTGTAAATTTCAAGAATATATTATTTTATGTAAACAGGTAAGCAAATATAATTAAATATATTTATAATTGTTATTTAATAAGGAACACAATATTTGTATTTAATAATAAACAGATTTATGTGATTTGTATTTATTTAAATGTTTTTTAAACAGTTATTTATGTAATATGTCAAGGCCAAATATGTAAATGTCAGATTGGACATAATTACTATTTATTGAGCTTTTGGTAAGAGTTTGGTTCAAATGGGTGTTTACGTGTCATCGACTAATTTTTATGTGATTGCGTAGACAACAACGACATTCCGCCAGTACTACGTACAGGTACATATGTAAACACGTGTAAACTTAGTTCAAATTTGCCAAAAGCCGATTAAAAATATGGTCGAAATTGATAAATCATCATTCAGTTAACAAATTTTAATCAAATGTCAGACACGTTTTGTTTTGTCCCAAATCGGCATACAGTCTAAATTACTTATATGGCCGGTTGCACAGAAAAATGACTAACGACCGGTTAGGTCTTCGCCACTCGCCAGTTAAATATTTTATATAAAAATCTGTTTTCGCAATCAGAAAAAAGTCAACGCAAACTTGATCAAATATATTTTATTCCGTGGAAATATTTAACGACTAGTTAAAAAGTTATTCAAACAAAATTGGCCATTTAAATATTTATACGCAAGCTAATAGTCTAAACAAACTCGACGCGCGAGACTCGAAAAATATACAGACCATCCTCGACATGAAGCACTTTGGTAATTTTTAGCCATATCTATGCTTTTATTGCCGAGTTTCTGTACCCTCTGGATGTTGTATTGTACAATATTTTTTTTCTTGCACTAGAGCAATTAGCTGCCCATCATAGACTATAAATATTCATTAAAAGTTATTCTTTTATTATTAATATTAAATGAAAATAAATTTCAAAAGCATTGCATGAACAAAATCCGCACATTTTTAAAAATAAAATGACACTTGGATGCGTAACAATGAAAATATTTCAAGGCTGGCAATTATTGGCTTGAGATTTGACAGCCAGACGCGAAATACGCGCGTCTCGCGCGTCGAGTTTGTTTAGACCATTAGCTTGCGTATAAATATTTAAATGGCCAATTTTGATTGAATAACTTTTTAATTAGTCGTTAAATATTTCCACGGAATAAAATATATTTGATCAAGTTTGCGTTGACTTTTTTCTGATTGCGAAAACAGATTTTTATATAAAATATTTATCTGACGAGTGGCGCACAACTAATGGCCGACTACACTGAAAAATGACTTTCAGTGTAGTCGGCCATTAGTAATCTATGTAGATTGCCATTAGTTTATATTAGTGATTGAAAGTTGTTGATAATGTATCCATAGTTATCCACCATTCCTAATAAATATTTCGACAATTGATAAAACTTAAATTAAAATTAGCGCCATCTATCAACAATTGGTACGAACTAACATGAAATTATTAGTAATTTATTCGAAAAAATGGATACCAGGAACAAAAGTATAATACACTAATTTCAGACATAATGTTGGCATAGTAGTATTTTCGGAGCTAGATCTGACACTTACGGATTATTGTTAGGACCTTAAAATCCAGTTTTGCCCCCAATTGCAATCTGAAAGTATTCGAACATTTTGGACACATATTTTTTAATGTTGTTTAACATTACAGAGAAATGAAAATAAAACTGAATAAATGTACCTATTAATTATAAAAATTTATTTAGGCTGCGTACCAATCCAACGGTAAATCGTGTACTACGGTAAA
This sequence comes from Nephrotoma appendiculata, assembly GCA_947310385.1. Classification (NCBI taxonomy): domain Eukaryota; kingdom Metazoa; phylum Arthropoda; class Insecta; order Diptera; family Tipulidae; genus Nephrotoma; species Nephrotoma appendiculata. The sequence continues at coordinate 14,341,865 of OX371224.1, read as the reverse complement.
AATCGATTTTAGTACAGATTTTTCGATCAGTTTACCATAGAGTTTTTCAAAAATAATTGAATTTACCGAAAAATTGACTTAAAATTGACTTTTACCCTTGGATTGGTACGCAGCCTTAATACGTTTGTCAAATGATTTCTTTTTTTTTATATCAGATAGTCCTTTAAATTTGGAAAATAGGCGAAATCATCTTACTCCAGTTACGATACGAGTATTTTGAGTTACTGTTCAAAGACATGCATATGTGTTCAGTGAGTTTAGCTTTACCTTGCAATTTCAGAAAACATCTGTGTACATGAAAAGTTCAGTAGATCCAATGTCAATATCATTTCGTTCAACTAGTACTTTAAAAAATCGCTTCTGGGTAGTAATTGCAAAATCGGTCCTAAATTTGAAAACCGCTTTTTCGGTTTTGATCTTTTCTAAAACCGGTTTCCGGGTAATAACCGGTTTATTTCATAATCATAATAATAAATAAATATGTAAAATAACCTTGCAACTTATATTACAATACAAAAATTCAGTAACTATTAACTTCTACTACCAAATGTGTCGACATCACTCAGCAGCAAGGCGTGACCTAATTTTAGTACAGATTTTTCCTGAAGAAGGAAAAGCTCTTTCAGTTTCTACGTTGCTTGGCGGAATCATCAATAAGAATTTATAAATAAATACAAAACTTTCTCTCTGGTACCGGTATCTTCGAACTGTGTTAGTTCTCTTCTTATAACGGTCAACAAATTTAAAGAAACTTTTTTAATTAAGAGAGTCGGCGGAGCTCTTATTCCTTTTTCAATTGCAGCATCATCTGTTTCGTAGTTAGTTGAATTTGTTGTTTTGATTATCGTGCGACAGTACTTCTAAGATATCTTCCTCAGAATGGTTATCTGGGGGTTGTGTATTTTTTCCTGAATCTGTTAATCTTGTCAATAATTTGTAAATCACATATATGAGCGTTTTTTTATTTAATTTGGACCTTGCGTTTTTAGCATTGCAAGAGCCAGTATTTAAATACTGAAGAACAACTGATGGCTTCGTTTGCCTTTCATTAATTCGTAACTCCAGTTTCGATTTCATTTCATTTGAAAGAATACTGTTTACATTCTGCAGTCTTGCTTCATGAAGGTAGTAGCAGCGTTCGCAGTAAGAAGATTTGCATCTTTTCGGCATAAAGACTCGGCCGTTCGCTTTATTGGCTCAACCACATTAATAATGTCCACCAATAATATCCAATCATTTTCACAAAAAGGATATTCGGTATATTATTACAGTTAGCCGATATTTTCCAGCCAAAAGTAAAAAAAAATCGACAATGCAGATAGTGTCTTTGCTATCTCAGCTGAAAATGTAATATGAAATGTCAAATAATAATATGATTCAGCCGAAAGTTATCAGCCGACATTTTTAGCCGATACTTTTCAGCCGAAAGTATTTTTTTATATCAAAAATATTTGTTAAAAAAAATCAACTGAGATGGTCATTTTCCAATAGGGAAATTTGTAAATCTAAATATTGACCGTTTAAAGTGTCATGGTTGGAAATAGATTCAAATGAAAGGTTTTAATGATGCTCACACCTTAAAAAATTTCCGGTCAATTTTCACGTGGGGAACTCGAGAAAACTCGATTGAATATATCGCACACAAAAAATTTCATGGTTGTAGTGAGTGTCATGATATATTCAATCGAGTCAATTTTTAGAAATTTTCAAATTTTGTGTGCGATATATTCAATCGAGTTTTCCCTAGTTCTCCTCATGGAAAATTACTTAAATTTTTTTCCGGATATGAACATCATTAAGATCTATGATTTGAATCTATTTCCAACCATGACACTTTAACCCTAAAGCTCTTAACATAATTTTATAACAAATCTTCTTAGCAATAGCCTGTCAGTCTCTGACATGGAACTGTTTGTATGTTCTTAATTTTATTGCAAATAAACGTTTAAATATTTTAAAAAATTAATTCGTTTATTAAAAAACATAACTTAAACTTAAAAAATTACAGTTTAATAAAAATAGAGACTCACAGGCTCTTGTTAAGAGGTTTAGGTTTAAACTGTCAAATTTAGAAATTTTCAAATTTTGTCAACATTAGAAGCATAAATTTTAACTTACCCTTTAATAAAACGCTGTTTTTATTTCCATGTCTGCCAACTGTTTGCATTCATGAATATTGAAATCACCATAAATTTGATTTCAAAATTTTATAGTTTGAAGTTTTCTTAATGTAGGCCGTGATTTGAAAGTATCCCCATTTATGCTGTTTTGAAATTGAAATATATTTATATTGGTTGCCATTGACAGCGAGCATAAAAATATTCTATGGCAACAGTCGATTACGATACTCGATTAAAAATTAAATAAAACAAAAATATAAAGCCAATGTGCAATTTTCCTTTTATCACATGTGTGTGAACATTAGATGGAAGTAATGGGAAATTTTGTTTGCATTTCGTACCTGCACTACACTGATTGCAATACTCGCCACGCGTTCAGAATAAAACAATTTGATCCCTATATAAAACAATGTGTTTGTTAATGTAAATTGACATTGAAAATAACAGTTGGCAACACTGGCAAAGTAGTACGATGTACACAAAATAAATGTTCGCGTGTAAATCGTAATTAATAGCAAATTCTTTCCAAACAAAATATTGATCTTAGGTCAAAAAAATGACTGGCAATGCAATGCATTTCAATGACATTCCGATCAAATTTATTGTATTGTCAGTCATTTAATTGATCTAAGATCAAAATTTTGTTTCGAAAGAATTTGCTATAAGAATTCACAAAGCCATCCTTATAAAATTGGTAAAAAAATCTTACCTTATTTATTTTGCTGACAGATCTACTGAAATTTGCCAAACTAAAAATAAAGTGGATTTGAATTGAACTATAAATATTTTGTTCATAAATAAAACCACGGATAAACGGACCAAACCGGATTGGATGTTGAAAATAAATTCTAGGTTAAATCGAGCATGTAAGCCAAATGACAAATATATAAATTCATCTCCCGTCTGTCGTTGGTTGTTCAGTGGTGAAATTTTATGTCTGTACTAACGTGCACGATAAGGATGTTGTCTAGGTTGCATATGATTCACTGCAATGCCATTTTTACCGAACACAACACGAGTATTATCGCCGCATTCGCGTAGATTACAATGCATACATAATACACCTCAATCAATCCTGGTTAGGTTCGCTGCTTGTTCAATAATCGTCATAAAAGGCCATAAGAAATTAGTTAATTTGTTTTGCTTAATGCACCACTCTAACCTAATCTTAATGCTGCACTCACAATATCATTGATTTCATTATCCTTCCATTATCCTTCCTATTAGATGGGAAAAAAATATTATCTCAGCAAAACTAAAACGAGACAAAAATATAGATCGACTATTGGAGAGAAAGGCGCATCCGATTATAGTTTGCTGAGCAAATTGTTGCTATGTTGCCATAATTTTTCATAAAAAATATCAATTTTAGTATTTTTTATTGCAACCAAAAGGAAAAAAACCATCGCCACTCCTTTTCAATTTCAAAAAAAATTTTGATGGAGAAAAAAATTACTTTAGATAAAGAAATTTGTTAAATCCATGAGTATGAGGAGAATTTTTTTTTTATTGAAAATAATTTAATGCGTGATTGCACTTGTTATTTTGGAGTTTGTGCGGGTTTGATAAAATTGTGATGTGTGAAATATACGTGCACACTTCGGGAAGGAGTTTTGGGAGATTGTGGGGTGTGAAATACACATGTAAACTTCAAAAAGACTTAAAAAGAGTAACGTTATATCTGGAAAAGATCTTATTTGAAACGGTTGGTCGATAGTTATCGCTGGAAAAATTTCCAGGTCAAGTTTCTTCTTGGCAGTTTGGGAAAATTGAGGAGAGTAAAATACATGTGCAAACTTTCAAAATTTGTAAATTCTTAACAATGTTTTTCTGGAAGAGATCTCATTTGGATTTGTTCATTGATGGTTATTGCTGGAAAATCTTCAAGGTCATGTTTTATGCTAGAATTTTTGTATAATTAGGAAGAATGGGGAGTGAAATAATCTTCAAAAATTAGCAAAAACTTACGATTAAATGCGTTATGTTTGAAGAAAGTACGTTATATTATTATCCCAGAAAAAGTTTCCAGATCCACTTTCATATTGAAAGTTTGTAAAAATTGGGAGAAGTGATATATGTCCATATATGTGTAAATTTCAAAAATTCGAAAAAACTTAACATTTGGAGTTAGTCTCATTTGATTCAGTTTGACGATAGTTACTGCTGGAAAAATTCCTCATTTCAATTTTCATGTCGAGATTTCGGGAAAATCGGACGTAGTGAAGTAGACGTGCAAACTTTAAAATTTGTTAAATGTTCAGGGCAATTTTCATGTTTGGAGTTTGAGAAAATTAGAGGGAGTAAAATATGAAGTTCGTCGATGATTATCGCTGAAAAATTTTCCAAGTCACAAGTTTCATTTGGGGAGTTTGGGAAAATTTAGGGCTGTAAAGTGTTCGTGCAAATTTCAAGAATATGATTCAATACGATTATAGCGTTATGCCTGGAAATGGTCTCATATGAATACGTTTGTCGATAGTTATTGCTAGAAATTTTTCCAGATCAAGTTTCAAATTGGAGGCAGTGAAATGCACGTGCAATTTTCAAAAATTCGTAAATACTTAACATTCACAGTGTTATGGCTGCAAAAGGCCTCATTGGAAACAATTCGTCGACGGTATGGTTGGAATATTAAGAAGATGGGATTCAAAAATTGGTACTTATTCTAATCCGTGGCCTCAGCTTTACTTACAACTTTATCTAAATTCTGTAAAGTGACCTTTTCATTGCTATGATTTAGACAAGCACTACTACTTCTACACATACAGATATATTATGAAAAACGTTGCAGATATGACACTCCAATGTTAATGAACTGTTAAAGAAACAGAACTCCCTACTCTTAAGTTTATTTCACAGTATCTTCTTCGATATCTCCAGACACTTATAACACCTCAGCCCACGATTGGTTGTGTTTCTTAAGTACTTATGGTACTGATAGTGCCTTTTAAATTTCCAATATTTCCAAGCTCACCAAAACCGAATTAAATTCTCCCAATTATAAACCCCATTTGCTATTCTTAAACTTTCTCTAGCGGTGGCTGTTTTAAATATGCCTTTTCTATGTTCACCTCAAGCTAAACATATTGCAATAGCATCGACATCAGCAAATCCATTTTCAATTCGATGTTCATCATCCACACTAAATTTATTAAGCGATTGTTTGATATCAATCAAAATTAGCGGCCTCAGACGCACCAGTTAATTCCTAAATAGTTGGATAAGTGGGTGGATAATTACTACTCTTACTTTACTAATAAAAATGAAATTAAGAATTTTTTTGAAATAACTATATGGATCGGATTAGTAAAACTTCCGTCTATGAATTTATACCGGTCAATCGATTATGCATATTCGCAAACATTTTTTGTATTGAACAATCTTTGATTCCATTTTGCGGACGTAAAATTTTCAGACAAAATATGAAACAAAAAAGAAACAAATATGGTATCAAAATATTAAAACTGTGCCGTGCAACTGGCTGTACATATATTTTCAGTGAAACCCATTCTTTGTATTCAATGGAGCATGCTCATCGTAAATATCCACAAGCAAACGATAAGTTTCCGGTGCATTTTTATTTGAAATAAAATAATGCAATAAAACTTCCGAAAATGATGTTTATTTGAGTTAAAAATACTAGTTGTAAACAATGTCGCATATTGCGTTTTACAGCTGATATCACGAACTATTGAATACCAGGATTGCTCATTTATAGTGCACATAAGCAGTACTAGTAACGACGCCTATTGGAAAGGGCGGAGTCATATTCACACACCGAATATATTTGGCTTGCACTTGACGTCCGGCCACACAATACAATTTATTAACTTAAAATTATCGAATACAGAATTTAATAAGAAAATTCTTCAAATTCATACTATACTAAAAAAGAAAAGTTCTTATTTTCATGGAATTTTCATTGCAATACCCTAAAATAAAAATTCCATTAAAATTCCAATGAAAGTTGTTTTCTCGATTGCTCGTACATAAATAATAAATCGTTTTTTTTTCATATAAAAGCTCGCATGTTATAAAACAACAATTATGGTCCATTAAAAAACTATAATTTCCAAAGCAAACTTTAAATTCTTAAATATTTTTGTTATGCACAAAAAATATATAATATACACAAAAGGAAATCATATGGTTATGGGTTTGTTTATGGAGAGAACAGAAATTATGTAAGTGAAGATGATGTGGTACATTTCTTACGAATAAATCATAAGAAGAACACACCGAAATTAAACCAATAATAGTCATATAACAAAGCAATATTACTTACTACTCACAAAAATACCCAGCAGACAGAATTCTTTTGTGTGGCGTAAAACTCTCCCAAGTAGATATCATTTTAAAGCTTTTTTTTCATTTTCATCTCATCCACCACCGTTGTACATTTTCATTTAACTTAAAATAAAAGAGCTTTTTTTATTTTACTGCAAGTTATAAAATATTTTTTGTTTTTGTATTTTATTATTTTTAATTTTCTGAAAGTAAAATTATTTTTATTGTTCACAATGAAAATTATTCATTTTTCAAGTTAAAAAAGCACAAACAAAACAAAATAATATCACATAAGATAACAATAAGTTTAATCCGAAGTATGATGGTTGGCCAATTTCTTTCATTTTTTGTTTGTGACCTTGTTGCTGGAATTTTTAAAGTTGTTCTTGCCTATTTTGTGCTTTATACACACGTACATACACATACATATATAGAAGATAATCTTTATTTATAATGTGGTGTAACATTCTGAACCTTCAAAAAATAACAAATAAGAAAAAAATTGGAAAACCATTTGGTATATACCGTTCATCCCCATTTCATTTTATTTCCTTGTCAACAATGGTGGTTGCTGAAAAGACAACCAAAACTTTTTTGGTGCTGGCTATTTTGTTGTTGTACTTTCTTCTAATGATGATAATGATTATGATGAACATAGAGCTGAGTTGTCCTTAATTTATTTTTATCACAAACAAAAAAAAATTCTACAGAAGAAAAGAATCAGCAGCAGAAGCAGCAGCAACAGAATGTAACGATATAAAAGATAAGTTTTATTTTGATGATGTTCGTTGGTATGGACGTTCTGGGCATATTTAAAAAAATTACTAAAGTTATTACTTTTTGGGTTTATTAGGTGACCCTGAAGAACTAAGATTTCGTTTCATGAATAATAAAATCATTTTATATTTTTGATATGATTAACACTACAGTTTCAAAGGAACCATTCAAGTTACTTTTCACTTGCATAATATTAATTCTGGTCTTCTGGCCTGTAGATTTTTTGGGTGGTTTTATGTATAGAATCTTGTCGCGGGAAAATGTACGATATAACTTGGAATAATCTTGATAATATTTTAGTATTCTATAAGATTGGCATAAATGGGAAAAAGTGAGTTTTGAAGAACTTTGTTATCTATAATCCGTTTTTTTGGTAATCATAAGATAAAATACAAGTGGCTGCCAGGTAAAGAACTTGCTTATTTAAAGGTCGAGTACATTTTAAAAAATAAGGGATTTATGAATATGTTGTAAAGTGTATGCTTTTCCTAACTGAATTTTTTTTTATTTTTTGTGTTCTACATATCAACAAATATCGTATGTATCATAATCCACTTAAGGAATCTTGCTTTACTGATAAAAAAACAAAAATAATTAGACTGAAAAAATGTCACAATTAATTTAATTTTAACGAGCGGAACGAAAACTAAAAAAAAAATGGATGGCGTAATTGTTGTGGCCGATAACCGCCTTTCTTTTTCGATAAATGTACATAGATCTAGAATACATCACATACTTAATTTCTAAAGTGAACTTAAACCTACAGTGTGTGATCTAAATTAACTTGTATAATCAAAAACCATTATTCCTGATTAAATTACCGAAAGCAAACAAGATCAAACCTTGTTAAAAAATTAATCTTCATTTCAAAAATTCAAAAAGCTTCTACATTTAGATGTCCCACTTAATGGAAATAGTTTTAGTATGTAGTTTTATTCCGGATATACAATCCTCCTGTTTTGTAAAAATGCCTAATTTTGGTGAAATAAAGTTTTTTTTTATCGAAACTTAGACACTTTTCAAAATATTTGCAAAAAACGAAGAAGCTCTTGTGGAAGCTGGCACTTCCGGTGAACCGATCCCAGTCAAAATCACTAGAACCTTCCAATTATGAAAAAAGGTTAAATGTGAAGTGTCACCTCGATCAATTAATCCATATGGCTATATACGGCTCAAATTTATAATGAAAAACAGTTTTTTTTTACAAAAATTGTCATTTCTGCTTAGTATTTGGAGATCTGGACCGGTATTGTTGCAAAATTAATTTAGAATCTGTTAGTTCATAACAGTTTTTCTTGTAAATGACATACTTGTCAAAATTTATGCAAATTGAAAAAGCTCCTATTGAAGATGTAACTTCCAATTGAAAAGCGAAAAGCTCCTATATGGAAGCTGTTACTTCCGGTGGACTTGTTCAATGCCTTCTATACTACTGGCCTTTTACTACTCTCATTTTTCGCACATGACGTCAATTTAAGTCTATACCGAGACTGCGCAATAATAATTTTAGGATATTTACACTAACAAAGCAACAAGAGAAAGCAACAACAACGTCGACTTAGCGTGTCGTCATCATTTGGTGTAAGCGGCCAGTAATTTAGAAGGCATTGACTTATTTCAGTCAAAATTTAATGGGATATCACAATTTGTGGGAAAAGCTTAGGTACGTAGTTTCGTTTGATCAATCAGTTCATCTGGTATGTACAGGGGTCGATTTTTTGTGAAAAAGGTTTTTATTCAAAAATCGTTATTCCCGCTTAAATTTTGGAAAACTATTTTGGAAACTAAATGCTAAACGAAAATTAGGTCCTGCATCCTATTTGTAACCTGGTTTAAATTATATTCAAGCAACCATACTCTCAATACATCCAAATGGGAATCAAAAGGTCTGAATTAATCTCAGCCACTTCCGGCATGCCCCAATCAAGACTCCCATATTGGCCCTTAGATCTTCATCATTTTTATTAATGGAATCACCAATGTAATGCATTATTTAAAGGTCCTAATGTTAGCAGGTGGCACTATTATCTTTTAAATAGTGGAGAACTTCAACGACATCCACAAATTACAACAAGATATTGGCAACCTAGTCACTTGGCCTAATTCCAATCTGCTTAGTCTCAAAAATTAATGCTTTTGTCCAAAAGTACCATATAAATGGTACTACTCTACAAAGAGTATTTGCATTTAAAGGGCGAGGGTTTACTTTAGTTGAACATATGAATTTTTCTACTGGCGTGAAGTTTCTGGACACTTTTATAATTTAGACAGAAATTTACGCAAGTGTCCAAAACTAATTTTTTAGACAAAATATAGATTTTAGGTAAATTTGTAGGTAGACGTGTACATTTCTAAAAGGTGTAGATACAAAAATAAATGTTGTTTGTCTCAGAGATTGGCTCCCATAGTGGGTATATAGGTTTGAAAGGGCATGCACTATAGAATTAAAATTACTAATGCCATTTAGAAATTATCCGTAAAACTCTCGTAGAAAATTTTTGAACATCAATATTTGGCTTTATTAAACGTTGGACTGGAAACAATAAATATATCGCACTTCACATATGTCAGATTTCAAATTGAGTATTCTGTTAATATCTGATACCCTTTCTACAATGATCATATTCGTAACTTAGAGAGTATCTAAAACAGGTTTGTACGTTATTTACCTTGGAAAGATGGCTGGAAATACGACAAAGACTTACCGTATCACGTTAAGCTGAAAGAACTACTGACATACCTCACTGGATGTAGAACTTACAATCTGAGAACCCTATGGATAATAGACGGGAGCTTTTGAACTGTTCTTTTATTGGAAACATCATACTAAATGAAACCGATTCACCAACCTTATTTCAGTCTATTGGAATAAAAGCACCGAGCAGCCTTAAAAAATTTTGAGTTTCTTCAAGTAAATAAACAGACAACAAATTACGGTTACCACAAATCGGTGAACATGATGTGCACCAGTTTTAACAAAAATTACCATCTTTTGGACTTTTTCCTAAGCATAGACAGGTTTAGAAGTAAATTGAAACATTTTCGTGAGTAATTCTTTGTATTTAATTTATTGTATGTTCTCAAGTCAAATTTGTAGAATTCTCTAAAACAAAATACTAAAATAATTTCAAACAATCTAGCCCAAAATCAATTATCTACCAATTTATGGAAAAAGCTTAAGTATAATTAATAATAATTGTTTAAATAAATATTTCCTTTGCGGATGCGAGTAAAATAGACATATCAATTCGATCAAAAGATCTGACTTGGATTTACGCGTAATACCGTTTAATGCATGTAGTATGAATAACTTTGATAAAATTTCAATCGATTCTCGAATTCATTGAAAATCTTAAATCCGATTTTCATATAATTATTGTTAGTGAGACTTGGATTAAAACCCAAAATGTAAATTTTTTTAATATAAATGGTTTCAGAAGTGTTTTTTCGTGCAGAGATGATAGAATCGGTGGTGGTATTGAGATGTATATTAGGAATGATGTAAACTTCGATAAATTCAGAACCGACGAATCAAATTTTAAATTTCAGTTTATACAAATAAACTTAACGGGTTTTCACCTGACCAATATTCGAGTCATTTATTATTTTCTTTAGAGAATTGGAATTAGTTATTCATAAAAAGTGTAACAACAGTATACTAGGCGATATTAATAAACCATTAAATAAATCAACTCCGGTAGTGCCAGACTATACAAACTTATTGTTAAGTTTTGGGATAGTTGCAACGAATAATTTTGAAACTCGGTCTAAATCAAGAAATATAGTTGACCGTGTTCTCTGTGGGTTTAATGGATTACAGAAGGTTGTAAATTCAACTTTATTCTCTGATATTAGCGATCACAACTTTATTGCTTCACACTTCTCGTATAATATCAAAAGAGTTAACAAATTTTTAGAAAATAAAATAAATGATTATAATTGAGTAAATGCTGATTTTGGCAACTATTTGACAAGTCTGGCCGTAAATTGTTTTGAATCGGATATAATTTTGTCTCACATTACAGAGAAATATGAAGAACTAATTATCAAATACGCACGCATTATTAAAAAACAGTTAAATTAAAAAATTCGTATTGCCCTTGGATGACGTACGATTTATGGCAATTAATTAAAAAAAAGGATTCGATTCTAAAGAAATGCAAGCGGCAACTCCGTAATAGTTCAGCAGCAACCTCAAATGTAAGCGATTATAATTAAAGACTTTTAGAAATGGTTAAGATAATTAAACGTGAAAAATATTATGCTAAAAAAAATATTTTGAATAAGTTTTTGGGCGTGTTCATAACCAACGTGACTTGTGGTTCAATATAAATGCTTTACTGGGTAGAAATAATAGCAACAATCATAACCTTGTTATTAATATTGGTGGGGAAATTATATCTGATGGATACAGACTTCCATCTCAATTCAACAATTACTTTGCGAATGTTGGGGAAGTTTTGGCTGGTCAGATTAATAGTTCCAAAAATATTTTTAAATTTAATACTTATAACGTTGTTAATCAAACTATATTTATAAAGCCTACGTCATCTGTTGAAATATTTAACTTAACTAGCTGACCTGTGACTGAATAATCACGTGAATACATTTTATTGAATTTTTGGTTAAGAAATAATTAAGAAGATTTTTTAAGATGTAAATTTGATGCACTTTTATCAAAACCTATATACGCGGGTAATTTTTAAATCTTAAATAGATAATAGAGTGTCATGACAAAATTGTATTTTTACACTCACAACTATTAACACCAAAATGTATGTAAAATCATTTTATGTTCTCTGTTTTGTTTAATTGAGATTCAATTACAAATTTTCTACTTATTTTGTCATCACAGTGTGTCATCACAAAAACATCGGCAATTTTAATAAATTTTGTCATTGTCACGGTGTAATACGCATGACTTCAGATTCAATAGCTGTGTTTCTTGACGCTTGATCTGATCCAGTTCAGTTCATGTTTCATGAAACAACACAAAGGCGCTTGCTAGATTTAAAACCAAAATTTGTGAACTAAAACAAATGTTGGATCATGTTTTCCATATAAAATTTGAACTGATCCAGATCAACGAGCGTCAAGAAACACGGCAAATATAAACATATTTTGTCATGGCATTCTGGCGTCGTGACAAAATTTTGCTGAAAACACCTGAGGTACCCGTTTCAGGTACTTCCCGGTGGAATTTTTCCGATTTTTCTAGCAAAGGCACACCGCTATAATTATGTCGACCTACCCTGAAAAATTTAAACGGATCGGATCATGTTTAGGGGTCATTTTAGGGTTTGAAAAAATTAAGCGTATTAATATAATAGATTATTGATTTGGAATCCAAGAAAGGAGGAGGACCATATTTGCGTGATAGTAATGTCCTGAAATTACACATCAATAATTTTTCGGAGATTTTATCAAACGTTTTTAATAAAAATTTTGAAACTAGAATATATCCAAATTGTTTAAAATTATCAAAAGTTATTCCAGTTTTCAAAAGTTGCGATAAAACTAAATTAGCGAATTACAGACCATCTACGTTATCTGTTATAGATAAATTGTTAGAAAAATTGTTAGCATTACGGGTTAATTCGTTTTTAGAAACTCACAATTTACTATATAATTTTCAGTATGGTTTCCGAAAATGTTCGGGGACTGATGTTGCTTTAGTTGAAACAGTAGATATGATTAATAGTTCCATATAATAAGTTCTAGTAAGTGTAGTTTGGTGAAGTACGATGTACCTCAAGGCAGTGTACTCGGCCCTGAGTTGTTTTTATTATTTATAAATGACATGGGTAATCTCCCATTAAAAGGAAAACTTAGGTTATTTGCTGATGACTCAGCACTGTTTTATGAAGTTAGGGATTTGATTGACTAACTGCAGTTAATGTCACATAATCTTAATATTTTGCTTGATTTTTTTAATGAGAATATGTTATCTTTCAACTTGGCTTAAACTAAATACATGGTATTCTGTTCAATCAGCAAACCTCTTCCTACATTACTTACCCCCCGATTCTGACGATAAGACTACTAAGACCATCTTAGCTAAAACTTTATTGTAAAGACTTTTTTTAAGACTAAAGTTTTCATTGAAATTCTGAAGGCTGTAGTTTTAAATAATATTATTAAAACTCTCCAAACACTTTTGTAAGGCTGCCAAACCAAATTTACACCATATTGTTTCAAATTTATGAACGAAAAGCGACAGTTCAATTCGAAATACATATGATTATTGTTTCTGTTTAAATGTCAAAATTATCACTCCTAAGATCACCTATTTTGCTGATATTAACGAAGACAATTTCATAAAACTACCGACAGATAAGACTAAGTGCAGAATAAGAATTGAAAGTTTATAGTCTTCGTTAAGACGAAAGTTCTTGCTAAGACTGAAAATACGTCTGCGACTGTACGTTAGAATCGGGGGATTAGTCTTGCTGTAGCAAATGTCAATATTGAGCTTGTCGCATCTTAATTGGCAGCATCATATTGAAACGGTCTGCTCAAAAGTTTCTCCAATAATTGGTTTTACGCGTAATGCCTCTCATTATTTATGTACGAAAATACTTCGATGCATATACTTTGCCTTCATTCACTCTAGAATTACTTGTGGCCTCGTTGTTTATGGCAACTCAACCCAATTGCGTTTGAGGAAGCTACAAGTTGTGCAGAACAGCTACATTAAAGCAATATATAAATTACCAATTCTATATTCATCGAGAGATTTATACACTCTAAAGGCTGAAAACATTTTACCGGTAAAAGCCTTACATTTCATGCAGACTGTCAAGTACATCTATAGGATAAAAATGCTACTTTAAGTGTGTGTAATATTAATTTGAGTCCGCATAATATCTCACGCGCAATACAAATAATCTAAAACCTTGTACTATTATTAATGAGTATGGTCGCAAACGAATTAGTTTCGTAGGCTCTAAAATGTATAAAGCTAGAAACAGAACAAGAGCGACGACGGCAAGCGTCGACGAATAAATAAAAAATGTCGCCGCGATATCGCTGTAGCTAACAGAACAAAAGCGTCAGCGTATGGCGATAAAAAAACAACCAAACGGCATAACCTTCTGTGTTTTTGACACATGACGTTGTGGCATTAGGCTACTAGATTGAAAAAAAATGGTTAATAATATGACGGTTAATTGATGCCAACTTATACATATATAAAAACAGTTGGCAACATTGTTTCGTCGGCAACAAAAATAGAAGACTCTAAATTTTTTTCAACGAAAAAATCGTCGTCGCATGACCCTAATGCTGCACCAGCACTTGTAGCACAATCCAATGAAAATGGTACTGGAATTTTTTACAAATTAATTACAAATTTGTTACACAGTTAGAAAATTTTTTACAGATCCCGTTATCCTGCAATTCGTGTGTGGGCTGGCGTTAGACAAAGCTACACCACACTTTTCGTATTTTTGTTAATATTTATTGTATCGTACTGAGGGTGGTACTGGAATTTTTTACAAATTAATTACAACTTATCGGCATAGTTCAACCCCAAAAAAACTACCCCTAAGGGGTGCAATTCTTCAAAAATCATATTTTTCTTTATAACATTCTTATCGCATTTCTGTTAATATATATTGTATCGTACTGGGGGTGATACTGTAATTTTTAACAAACTAACTACAACATATTAGCATAGCTCAACCCCCAAAAAACTACCCCTAGTGGTGCAATTATTTAAAAACCTAATTTTTGATTAAACCATGCTGTTGTCATTTCAGCTAATATTTCTTGTATCGTACTGGGGGTGATACTGTAATTTTTAAGAAACTAACTACAACATATTAGCATAGTTCAAACCCCAAAACAGTCCCCCTAAGAGATGCAATTTTTAAAAACCTTATTTTTCGTCACACCACGCCTTTTGCATTTCTGTGAATTTTTGTTGTATAGTGCTGGAATATTTATACAAATTAATTACAATAAAATGGCATAATTAAATCCCTAGAAAACTACCCCAAATGGGAGCAACCGTTTAAAATCATTGTATTGTACTGAACACTGGTTTATATAAGACGTTTTTAATAAATAAATTACAATATATTGGAATAACTCAATTGCAAAAAACTGTCCCTAAAAGTGCAGCTCTTTAAAACAATATTTTTCTGTATAGGTAAAACCACTGCAATAATTACCACTGAATTTATTACAACAGCCCACACCCACAAAAATCGATCATAATGCATCGAACTTCCTTCCTATGCAAGAAATAGGTACCCCTGAATTTATTACAACAGCCCACACCCACAAAAATCGATCATAATGCATCGAACTTCATTCCTATGCAAGAAATAGATATCCCTGAATTTATTACAACAGCCCACACCCACAAAAATCGATCATTATGCATCGAACTTCCTTCCTATGCAAGAAATATGTATCCCTGAATTTATTACAACAGCCCACACCCACAAAAATCGATCATTATACATCGAACTTCCTTCCTATGCCAAAAAAGGTATCCATGAATTTATTACAACAGCCCACACCCACAAAAATCGATCACAATGCATCGAACTTCGTTCCTTTGCAAGAAATAGGTATCCCTGAATTTATTACAAAAGGTCACACCCACAAAAATCGATCATAATGCATCGAACTTCCTTCCTATGCAAGAAATAGGTATCCCTGAATTTATTACAACAGCCCACACCCACAAAAATCGATCATTATACATCGAACTTCCTTCCTATGCCAAAAAAAGGTATCCCTGAATTTATTACAACAACCCACACCCACAAAAATCGATCATAATGCATCGAACTTCATTCCTATGCAAGAAATAGGTATTCCTGAATTTATTACAAAAGCCCACACCCACAAAAATCGATCATTATACATCGAACTTCCTTCCTATGCCAAAAAAAGGTATCCCTGAATTTATTACAACAGCCCACACCCACAAAAATCGATCATAATGCATCGAACTTCCTTCCTTTGCAAGAAATAGATATCCCTAAATTTATTACAAAAGCTCACACCCACAAAAATCGATCATAATGCATCGAACTTCATTCCTATGCCAAAAATAGGTATCCCTGAATTTATTACAACAGCCCACACCCACAAAAAACGATCATTATGCATCGAACTTCCTTCCTATGCAAGAAATAGGTATCCCTGAATTTATTACAAAAGCCCACACCCACAAAAATCGATCATTATACATCGAACTTCCTTCCTATGCCAAAAAAAGGTATCCCTGAATTTATTACAACAGCCCACACCCACAAAAATCGATCATAATGCATCGAACTTCCTTCCTTTGCAAGAAATAGATATCCCTGAATTTATTACAAAAGCTCACACCCACAAAAATCGATCATAATGCATCGAACTTCATTCCTATGCAAGAAATAGGTATCCCTGAATTTATTACAACAGCCCACACCCACAAAAATCGATCATTATGCATCGAACTTCCTTCCTTTGCAAGAAATAGGAATCCCTGAATTTATTACAACAGCCCACACCCACAAAAATCGATCATTATACATCGAACTTCCTTCCTATGCCAAAAATAGGTATCCCTGAATTTATTACAACAGCCCACACCCACAAAAATCGATCATAATGCATCGAACTGCATTCCTATGCAAGAAATAGGTATCCCTGAATTTATTACAACAGCCCACACCCACAAAAATCGATCATTATGCATCGAACTTCCTTCCTATGCAAGTAATAGGTATCCCTGAATTTATTACAACAGCCCACACCCACAAAAATCGATCATTATACATCGAACTTCCTTCCTATGCCAAAAAAGGTATCCTTGAATTTATTACAACAGCCCACACCCACAAAAAACGATCATAATGCATCGAACTTCCTTCCTTTGCAAGAAATAGGTACCCCTGAATTTATTACAACAGCCCACACCCACAAAAATCGATCATTATGCATCGAACTTCATTCCTATGCAAGAAATAGGTATCCCTGAATTTATTACAACAGCCCACACCCACAAAAATCAATCATTATACATCGAACTTCCTTCCTATGCCAAAAAAAGGTATCCCTGAATTTATTACAACAGCCCACACCCACAAAAATCGATCATAATGCATCGAACTTCATTCTTATGCAAGAAATAGGTATCCCTGAATTTATTACAACAGCCCACACCCACAAAAATCGATCATAATGCATCGAACTACATTCTTATGCAAGAAATAGGTACCCCTGAATTTATTACAACAGCCCACACCCACAAAAATCGATCATTATGCATCGAACTTCCTTCCTTTGCAAGAAATAGGTACCCCTGAATTTATAACAACAGCCCACACTCACAAAAATCGATCATTATGCATCGAACTTCCTTCCTATGCAAGAAATAAGTACCCCTGAATTTATTACAACAGCCCACACCCACAAAAAACGATCATTATGCATCGAACTTCCTTCCTATGCAAGAAATAGGTATCCCTGAATTTATTACAACAGCCCACACCCACAAAAATCGATCATTATACATCGAACTTCCTTCCTATGCCAAAAAAAGGTATCCCTGAATTTATTACAACAGCCCACACCCACAAAAATCGATCATTATACATCGAACTTCCTTCCTATGCAAGAAATAGATATCCCTGAATTTATTACAACAGCCCACACCCACAAAAATTGATCATTATGCATCGAACTTCCTTCCTTTGCAAGAAATAGGTATCCCTGAATTTATTACAACAGCCCACACCCACAAAAAACGATCATTATGCATCGTCCTTCCTTTGCAAGAAATAGGTATCCCTGAATTTATTACAACAGCCCACACCCACAAAAAACGATCATTATGCATCGAACTTCCTTCCTTTGCAAGAAATAGGTACCCCTGAATTTATTACAACAGCCCACACCCACAAAAATCGATCATTATGCATCGATTTTCCTTCCTATGCAAGAAATAGGTATCCCTGAATTTATTACAACAGCCCACACCCACAAAAATCGATCATTATACATCAAACTTCCTTCCTATGCCAAAAAAAGGTATCCCTGAATTTATTACAACAGCCCACACCCACAAAAATCGATCATAATGCATCGAACTTCATTCTTATGCAAGAAATAGGTATCCCTAAATTTATTACAACAGCCCACACCCACAAAAATCGATCATAATGCATCGAACTTCATTCTTATGCAAGAAATAGGTACCCCTGAATTTATTACAACAGCCCACACCCACAAAAATCGATCATTATGCATCGAACTTCATTCCTATGCAAGAAATAGGTACCCCTGAATTTATTACAACAGCCCACACCCACAAAAATCGATCATAATGCATCGAACTTCCATCCTTTGCAAGAAATAGGAATCACTGGATTTATTACAACAGCCCACACCCACAAAAATCGATCATAATGCATCGTACTTCATTCCTATGCAAGAAATAGGTATCCCTGAATTTATTACAACAGCCCACACCCACAAAAATCAATCATAATGCATCGAACTTCATTCCTATGCAAGAAATAGGTACCCTTGAATTTATTACAACAGCCCACACCCACAAAAAACGATCATTATGCATCGAACTTCCTTCCTATGCAAGAAATAGGTACCCCTGAATTTATTACAACAGCCCACACCCACAAAAATCGATCATTATACATCGAACTTCCTTCCTATGCCAAAAAAAGGTATCCCTGAATTTATTACAACAGCCCACACCCACAAAAAACGATCATTATGCATCGAACTTCCTTCCTTTGCAAGAAATAGGTACCCCTGAATTTATTACAACAGCCCACACCCACAAAAATCGATCATTATGCATCGAACTTCCTTCCTATGCAAGAAATAGGTATCCCTGAATTTATTACAACAGCCCACACCCACAAAAATCGATCATTATACATCGAACTTCCTTCCTATGCCAAAAAAAGGTATCCCTGAATTTATTACAACAGCCCACACCCACAAAAATCGATCATAATGCATCGAACTTCATTCTTATGCAAGAAATAGGTACCCCTGAATTTATTACAACAGCCCACACCCACAAAAATCGATCATTATGCATCGAACTTCCTTCCTTTGCAAGAAATAGGTACCCCTGAATTTATTACAACAGCCCACACCCACAAAAATCAATCATTATGCATCGAACTTCATTCCTATGCCAAAAATAGGTATCCCTGAATTTATTACAACAGCCCACACCCACAAAAAACGATCATTATGCATCGAACTTCTTTCCTATGCAAGAAATAGGTACCCCTGAATTTATTACAACAGCCCACACCCACAAAAATCGATCATTATACATCGAACTTCCTTCCTATGCCAAAAAAAGGTATCCCTGAATTTATTACAACAGCCCACACCCACAAAAAACGATCATTATGCATCGAACTTCCTTCCTTTGCAAGAAATAGGTACCCCTGAATTTATTACAACAGCCCACACCCACAAAAATCGATCATTATACATCGAACTTCCTTCCTATGCCAAAAAAAGGTATCCCTGAATTTATTACAACAGCCCACACCCACAAAAATCGATCATTATGCATCGAACTTCCTTCCTATGCAAGAAATAGATATCCCTGAATTTATTACAACAGCCCACACCCACAAAAATTGATCATTATGCATCGAACTTCCTTCCTTTGCAAGAAATAGGTATCCCTGAATTTATTACAACAGCCCACACCCACAAAAAACGATCATTATGCATCGTCCTTCCTTTGCAAGAAATAGGTATCCCTGAATTTATTACAACAGCCCACACCCACAAAAAACGATCATTATGCATCGAACTTCCTTCCTTTGCAAGAAATAGGTACCCCTGAATTTATTACAACAGCCCACACCCACAAAAATCGATCATTATACATCGAACTTCCTTCCTATGCCAAAAAAAGGTATCCCTGAATTTATTACAACAGCCCACACCCACAAAAATCGATCATAATGCATCGAACTTCATTCTTATGCAAGAAATAGGTACCCCTGAATTTATTACAACAGCCCACACCCACAAAAATCGATCATTATGCATCGAACTTCCTTCCTTTGCAAGAAATAGGTACCCCTGAATTTATTACAACAGCCCACACCCACAAAAAACGATCATTATGCATCGAACTTCCTTCCTATGCAAGAAATAGGTACCCCTGAATTTATTACAACAGCCCACACCCACAAAAATCGATCATTATACATCGAACTTCCTTCCTATGCCAAAAAAAGGTATCCCTGAATTTATTACAACAGCCCACACCCACAAAAAACGATCATTATGCAACGAACTTCCTTCCTTTGCAAGAAATAGGTACCCCTGAATTTATTACAACAGCCCACACCCACAAAAATCGATCATTATACATCGAACTTCCTTCCTATGCCAAAAAAAGGTATCCGTGAATTTATTACAACAGCCCACACCCACAAAAATCGATCATTATGCATCGAACTTCCTTCCTATGCAAGAAATAGATATCCCTGAATTTATTACAACAGCCCACACCCACAAAAATTGATCATTATGCATCGAACTTCCTTCCTTTGCAAGAAATAGGTATCCCTGAATTTATTACAACAGCCCACACCCACAAAAAACGATCATTATGCATCGTCCTTCCTTTGCAAGAAATAGGTATCCCTGAATTTATTACAACAGCCCACACCCACAAAAAACGATCATTATGCATCGAACTTCCTTCCTTTGCAAGAAATAGGTATCCCTGAATTTATTACAACAGCCCACACCCACAAAAATCGATCATTATGCATCGAACTTCCTTCCTATGCAAGAAATTGGTATCCCTGAATTTATTACAACAGCCCACACCCACAAAAAACGATCATTATGCATCGAACTTCCTTCCTAAGCAAGAAATAGGTACCCCTGAATTTATTACAACAGCCCACACCCACAAAAATCGATCATTATACATCGAACTTCCTTCCTATGCCAAAAAAAGGTATCCCTGAATTTATTACAACAGCCCACACCCACAAAAAACGATCATTATGCATCGAACTTCCTTCCTTTGCAAGAAATAGGTACCCCTGAATTTATTACAACAGCCCACACCCACAAAAATCGATCATTATGCATCGAACTTCCTTCCTATGCAAGAAATAGGTATCCCTGAATTTATTACAACAGCCCACACCCACAAAAATCGATCATTATACATCGAACTTCCTTCCTATGCCAAAAAAAGGTATCCCTGAATTTATTACAACAGCCCACACCCACAAAAATCGATCATAATGCATCGAACTTCATTCTTATGCAAGAAATAGGTACCCCTGAATTTATTACAACAGCCCACACCCACAAAAATCGATCATTATGCATCGAACTTCCTTCCTTTGCAAGAAATAGGTACCCCTGAATTTATTACAACAGCCCACACCCACAAAAATCAATCATAATGCATCGAACTTCATTCCTATGCCAAAAATAGGTATCCCTGAATTTATTACAACAGCCCACACCCACAAAAAACGATCATTATGCATCGAACTTCCTTCCTATGCAAGAAATAGGTACCCCTGAATTTATTACAACAGCCCACACCCACAAAAATCGATCATTATACATCGAACTTCCTTCCTATGCCAAAAAAAGGTATCCCTGAATTTATTACAACAGCCCACACCCACAAAAAACGATCATTATGCATCGAACTTCCTTCCTTTGCAAGAAATAGGTACCCCTGAATTTATTACAACAGCCCACACCCACAAAAATCGATCATTATACATCGAACTTCCTTCCTATGCCAAAAAAAGGTATCCCTAAATTTATTACAACAGCCCACACCCACAAAAATCGATCATTATGCATCGAACTTCCTTCCTATGCAAGAAATAGATATCCCTGAATTTATTACAACAGCCCACACCCACAAAAATTGATCATTATGCATCGAACTTCCTTCCTTTGCAAGAAATAGGTATCCCTGAATTTATTACAACAGCCCACACCCACAAAAAACGATCATTATGCATCGTCCTTCCTTTGCAAGAAATAGGTATCCCTGAATTTATTACAACAGCCCACACCCACAAAAAACGATCATTATGCATCGAACTTCCTTCCTTTGCAAGAAATAGGTACCCCTGAATTTATTACAACAGCCCACACCCACAAAAATCGATCATTATACATCGAACTTCCTTCCTATGCCAAAAAAAGGTATCCCTGAATTTATTACAACAGCCCACACCCACAAAAATCGATCATAATGCATCGAACTTCATTCTTATGCAAGAAATAGGTACCCCTGAATTTATTACAACAGCCCACACCCACAAAAATCGATCATTATGCATCGAACTTCCTTCCTTTGCAAGAAATAGGTACCCCTGAATTTATTAAAACAGCCCACACCCACAAAAAACGATCATTATGCATCGAACTTCCTTCCTATGCAAGAAATAGGTATCCCTGAATTTATTACAACAGCCCACACCCACAAAAATCGATCATTATACATCGAACTTCCTTCCTATGCCAAAAATAGGTATCCCTGAATTTATTACAACAGCCCACACCCACAAAAAACGATCATTATGCATCGAACTTCCTTCCTTTGCAAGAAATAGGTACCCCTGAATTTATTACAACAGCCCACACCCACAAAAATCGATCATTATACATCGAACTTCCTTCCTATGCCAAAAAAAGGTATCCCTGAATTTATTACAACAGCCCACACCCACAAAAATCGATCATTATGCATCGAACTTCCTTCCTATGCAAGAAATAGATATCCCTGAATTTATTACAACAGCCCACACCCACAAAAATTGATCATTATGCATCGAACTTCCTTCCTTTGCAAGAAATAGGTATCCCTGAATTTATTACAACAGCCCACACCCACAAAAAACGATCATTATGCATCGTCCTTCCTTTGCAAGAAATAGGTATCCCTGAATTTATTACAACAGCCCACACCCACAAAAAACGATCATTATGCATCGAACTTCCTTCCTTTGCAAGAAATAGGTACCCCTGAATTTATTACAACAGCCCACACCCACAAAAATCGATCATTATGCATCGAACTTCCTTCCTATGCAAGAAATAGGTATCCCTGAATTTATTACAACAGCCCACACCCACAAAAATCGATCATTATACATCGAACTTCCTTCCTATGCCAAAAAAAGGTATCCCTGAATTTATTACAACAGCCCACACCCACAAAAATCGATCATAATGCATCGAACTTCATTCTTATGCAAGAAATAGGTACCCCTGAATTTATTACAACAGCCCACACCCACAAAAATCGATCATTATGTATCGAACTTCCTTCCTTTGCAAGAAATAGGTACCCCTGAATTTATTACAACAGCCCACACCCACAAAAATCGATCATAATGCATCGAACTTCATTCCTATGCAAGAAATAGGTACCCCTGAATTTATTACAACAGCTCACACCCACAAAAATCGATCATAATGCATCGTACTTCATTCCTATGCAAGAAATAGGTATCCCTGAATTTATTACAACAGCCCACACCCACAAAAATCGATCATTATGCATCGAACTTCATTCCTTTGCAAGAAATAGGTACCCCTGAATTTATTACAACAGCCCACACCCACAAAAATCGATCATAATGCATCGAACTTCATTCCTATGCAAGAAATAGGTACCCCTGAATTTATTACAACAGCCCACACCCACAAAAATCGATCATTATGCATCGAACTTCCTTTCTTTGCAAGAAATAGGAATCACTGAATTTATTACAACAGCCCACACCCACAAAAATCGATCATAATGCATCGTACTTCATTCCTATACAAGAAATAGGTATCCCTGAATTTATTACAACAGCCCACACCCACAAAAATCAATCATAATGCATCGAACTTCATTCCTATGCCAAAAAAAGGTATCCCTGAATTTATTACAACAGCCCACACCCACAAAAAACGATCATTATGCATCGAACTTCCTTCCTTTGCAAGAAATTGGTACCCCTGAATTTATTACAACAGCCCACACCCACAAAAATCGATCATTATGCATCGAATTTCCTTCCTTTGCAAGAAATAGGTATCCCTGAATTTATTACAACAGCCCACACCCACAAAAATCGATCATACTGTATTGAACTTCCTTCCTATGCAAGAAATAGGTATCCCTGAATTTATTACAACAGCCCACACCCACAAAAATCGATCATAATGCATGGAACTTCCTTCCTTTGCAAGAAATAGGTATCCCTGAATTTATTACAACAGCCCACACCCACAAAAATCGATCATTATACATCGAACTTCCTTCCTATGCCAAAAAAAGGTATCCCTGAATTTATTACAACAGCCCACACCCACAAAAATCGATCATAATGCATCGAACTTCATTCTTATGCAAGAAATAGGTACCCCTGAATTTATTACAACAGCCCACACCCACAAAAATCGATCATTATGCATCGAACTTCCTTCCTTTGCAAGAAATTGGTACCCCTGAATTTATTACAACAGCCCACACCCACAAAAAACGATCATTATGCATCGAACTTCCTTCCTATGCAAGAAATAGGTACCCCTGAATTTATTACAACAGCCCACACCCACAAAAATCGATCATTATACATCGAACTTCCTTCCTATGCCAAAAAAAGGTATCCCTGAATTTATTACAACAGCCCACACCCACAAAAAACGATCATTATGCATCGAACTTCCTTCCTTTGCAAGAAATAGGTACCCCTGAATTTATTACAACAGCCCACACCCACAAAAATCGATCATTATACATCGAACTTCCTTCCTATGCCAAAAAAAGGTATCCCTGAATTTATTACAACAGCCCACACCCACAAAAATCGATCATTATGCATCGAACTTCCTTCCTATGCAAGAAATAGATATCCCTGAATTTATTACAACAGCCCACACCCACAAAAATTGATCATTATGCATCGAACTTCCTTCCTTTGCAAGAAATAGGTATCCCTGAATTTATTACAACAGCCCACACCCACAAAAAACGATCATTATGCATCGTCCTTCCTTTGCAAGAAATAGGTATCCCTGAATTTATTACAACAGCCCACACCCACAAAAAACGATCATTATGCATCGAACTTCCTTCCTTTGCAAGAAATAGGTACCCCTGAATTTATTACAACAGCCCACACCCACAAAAATCGATCATTATACATCGAACTTCTTTCCTATGCCAAAAAAAGGTATCCCTGAATTTATTACAACAGCCCACACCCACAAAAATCGATCATTATGCATCGAACTTCATTCTTATGCAAGAAATAGGTACCCCTGAATTTATTACAACAGCCCACACCCACAAAAATCGATCATTATGCATCGAACTTCCTTCCTTTGCAAGAAATAGGTACCCCTGAATTTATTACAACAGCCCACACCCACAAAAAACGATCATTATGCATCGAACTTCCTTCCTATGCAAGAAATAGGTACCCCTGAATTTATTACAACAGCCCACACCCACAAAAATCGATCATTATACATCGAACTTCCTTCCTATGCCAAAAATAGGTATCCCTGAATTTATTACAAAAGCCCACACCCACAAAAATCGATCATTATGCATCGAACTTCATTCCTATGCAAGAAATAGGTATCCCTGAATTTATTACAACAGCCCACACCCACAAAAACCGTTCATAATGCATCTATTTCTTGCATATGAAGGAAGTTCGATGAATAATGATCGATTTTTGTGGGTGTGGGCTGTTGTAATAAATTCAGGGATACCTATTTCTTGCATAGGAATGAAGTTCGATGCATTATGATTGATTTTTGTGGGTGTGGGCTGTTGTAATAAATTCAGGGATACCTATTTCTTGCATAGGAATGAAGTACGATGCATTATGATCGATTTTTGTGGGTGTGGGCTGTTGTAATAAATTCAGGGGTACTTATTTTTTGCAAAGGAAGGAAGTTCGATGCATTATGATCGATTTTTGTGGGTGTGGGCTGTTGTAATAAAATCAGGGATACCTATTTCTTGCATAGGAAGGAAGTTCGATGCATAATGATCGATTTTTGTGGGTGTGGGCTGTTGTAATAAATTCAGGGTTACTTATTTTTTGCAAAGGAAGGAAGTTCGATGCATTATGATCGATTTTTGTGGGTGTGGGCTGTTGTAATAAAATCAGGGATACCTATTTCTTGCATAGGAAGGAAGTTCGATGCATAATGATCAATTTTTGTGGGTGTGGGCTTTTGTAATAAATTCAGGGATATCTATTTCTTGCATAGGAAGGAAGTTCGATGCATAATGATCGATTTTTGTGGGTGTGGGCTGTTGTAATAAATTCAGGGATACCTATTTTTGGCATAGGAAGGAAATTCGATGTATAATGATCGATTTTTGTGGGTGTGGGCTGTTGTAATAAATTCAGGGATACCTATTTTTGGCATAGGAAGGAAGTTCGATGTCTAATGATCGATTTTTGTGGGTGTGGGCTGTTGTAATAAATGCAAGGGTACCTATTTCTTGCATAGGAATGAAGGTTGATGCATAGTGATCGATTTTTGTCGGTGTGGGCTGTTGTAATAAATTGAGGGATACCTATTTCTTGCATAGGAAGGAAGTTCGATGCATAACGATCGATTTTTGTGGGTGTGGGCTGTTGTAATAAATTCAGGGATACCTATTTCTTGCATAGGAATGAAGGTTGATGCATAATGATCGATTTTTGTCGGTGTGGGCTGTTGTAATAAATTCAGGGATACCTATTTCTTGCACAGGAAGAAGTTCGATGCATAATGATCGATTTTTGTGGGTGTGGGCTGTTGTAATAAATTCAGGGATACCTATTTCTTGCATAGGAAGGAAGTTCGATGCATAATGATCGATTTTTCTGGGTGTGGGCTGTTGTAATATATTCAGGGATACCTATTTCTTGCATAGGAAGAAGTTCGATGCATAATGATCGATTTTTTTGGGTGTGGGCTGTTGTAATAAATTCAGAGATACCTATTTCTTGCATAGGAATGAAGGTTGATGCATAATGATCGATTTTTGTGGGTGTTGGCTGTTGTAATAAATTCAGGGATACCTATTTCTTGCATAGGAAGGAAGTTCGATGCATAATGATCGATTTTTGTGGGTGTGGGCTGTTGTAATAAATTCAGGGGTACCTATTTCTTGCAAAGGAAGGAAGTTCGATGCATAATGATCGTTTTTTGTGGGTGTGGGCTGTTGTAATAAATTCAGGGATACCTATTTCTTACATAGGAATGAAGTTCGATGCATAATGATCAATTTTTGTGGGTGTGGGCTTTTGTAATAAATTCAGGGATATCTATTTCTTGCATAGGAAGGAAGTTCGATGCATAATGATCGATTTTTGTGGGTGTGGGCTGTTGTAATAAATTCAGGGATACCTATTTCTTGCATAGGAAGAAGTTCGATGCATAATGATCGATTTTTTTGGGTGTGGGCTGTTGTAATAAATTCAGGGATACCTATTTCTTGCATAGGAAGGAAGTTCGATGCATAATGATCAATTTTTGTGGGTGTGGGCTGTTGTAATAAATTCAGGGATACCTATTTCTTGCATAGGAAGGAAGTTCGATGCATAATGATCGATTTTTGTGGGTGTGGGCTGTTGTAATAAATTCAGGGGTACTTATTTTTTGCAAAGGAAGGAAGTTCGATGCATTATGATCGATTTTTGTGGGTGTGGGCTGTTGTAATAAAATCAGGGATACCTATTTCTTGCATAGGAATGAAGTTCGATGCATAATGATCAATTTTTGTGGGTGTGGGCTTTTGTAATAAATTCAGGGATATCTATTTCTTGCATAGGAAGGAAGTTCGATGCATAATGATCGATTTTTGTGGGTGTGGGCTGTTGTAATAAATTCAGGGATACCTATTTTTGGCATAGGAATGAAGTTCGATGCATTATGATCGTTTTTTGTGGGTGTGGGCTGTTGTAATAAATTCAGGGATACCTATTTCTTGCATAGGAAGGAAGTTCGATGCATAATGATCGATTTTTGTGGGTGTGGGCTGTTGTAATAAATTCAGGGATACCTATTTCTTGCAAAGGAAGGAAGTTCGATGCATAATGATCGATTTTTATGGGTGTGGGCTGTTGTAATAAATTCAGGGAAACCTATTTCTTGCATAGGAAGGAAGTTCGATGCATAATGATCGATTTTTGTGGGTGTGGGCTGTTGTAATAAATTCAGGGATACCTTTTTCTTGCATAGGAAGGAAGTTCGATGCATAATGATCGATTTTTGTGGGTGTGGGCTGTTGTAATAAATTCAGGGATACCTATTTCTTGAAAAGGAAGGAAGTTCAATGCATTATGATCGATTTTTGTGGGTGTGGGCTGTTGTAATAAATTCAGGGGTACCTATTTCTTGCATAGGAATGAAGTTCGATGCATAATGATCGATTTTTGTGGGTGTGGGCTGTTGTAATAAATTCAGGGATACCTATTTTTGGCATAGGAATGAAGTTCGATGCATTATGATTGATTTTTGTGGGTGTGGGCTGTTGTAATAAATTCAGGGATACCTATTTCTTGCATAGGAATGAAGTACGATGCATTATGATCGATTTTTGTGGGTGTGGGCTGTTGTAATAAATCCAGTGATTCCTATTTCTTGAAAAGGAAGGAAGTTCAATGCATTATGATCGATTTTTGTGGGTGTGGGCTGTTGTAATAAATTCAGGGATATCTATTTCTTGCATAGGAAGGAAGTTCGATGCATAATGATCGATTTTTGTGGGTGTGGGCTGTTGTAATAAATTCAGGGATACCTATTTTTGGCATAGGAAGGAAGTTCGATGTATAATGATCGATTTTTGTGGGTGTGGGCTGTTGTAATAAATTCAGGGATACCTATTTTTGGCATAGGAAGGAAGTTCGATGTCTAATGATCGATTTTTGTGGGTGTGGGCTGTTGTAATAAATTCAAGGGTACCTATTTCTTGCATAGGAATGAAGGTTGATGCATAGTGATCGATTTTTGTCGGTGTGGGCTGTTGTAATAAATTCAGGGATACCTATTTCTTGCACAGGAAGAAGTTCGATGCATAATGATCGATTTTTGTGGGTGTGGGCTGTTGTAATAAATTCAGGGATACCTATTTCTTGCATAGGAAGGAAGTTCGATGCATAATGATCGATTTTTCTGGGTGTGGGCTGTTGTAATATATTCAGGGGTACCTATTTCTTGCAAAGGAAGGAAGTTCGATGCATAATGATCGTTTTTTGTGGGTGTGGGCTGTTGTAATAAATTCAGGGATACCTATTTCTTGCATAGGAAGAAGTTCGATGCATAATGATCGATTTTTTGGGTGTGGACTGTTGTAATAAATTCAGGGATACCTATTTCTTGCACAGGAATGAAGTTCGATGCATAATGATCAATTTTTGTGGGTGTGGGCTTTTGTAATAAATTGAGGGATATCTATTTCTTGCATAGGAAGGAAGTTCGATGCATTATGATCGATTTTTGTGGGTGTGGGCTGTTGTAATAAATTCAGGGATACCTATTTTTGGCATAGGAAGGAAGTTCGATGTATAATGATCGATTTTTGTGGGTGTGGGCTGTTGGAATAAATTCAGGGATACCTATTTCTTGAAAAGGAAGGAAGTTCGATGCATAATGATCGATTTTTGTGGGTGTGGGCTGTTGTAATAAATTCAGGGATACCTATTTTTGGCATAGGAAGGAAGTTCGATGTATAATGATCGATTTTTGTGGGTGTGGGCTGTTGTAATAAATTCAGGGGTACCTATTTCTTGCAAAGGAAGGAAGTTCGATGCATAATGATCGATTTTTGTGGGTGTGGGCTGTTGTAATAAATTAAGGGATACCTATTTCTTGCATAGGAAGAAGTTCGATGCATAATGATCGATTTTTGTGGGTGTGGGCTGTTGTAATAAATTCAGGGATACCTATTTCTTGCATAGGAAGGAAGTTCGATGCATAATGATCGTTTTTTGTGGGTGTGGGCTGTTGTAATAAATTCAGGGGTACTTATTTCTTGCATAGGAAGGAAGTTCGATGCATAATGATCGATTTTTGTGAGTGTGGGCTGTTGTAATAAATTCAGGGATACCTATTTCTTGCATAGGAAGGAAGTTCGATGCATAATGATCGTTTTTTGTGGGTGTGGGCTGTTGTAATAAATTCAGGGATACCTATTTTTGGCATAGGAATGAAGTTCGATGCATTATGATTGATTTTTGTGGGTGTGGGCTGTTGTAATAAATTCAGGGGTACCTATTTCTTGCAAAGGAAGGAAGTTCGATGCATAATGATCGATTTTTGTGGGTGTGGGCTGTTGTAATAAATTCAGGGATACCTATTTCTTGCAAAGGAAGGAAGTTCGATGCATAATGATCGATTTTTGTGGGTGTGGGCTGTTGTAATAAATTCAGGGATACCTATTTCTTGCATAGGAAGAAGTTCGATGCATAATGATCGATTTTTTTGGGTGTGGGCTGTTGTAATAAATTCAGGGATACCTATTTATTGCATAGGAAGGAAGTTCGATGCATAATGATCGATTTTTGTGGGTGTGGGCTATTGTAATAAATTCAGGGATACCTATTTCTTGCATAGGAATGAAGTTCGATGCATAATGATCGATTTTTCTGGGTGTGGGCTGTTGTAATAAATTCAGGGATACCTATTTCTTGCATAGGAAGGAAGTTCGATGCATAATGATCGATTTTTATGGGTGTGGGCTGTTGTAATAAATTCAGGGATACCTATTTCTTGCATAGGAAGGAAGTTCGATGCATAATGATCGATTTTTGTGGGTGTGGGCTGTTGTAATAAATTCAGGGATACCTTTTTCTTGCATAGGAAGGAAGTTCGATGCATTATGATCGATTTTTGTGGGTGTGGGCTGTTGTAATAAATTCAGGGATACCTATTTTTGGCATAGGAATGAAGTTCGATGCATTATGATCGTTTTTTGTGGGTGTGGGCTGTTGTAATAAATTCAGGGATACCTATTTCTTGCATAGGAAGAAGTTCGATGCATAATGATCGATTTTTGTGGGTGTGGGCTGTTGTAATAAATTCAGGGATACCTATTTCTTGCAAAGGAAGGAAGTTCGATGCATAATGATCGATTTTTATGGGTGTGGGCTGTTGTAATAAATTCAGGGATACCTATTTCTTGCATAGGAAGGAAGTTCGATGCATAATGATCGATTTTTGTGGGTGTGGGCTGTTGTAATAAATTCAGGGATACCTTTTTCTTGCATAGGAAGGAAGTTCGATGCATAATGATCGATTTTTGTGGGTGTGGGCTGTTGTAATAAATTCAGGGATACCTATTTCTTGAAAAGGAAGGAAGTTCAATGCATTATGATCGATTTTTGTGGGTGTGGGCTGTTGTAATAAATTCAGGGATACCTATTTCTTGCATAGGAAGGAAGTTCGATGCATAATGATCGATTTTTGTGGGTGTGGGCTGTTGTAATAAATTCAGGGATACCTATTTCTTGCATAGAAAAGAAGTTCGATGCATAATGATCGATTTTTGTGGGTGTGGGCTGTTGTAATAAATTCAGAGATACCTATTTCTTGCATAGGAAGGAAGTTCGATGCATTATGATCGATTTTTGTGGGTGTGGGCTGTTGTAATAAATTCAGGGATACCTATTTCTTGCATAGAAAAGAAGTTCGATGCATAATGATCGATTTTTGTGGGTGTGGGCTGTTGTAATAAATTCAGAGATACCTATTTCTTGCATAGGAAGGAAGTTCGATGCATTATGATCGATTTTTGTGGGTGTGGGCTGTTGTAATAAATTCAGGGATACCTATTTTTGGCATAGGAAGGAAGTTCGATGTATAATGATCGATTTTTGTGGGTGTGGGCTGTTGTAATAAATTCATGGGTACCTATTTATTGCATAGGAAGGAAGTTCGATGCATAATGATCGATTTTTGTGGGTGTGGGCTGTTGTAATAAATTCAGGGATACCTATTTCTTGCATAGGAATGAAGTTCGATGCATAATGATCGATTTTTGTGGGTGTGGGCTGTTGTAATAAATTCAGGGATATCTATTTCTTGCATAGGAAGAAGTTCGATGCATAATGATCGATTTTTTGGGTGTGGACTGTTGTAATAAATTCAGGGATACCTATTTCTTGCACAGGAATGAAGTTCGATGCATAATGATCAATTTTTGTGGGTGTGGGCTTTTGTAATAAATTGAGGGATATCTATTTCTTGCATAGGAAGGAAGTTCGATGCATTATGATCGATTTTTGTGGGTGTGGGCTGTTGTAATAAATTCAGGGATACCTATTTTTGGCATAGGAAGGAAGTTCGATGTATAATGATCGATTTTTGTGGGTGTGGGCTGTTGTAATAAATTCAGGGATACCTATTTCTTGAAAAGGAAGGAAGTTCGATGCATAATGATCGATTTTTGTGGGTGTGGGCTGTTGTAATAAATTCAGGGATACCTATTTCTTACAAAGGATGGAAGTTCGATGCATTATGATCGATTTTTGTGGGTGTGTGCTGTTGTAATAAATTCAGGGATACCTATTTCTTGCATAGGAAGGAAGTTCAATACAGTATGATCGATTTTTGTGGGTGTGGGCTGTTGTAATAAATTCAGGGATACCTATTTCTTGCAAAGGAACGAAGTTCGATGCATTGTGATCGATTTTTGTGAGTGTGGGCTGTTGTAATAAATTCATGGATACCTTTTTTGGCATAGGAAGGAAGTTCGATGTATAATGATCGATTTTTGTGGGTGTGGGCTGTTGTAATAAATTCAGGGATACATATTTCTTGCAAAGGAAGGAAGTTCGATGCATAATGATCGATTTTTGTGGGTGTGGGCTGTTGTAATAAATTCAGGGATATCTATTTCTTGCATAGGAATGAAGTTCGATGCATTATGATCGATTTTTGTGGGTGTGTGCTGTTGTAATAAATTCAGGGATACCTATTTCTTGCATAGGAAGGAAGTTCAATACAGTATGATCGATTTTTGTGGGTGTGGGCTGTTGTAATAAATTCAGGGATACCTATTTCTTGCAAAGGAACGAAGTTCGATGCATTGTGATCGATTTTTGTGAGTGTGGGCTGTTGTAATAAATTAATGGATACCTTTTTTCGCATAGGAAGGAAGTTCGATGTATAATGATCGATTTTTGTGGGTGTGGGCTGTTGTAATAAATTCAGGGATACATATTTCTTGCATAGGAAGGAAGTTCGATGCATAATGATCGATTTTTGTGGGTGTGGGCTGTTGTAATAAATTCAGGGATATCTATTTCTTGCATAGGAATGAAGTTCGATGCATTATGATCGATTTTTGTGGGTGTGGGTTGTTGTAATAAATTCAGGGGTACCTATTTCTTGCAAAGGAAGGAAGTTCGATGCATAATGATCGATTTTTGTGGGTGTGGGCTGTTGTAATAAATTCAGGGATACCTATTTCTTGCATAGGAAGGAAGTTCGATGCATTATGATCGATTTTTGTGGGTGTGATTTTTTGTAATAAATTCAGGGATACCTATTTCTTGCAAAGGAACGAAGTTCGATGCATTGTGATCGATTTTTGTGGGTGTGGGCTGTTGTAATAAATTCATGGATACCTTTTTTGGCATAGGAAGGAAGTTCGATGTATAATGATCGATTTTTGTGGGTGTGGGCTGTTGTAATAAATTCAGGGATACATATTTCTTGCATAGGAAGGAAGTTCGATGCATAATGATCGATTTTTGTGGGTGTGGGCTGTTGTAATAAATTCAGGGATATCTATTTCTTGCATAGGAATGAAGTTCGATGC
The DNA here is from genome assembly GCA_947310385.1 of Nephrotoma appendiculata. NCBI lineage: Eukaryota > Metazoa > Arthropoda > Insecta > Diptera > Tipulidae > Nephrotoma > Nephrotoma appendiculata. The sequence continues at coordinate 14,307,851 of OX371224.1, read as the reverse complement.
ATTATGATCGATTTTTGTGGGTGTGGGCTGTTGTAATAAATTCAGGGGTACCTATTTCTTGCATAGGAAGGAAGTTCGATGCATTATGATCGATTTTTGTGGGTGTGGGCTGTTGTAATAAATTCAGTGGTAATTATTGCAGTGGTTTTACCTATACAGAAAAATATTGTTTTAAAGAGCTGCACTTTTAGGGACAGTTTTTTGCAATTGAGTTATTCCAATATATTGTAATTTATTTATTAAAAACGTCTTATATAAACCAGTGTTCAGTACAATACAATGATTTTAAACGGTTGCTCCCATTTGGGGTAGTTTTCTAGGGATTTAATTATGCCATTTTATTGTAATTAATTTGTATAAATATTCCAGCACTATACAACAAAAATTCACAGAAATGCAAAAGGCGTGGTGTGACGAAAAATAAGGTTTTTAAAAATTGCATCTCTTAGGGGGACTGTTTTGGGGTTTGAACTATGCTAATATGTTGTAGTTAGTTTCTTAAAAATTACAGTATCACCCCCAGTACGATACAAGAAATATTAGCTGAAATGACAACAGCATGGTTTAATCAAAAATTAGGTTTTTAAATAATTGCACCACTAGGGGTAGTTTTTTGGGGGTTGAGCTATGCTAATATGTTGTAGTTAGTTTGTTAAAAATTACAGTATCACCCCCAGTACGATACAATATATATTAACAGAAATGCGATAAGAATGTTATAAAGAAAAATATGATTTTTGAAGAATTGCACCCCTTAGGGGTAGTTTTTTTGGGGTTGAACTATGCCGATAAGTTGTAATTAATTTGTAAAAAATTCCAGTACCACCCTCAGTACGATACAATAAATATTAACAAAAATACGAAAAGTGTGGTGTAGCTTTGTCTAACGCCAGCCCACACACGAATTGCAGGATAACGGGATCTGTAAAAAATGTTCTAACTGTGTAACAAATTTGTAATTAATTTGTAAAAAATTCCAGTACCATTTTCATTGGATTGTGCTACAAGTGCTGGTGCAGCATTAGGGTCATCGTCGTCGCCTGCGTTGATGGTTGTGTTTGTTTTGCATAATTTCGGTGTTTTCTAATATGACAGGCGATTCGCCGCCTTCGCTCTTGTTCTGTTTTGAGCTTAACGGAGTCCCTCTTGAAATAAAACAGCAAAATTATGTTAATTTTAAAAAAAGGAATAGTTGATTTTTTAAAAGCGATTATAAATAAATAGATTATATAAATAGGTATCGATGCCAAGATTATGGTAGTCTTTATTTACATTGTATCTTTGCAATATGTTATTATTTGTAGAGTATAGAATTCAATATTGTTGTATGCACTTCTCTTTAAGGGATTCTGAATCCACTGCGAATTGCATCCAACAATATATATGTATAAAATTATTTATTGTATAAAAATAAAATTATTACTATTATTATTATAAAAGTTTTGTAACTTAAATATATTTTTGATTTTTTCAAAGATATCGTACATATTTAAATAAAAAATAATAATAAAAATATGTGTACTAGTACAATTGTATTAGTTACATAGTTTATATTAAAAAAAAAAAGTATGAAGTTTCACCTCGATGAGACAGTCCGTTAAATTTACTGAAAAACATTTATTGACAAAAATCTTCATTTCCGCTTCAATTTTGGGAAACTGATCTAACTAGTATTGTTGTAAAATTGATTCAGAATCTTTTTGTTAATAGCTATTTTTTTGTAAATGAAATACTTTCAAAATACATTAAAAACGAAAAGCTTTTATTAAGCTATGACTTCCGGTGGAAGCAAGATAATTCTTATGGAAGCTGTGATTTTCGATGTACTGATTTCGAACATAATTCATTGGGATCTCCCAATTTATAGAAAAACTTAGGTATAAAATTTCATCATATAAAGTTCCAAACCAGTTTATCTGGGCTGTACAGGGCTGGAAATTTTGTTGAAAAATATGTTTAGCTCATAACAGTTTTTCTTCTAAACGAAACAGTTTTCAAAATATTTGCAAAAACCAAAAAAGGTCTTATGGAAACTGCCAATATCGACATCGATTTCAGCAACAAATCAGTGGGATCTTCTAATTTGTGGAATAAGCTTAAGTATAAAATTTCATTATGATCAATCAATCCGTCTGCGCTGTACAGGGTCGAAATTTTTAGTGAAAAACTGTCGTTTGTCAAATATTCTCATTTCCACTTTATTGAAAACTGACCTGGACAAGTATTGTTGCAAAACTGATTAAGAACGTTTTAATTCAAAATCATTTTCCTTGTAGATAACATACTTTTCAAAATATTGCAATAACCGATAAAATCTCCCATACACGCACAGACATTTAACAAATACTTTTTTGACTTCGGCGGTATAGCGAATGGTAAATCTGCAAATATCCCGAATGCTCATTTTTTCTTGATTACTCTAAAAACGCTCTAAAAACAGTTTTTATATCAAAAATCGTCCATTCCCTTAAAATTTTGAAAAATTGATCACGACCGATTTTATTCCAAATTTAATTAACAATCTAAAGTTCATATACGATTTCCTCATAATTGTGATTCTTTTCAAAATACAATAAACGAAAATGCTCCTATTGAAGCTGTCACTTCCGATGCAAAAACGGAATTATGCCTATGAAGCTGTCACTTCCGGTGAACCGATTTCAACAAAATCCATAGGGATCTGATAACTTATAGAAAAGCTTAGACATGGAGCTGCATTCCCATCAATCAGTCCATTTGGATGTAAAGAGGCCGAATTTTTTTTAAAAATGTTTTTTAAAATCGAAACTCCCAATTTATGAGAAAAGCTTTAGCTTGAAATTTTATTCATCAAAATCAGTCAATCCGTCTGGACTGTGGAGAAACTACAGACATTAAATCGACACGACACCACGCACACAGAGAGATTTTTCAAAAACTATATTTTTGACTGAAATCTCGAGGCCAACATTTTTCATGATTATACTGTGTTTTACTTTGTAAAAGAAAGGGAAATGAAGAATTGAGAAATATGAACACATTCATGTGGCTTTCCTCGTCATTTTAACCCCATCATCTCCAATAGAATATTTTCTTACTTCTGCAATAATAAATGAATCGTTTGTTTAATAAATCAAAATTTAATAAATAAGGCGTGATGTTTATTTTCAACAATTTGGTTGATTACTTACTTGAATGATTTGGTAAAACTGTCAAATGTTTTAGTTTTAGAACGGATTTCAATTTTTTCATCAGCGTCTGTCCCGCTTTAACGCAAGTGATTTATAATATCTGGAGCTACAAAAAACATTGGCTCCCATACTGTCTCCCTAGTTATTGGTAGTGTTATAGTCCTTGTGTAGGAGCTTATGAAAATTTTTCCCACATAGTTTTGATTGTGGGTTGTTTTGATGGGAAAAAAATTTCTAATCGAAAACACAGAATTAAAAACTTTTTTCGGTCTTTCTTTTTCTTAAAGGTCAATTTACCTTTTCATACTCAAATTTAATAATTATTATATTTTGATTCGATTAATTGAATTCAATTCCAACGTACATGTATAATAAAAGAGGATTCGATTGCCCGTACGTATGAACAGTATCAAAACGAAAATGTATTATTTTTAAATTTATCGGATTTGACCAAAAAACTCACAACAAAATACGAAAACGAAAAATTGTTAGACGAACGAGAAAATTTTGAAGTAAGTAAATTTTTTTGTTATGTAGGCAGCACATAACAATACAAAAAATCTATTTAATGTCCAAAAGCTTAAAGCAACTTATTTTTTATATAAAGTCGTATATGTGCTCGCATACAGTTAATTTTAATAAATGAATGAGTCGAAATTTATGGTTATTTCTCTCAATTGTGTTGTTGTTGCGAACGATTCTTAGTTCGTTTTATTGCTTATAGGCACTTTTGCCTTTTTATGGCCTGTGCGTTATGATGTGAGATTGTCTAACGATGCGAAATGAATGGACAAAACATTTTTGGGTATTTTTTGTGTATTCATACAACAAATATAAATAATAATTAAGGCGAAATTGTACGCTCTACTTCTAAGTATAATAATGATTTAGTACAGTGCGTATTTCTTACTACAGTGATTCAATAAAGTATTACCGTATTTCTTTTGTTACGTAACAGCAATTACATTAAACAAAAAGTGTGTTTGTTACAACAATACAGGTTGTTTCTTGCTATTATACTACAATTATGGCATGTCAAGTTTTAATCCTGTCAATGCGGTGGGATGTATATATATATGTGTGTGTGTGTGTATAAATATTTTAATTTTTTATCCACGTAAAATAACACAGTTTGAGAATCAACGAAATGAGCTTACCGAACAAAAAATACGAAACTTTCAATAAACAACACGGTAGTAACAAATAATGAAAGAGGAAGATAAAGTAAAACCAAACCAGAAAAAGCTCATCATGCTTGTTATTATTTTTAAAGCAAAAAGCACATACCTTGACAGAGCAAACAAGAAAGTTTTACTTTTTTTTTATCTACATTCTGATAAAACCACATAAACAAGGCAACCAGTAAAAGCACGGTACGCGAATCATAATACAGCATAAAAAAAATGTTCGTACAATATTTGGGAAATGGAAAATTATGTGAAATGAGCATGTAATATAATTATTCGTAATATGTTAGAAATAAAAAATTAAAAAGTTTTCTTCTTTGCGTCATAAAGTTTGTTCGAAGATTTTTATTTTGCTTAAGTAATTTTATGTAATTTGTTTGCTTTTAAGGGGGATATGGATCATATACTTGGAAAAGGGATTATCCTCAAGGAATACGAGTTTATTTTTTGTTTGTATACATTACCGACTAAATCTTTTATTACGCGAACAATGGAATGAAATCCACCATTAGTCGTTTACATTTTATAATTAATTTAATTCGACAAAAATTACGATTTAATCATTGGAATAACAAAAATAAATCTGTTTATGTAGAGTCTTTGATTAGTGGGAACGAGAGTAATTTATTTGACCTGGAATACACATTTTTCAAATGTAAAACAAATTAAATAATAAACGGAACGCGAAGCTTTCGTATAATTTATAATTTATAGATAATATTGCTGTACCTCGTAATACTTGCTCGCAATAGTTTAAGCAAATTACGAAACTATGAGAATACCGAGAAATAACAATTCAATTAGTAACATAAAACCACTGCTTTTGCAGTTATGCATGTTTTGTTGTTTTAACTAGAATGCCTTTTTTCCACAATCTTCATTCGAGAGAGCGACAGACATCTATGCAGGCAATACAGCCAGATTACATCGCAATATCTGTTCTAAACTACAAAGGAAATTTTGTTCTTTTATGTGACGAACAGTGAAAGTACACGTTTACGTGATTTGACTTATCCGTTCCGAAAATAATTTCCATTCATCAGCATACGAGTTTAATTGTCATCATTTATCATTTTTATACAATATTTTCAACTGGCGAATCATGTAAAGAGATAATGACAATCCGCTAATGCTAGCCTATGCCTACCATCAGCGTATTTAATTAAATGCAAGAATTATCTTAATCCCGCGGAGGAATTATATTTACAGAACTCGAACATTTTTTTTCAATTGTCGTATATCCATGTTGAAATATTATATGAGAGATACATTGTTTCGAAAAGTGTTTAAATCCGAAATATTGTAATTGGTTGAAAGGAAGGTGCAAAGAACACAAAAAATTGTTCGTACTTTCTTGATGTTAAAATTAATTTGCAAAAATTGTACTTGGCAATTACAAAAATTCATAGAGGAGGGAACATAAAATTCTAAACGTAAACTAAAAATTGTAAGCGGCCTGAAATTAATTGATCCATATAAAGGGTGATTTTTTAAGAGCTTGAGAACTTTTTTTTAAAAAAAAACGCATAAAATTTGCAAAATCTCATCGGTTCTTTATTTGAAACGTTAGATTGGTCCATGACATTTACTTTTTGAAGATAATTTCATTTAAATGTTGACCGCGGCTGCGTCTTAGGTGGTCCATTCGGAAAGTCCAATTTTGGGCAACTTTTTCGAGCATTTCGGCCGGAATAGCCCGAATTTCTTCGGAAATGTTGTCTTCCAAAACTGGAATAGTTGCTGGCTTATTTCTGTAGACTTTAGACTTGACGTAGCCCCACAAAAAATAGTCTAAAGGCGTCAAATCGCATGATCTTGGTGGCCAACTTACCGGGCCATTTCTTGAGATGAATTGTTCTCCGAAGTTTTCCCTCAAAATGGCCATAGAATCGCGAGCTGTGTGGCATGTAGCGCCATCTTGTTGAAACCACATGTCAACTAAGTTCAGTTCTTCCATTTTTGGCAACAAAAAGTTTGTTAGCATCGAACGATAGCGATCGCCATTCACCGTAACGTTGCGTCCAACAGCATCTTTGAAAAAATACGGTCCAATGATTCCACCAGCGTACAAACCACACCAAACAGTGCATTTTTCGGGATGCATGGGCAGTTCTTGAACGGCTTCTGGTTGCTCTTCACTCCAAATGCGGCAATTTTGCTTATTTACGTAGCCATTCAACCAGAAATGAGCCTCATCGCTGAACAAAATTTGTCGATAAAAAAGCGGATTTTCTGCCAACTTTTCTAGGGCCCATTCACTGAAAATTCGACGTTGTGGCAGATCGTTCGGCTTCAGTTCTTGCAGGAGCTGTATTTTATACGGTTTTACACCAAGATCTTTGCGTAAAATCTTCCATGTCGTCGAATAACACAAACCCAATTGCTGCGAACGGCGACGAATCGACATTTCACGGTCTTCAGCAACACTCTCAGAAACAGACGCAATATTCTCTTCTGTACGCACTGTACGCATTCGTGTGGTTGGTTTAATGTCCAATAAAGTAAACTGAGTGCGAAACTTGGTCACAATCGCATTAATTGTTTGCTCACTTGGTCGATTATGTAGACCATAAATCAGACGTAAATCGCGAAACACTTTTCGAACCGAACACTGATTTTTGTAATATAATTCAATTATTTGCAAGCGTTGCTCGTTAGTAAGTCTATTCATTATGAAATGTCAAAGCATACTGAGCATCTTTCTCTTTGACACCTTGTCTGAAATCCCGCGTGATCTGTCAAATACTAATGCATGAAAATCCTAACCACAAAAAAATCACCCTTTATATTAAAGATTAAATTGAAATAAATTGATTAAATTTGGAAAATGGACATTTTAATTTCAACGCAGAAAAAAAACGACAGAACTTTTAAACGAAACGGCTATTTATGTGATTTTAATTACATACGGTACTCGATAATTTTGCATTGGCAGTACACATCCTGTCCTATCGACATCAAACGAGATCGTTTACGACATTTTACAATCCGATTAATCGATTAAGCACATACGAGTATTTTGCGCCAATCTCAGCATACGATTGGTCTTGTTTTCATAGGTAGTGGATATCATCAAATTACAAAAAATATTCGCCGGTAGCACTAATTCTAACATACCGTTGGCCTCGGGCTCTTTTCATGGGTAGAGTGGACATAATTTCTTATTCCCAAGGAAACATACATTTAAATCTGAAACGTACAGTCTAGATTAATTGGTTCATTCTAGGATACCAGAACGCCAACCACAGCATGCAGATGGACTTGTACATTTTTTTTTTTGGTATTGGACTTCATGTTGTATAGAAATCAGTGGCTTTACTAAGATGTATTATTAAACAAGTTTTCTTACCAAGAGTTAATAAAATAATTACACCAGCTGATTGAACAACAACTAAGGTCTATTAAATTTAAATAACAGAAACAAAGAGAGTTTTATCCCAATCAGTATATGGTTAAGAAATGGCTTAGATTAACTTAAAATGATTATTTTCCATAGAGAAATGACTAAGTATTATTTTAAAATAAGACGCGTCATAACGGTTTAACCAGAGCACCCATAAACAAAATTTACAGGATGATTCGCTAAAGGTTTTTCTCGTTCGAGATAATTTGTTTTTAATGTGGACCGAGACACCATATAAAAACCAACTAAACAGTTTAGGACTCGCCAACCCCTCTAATTCATTTTTAAAAAATTATTCGACCCGAAAAAAACATAAATTCAATTTTACGAAAATCAAGACCCATCGCCAAAAATGGTGGCGAGCCGGCAATTTGAAAAATTTGTTATCTACGGTTAAGGGGGAGCGACGCTCACCGTTGTATTTTACGGGTTTTAGCGAGCCAATGGCCAACTAATTTTGACGGACTATCGAGGCGAAATACAGTTAATGGCGAGCCAAAGACCAATAGTTTTTACGGCGGCCTTTCAAGACTAAATATATACCGGCAGACGTGCCACCACGTTGGAATTATTATGGGTGGCTAACCACGTGACCATACATTTTTGGATTTAAGTGGGAAGACGCCCAACATTATCGACGGCCTCAATTCAATTAGTGGAAAAATCATGGTGTCTGGTCAAATTTTTATTCAAATATGTATAAAGAAATGATTTTATGATTGGGCGGTGAATTTTGAACCAGGCTTTTGAAAACCAGAATTTTGAAAGCCAGGCTTTTGGAAAACCAGGCTTTTGTACAGTCAGACTTTTGAAAACCAAGATTTAGAAGGGAACCACTTAGCCCTCCATCCAAATTCCATCCATGAGCTATTTTCTAGAACTTTATCGCAAACTCATTTTTGAATTTTGTCAAAAAATCATTTAAGAGTCCCATTTTCCCACATGCCAAATTTTATAAATTCAAACCGGGATTTCCTAAAAATCGATTTTTTTTTATACGTCTATTTTGAAACCGGGATTTTGAAAACCGGGATTTTGAAAACCGAGAGTTCGTTACACACCCAAATTGTTCAATAGTACAACACAAATATTTTATTAGAAGGTAGATGAATTATATTTTGAATACTATATTTTGAATATAGTGTCTTGTTGAATTGTCTGTTAATTTAGCCTGGAAAATCATCTCGAAAATATTTTTTTATGTTTTGTGTTTCCATGATAAATTCACATTCTCAGCACAAACAAAAAATGATGAAAATGTGAGTTGCTTCCCGAAATTTTTTATTCCACCCAAAAAAATATTTATCAACAAAGTAGAACGTCTATGTAATTATGTTTCATCCAGAAAACCTTCTCTTTCATCCGAAAAAATATTATAAAAAATTTACGTAATCTTTTTCAATTTACGAATAATTGTAAAATTTCGTTTATATGCATTAACTCTTGATCTATAAATTTTTATATTCAAAAATAACTGTAATAAATAAATAACAATTCATAAACAAATAAATTAATGAATTATTTGCATTTTAGGAATTTTTACAAATTTTCAGTAATTTTGGAATTTTGCGGGGCCGACCCCAGATATGTGTACGTCAGATGGGTAGTGCTTTCATGCTACTGAATCAGGTAATCAGAACGCAAAATCTTTCCTCTTCAATTTTTTCAATTTCCCAGCGCCGATCTTAGTCTACGACTAGGTTGGTGAATGCCGTGCTAAGAGCACAAGAAATTTTTGAAATGTTTGACATCTTCATTGTAACTAACATTTGATTTTTAAATATAAATGTAATGTTAAAGTCCGAAATTTTTATTTTGTTCATTTACACAATTACAAACGGACAAGCAGGAGGCCAGATGCCAACGAAATGTTTGTTGACCTTCAATACAACCCCGTAGTTTTTTAATTCCCCATCGGGCCATGCGACATGAGGCACCCAATTAACTCCCGCAAGCCTTTGAGAATCAGTAAAGCCGTTAGTCCCTTTTATTCCGAATGACTTTGCACTAATACCATTCAATGAAGTCCGTGAGGTGAAGGATGACTCATTTTGGAAATTTAGGTTTCTTTTATAGGTTTCGGAGCAACAAACCAGTTTTTCCAATTTTTATTAGGGCACTGTTGTTTAAGTTATACTTTCGTACAATCATTTTTTTTAGCGAGGACACCAAATAGAAAAGCCTTTTTGGCTTGTCTTCTGTATAAGTGAAGGACGAAAAACCAGCCCGAAAATACCTTTCCAATTTGGGTGTGTTTATTCACTAAATTTAAAACGAAAAACAAATAACATTACTAATAAAATTGATGAATGAATATGAACTAGACGGGAATCTCCAACACCAAAGGAACTAATAAAATTTTAATTTAGAAAATAAAACCAATTATACTAATTAGTGCTCTAATTAGCCCACCTGAGAGAATTACCTGAAATTAAAATTTATTTAAATAAAATGATTGAAATTACTACACCGTGGTAAAACACAAATTATCTAAAAGAATAATGTGCTGGCATATGAGATTATAAAATAATTGTATCGACTTCTTGGAGAGAATTTAGAAACCTTGAAAAGTGACTAATTCGAAAAACAATTTCTGTACGATAGCTCCAAGTCTTGTTATTGCAGTTTTAGCGAACAACGTCGGAAAGCAGAGAACATTTCCTTCGATATTAGCTGTTTCTTTAGGCCGGGTGTCATTAAACATCATTTGGGTGGGTGTCATTAAACACGGTAAGTAAATAAAAAAAAAAATTTCAAAGACAATATGTATTTCACTATGATAAGTTAAATTAGAATTTGGCGAAGTGTATGTTGGAAATAATTTATAGTAATTTTAATTTTAGTTTGTTTCCCAAAAACTATCACTATAACTTTTAATCTTAGTATTTATTTTTTAGTTGTATTTATTTTTTAGTATCAATATTTAAATGCCCCTATAATATATGCAAACCGTTTTTTCTTTAATAAATTTGAGTAGCACTATTTTCCATAATTTGATTACTAAACGATCCTTATATTGATTGTATGTGTAAATTTAATAAATAAATATAAATTTCTGATCTTCAGTTTTTTGGATACATTAGTTAGTATGTGATTTACTATCTAGCGACAATGAAAAATAAAAAATACCCAATTAACGACGTCATTGCGGCGTAAGAACGAAATCTTACTGATCAAACGGAACAGTGGTTAAATGTTTGGCGTTTGGATCGGGAGGTACCGGGTTCGTATCCCAATAGGGGCAGGATGTAAAAGGGGATTTTCATAATCAGATTACGATCTGTGATGAAAAGGAACATAACTATGATTCCCTGTCGGAGTGCAGAATTCATGAGCCGACCCATCTTCCATGTCAGTACTATAAACTGGCATAGAGCTATGTAATGTGCGGATGGTTCTAGGAATATCGTTTTACGCGTCTTAGCCGTGTTTTTGAACCAGGAACTTGATACACCGTGAACTTCCACTGGGTGGTATTTATAAACACACACTTAATTTTTCTTGACTTTTCTTAACTTTTGTCTTTCTACTCTCCGTGCTCACACGGAAAAAAATGAAAAGATGATTTTTATTTTTTTATAGCTTTATTTTTTAAACTTTTCATAACTTATTGTTTGTTTGTTTATTTATCAATAATGACATTTTATAATACATTGTTATTTAAATTAATTAAATTTTATTTTATATACTAAATGTCTACTTTATCTTTAATGAATGTATGCAATAATTGATTAAATTGACCGTACTCTAACTCTTGAAGTTCACCTAGCATCCAATAGTCACCCAATGAATTATACAACTTTACTCCATTATATCCCAGCGACCGTTGAGAAAATGATTTACTATACATTGGTAGTCTGAAGTGTGTACTCCGAGTATTGTAAGTATGAACATTTCTATTAGAAGAAAGCAAAGTATCTAAATATTTTGGCAGATCTCCCTTTTCCAGCCTAAACAAGAATTTTAACACATTAAATTGCATTCTCTGTTTGATTGACTTCCAGTTTAAAATTTCCAACATGTCTTTTATGTGTGTTCTACTTTCCGCATTCAAGATATGTCGCATGAATCGATTCTGAATTTTTTGAAGACGTGTAATTTGAGTTTGATTCATGATAAATAGCACAGAAGAACAATAATCAATATGTGGAGTCACAATTGATTCATAAAAAACAACTTTTGTCTGCATTGGTAATTTGTCTTTAATTCTAGTGAAAAATCCAAGTTTTTTATTCATCTTTTTAGCGATATAATCCAAATGATCGTTAAAACTTAAGTGCTCGTCGATAATAACACCAAGATATTTATACTGTTTTACTCGTTCGATAATTTGGTTGTCAACTATTATATCTGCATTACTCTCGAACTTTGCTTTGATTGATAGGAGCGTGTACCTCGTTTTCGAGATATTCAGTGATAGTTTGTGAAACATCAGCCATTTCCGTAGACTCTCGAGATCTTCGTTTACTTTCTGCACTGCTTCTGGAAGAGTTGTTGCTGAAATAGTAAGTAAAGTATCATCTGCGAACATATTTATTTTGCAATTTTGAATAACATCGACTATGTCATTAATGTACAGAATAAAGAGTAACGGACCCAGGGCTGATCCTTGAGGTACTCCGAGATTATTTTGTATTAGTGACGATGTGTAATTATCAATTTTCGTATATTGTTGCCTCCCTTGAAGATAACTGTTAAACCACTCTAGTTCTTTCCCAACAACTCCGTACTTGGTTAACTTTTTAAGTAGAATTCCTCTATCGATGGTTTCAAAAGCCCTTTTAAAATCTAAAAAGACTACAATGATTACTTTGTTGTCATCTATTTGACTTTTCCAGCTATCCAACATTAGGGTTAAGGCCGTTTCACAAGAATGGGATTCTCTAAATCCAGATTGTTGATCAACCAATATATTGTTATCAGCGATATGATTTACCAGTTGGTTTTTAATTACTCGTTCCAGAGCAGTCTCATACAGTGGGAGCATATTTATTGGCCGGAGCTCTTCTGGCGTGGTTGGCTTCGAAATTTTTGGAATGGGAACAACTGTTGATATTTTCCATGAATCTGGTACCACTGCTTGCCTTAAACTACAATTAACTATATCAGTAAAATGTTCAGAGAACATTTGATTCTGCATTGCATCCAGCATGACAATTTTGTTTATACCATCTATTCCATATTGCGATTTTATTCTGCTTATTATTTTTAATATTTCGTTTTGTGATGTTTGTTGGAATTGAAATTTTTGTATGTTCAAAACAGCATTAGGAAGTTCAAAATCCGATATTTCAGGGATGTTACGGTGAATATCTACGACGCTGGACACAAACGAGTGATTTAGTGCATCTGCAATCTGTTGTTTATCGTTGAGTGTTTTGTTATTAAATTGAATACTCCATTGCATACTATTTTTAGTCTTATACATAGATTTGAGAGTTTTCCATAGCTTCTTTGGGTTATATTGGTTTTCAATGAACTTATTCTTGAAGTATTCAGATTGTTGCTTTCTTAACGATTGTTTGTAAATATTTCTAGCTTTTCTATAGTTTTCCCAATTCTCGCTTGAATTTATTAATTTCAGAATACTAAAATTACGTTCCTTTTCTTGTCTTAATAATGACAAATTTTCTGAGAACCAAGGGATTTTATTTCTACTTTGAACAATTTTTGTTTGCGTCAGTTGTTTAATCGCATTCTTTAACTCCAGTATTAAGCTTTCAGCTTTCTCATTCAACTCATTCTGTGTTCTGTAGTGCTGCAGTCTAGTGATTAGGACACAATTTAATTTTTCACCAGAATAATTTTTCCGAGATCTAATTTCTTTAAATTGATCAAGTAACTGTGAATTGTTTCTGCTTATATCCACACATAACATACAATGATCACTTATTTGTTGTTCTTTTATAATTTCACATTTTGTATTTACTGAATTAGTTATCAAAAGATCTATTAAACTTTTGCTGGTTTGTGTGACTCTGGTATAATCTGGAACTACTTGCACCAATCTATAATCCATGATTAACTGCTTTAATTGTAAACTGTAAATATCGTTGCTTTTCACGTCAATATTAAAATCCCCAAATATATAGTTCGATTTATTATAATTGATAACTTCTTCGAACCATCCATCTAAATTATTTAAAAATGCTGCTTTTGTTGTTTGGTATGATCTATAAACTACGCCAAATATTCCTGTTGTATGGTATCCTTTTATGATCTGAATCGCCAAAAACCAAGCGCGGTCCTTCTCGATATTCGAAATTATTTTAAAGCTTATGTTTTGGTGAATATACATGACAACCCCTCCAGTATGACGACTATCCGAATCACACCGTACACATTTATAATTTTCAATAAAAAATTCCGAGTCGTACATGTCTTCTGTTGTTCTAGATTCACTAAGTAATACAATTGACGGTTTATATTGAATAATTATTTGTGATAACTCTAAGAAATTAGAGGGTAAGCTGCGAATATTAGTGTATAGAAGGTCTTTTGTTTTGAACTGCTATTGATAACTTATTTGGTTTTTCAATGTTTTCATCTTTCGTTGGTATACTGCACAAGAGGTGTCCCAAGCCGTGTGGTTAATAGCAACATTTAAATTGAGCTTTGAATTTACAGCAATGCAATTGCTACTTCTTGACTTTTACATTCACTTAACTTATGATTCTCGCTACATCTTGGGCAACAAAGTTTGCCGGTACACCTATTGCTATGATGGCCATAACCATTACAGTTAAAGCATCTTGAGATCCCTACTGACTCTACGACATGGCATCTATCAAAATGTATATTTAACTTCTCAGCTTGTAAGATTTTTGTAAAATCTATGGAGCCTACTTCTATGATTGTATCAATTTTTTGCGAGTTTCTTCTGCAATAAGTGGTTATTACTTTGATATCACTATTAGCGAGAAAATGGTTTTGCTGTTTTAGCGCAGATACTATTTCATCACTTTCTAGCTTCTCCGACATTCCAAGTATTTTTACCCTTGGTTTAAGCTCCGCTGGTAGTTTTACTTCATAATCAGCTCCCATCCTTTCCGTCACGATTGTCTTTAGTTTCTCCTTGGCATCATTAGTGTTGCACTGCAAAATAATTCCACCATTCGCAATGTTGCGACAGCCCATTACTGGTATAGTTTTTGGATCGAGTGACATTGTTAAATCGTCTCTAGTTTTTTTATTAGCTTGAGGTTGTTTTGGTTGTAACATAACCAACTTGTTGGGATTACTCTTTACTACTGCTGCAAAAGAGTGTGGTTGCTCCGCCGGTTTTTGAATTTCTTCTACTTGATTTTTAATTTCCCCTAGCTGGTGTCCTATCTTTAAATGGTTTGCCGTTAAATGTTGCTTCATTTCCATGATAAAAAGATTAATTTTGTTGAACTCTTCGTACAACGTATCTTCTTTATAACCTTGGCACTCAAGACAAACGAATCTTGCATATGGACATTCTTTAAATAACTTTACAAACTTTTCAAAGTTCCAATCCACACAAGCGTAATGATATAATTTTCTGCACCGTCCGAAACATCTAATTGTAGTCCGCTCTCTCGAATCAGTAGCTTTTTTACATTTTTCACAATTTGACATTTTAGAAAATTTTACCGTTCATTCACTTCACAAGATAAACACGCGTGTAAAAGGTTTAACTGTTCTGATTTTTATCGTAATTATAAGAAAAAATGCATTAGTTGCATAAAAATAAAAATAAAAATTTAATTTTTGCACTGGTGTCAAATGTTTTCTATTTTAATTTACTATTTTATTCACTTAATTCTCAAACTTTCACAAATCTTACATTACAACACATTCATCTTTAGTTCTTATGTGTATTTTATAACTTTTAGCAATTAAAATTGCCGCTTTCTAAATAATTTAATTATTTTTCCACGCACACAATATATTATTAATATATTACTTAAGTCCCTCTCAACAATAAAGATTTACTTAAACTTTATTTTCAGCAACATTTACTAAAAAAATATCAATATAAAATATTCAAATCTACTTTTGGCTGATTTGGTAAGATTGACAAGATTTACACCGAATCATTTCTTTACAATTTTATTTGGTTTACTTTTTGCTGCGATCAATATCGTATCGGTATCAACACTCCCTTTCCGACGTTAATTTTATTCTAAAATTTTTGGAAAGCAAAATTGAATCTCACATCAGATGCATGATGGAACCGAATATTAAAATGAAACACGCCTATATTAATCGGAATTCTGTGGAAAGGTATTTGACATTTTGAGACAGCATTTGAGAATAATTAATTCTCCTCCTCCCTCCCTTCTTTTTCGTGAAAACATATTCACATGTTTACGGATCTCTATTTTTTAAAAACTCTTATGGCCATATACGTCTTTTTCAGTTTTTGGCCAATATTTCAAAAACTCCTACAATTAACTAATAATTTGGGTTGTAATTTTTACCAAAGGCGGGAAGTCGCCCAACCCTACAGGGTGCCCGTATCGAGGTTTAAGGCACCAGATTTTGTTTTATTTTTAATTTAAATTTCTTTCAAGTTTTTCTCAATCCTTAAATAATATTTGAAATCGAGCACCCATAACGGTCGCATGAGCGCTTGGGTGGCACGTTGGTTTCGCCTTTTTTTGCTGGTCGGTTTTTTACTTTCATTTACTTTTGTTTTATTTTTCGAACTCGAGAATGTTTCCTCAACAATTTTTATAAAAATCAGGCCCACTGGACAATGGATTTTCCTGGAATTAGCACCAAAAGTACGCGAAAACCTCCATTTACCAATGTTCATAACTCCTCGTATTCACACCCCGCCCCCTTCCTCCTTTTATCCCCCTACATCAATTTTTATCAAAATAGAGCCGAAAAAAATGAAAACAGGATTTTCTAAACGAATTTTTGTGAAATCAGGACCCATTGCAATCGATTCCTGGTACTTGTAAAACCTTCATTAGATTTTTCATCAAAGTCGCTTCAGCTGTGAAAAAAATAGAAAAAGGAATGCGGGTTCCATTGGAGAATACTCTAAACGAATTTTCCTGAAACCAAGACTCATCGCAATTGATATTTGGCACTCGAAAACCTCCTCTTAGCAATTTTCATGAAAAAAAATTTATCGTTCCAGCCGTATAGAAAACCCACTTGTATTATTATTGTTTCATATTTTATGTTCTTTTTTGTCTACACCAAAATGCTGACTGTCATTATGTTGAATGCTACAAACCCAGTAAGGGAGCTACGAAAGAAGAAACCACTTGATCTACTAGATCCAATCTGGATCGACTAAAAAAATAATAAAACTGCAAAGGGGATTAGCCAAAGGGCTATAACCCTCCAAGCGAGAGTATAAATTATGAAAGATAAATTACTAGATGAATTGTAAATCAGTTGTAAGAAATAAAACTAAACCAAAAATGTATAGTTTCGTCAATGCCTCTACATATAGACCACTGCTTCTTTAAATCCTCCAACTAACTCAATTTAAGGAGGCACGTGTATGAAACGTGCACTGATTTCATTAACTTTGAATAACTTTTAATCAAAATGTGAATAAAAACTGTAGGTTACAGACCAATCATTAGACTTTGGCCTTAGCCATATATGCTACTTATCTTGGATAATCTGGCTCGAAGAGCTATGTCTAATATTGTTACTCCTCAAAAGCGTAAATCAGCAAAACTGTTGACCGTACTGCTTATTGAGATTGGATTTTTATTTCAAATGATTTTGTTGTGCAACTTGATTTCCCTATTACGCCTTTCCCTTGCGGCCGACACAAAAACTAAAAAAAACCAAAGCAATAATGCTGAATAACTACTTTATCAGTATTGTTAACGATCAACACGTTCAGCCAAAGGCAAAAATTTAAAAAATAAACTATATTAAACTATGCTAAATTACGGTAGCGCAAGATTTTAGTTTAAAACACTTTAACGATCTCACAATTTATGCTAAAACTTTTAACAGTAACCATATTTGGGGAAAGCTTTATAGAAGAACTTTTACCGAAGTTCATGTTTTAAAGTTGAATATTAATCAAATTGATTTGAAATATCGACATTAAAATATTAAAAGTCAACATTTGTGATAGAAGCGATACGAGCGAATCATTTCTTTGATCTATGTTGGTCAGGTTGATAAAGCGATTAATAATACGAGCGGCCCAAAATCGCGTCGATCAAAATCCCATAAAAACGTAAACATTTTTATACTGTATTTTAGCAAATAAAATTTAATTCAATTTAATAAAAGTAAATTGGTATTGTTAAGTAAGTAAAGTACTTACATAATTTAGAATATATGACTATCGTGACACGAAGTTTTTTTTATATCCAAAGCAAATGGATTTATTACCGACATATAATTTTGTTATAAAAATATGATTGAAACTTGTTTAATAATAACATCTTGAAAGCTTTCAAAATTTTGAATGCAACATTTCTTGGAAGCACTTGACATTTAAAATACAGTATAGGTCAAGTGGCTTTCGTATAGCAAATTGTTAATAGCAATTGAATTTATTGAATTCAGAGCTTTCCCCTGGACATGAATCTAAGTATAGAAAATTAAATGTTCCGCCAAATTTAATTCTATTGAGATAGATTTAAAACACGTGCGCGCGCCTCGGGCAACAGTTCAGATTTGCTTGTACATTATTTATTTATTTTCAAATTTTCAATTGTCTATTTTCGTCCTATTTTTTTCATTTTGCGTCATAATAAAAAGGAAAACACAACAAATTTTCGATTATGTCGGCGGTGTTGAGTATATGTATTTAGTTTATTATTAAACTTTGGTAAATAAATAAATTGAAAATTGGAAAATGTGTCTGTGTATTTTTCTTGCTATATATACGGATAGATTTTCACAAAGAAACCCAGTTATTTTCTGGTGTTGTTGTAGCAGAAAACTTAAAATGTCTTCAGAGATATTGTGTGCTGTCAATGTTTTTTCTCTTCAAGTGTTTATCTATTTGTTTGATTATTTTATCTAGACAATAAATTCAATTGGATATGAGGTTTGTCTATGTACGTATACATACGTTCAATTCTAGAGATTTTTCTTATCAATTTCTTTCTATATATGAACAATATTATACAGGTTGGCGGTAAAGTTGATTACACAATTTGTCTCGGTTTACTGTCACAGTGTGTGTAGACATTTTAAGGCTCACCACCCTGTAAACAGAATGAGATGTATTTGGATTGTTATTGTTGCTTAACCGTACCTATATGTGGATATCCTCTTCGGATATATTTTTCTCTACACATGCCATTCGAAACCATTGTTGTGTTGCGGTGCTTTCGGTTGTGTCGTATCAAAATGAAAATATATCAAATCGATTTGACTTAAAGATTAAAATGAAATATTCCTTTTCTCAATTCAAAATATATATATATATATATATATATATATATATATATATATATATATATATATATATATATATATATATATATATATATATAAATATATTCTTTTGCTCCAGTATGCTACGTATATAGTTGTATATATATTTTGGAATTGGAAAATTCCGGTTTGATTTGTTATTTAAACGGAATCCAATATATTGATTTTCCATCGTCTTTTCAATTCTTTTATTTATTTATATTTTCTTGCTATTATCAATTATATTTTTTGAATTCCTTTCGACGACATTCCATTTCGAGATGATTGGACCAATTATTAAAAAAAGAAGATAATTGGTTGAGGAATGAAACTGACAAGTATATCATTGAGCTACTATCGTAAACAAAGTTTATAAATACATACAGGAACAACAGTCCTAATTAACTTGGTTTCATTTAATTAAGATCTAATTGTTATGAAAATAGAAAACCTATCTAAATATGCTACTCAATGTCGTGACTTAAGTATCTTAAATATATATATATATATATATATATATATATATATATATATATATATATATATATATATATATATATATATATATATATATATATATATATATATATATATATATATATAGGAAAAAGAACCAACTTTACAAAAATCAATTACTTTGAGAATTTACCAAATAACATAAAATAATTGTGTTGATTGTTCAGAACATAGGCCTATGAAGGCATACACACAAAATAAAAAAGGACAGACACAAATGAGCTGTTTACGAAGAGAAGAAACAACACAAAATTAATTCAATAGACTCCTTTTCGGCAGAGCATCTTCAAAAAAAAAAATATATAAAAAACGGTGACCTAAAATTTTTTATTTTAAATGATAAACGAAACAAAGCTGTAAAAGAGATTCATTGTCTTTGTCTCCCTAATTAGGGCAATTCTATAATGTACTTTTTACTGTTTTGTAATCTAAACAATAAAAAAGTATCTACAAGGAGATAGGACACAAAAAGGATTTTCTTTTTTTTTTGTTGCTGGTTCATTATTTCGTAAATTTTTTTTATAATCATCATTTTTTCTGTATATACATATATATTGGATGATAGCCTCAAGGAAAATTCCCAGCTTCTACTGTTATTTGTTTCGTTTAATTTTCCTATTTTGCTACTTCTTTACAACGGGTGCGATGAAAAAAGTATTTTGAGCAATTTTTTTTTGTAAACTATAATTATTTAAATAAAAATATTTATTTAAGCCTTAATTAATTTCGTTTTACTGGAAATTGTTGCGCAAAGTAGAACAACAATAAAAATAATAATAATAAAGGAATTAAAATTTATAATAGAACGAAATTCGCTAGGATCGATTTTTAAATTGCCGGGTGACATTTTTATAGCCTAATTGATTCGACTTTGCATGTTTTTATTGGAATGAGAGCTCTATAATATATTACTTAACTTATGTACCTGTTGTACTTAATTATACACGTTTCGATAAAGGTATAGAGAGCGCTCGGCTAATTCTTAATCAATGATTGTGGAATTTGCATCGTCGGTAATTATTGTAATTCTAATATGTATTTTGAACAAGGTGCTGGAACGAGTCAAACAGAGGCGCTTCTCATTCACTTCTTTACAAGTAAATATAAAAATTGTTGTGCAGAAGAAATTAAGTTAGATTATCGTTTAGAATCCGTCAATCTCAAAAATTTCTAACTTCTAATTAGCTTAATAACTAAGGTCATATACTGTCCCAAATTTCCAATTTAGTCTCATAACTTTAGCTATTAGAAAAACTACCGTAAGTCTTGGTTACCTGTGGGAGTTTTTGAGGTATTAATCATTATCTGAAACATAATCATTTGGCCGTGAAAAATCAAAATATTAGTTAGTGAATTTTAAACGATAATCTTCCTTAATTTCCTCATATGCGCAAATTTATAATTCAAAATTCAAATGCAACTCTGCACAACCAATTTTATATTTTTTTTTTGTAAATAACTGGATGAGAAGCGCCCCCTCATTGACTCATTGAGAAGAGAACCTTGTTCAAAATACATATTAGAATTACAATAAAGACCTGCGATGCAAATTTCACAATCATTGATTAGGAATTAGCCCAGTTCTCTCAGCGTAGTCAAAATTCATTTTAATCGTGTAGAATGGACAGATGAAAGAACTCGTTTAAAATTAAAATTGTCATTTCGACAATCAATTTGTCAATTTAAGGAACACTTTTAAGATTTTATTCCTCTCGAATATTTTATTTTTTAAAAAGAGGATCAAAATTAGTAATAAATTTCCGCCGTTTATCAAAAAACACCACGAATTCTCTATTAGAGGTTCTGCTTTCATAGTTCTGCAACTTCTGTTGGTAATTAGCGTAATTTTTTATTTTCTGCTAGCTTATACAGCATGAGAATTCCAGGAGCCATTGGAAGTGGCAGCTTCCATAGGAGTTTTTCCGATATTTGAAAACATTTTTTCAAAGCAGATAGCGTCTAAGAAAAAAATATTAAAAACAGGAAGATTATCATTTAAATTTAAGACAATATTACTTCCGATCATTTTTTAAATTGTCCCGGATGGAAATTCATTTACCGGAAGGGGCAGTTTCAATGGAAACTTTGAGAAAGGCAACGAAATTGAGTGGTTTAGTAGTGAACGAAGAACTTTGGTTTTAGAATACGAAGCAACCAAAGCAAGTATAGCAACTAATACAGTTAAGTTGCGCAATGCTCGATAAAGAAGACATTACGCAAATACACGAAAGAAAAAGATCTCGATGTCCTGATGCCAGTAACCCGGACAATACGATTGCAAGCAACCAAGTTCATAGCGCCTCTGTTGAATTGTTGTAAAA
Organism: Nephrotoma appendiculata; assembly: GCA_947310385.1. Classification (NCBI taxonomy): domain Eukaryota; kingdom Metazoa; phylum Arthropoda; class Insecta; order Diptera; family Tipulidae; genus Nephrotoma; species Nephrotoma appendiculata. Next base: position 14,285,872 of record OX371224.1, on the reverse strand, counting down.
TATAATAAAATCGATCTATTTATTTGTTTTCCGCATTGTTAAGTAAGATTGAAATTGTATCTAAAAAACGCAATTGCGTTGAAAATATGTAAATGCAACTGTACATCCTCGGAAAATGAACATTTTTGTTACGTAGTACTTGTAAAACTTAACAAAAATATTAATCCAGTACTACAAGCAATCAGGGCGACCAGATTGATTCTCGTGAAGTTTGTCCAATCTTGTCCTAAACCCAACAACAATTTTAAGACAAGTTAAGGAAAAATTCACTCGACTATATAGTAACGTGAACTTTTTCTTAGACATTTCTAATTTTAACAGTGTAAAATAATAACATATTTGTTATATATAAACACTATTGGCAATTTAAAATATTTCAAGTAATTATGAATTTATAATATTACATTTAAGTAAATAAATGCTCTAGAATAATATAATTAATTAAAAAAGTATCAATTTACTAATAAACTTGCGATTAGAATTTTAAAAGATTTAGAAAAATATATGAAAGTAAAAAGGCTCTGTCCTAAGATACTTCTAAGAGGTTAAAACTTTTGAGGTAGATGTTTTCACTTTGTAATAGACCCGTAAATCGTATGTTCCTGTTACAACCAATAACACATCAGATGCTAAACTAAATATTATACTCCTTAAATTTTATCATTAGTATTTAAGTTTCTTAGCTATATTTCAAATATGGAAGTAAACGGTAGAAAAATTAAATAAATAGTGCAAAGTAAAAACACCTATCATAACTAACTAAGGACAGAGATCCTTTACTATAATTTTTACCTATACAACTTTGAGTACGAAGCCCAATGTTCTCCTAATTTTCCCGGAAAACTCACGTTTTCTAATTGGATTGGGTCTAGTATAAAGTGAAAACATCTCAGAAGAATCTTAGAAGTATCTTAGGACAGAGTGTTTTTATTATTCTCGAAATAATATATTTTACACTGTTAAATTTTATTATTAATTGGAAACGTTGTTGTTGGGTTTAGGACAAGTTAAGACAAATTTCAAGTACGTCCGGATTGTCGTTAAGTGCAATGAAATGTAGCCGGTTTATGAAAGAAGATAACTATTTTGGTGATATTGTTTCAAGCAACGGTGTGCGAAGAAGTTAGTATTAGAAATGAATTGGCCAGCACCAAAGGATAATAATCAGCTAAAGAGTTTTCTACTAGTATGCTTCTACTACCTATGATAGTTCAACTGAAAACAATCAACAATTTAGGTGAAGCACGGAACATTAAAAGCATTTAAAGAAGAAGGAATTATGCAACCTCTCCTATTTTGGCGTGTCCGCAGAAAATTGGAATATTCATCTTGAATACAGATGAACTAGCAACACAGAGCGCAAAAGGGAAACGAACAGGTTGTCGCATATTATATAGTCGGTCTCTCTCTAAAGACGAGGAAAACTATTTTGTAACGCGCCGAGAACTGGGGGCGATGGTGGTTAATGTTAAACATTTCCACAAATATCTGAATGGGCAGGAATCTGTTCTTCGAACAGATTATGCGTCGCTCAAATTTTAGATGGCAACCGAGGAACAAGTAACTAGATGGATTGAAGGACTACCGGCGAACACTTTTATAAAAATTAATACTAGCGAGGTATGTTACATAACAATGAAGATCGATTATCCGTGTAACAATATACGTAAGACTGGAACTAAAGGATTGTTCCGCAGTTTTCGAAAACAGTATGAAGCACTAAATGGATGGGATCAAAAACATGTTCAAGAAGGCCAGGTGGCTGAATCGATTGGGAAAGAAAGAAAATGACTCATAGAAGGACAGCTGCGTTGGCATGAAATTTCATTACAAACCAACGCATAACGAAGGCGCTCGATATTTATCACGGAACGACCACGAAAGGAAAGGTCAAAATTCTGTTCATACAAAATATCGCTCTATTTGTCTAAACTGCTTTTTAATTTTGCTAAATTGCCCTAACTTTGTACTAGTGACTTATAGTATAGTTGTCACTGTATCCATAAAATATACTGGACATAATATTTAATAATAAATAGGGTACTAAATTTCTAATTATCTACCATACTAAATACTTCAACAATAGAGTAAAGTAAAACTAAATTATAAAATTAGAATTAAATTTCAGTGTATTATGTTTTACGCCATTTATTGATATTTCGTACGAACTAACGTTAAATTGCCTTTGTCATCGTCGAGAAAAATGGTATCAGGTACAACGTAATTAGTTTTGATTAAATTTCCGTCGCTAGATGTCTCTAGTATTCATAAATCAAACTATAGTTGATATCCAATTCCAAATTACAAAATTACTTCAGATTTATTATTCGCCAATTAGAATCAGACGTAGTTTGTTTCGTGCTATGTTTAAACAGCTGGTAAGAACAAGCCATCAATTAAGTTAGTCAGAAATTTAGACAAAAAACCGGCATCATGCTCACAGTGGAAACGATAATTTCAAACTAAATACAAAATTTTCTAAATACAGCCTCATAGCATAAAAATTGCTCGTTTGAAAACCATAACCATAAATTCACATTCACATATATTTTCCTGGCTTCTACCAAAGTCATCTTTACTACTGTTCTATTAGCTAAAACGATGACGTAACGCTATGTGCACGGTTGTTATAGTCTGTCTTGTTCGATTCTTCTTTTAATAATCTTCGAGAAGGGGTATGTTCATTTTCATTGTAATTTGCTATGTAAGTGGATTTTACTTTCATCTTCTGTTTGAGCAGAATAAAATCGAGTAGTATTTATTTATAATAAATGCATGTGGTGTGGTGCTGTGCTAACAAAATGTCTATATCTTCTCTACAGGCCAGATGGATTGATTGATTGGGCTAAAACTTCATGATCAATCTTTTCTCATAAATTTGTAGGTCCCAAGATTTTGGGTTGAAATCACTCTGGCGGAAGTGGCAGTTTTCATCGGAGCTTTGTCGTTTTTTGAAAAAACCATTAAAACAAAAGATTATAAATATTCAAACCAAATTAGTTCAGCTGGTGAATTCCGGTTTGCTGACAAATGGCAAAGGCAAAATTTCATGATTTTTTCGACTAATCAATTCTCATTTAGCGTGAATTCTACAATGAAACAGTTTTTTTTAGTAAAATTAATACGAGATAAAAATATAAATCCTTTACTTGTTAGAAAGAAACAAGCAAAAAAAAATCAGTAAAATTTGCTGGGAAAGATGGTGCCATAAAAAGTATGAAACTCAATACTTTTTATGGAATCATTTGTTTGTCTTTGTCACTCTAACGTAATTTTAATATGTATAATCTCCTCTTTTCGGTTTCTTAGTATCTTTTACTGAAAAAAATTGTTTCACTGTGGAATCCACACATTATCATGAAATTTCTGAGTCCCGTATTACTACTGTGTTTTAACTTGCTATAATTTGTATAGCATGAGCATTTTGCTTATCGCGTGGGTTTTGACAATTTCAAATAATAATATTCATCTCTAAATTTTCAAGTTATTCGACGATCGAACTGACTAAATAAAAATATAAATAATAATAAAAAATATTTATAATATGGACATTTTGAGGGCTCGAAGAAGAACACGAATCAAATCAAAGGTAAAATAAACATATAAAATAGAGCGATGTCAATGAATAAGTTAAATAATTTATATTAGTTTCCGGCTCGTCAAAATCCGTAGAAACGAAAGGTTGTTTCGATTAAGTAAATCGATATTCAGAATATTAATAAACTTTATAAAATCGCATATGCAATCTCGAGCTCGAATACACGGTTTAAATTCTATACGCTGCAAATTTTATGTGCTTTACGGTTCCTCTCTGTTGGTTGCTACCAATGGCCTATAGGACAAGACTCTTTCATAACGATGTTGCAAATATCCGTGTCTCGATGTGTTGTGGAAATATGTATGTGATAAAAGATAATTTGTGCAGAGAATTTGTTCAGTTCCATTTAAACTCGTTAGAAATAACGGAAAGTAAGCAGCTATTGCATAATATGTACCAACTTCCTGGCGTCATCGACGTCTTGAAATTTATGATTTCGCTGCCTCAGTCGGCATCTGCATCTCATATTACTCCACACTCCTAAACAAGTCGATTTAATAATAAATTGTTGTGCAATTTTGCAGCACGCTTACTTTTAAATGGGTGTCCGTTACCACCAGAGGAAGACGTAGCAGCTGAAATGGACCAAAATTCAAATGTGGAAGGAGAAGAAACGAGTAATGCAGATCCGGCGAGAATCATTTCTCTTGGCAGAGCAATAAGAAACGATGTAGGCCGAACATTTTTGTAATTAAAAAACAAAAATAAAATACAGTACAATTCAGTTACCACGAAATATCGGATTTGAAAAATTTTTTTTTAGTACCTAGGTTTTTCATATTATTTTAGTATGAAATTTTTCGCTTAAGGCGAAACTTTTAACACGTATTTTCGTTTAACGCGAACAAATTTTCCAGTCCCTTTATGTAAAATTAGTACAGAAATTTTCGCTTAACACGAATTTTATAATTGAACAACGGTGCTTTCATAAAACAAAAAATATCGTTCAGTTTTAGAGAATTCCCCGAAATTAAATTTTTATTTTGTTGGAGAGAAATGGTTTTAGTTTGCTTTATATTTGGTATTATATTTGGTAGTAGTAAGTACATAATTCTCGTTAAACTTAAAATTGTTTTTGTTTGAAGGGGAAGAGGGGGATAGTTTTGATAACCGTGTTAGGTTTGGTGAGTGAGATATAAAATTATTCTTGTGGTCTAAATTGTGTCTAGAATTCTGTTTAATAAGCAAAAACATGGCTGTAGCGGAAATAAAAAACAGAACACTTTAACGGTAGAAAAAAAATTGAAATTCTGGAAAATGTCGATCGAGGCGACGTTTATCAACAGTTATAAAAAATCGACTACAAATTCAATTTTCATACGAAAAGGGTGATTTCGAAGGAAGCCGAAAACGCCTGCGTTTACCAAAGTATGAAAATTGAGATTCGGGATTGCTGCTTTGGTTCAAACAAGCGCGATCTAAAAATGCTCCTATTTCTGGACCTCTATTAATGGAAAAGGCTGGAACGTTTCAAAACCAGACATGGAATTCTTTTTCAGTGTATTAGTGAAAAGACGAGACAAGTATCAGCTGAGATGACTTCTGATTGGATATCTCCACCTTTACCCACAATTCTGAAGGATTACGATAGAAAAGCTATTTTAATGCAGATGAATTCGGTTCATTTTTGCGTTGCATACCGGACAAAACTTGACCATTTAAAGGGGAAACTTTTTCTGATGGTAAAAAATCTAAGAAACGTCTTACAGTACTTGTTGCATATAAATCCAATGGAACAGAGAAACTTCCTCTTATTGTTATGGGAAAGGCTCAAAATCCGAGATGTTTTAAAAACGTTAAAAATAAAAAAGCCTGGACGACAGCGGACTTGTTTTCAAGTTGGTTGAAATCGTTGAATAAAAACTTTTTAAAGGAAAAGCGAAAGGTAGTTTTTATTATAGATAATTGCACAGCACATCCGAATATCCAGATAGAAAATGTCAAATTAATTTTTCTACCTCCAAATACTACAAGTGTATGACAGCCTTGTGATCAAGGAATCATTAACAATTTCAAAATTGTTTTAGTGTGTAACTATAACAAATTGCTTTCGCCATTCTAGTTTTACAATTCCAAAATCTTCCGACGATGATCCGCCAGAGATAATATGTGAGACTACTGTAAACGATGACGTGAATAATATATTTGATCGTATTTCTTTCGTTACAAATTTACCTCAAAATATCACAGTCGAAGATTACTTCAGTTTGGATAATAGTATTGATACCACGCCGCTTCTAAGTAATTGCGAAATTTGTAAGAGTATAAAATCCACAACCATCCAAGAAAATGAGAATAGCGATAAAGAGGATGAAGATAATGTTCCAGTCCCGGTACCTTCAGTTGAAACCATTCGTAAGTGCTTACTGGATTTGCGTCGATTTATCGAAACCCAACCATATGGCGAAAAGTGTACAACATTCCTGAGTGTCGATTTTGTACCAAAAATTAGGGCGCGAGCTGGCGAGGTGACCAATAATTTTGTGTACTTATACACTGTATAATATACAATTTTATATTTGTATTGTATTTTTTCTCTCGTGTCTGTGCATTTTGTTCGTCAATTTTTCAAAGGCAAGTAGCAAAATAAAAAGTTCCGGTTGAACCGGTTGAATATTTATGATGATGACGTATACCTCACCTCTTCTACTCGCTTGCTTTTGAGCAGTGGAACCGATTGTTTGCTATGCGATTTGATTTTTCATTGACACATCAATTAAAAAAATATATAAACAAAATAACGCGCATGCGCTCAAGCAAACCAACATTAATAAAATAACCACTACTATGTTTTTCCGGTTTGCTCACCTCGCGCTGTCATTTTTGGTACAAAATCAACACTCTGGTTGTTGAAACAACAGCGAATTGAATTAAAGCATCCAGTATGTTTTTTTGTAATGTAGATATGTATTTTTGAAAAGTAGGTACAAACATATATGTGCAATTTTTTAACAGTATCTTTATGAATTTTATCCATACTTAAATGCATTTAACTATAAATAAAAATGCATCTAACTGCATTTAATTTAAAATTTAACTCTAAATTTTTCCATAGACATTATCGCTAAGCCGAAATTCTCAAAAAACGAAATAATTTGTTATTCCCTTCGATTTCTTGTTATCCGATTTCTACTGTATTTTACTATTTTAATATCCAATATCACATTAATTTTCAAATTTGAACAAAAATCTATAAACAATTTGATTGAATACGCGATCTACTAAAAAATCACGATTAAAAATTGCTGAATTTTTATAACATGCATTCTGAGTTTTATTTTCTCAGTCATCAAATCGAAATCGGTTTTATGGTTTTCTTATACCATTTAAAATAGTTATACCATTTAGAGCCATCTAACATTTGTCATCAAACCGGAATTTCCCTGTAGGTCATTTTTGAAATTTCATTTTTTAGGTCATTTTTTACAACCAGAAATGGGTAGTTTTGATAAAAAAATGTATTTTACCAAAATTCGGCATTTACAGGTCAGGCGGATTGCTATCCGGAATAAATAATTTCAATTAGTGTTGAAAAGTTTGAAATTTACAAATAATGACAATAAATTAAAAGATTAAAAATAAATCACATCAGTACAGACGATTCGTGTGTAAATTTGTTTTGCCGAGCCACATACAAGAAACAAATATGGACTATTTATACAAAACAATTCTTTATATTTTATTTCAAAGTATCAAAAATCAACGAAATGAGGTTAAAAACACCTCAAAAAAAAACATTGTTTAAAATTTTTGGATGAGTTCGGAATTCGTTTTTAGATTTTTGGCGTTCGTCCACGTGTAAAATTATACCATTCAGAGCAAATATCGTTTCTAGAAACGGATAAATAGAAAAATAATTATTTTGCAATTAAAATTACTAAATAATTGCAAATTTATTATTTTGACTACTATTTTGAGATATTTTACATATTATCTCATCAATTTAAGTCAAAAACATCTGATTAATTCATAAATGCCAAATCTGTTCTTAGAAGTCGTCCGTAGATATGTGTATGTGGTGGCATCGCTTTTAGCAAAAGTTCGAAAGTTTAATTTTTAATTTTTTTATGCATTCGTGGTAGAACCCGACTTTGGTCTTCATTTTTGAAACTATTACTTACCAAACAATTGTTTTAAATGGTAACATATCTTAAAACATTGAAAAATATCCGATATTGTTGTTATCAAATCTACAAAAACGCTTATGCTTTTTGATGTAATCGCAGAAAACTTGATGCAGCCTAAAAGACAGCTATTAGCTGACGATGACATAGAAAGCATCAATGTAGAATGGTTTTTTACTGAAGATGCCTATCTATATCTTAATTGGATGCTTGAAGACTGAATGTATCAAAAATATACTACTCATACATTGACAACAAAATTAAAGTCATTTATCTCGTGAGAATTGTTTTTTCCCCGAGTTGTATTTTTGTTTTGCTAGTGAATTAGAAAGTAATGACTAAAATAAATCCGCAGAAAGAGGATGTACATATACGAGTATATATTATATTTTTTTATGAGCTTAGACCAAAATGAAATATTATCTAACCGTTTTGACAGAACAATTTATAAAATTTTTTAGTTTTGTTTTGCTTAGATTTGTCATAGGATTCAATTCGTTTCGTATATTATATGAAATGAATTTTTGTCGAGAAGAATACATTTGTCCTTCAAGACAACGAAATGAATTAAAATTGACATATTGCTTTGGGATTTTTATTTGTAACCGCTGGTAATTTAAATTCCCTTTCAAAAAAAATACAATAAACTTGAGAAAATGAGACCCAGGCATGCGTACATTAATATTGAATAAATATTTTATGGTTGGTTTAATTCTTTAAGCTTTTATGAAATGCTTCCAGTAGACGGAAAATAATTGTTCTACTCGTATATTTCATGGAACGGAATGAAGTTAATAAAGGTTTTTGTATTTCTATTAGATTTTGTATATTTCAATAAATTAATGAAATATGTTTTGAGATAATTAAATTTATAAATTCCCGATTCAATATATATTCCATCTTTTCTTGTTTTATTTGCGAATGGCAAAATTTGTTTGACCCCAAAAATATAAAATGTTAAGTTAATTGAGTCGACAGAAATTAAAAGTCCACAAGTTCAATTCAAATACAGAAATATAAGTTAAAAATAAACAGAAAGTTGTTTAGACTAATTTTTGGTACAATTTATTAAGGCAGAGATTAAAAGTATTATTTGCACACAATTTAAAGCTCTAAATTTAAAATGAGTGGGAAACAAAAGGATATTAATGAGAGAAATATTCTGTGTAAAATTAAAGTCACAAAAAGTTTTCTTTTAAATTTCCCATCCACATTTTCGTCTTTTCCTTGTTGTACGTGTTTGTCTATGTATTTGTTATTCATAGTTTTTTCTATATACTCTCATCATGTTGTTGGAAGTTAAACACTTTGTTATCTCTTTTGTGTTGACTGATGTTGACATTAATTTGGTATTTTTGTTTCTTTTAACTTCTGGATATGTGCTGTGTATACAAAAGTTATGTATGGGGTTTGTTTTATACTTCGGCAGTACATACGCTGTACAGTTTTATTCCTATGTAATGTATCACTTTACAAATATTTGCATAATTAAAATGATGATTTCAGAAGCATCGGGGAGACAGACGTACGGCATATCGAATGTACTTGTTTGTTTATATGTTAGCATCGTTGAACAAATAAAATGTCATGTACGATAAGTTAATTTCAATAACATTATGAGTATTTTATTTAGACTACGTTAGTAATGCTGAGTGGGCGTGTGCATTCGATTTGTTGAAAAAGATTCATTTAGGCTAATTTCCTGGTAGGCAACTAATATTTTATAATCTGATGGGACGCGCATCAAAATAAATGCTATTCCGCATGTCAAATAGTTTTTGTAAATCTATCGTAATTTTGAGTGATTTGGATCTTATTTATCAAAATCTCACCAATTATTATAACTTATCTTGGAACTTGGGATTATAGCAAGAGCGGCGATAATACGATAATTTACGTGTATATTGTGGTTTCAAAATCAAATGTATACCTCGAACCCAGGTCAGCTCTATCAGAGCGGTTTAGTTGGAACATTCACCTTTAAATGTCCGCTGTTAAAACTGCGGTGCAGGTTTTAATCCTCTACATTCAAAATTTATAAAATATATAGCATAGGGCCGGTTATTCTCTTTATTGAAAATTATTACTCAACTATAGCAAGAATTGGGATTGAAAACCTCGCATCTCGTAAAATGTTTTGTTATTTTGAATTTTCCGAGAAATTTTAATTTAAGGTTAAATCTAAGAACTAATTTTAGAATATCAAAGCAAAAATCTTAAAAATTTCTGTTTGATCAGGGATTACTGAAAGAGGAGACATTTTGTTGTCTTCCTATGCGTAATTCTACTGCGCTACGAGCCTAAATAATTAACCTATTAAACATAAAATTTTGGCTAGATCAAATCTTTTAGAATGCCTCGTTATTCCGACAACTACAATTTTAATGAAATCACTCTATATTTCGTTAGTGATCGTTTAAGGCGCTTTTATGGTTGCTATTCGTTCGTTCGTTATGACAATTTTATCGAACAAAACATATTGCTCAATGACGATTTTTTTCCTTCTGGATTTTTCCACATTCATCTCAGGTTGAAAAAATGACCGAACAAACACCAACCATAAAGGCACCCTAAACGACCACTAACTAAATATAAAGTGATTCCATTAAAACTGTTGTTGTCACGCATTCTAAAAATTTGATCTAGCCAAAGTTTTATGTTTAACAGGTTAATTATTTTAGCTGGTAGCACAGGCGCCTTTAGACATAAGACGTAAAAACATGAATATATTGTTAATATTTTACCGGTATAAATATTATTTTCGGTATTTCAAATTCTATTTAATTCACAATCCAGTGATACGGACCGGATTTGACAGGGCAAATGCATAACAATTGGTGACAGCTTAAAAATCTCGCTTTTCGAAATGCTTCTTTACTCCATTTTAAAATCCCGATTATGCTGAAATTTTTAAATATTTTTTTATCTACAATTTTATTAAAAACTAGGTCATTTTTTGATTCATCCTGATCAAATTATTGGATGTGATTAACATTTTAACTCGAACTTTCCAAGAATTTTTAGAATTTGGCCATGCTTAATGGAACTTGACCATTTCTTAAATATAATTGTCAAATTTGGTATGCAAAATTGGATTTAGATTCTAACTTGAATTTTGAACAAAGTTCCGGAATTCGGTCATGCTGAATGTAACTGGGCCACTTCTAAAAAATTGTGGTTAAATTTTGTATGTACGAGTTGGGATTTTAACATGGATTTAACATGAAGTTTTGGAATTAGACCATTCTAAATGGAACTTGACCATTTCCTAACCAGTCATGGTCAAATTTAGGTTGTAGAGCTGGGGCGGTATCATGAAATACGCCGGAAAATTTAAACGAATTTAAAAATATTTTCAAACTTATTAGATTAAAAGTATTCAAATTTGACAAGCAATGGCTAATCTCCTACAAGATTTTCGAATTTCATTTTTTACCGGTACAATATTTCCGTTTAAAACTGCTCGATTATGAAATAGTTGTCGAATACAATTTTCATGTTAAACTTTCATTTATTTGAGTTTTCATACAAAATATCTACGCCAACTTTGGCCATTTTTTGATTTTTTTTGTGTTTGTCCATTGAAATGTTTTCTAACAATTCATTTTTCCATAAATAATTATATATTTCCGGAATTTTTAAAATTTTGAAATACAAAAGACTTCAATGCCATCTCATAAAATAAAACTGCGACGAACCTGGGGTGAGAAAAATGAATTTCGAAAATCTTGTAGGAGATTAACCATTGCTCTTAAAACATTATGGAAGTTGCATTTATACATCAGTCTGCATCCATCATAGTAAATTTGAATACGTTTAACCCAATAAGTTTGAAAATATTATTAACCCTTCAATGCATGATTTTTTCTATTTTGTTGAAAAAATTCCACATTATAGTTTCTGTAATCCTTATTTATAATATCAAAATAAGAAATTCTAATTATTTGTAGTTTCCTCGGAAAATTGATTTTCGTGGTTGTATCATATATGATACGGCATGCATTTACGACTAAAAAACAAACATATTTTTTTTTTTTTTCAATTTTAAATTTAAATAACTAAAAATGTTACATAGTTTTTCACAGCCTAATTTAACAAAACTATTTAATAATAAAAATTAAAATAATAAAGGACATAACACAATTTCTGTCTTTGTTGCAACAAAGATGTATGTTGCATTTTTCACACATTATAAAAGTGAGTTTGGAACTTCCGGGTAACTTACACCGCTGTTTTTCAGATGTCCAGTTGAGAAAATGCGATACATTGGCCGACGTCTATAGCAGCTGTGTAACTTGCGTTTGGCTTTTTTCGGTTACGTTTGACTCTGCACAAACTTTCAGCAACTTGAATTCTAAAATTCATTAGAGCGAAATGTTCCTATCCTAAATCAGCAGGGATTCTTTTAGAAAGAGCACGTTCGGTTTGTAACGGTTTTCTTTAGAGCACGTTCGGTTGGTAACTTGCTTGAAGGTAGTCACGACGTACTGTGCCAATTAATTGAACACCAACTTTATTTAGTTCGATAATCGATGGTAAGCTCGTGCAATAATAATCAAAGTAATCGTGGTGGTTCACATTTCTTGGTACATTTTGTAGTAGTCGAATGACCAAATTTGATGAGCTCCCCAAATATTTTTCTGATAAAATACGTTTATCATTTTCTTGCCCCGAAAATTCTTCAAAATTGTACGTAAATTTTCACTGAGAAGAAAAATTTGTAGCCCTATTTATGTGGCTTCATTTGCGTGTACTGTTTCAAGTAACTTCCACCTTTAGTAAAGCACATCTGTTCATCAATAGATATATTTCGTCGATTGGAATCTTCTGAAAGTTTTTAATGAGAGCATCTATTACGGGTCGTATTTTGAACGGGCGATCGTGATTTGGATTTGTGTGCGGCATATTGTCTCTTTGCGATGAGGAAACTGACTGATTTTTTGGAATTGCTTTTTCGTATTATATTGTTCCACTTCATGGGACCAGTATCAGCGCAAACTTGTTAGTTTCTACATGAACGTAAAAATATACACCCCGATAAATTTTTCCAAATCCTTCCCGTTTATTGAAAACGTATTTTTGATGTTAGGTTCCATTGCGTAGTTATTTGATTCTCTAACGCTATCATCATTTTAATTAGAATAGAAGATTTCAAGAGGCGTTTGTAGTTCGAGAAGTTCTTGTGGTGATTCATCACCGTTAAATTTATATTTATCTGATGAAAAATTCAAATGTTTTACTTTCCAAATAGTATTACTATACAACTTTTTAATTCCTTGACCTCCCTTGTTTCACTTGTCACCTCAATTGCGTTGCCAATATCAGAATCTTGTAATTCAATCACATTTTTATCACTTAGTAGTATCACAGGTATATTTTGAATGTCTAATGGTACATCGTCATCCATTTCAGATGGTGGTTCGATTCGGAAGTGGCACTTTGTTGGATTTTAATTATAAAAATCATCGCCCCCACTGTCTTCTTTCTCATCAATGTCAATAGAATTACATATTAATAAACTCCTCGATTTCCATAGCATTTAAAAACTAGCGTTGATCAGTCATTTTTAACTACCAAAAATGTTGAATAAAATTTATTATTAAAGAAGAGTTCCACCTTTTCTTCAATTTATACGGTTGTATCATATTTGATACAACCAAGAATTGTGCCGTAATTGCATGATGTATCATATATGATACAACCCATGTTTTTAAATATTTACAATTGTAATATAGACATATATATGTCAAAATGGTTGAAACACATAATATAATTACATATATTTAATAAAATATTTTTATTATGTGAAATAGTTTATAAATACCCTAGAAAAAGACGACCAATAATCTACGTTGGTTGCGAAAAACTAATCACCACATCAAGCGACACTCAACCGGCATTATTCTATAAAATTACGCGGGAAAACTAAATTATGTGTTGGTATAGGTTTTCAAATGTGTATAAGAAGATTCTTTTATGAAGCAAATAAGAAATGTTTATGTATACATGTACTTTTTTGTAATATGAAATGGTTGTATCATATATGATACAATATGCATGGAAGGGTTAAATCCGTTTAAATTTTTCCGGTCGTATTTCATGATCATCAATTTTAGTTGAAGTTTCGGATTTTGTCATTTTTATTTTATTTTATTTTTTTATTTTTTATTTAGGAATTCCAATTGGGCGACGCACAGACAAAGTCCAATTACGCGTCGCCTCTATCTTACAAACAAAGCTAAGAAATATAATAATAAAAAATATAAATATACAAAATAATAAGAATAATAATTATAATACTACGAAATACAAAATATAAAAAATTAAAAATTAATTTTTACTCGAATACAAATTGAAAGTTTGAAAGTTAGTCAGGAGAAAATGAAGTTAAAATTAAGTTAATAGTGGACCGCTTAAAATACATATATGGAAGTCACTAACCATTTTTGGTTATCTAATATAGATACTTGGTGCGTGTGATTAAAGAAGTTGAAATACCTCGATCAAACAATTAGGACAATAAAAAACCAGGGCAACACTGAGGCAAAGCAACTAATATGTACAAGAGCAATTAATACTGATTTTGTGTTAGACAATGATAAACCCCAGATCTGTATTGTTTCATTGACAATGACAAGTCCAAAGAGAAGAAAAGCTCGTTATGACCACTTTGCATTCTGGTAAGCGGGTTTGAAGATCCAAGATTAGTACGCGAATGTAATGGAAGAAATAATTGATGGTTTCTCGTCCTATAAGCAGGAACATACAAATTCAACGATGATAAGGCAGATGTTTCGATTTTAAAATTTATTATTTTGTACAGAAGTAACTCATCATGTGCACGTCTCCTGTTTTCCAGACTAACCATACTAAAAATTTTCATCCTTGTGCCGTACATAATATTGCCTGAATGCGGGATAGATTTATATACCAAGAATCTTGTAAACTTTTTTTGAATTCGTTCTAATTGGTCAATATATTTATCGTAAAATGGATTCCAAATTTGAGTTGCATACTCGAGGACACTCCTAATTAGACAGTTAAAAAGAATTATGAACACCGCTGGGTCACGAAAATCTTTACCGATGCGAAATATATAGCCGAGAATTTTGTGAGCTTTAGAATAAATCTGATCAATCTGTTTGTCGAATGATAATTTAGAGTCAAAGGTAACTCCTAAGTCAGTAATATGATTGGCTCTAGCCAATCTTATGTCCGAGATGTAATAGTCAAATAGAACAGGGTTACTTCTCTTAGAATATGACATTACGACACATTTCTGAATGTTTAGATTTAGGTTATTAGTCACACACCATGAGCTCAATGTTTGCATGTCAGTCTGCAATCGATAACAATCGTTAGAGTTCGTGATCCTCGAGTAGATTTTTAAGTCATCAGCATAGAATAGGTGGGGACAGACAAGCACACGAGATAGATCGTTAATGAAAATTATGAAAAGTAAAGGTCCTAGAGTAGACCCCTGTGGAACACCAGAACTAGCTACAATAGTTCTAGAAATACATCCGTTAAACTTCACATTTAGTGCTCTATTTTTCAGATAGGAAGCTAACCACTTACTAATGGGTGGGGAAATGCCAATTTTGAAACATTTGTCAATTAAGATTTCGTGAGATACAGTATCAAATGCTTTTTGGAAATCAGTGTAGATACAGTCCAATTGACAGCCTTTGTCGACACTCTCAAAAGCATAACCAGAAAACTCAAGGAGGTTGCTCAAAACTGATCGTTTTTCATAAAAACCGTGTTGTACTATGCTTATGAAATTTCTAACTTCGTTAAATAATAATCCGTAGACTAACTTCTCAAAGATTTTGCTAAACGCGTTTAATAGAGATATTGGTCTATAATTTTCTATGCAACTTTTATCACCTTTCTTAAATATTGGAACAAGAAACGCGGTTTTCCACCTAGTTGGAAATACAGCAGAGTTTAAAGAGATATTGAAGATGATAGATAGTGGGTCGGCTAGTACCTCTTTCAACTGAGAAATAAAATAGTTAGATATGTTGTCTGGGCCCGAGCCTTTGTTAACATCTAATGACTCTAGAATACCTAAAACATCTAGCGATGTAAAATACGTTATTCTAGTTAACGGAGTATCCGATCTGTGTACGTCAGTGGAACTGTTCGGCGAGATAGGACTGGGTATAAAAATGGAATCGAAGTACTCAGCAAAAAAATTGCAAATTATATTACTGTCATGGGATTCACTGGCTCCAAATTTCATGGTCCCAGGATAACATGATTTTGAAGACAGTGCTTGTGAAAAATTCCAAAGAAGCTTAGGATTACGTTTTAAGTTTTGTTCAGTATTTTTTAGAAATTCAGAATAACATTTACGTATTTCCAATTTGACCAATCTGCGATGGTTGGAAAAGATTGCATAGTCAGTTGAATTTTTATAAGTTTTAAACAGTTTATGGTACTTGTGTTTGTTTCGAATGAGATTTATTAATTTTGATGAATACCATATTGGAAATTTAGATAAGACTTTTTGTTTAATAGTTTTAGTTTTCAAATATCTACCCAGTGTGGTGTATAGAATATCGACTGCATTCTCAACATCCAATTGTGAGTTAGCAAATACCTCAGTCCAGTTAAACGTAGCTAGTTCGTCTCGGATACGTTCATAGTTTAAATTTTTAACATTGGTGTATAAACAAGTATTATATGGCAATTTTTTGAAGGAGAGGTTAACTAGACTTATAACAACTGGTGGATGATAATTGTCCACCTTAGAGAGATAATCCCGAGCATGACTAACTTTTAATGAACGATTGCATACGTTGGAGAATATGAGGTCTAATATTCTATTATTACAATTAGTCACATGGTTGTGTTGATAAAGCTTGACAAGCGTAACTGTATCAATAAGATACTG
Organism: Nephrotoma appendiculata; assembly: GCA_947310385.1. Lineage (NCBI taxonomy): Eukaryota > Metazoa > Arthropoda > Insecta > Diptera > Tipulidae > Nephrotoma > Nephrotoma appendiculata. Next base: position 14,269,248 of record OX371224.1, on the reverse strand, counting down.
AGCTGCTCTACCTTCAGAAGAAATAGCATAAGATACGTTATCATTCTCCCAGGATATACAAGGTAAATTGAAATCACCGATTACTAAGAAGTTATAATTAGTCGGCGAATTTAGCATAAAATTAGACAGGTTATCACAAAAGGATTTATAGTTATCGAATTTGGTGTATCGTGGTGGAAAATAAATTACACATAAAATTAAAATCTTGCCATTACGTAAACTAATTTTTAACCAAATATCGTCATAGACCGAGTTAAGACCATCAATCTCACTTACAGCAAACGTTTTCTTAATAGCAATTAACGAGCCACCTCCATCATCTAGACCAAGCAAGGAAAGGTTACGGTCTTTACGGAATACAATATAGCGATCGTCAACAAATTCACGATCGTTGATAGTTGCGTTAAGCCACGTTTCAGTTAGGCAAATCACATCATAATTGTTTGCAGAAATATTCAACTTCAAGTTAGATAGTTTTGATTTAAGACCACGGCAGTTCTGATAGTAAAATTCCATTTATGTAACTATATTATACCAACTACAAAGAAAGCAGAAAAAAAAAATTGTGAGTAAATAATAATATCAATGAAAATAATAGTAATAAGAATAAGAAAAATGAATTATAGTATATAAATAATAATAAAAATACAATTGATCGAACTGAAAAATAAAAAAGAAAGAATGATAATATTAATGCTTATAAATTATTAAGTCACCCGGCGAAAGTATTTTAATAACTTGACTGTTTTCATCCTTCTTAGCATAAATAATTCCATGATTGGCCCATACGAATTTGTATTGATGAGTGGTTGATTGCAACAATTGTTTCGCTTCATATAGTAATGCTTTGCTGGCAGGTGATAAGTAATCTGTTATGATCAAACTGCAGTTAATGCCACATAAGTTTAGTTTAGACGTTACCGTTTTCTTGAGTCTAGCAGCTGTTAAAAATTTGTGTTGTAAAAGACGGCTACTCCAGTCTATAGCAACTGGCCTATTCTTGGACCGAGATTTAGTTTGAAAAATGTTTCGGATATTAGATACATCATAGTTGAAATCCAGAATCTTGCATAGATGCTCAAGTAGTTCCAATAAATTAACATTTGGTTGAGAAGGCACGCCATAAATTAATACTTTAGTTCCATTTACTTGTTGTTCCAAATAGTGACATTTCTTAGAAACTGCAGATAGCTGTGATTTAATAGTAGCGTTCTCGTTCATGATTGACTCGATGTTGGTAGTGTTACTAATGATTTGATTTTCGAGTCTCACAAAATCATCGCATTGTTTTGCAATTTTAAAAAGTGAATCAGACAATTCACTTTGTTTGATTTGCATTACTGCTATTTCATTCTTCAGAGTAGCCCACTTGGAATCTGTAACATCGTTGATCATATCATTGGCCGGAGTTGCACTTGTTGAGCCACCTGTACACGAGGTACACTGGAATTTTAAAATGTTAGCTTCAATATCCACCACATTATTTTTAAGAGTATCATCACAGTTTGGATGATAAAATAAGTTGCACTGATGACACCGGTTTTGTAGTTTATTAGCCGCAATTACTTTCCGACACTTAGCACAGTTTACCATGATGAAATTGTTTACTCTTGTTTGACGATATAAATGAAGGTGTTAATAGAATAAAGATTTGTCAATACTTTGACGGTGACGTTAAAATAATCTCTATTAACAATACATGTTACATTACAGAATTCAACAAAAACTCGGTACTGTATATTCGAGTTATCGGTTTAATGATCAACACTAAATTGAAATTTCGGCGTGATTAATTTTATTATGACAAGTTTACGGTAACTAAAAGATCCTTGACATATACATACTATACATTAAAACCGTAAAAATACGGATGTTGTAGGTAGTACGCACAGTTGAAATAACAAATAACACGCGATATTAATTTTGGTTATTTTCTTTATATCATACAGTTTATTATTTTATGAACTAGGTATGTTCTCACAAATTAACTCAACACGTTTTGCACCGGCAACTATGTAAGTAAGTTTTTAGCACCAGGAAATTGATTTATATGAGATTCACATGGAGCTACGCACAACCAATTTTATATAAACAATTCACTGTTAATGTGTCGATTAGTATAATTCAACAAATACAGAATTATCGTATATGCACACATAAAATTTTAATCGAAAATTCACTTTAATAATTCACCATACAGTTTATAGTAACACAATAGATTTATGAAAAAAAAAAAATTAATTCCGATATAGATTTGTCATAAATCACGAGAAATAACTTGTTTTTTTATTTTTTTTTATTATACTTTTCAATATATACTTTTCAAGTACTCATAGTATGATTTAAAACAACCGCTCAATAAATATAAATATTAGCGATGTTTTCGCTTTGAAATACAAGTACGGAATGAAATTGTCATGTTTTATATATCGGTGTTAGATTGGAATTCTAACATGAATTTTGAACGCTTAATAAAACTAGTGTATATTTTGCATTGCTTAATAAAACTAGTGTATTTCTTATTCTAGTTGAATGGAACTTCGAAATTTCTTAACCACTTATATAGAATTCTAATCCAGTTTGAAAAGGGTTACCAATAACTATTTTATGCCTTTACTACATTGTACTGAGATATAAATTATCGAAAGCCCGCTTTTTAATAATTTTTTTATAAATTCGGGCGCCCGTGGGTCTTTTGAAATCGGGCTTTTGAAAAGTGGAATTTTGAGTTCGGTATTTTGAAAAGCGGGCAAGCGACCCCAACCCGAATTTATCGGTTACAGAATTAAAATTGCAATTAAAGCAGCGTGGTTTTGCAAAAATGAATTAATATTGCGACTAAGTGAGACTACGGAGAAGCAAGACCCGGATTATGAGTTGGAAGAAGTAATAGAAAAAAAACTAGATGACAAAAGAGAGATAGTGGAGGCAGTTCTTGGGCCATCTCAAAATACCAATATTGCGCAGATGTTTTCTATGCAAAAATGATGTTGGATATAAGACAAAATTCGACAGAACAAACTAAAGAGACACAACAAACAATACAAGATTTGACGGCTACACTCAGAAAAAAGATTACTACCAAATACTTAGTTAAATTAATTTGGTTGTTTTAACACAAAATTCTGAGCTAGATAAACCAAATCTCTTGTTTAAATCAGAAAGTTGGTATTTTCTTACTTGGTTACTACAAAAAGTGAGTGAAGTTTGAGTTACCAGGATGTTGGTACGTAGTTTTGTTTAATTTAACCAAAAAAAAATTTGTTAGGTGAACAAAATTCTTGTTATAACTAACCAAATATTTTGGTTTATCTTAATTAGTTATTTTGACCTATGTTTTGTCATATAAACTGAGACTTAAATTCTAGCGAATCAATAAAATTCGCTAAATCATTGTGATTATACGAGGGCAAATCAAAAAGTCTTGCAATATCATATGAAAAAAAAGAGTGAGAGAGACAGCAATATTTTTATTTTTCGACATAATCTCCTTTAAGGTTTATACATTTGTCACATCGATCAATTAACTTACCTAAACCCTCTAAAAAAAAAGATTTCTTTTGCTCCATAAAATATTCATTTACAACAGACTGTACTTCATAGTCACTGGAAAATTTCCGGCCCCTTAGTGTTTTTTTCAAATTGGGAAAGAGAAGTAGTCACTGGGTGCCAAGTCTAGACTGTACGGTGGATGCGGAATTTCCACGAAGCCGCAGTCCTTTAATGCAGCTTGAGCAATATTAGCCTTGCGCACTGGTGTATTGTCGTGAAGAAGCAAGATTTTTTTCCTAACTTTCCTTGGCCTTTTTTCCCGGATCGCTTTTTTCAATTTTCGCAAAACCTCTGCGTAATATATGCCTGTGATTGTGGTTTTCGGTGGCATATAATCGATTATCAAAATTCCTTCAGCATCCCAAAAAATTGTTGCCAAAACCTTACCAGCAGACGGTTGAGTTTTGAATTTCTTTGGTGGTGGTTCACTACGTTTAATCCATTGCATCGATTCTTGTTTGGATTCCAGATCCCAGTGATGAAGCCATGTTTCATCGCCTGTTATTATGTTACCCAAGAAATTTTCTGGATCTGCTTTGTACATATCTAAAATCGCCTTTGAAGTTTAAACACGCATTTTTTTTTGTTCAGCATTCAACAAACGGGGAACCCATCGCGCACTTACTTTCGACATGTGAAGGTGGTCATGTAATATAGTATATGTGGTACCGTATGAAAGAGAAAGTCTCCACGCTAACCGCGGAACAGAAATACGCCGGTCCTCCAATACAATAGAATCAGCCAAAATTACGTTTTCATGGCTAATAGCATCTGCTGGCCGACCCGAGCGGTTATCGTCTTATAATGACTCCCAACCACTTTTGAATAATTTTACCCACTTTGTTACTGTGGCATATGATGGTGCAGATTCGCCGTAAACTTTTGATATATAGTTGAATATATAAATTGCATTTCGTCCATCTTTATAGAAAAATTTAGTAACGGCGCGATATTCAATTTCATTCATTTTAAGAAAAATTCAAAACACATGTTACTAAATTGACAAAAACAAACGAACCGTAAAATTTACATCGAAATGTTCTTCTAGAAGTTTCATCGTGACAAAAAATGGTTTTGAAAAATATATTGTTGTCTCACTCACTCGTTTTTTTCATATGATATTGCAAGACTTTTTGATATACCCTCGTACTTTGAATGTAAGTTCAAAGTATTTTCATTATTTTTGTAGTTTGATCACTGCATTCTGATGAGACGCTCGAATTTTATAATGTAAAAATTCAATGTTTTATTAGTTCGAAATCAAACTTCCAACGTGTTGGTTTGGTAACCCCACCTTGATGTAATGTGTTTAACCTTAAACGTTTGCAACATTTATCGCCATTTTTGTTACAATTACTAAGAAAATTTGGTAGAATTAAACTAGTAAAATAATAATAACTAATTATTAGTAAAATAATTGTTTCCCTTGGTTAATTTAACAAAATAGTTAGTCACTGTTACCAATTATTTTCCATTTCTATCCATTAAATTAACCATATGTTTTTGGTTATATTAACTAAGTTATGAATTAAATAAGCAGGATTTGGTTATTTTAAATTAAAATTTTATTCAATTAAGATCCTGTTCGTTTTTTAACTAAGAAATTTTGTTGATCGAAAATCACCAAGAGTTTAGCAAAATAGACTCAGATTTTTGTTTCTTTTGACCCAAGTTTTTCTCTGAGTGTAGAAATGAAACAAACATTAATGAAATCAAAATAAGCAGCGAAAGATTTTAGAAGAAAATAGACCAACCGTTTTTAGAGATACGCGTCGAAGTGAAGAAAGTACAAAACGAGGTTCAATAATTGCAGTCGAATGTTCAGGATGTTGAACAGAAGTTTAAGTTTTAAGATGCATCATCTTGAGAAATATCTCCTCTTCCTGAAACCAAATGTACCAACATCACAGGTAGTATACCAGAGTAGTACATCACAGGCCATAAACAGACACGTCTGGGATGAAATGAGTTGTTTGTCGCAGAATTAATGCTAACAAGAGTTAACCGTCTTAAAGGAGAGCAGCCGAAATATTGGAAACAATTTCTGAAAATGATCGGAACAGTTACAGTGAAGTAATGGAGTTAAGGAGGCACTGGATCGAGATGAAAGGACGCTAACAGAAGGTTGATGAGACTCTTCAAGAGTACGCAACGGAGATCGAGCGACTAGCACATTTAGCGTTCTCAAATATGGTCGCCGATTATATAGAGAGAGCCAAGATGCTTTCATCGACGGCATTTGAGATCTAGAGACACGCAGAGTGACTGTTTTGTCATCGAAAGCAACTTTCACCGCTAGTCGACTGTTGAATGATTAACAATATCGTTGAACCACGTTGATGAACCATCAGTGATGAACCACGAATCGATGGTACCTTAGACAAATTATCGGGAGCTAGAATGTTCTCCACATTGGATCCTCAAAGTGGCTATTGGCAGCTAGAAGCTCAAAAGGAACATCGTGAGAAAACGACATTTAATGTAAGCAACGGGTGTCTTGTATATTTAGGGAACAACTTTCAAAGAGCACGTGAGAAAACCAGCTGAAGTCATCCAGAGAATACAATCCGCTAGGTTAAAGTTTACTTCTAAGGAATGCTCTTTCTTCAGACCGGAGGTAATGATGTTGCTAAAAGCCAATGTTGCTAAAAGTTTACACGAAATAACGAAGAAGCCATTTGAATAGAAGAAAGAACAAGAGAAATCATTCGTTGAACGAAATACTTGCGTACCCTATATCCGAGCTGAAATTTATTTTAGATACCAATGCAAGCAATGATGGTATAGAGTTCAAGTTAAATGAACAGAGGATCATCGATCAACTTAGAGTGAGATTTCAGATAAGACACCCTTAGAGAAGGCCTTTTGGGCACAGTGGGACAGCCTACTTTTAGACAATGAAAATTAGTGAAATACTTGAGGAGAGTTTCATGGAATAGTATGTTGAAGCCTTCTCGGAATCAATAAAACACTCACAAATATTCGTCAGCGATTTTATTAGTCCGGATGTAAACAGCCGATAGTAGAAACGTATAAAATATGTGCCGCAGTGAAAGAACCTATATTCGGAAAAGACGAGGGTGTATGCAACGTTGGCGCGCCAGTCGAGAGATTTACGATGGACGTGGCAGGAGCCACCCATATTACGTAAGGTAGTATAGGTATGTATTAGTATTTCAGCAAATGGCCGGAGGTGTATCGTATACCCAATTAGGATACAACAACTATCGTTGATGTCATAATTAACAACTGGATTAGCCGCTATGTAGTTTCGATGAAAATTCACTCAGACCAAAGAAGAAATTTTGAATCGGTGATATTCCAGGAAGTTTGTCGGTTGTTTGGCATAAATAAGACAAGAAAATACATGTGCATCCGCAATCGGATGGTATGGTGGAAAGATTTAATAGTGCACTGGAAAAATATTTATCAAAGGTTGTGAATAAAAATCAGTGAGACCAGGATCGACATGTACACCAGCAGATATTAAGTTTGATGCTGCTTCATCATCAGCGTTCTATGGTCAATATTACCAAAATTTGGTTAGCAAGCGATCGAATGAAGGCTCGGTATGACACACGTCCAAGTAGTAAAACTTTCGAGGAAGGACAACTGAATTCCTCAACCAAGAACAGGGTCATTAGCTCCGACCCCCATGGAAGGGGCCATAAACTCTCATCACAAAGATAAACGACGTAGTTTACAGAATAAAGGATGAGCAACGAGGGAAACACAAGGTGCATTTAGAACGATTAGCACTACACAGAGGTGGAAGCTTGGGTCCTGTTCGGGACGATTAGGCTTAGGTGGAGGTAATGTTACGATCTCGCGTATTGGGTTGATGGGCAATTAATTCGGCATTGGCGAAACCTTTTATTCAGCTGAAATTGTTCATTTGGGCTTTAAAAAACTACTAACGTTTTTGTTAGATTGGTGACATCTGGGTTTGAGTAGTGGTACTAGGCGCTTTATAAGAGTTTTGTTGTGAAATCTAGGCGAATCTAGGATAGTCTATCGGTGTAGTGCAACAAATACAAACATTGAGTCAGTTTTGTTTTAGTCATTTCGGAAATTCGGTACGCGAAATATTAATAAGTGGTGTTAAGTAAAAATAGTGGTATAATTAAAAATTGTAAATAAATAATTGTAGAAAATATTTATTGTTGTGATTTAGTGCTGGTAAAATAAGGGTGGAAAAAATATTTTTGGAATATTCCAGTAGTCGCGTAAATATTATAGGTAAATATTTTACCGGTGTAAATACTATTTCCGATATTTACGGGAATATTGTAGAAGTGTGTACATTTCGAGAATTGTTGTAGTATCCGTCAAATTCTACGACGATATTCACAATCCAGTGATACGGACCGGATTTGGCAGATCAAATTCGTAACAATATCAATCATTGGCCGATGCGACAGTTAAACACAGTAAAAATTATCCATGCTGGTTTCATGTCAAGCTTTCCATAGCTTAATATAAAAACGAAAAACAATAGGAAAAAAAATTATGTTCCAGAATTTATATTTTATTTGCAACGCTTATATATATTGCAGGCCGCCAATCAAGAGCTTTCAAGGGTTAATTTTTTAAATAAATCAATTATTACACAAAAGCAAATCCTTTTTGTATATGCTGATACCTAAGAAATTCAATTATAATCAGTACACACGATTATTTCCATAAAAAGCTTATATAATTCCCGCACCATTCATCTCCCCTTGTATAATTTGTTGCCTCAGCCCTTCTCGAATTACACACACACACACACACATAATGTTGAAAATAAATCTCGAAAAAAATTAATCGGGAGAAAACATCATCACCACACATATACCGTATAAATATATACCGTACACGTTCATATACCGAGTGTATATTATAGTGGGGTTTGTAAACAGCACAGAAGCGGAAAAATATAGAAGGGTTAATATGTTCAAATCGGATATTATAAGATCATCATGATTATATATCATTACCTTGATAAGAGCGAATACAACATCAACATGAAATGTATATACATATATATGCAACACATATGTATAAAATAAAAACATTGAAATTTGATTAGAAAATAAAAGTAAAATCGGAAAATATAAAATCTTATGAATTAGAATTAAGATTTTCGTATAATGATAACACACGCAGACTTTACGATAGGGAAAATTAAATTAAAAGCTCTCAATTTATATATACATATACATACATACATACATATACATACATAAGTAAGTATATATAGTACGATTATATTGTTTTATTGGAAAAGATTAAAACTTCTTTACTTCATCACCGTATTATTAATTTACTTCGCTTAATTTTTATTTTATATATGATCCTTTTTAAGACGGAAAGCGCACAGTAGTGAAAATAAAAAATAAAAAAACATAAAATATGTTTAGAATAAATTAAAAATGGTAAAAAAATGAATTTATTGATTTTCCCTTTTTCCATCTCCATCTTGAATCCTATCTTGATGGAATATACTCGTATATACGGTACGGAGCTCTGTGTTATATTTTATTTAATTTTCATGTTTGAATTTTAATGGAAATTTAATCCTTGTTGAAGGATTTAAAGCACACAAAATATACAAAATGAAAATATTTAATTTGATATAAAGACAATATGATTATTTATTGTGTCAATATTAAATATAATTATAAGGTTGATATATTTTGTTTGTATACGTTTAGGGTTAGCCTATATATAGACAACAATCTGAGATGCAAAGTTTGTAATCTGAATCCGAAAATAAAATCTTATTAACATTCTCAAGGATCGGTTTTGTGTATCTGATAAAACTTCCTTTCAACTTTTTCTACGAATAGTATTACTGAATATATTCCAAATACAACCAACAACAAAAAAAATTCAATTTCCTTTATAAATAATATTTGGGGCAAAAATTTCGAAAAAGGAATACACTTGTGTTTCGAGAGCTTTTTATGACAATAAAAGAAGTTTCATGAACTTTTTTTTTCTAACATAGCTTTACGTATCAGTTTTTGTTTTTACCCAAATATACAAGCTTTTCTAGACTTTACAACAAAAGCAGCCATATCATTCCCATCTCGTTAGACACACTCAGCAGCATAATATTTTTAAGGACTTACGTGTGGGTGTTTGTTTGTTTGCAAGTAAGAAGACACACAATAAAGCAAAACTATATAAATATGAATAATAAAAAAAAGCTTGATTCTGTATCTACGAGCACAATTTAAATGAATTTTACAAAGTAAAAGTGGTTGAGAAGATTTGTTAACGATCTAATTGGTTCAACTATTAATGTCATATCTCTAGGTCTAGTTTAATTATATTATATAGGATGATGACAGCATGATTTTGTTTGAAAAGGAAAATTTGTCAGCATCACCTAAGGTAATATATAGCGATGACAGTATTCTGTTACATTTTCGTCTCAAGATTGGATAAGAAAAGGATTATATTTTGATGACTAATGGTTTTTGTTTGGGGTTAACACTATTTTAGAAAAAGAATTATTTATTTTTGATTGATTACAAAATTGGGTTCGTCTTTATTTTCATTCGTCATTTATTTCGGCTTAAACTGCTTCTAACGCAAAATACTTTAAAAGGAAAGATACCAAAAAGCATTTCGTTATATTTAATTTAATTCAGAATTTCATGAAAAACTTTAACTTATATACGTTTTCGTGTTCTAAGACATTGTCACAAGGTTCAGAAATATAACATTCGACATTGAATACAACTTGATTTGGTCAAATGGAATACGTCGCCTTGTTTTTATCGGTTTGTTCACTCTTTCCATCTAACAGTTTCAAGAACTCTACCAACCATTCCTTATCGTAAAATTAATTACCCCACAGCTCCCGAATAGCTGTCTAATCTTTATATTTATATGACATACTAGAAATTGTTTTATTTTTATTTGTGAGTAATCTGAAATTAAATTGGATGTCTTGTGTACAAAAAATGACAACTAACTATTGATTTCAGTAATCGGACCAAGACTGTCTTTAATTACTTTCTCTTCCCGTTCCTTTGGATTTTTTAAATGTGACCGACCTGTCACGCGCACTCCCAACCAATCAATCAATTTTGACATTTTTTTTGTTTCCTGCTGGACTAAACCTGAGATTTGTCGTGTGTTTTCCGAATGATTATAATCAGATAAGCCGTACTACATCCCTAAAGCTGGCACCTCCTCAAGCCAATTTTGGTCTAATTTTTCAATTGGTCCATTGTTTCCAATATTGGCCAGCGACAGGGAATTTAAATCGTTTTAAAATGTATTAGCACAGCAAGATCAATTAAAAATGCTGCGTGGGTTTGATAAAATGTCAAGCAGAAGGTTTTTGTTATATGTAGAGTTGCGCTTGCAACACAAATAAAATTTTCTGCAAAATCTTAAGCGATTATTTTCATTTTTTGTATAAAAATTGTTTCTTAGATGATATTAAAACCTAAATTTGACCTCAAAATTGATACTGATAATTATAATCGGTTAACACGAATAAATGGTTTGGTATGCTTAAAGAACTGTTAAAAAACAATTACAAATGCCATACAACTTTTGATATATAGTTTGGTGTGATTTTACTTTACGTATACATCAAGAAAATCAGATAAGGAGTATAAATTTTGAAAATTTTTAAATGTAGGGTTATTTACTATCAGTTTTTAGGAAGGGAAGCTAAATTTTTCCGGATTTTTTTTTTTTGATTTTTTATTTATTTTCAATTTATTGTTAATTTATACAATTCTTCAAGTGTCGAATTTTATTTATAATTTTAAACTAAGTAAAACAAAATTGTAAAAATTTTAAAATTTTCCTGGAAAAATTGCAAAATTTTCCCGGAAAAATTACTTGTACTGACAAAAAACTGTTAAGATACAATCTTAATATCAAAATTTTTATAAAAATTACAAATTTTTACGTATTTTGGATAAAATAGTACGCAAATTTTTTTTAAAGTGAAAATTTTTCCGCAAAATGAGGTAGTTTCCCGAAAAAATTTAGCTTCCCTCTCCTAAAAACTGATGATAAACAATCCTGCATTTAAAATTTTTTAAAAGTATACTCCTTATCTGATTTTCTCGATCTATACGTAAAGTAAACTTTAGAGTTTACAATGCAAGAAACATGTTGCTTAAGCAACATGTTGCAAACCTATGTTTCGAATTATTCGGGGTAGCCCTCGATTTAAATGAAAGCTATGTATTTGGTTATAGCAAAGTGCGGAGTTAATTGATAAATAGATTCTGGTATTTAGTCAGGCATAATGGATTGGTACGCAATTGGTCGAGAATATAGTAGATACAAAATTTAATTCAAACTATCAGATTTCTGCAACGTTTCTACAAAAGTCGGTGTAGCGCTATTATTTCCAAAATTTTGATACTGAATTTCGGTATTTGAATAAACGAAAGTGCGCAGCTAATTTGGCAATATATATTGGTATTTTGTTAGGCAAAAGGAAATTGAAATTCATAATGAATAAAATTTTAATTTAAACCAACAGTTGTCTGAAAAAAATCGTTGTATAATCCTCGCTGTTATTTCAAAATGCCCCTTAAATCCCCTGTTTGGTTTATTCAATCACTCAGCGGTTGAGCGTTAAAAAATTTAAATTAAAGCGATTTCAATTGGAAACATAGATTTGCTAGATAAGCTCGCAACATGTTTTGTAACAGTTCCAGTTGGGTGACGTGGCACAGACCACATGTAAAAGCGTAAACGAGAGTAACCAACCGTTTAAACATGATGACATATTCAGGAATCAAACAGCCGAAAAAACACAACCAACAACTTTTGCTGCAAGAATGTTGTGGTGCCAAACAGCAGATGGAAATGCAAAGCGGGCGAAAGTTTTTGCAAAAGTTAAGTCAAGGCGGCGAATTGAATTACTCTTCCAATAACCTAGCATTTGAAGAAAATTAGAGGGAGACGGTGGCCGGGTGGACACTTAAAAACAAGGTATAAATAGAGCCAGCAGCAGTTTGATGAGAGAGAAAATGATAAACAGGAAAGGCCGATCAAAAATGATGCGGTACAAAAATACAAATGTTGCCAATCAGATTCTGAAGAAATAAATTAAAAATTATACAGATTTTTTCCGGAAAGTTTTTTGGTTGTAAATAAAAAAATAAAAAAGCTAAATGTGTTTTGTGGAAACAAATAAAAAATAACATTTATAACGTTGTGTGAAAATAAAAATGATAAATAAATCGCCTTTCGCAATTTTTTGTGTCTGCACACACCATATTTCGTGAAACTAAAAAACAAAGTTGCTTCATTTTGAATCTGCAAGTGAGGAAAAATATACCCAAAAAAATATATAAACCAAAAGAAAAAGACCATGCACGGAGCGGAAGATCGCGGGTTCGAAACAGGCATCAGTGAGTCTAGTGGTATAAGACTAGGACAAGACGAAATGAGTTTTATTTTGTTGCTTTTCAATCGCAAGTATTTTAAGTATTATTTTTTTAGTATTATTTCAAGTGATAAACTCAACGGCATTCATGTATCATCAGGTGCTTCAGTGATAAAATGTGCGTCTTACAAGTTAATTATAAAATCAGAGAAAAAGTCAACGCGAATGAGTATGAGTTTTTGTTTGATGTTGATTGAATTCATCTTTGTTAAGAAACAGTGGCAGTAACATTAGTATAGTGTTTAAGTATGGAAAGTGAAAGCCTGACGAATATGAAACGAGGCATTCCTTGAAATAGCTTGCTGTATCGTCGTGCGAACTCCACACGAAGCAATCCGAGGCAGCTGAATTCAGGTTTGTTGCCATTTCCTCAATGATTTTTTCTTTATTTTCTCTTGTACGTGATCGTTTTGGCGACAAGACCACGCCGTTGCTTTGCAAGGTCACATATAGTAGATTTTTAAAATCGATTTTTGATTCAAACGACGGCTTTTTTGGGGTGTATTACACCTCGCTCTTCTCATCCTGCTCTCACGAGATTAGCTGGGACAGGACAATAACGTGCTTGTAGACTAGCGCCCAAATAAATCATACAGCAGTTTGAAAAATTGTCTGCCCAAGTCACCGTCATTCTAAACATTGTGAAGACACGTTACTTCATATATAACTATTTGTTAGCAGTTTTATAATCATTTGGGTCAAATTTAGATTTCAATACAACCAATGTTTAGATTAACAATTCACCGGACAAGTGGTGCAGTGGATAGAGCTTCGGCACTTGGAGCGGGAGCTACTGGGTTCCAATCCCACCAGAGATGTAAAGCGAATTTTCTTCATCGATTACGATCGGTGATGTTAATAAACACAACTTAGACCCTCTGTTGGAGTGCAGAACTCAGCGCCGACCCACCGTCAATGTCAATGTACAGGTGGACATGGAGCTTGCAATGTGCAGGTGGTACACTGCAGTCGTGTGAGTAGGTGAATGGGTGGGTGAGTGCGTGAATGAAAAGAAGGGTATTAATTGACCTTAAAAGGACATTAAATCCATTGGATAATTAATACTTTCTTTAAAAAAAATATATATAGACTAATAAATACTTTTAGTACAAAAAGTCAAAATAAACGAAAATTCGGTCGCAAATTTTATTTGTATTGCAAATATATATTTTTATCTTTACAAATAACAAAAACCTTCTGGGTGACATTTTACCAATCCTACGCAATTTTAATAGATCCAGCCGATTATTGGGTTTAGCTGCGACCAATTATCCGAATTAATTAATCGTTGTCATTCATTCGTTGTTTGCTTTTTCTTACGAGAGGTAGTTAAATTTTTAGTTGACCTTGAAAACGTTTATAACGGTTTTAAAAAAATCCTGTTTTAAAATAACTGACCAATTGTGATCAAATCAATTAGACCCAACTTTTTTAAAAATTCGCAAAATTATTTTAGTGTAAAATTTTTTATTGTGTGTGTAACATGCTCGTGTTGTTAATTTACAAGATAAAATGAATGAACTAGAAAAATCACAATTAAAGGATCCCCAAGTGTGAATTTATAAATGTGAGTTTTATGCAGTTTTGCTTTAAATAAAAAAATCTTTTGCCGTAAACTGTGACGTAATGTTTTTTTTTTTTTTTTTTTTTTTTTTTTTTTTTAAAAGGAAGTATTAATTTTCCAGTGGATTTAATGTCCTTTGAAGGTCAATTAATACCCCCCTTTCATTCACGCACAGACCACCCATTCACACAATTACAGTATACCACCTGCACATTGCAAGCTCCATGTCAACCTGTAAACTGACATGGACGGTGGGTCGGCGCTGAATTCTGCACTCCAACAGAGGGTCTTAGTTGTGTTTATTAACATTACCGATCGTAATCGATGACGAAAATTCGCTTTGCATCCAGCCTCTGATGGGATTCGAACCCAGTACCTCCCAGTCCAAGTGCCGAAGCTTTAACCACTGCACCACTTGTCCGGTAATGTTTAATACGGGTCTCAGATCTCCTTAACCGATTTAAAGTGACGGTTTTATACTTACGAATATATTTTTTATAATTTTTCCAATTTTTAAAACTGATTTCTCTAAATTCCAACTTTTATCGCTTACCTGAAAACGAAAAAGAAAAAATTATTAGTAAAAAAATATTTAATATTTTAAAGTGTGTGATCAGGGGTGAGATGTTGTAACATCACTTTTTTCGATACTATCGAAATTTACATCTCTTTCATCACAAATTAAATTTAACGTTTTTCCATTTTTCAATTACATTGCTTTTATTGCGATCTCTACTTATTCGAAAAAAACATTATGTCGTTCTACTCTTATTGTATCACCTAATTATTTTAAGAGTGATACGAGCACTTTATCGAAAAACAAAAGAAAGATAAATAAACATTTTATTCTAGTAGTGTGCGATCGCAGTATAGAACGCAAAATTGAGAAGTGAAATGACAAGTAATTTTATTTTAGGAAAAAGAGATATAGTATTCGATAACTATCGGAAAAGGAATGTTAGAACATCCCACCCCAGGTGTGATACATAAAACAGATAATTTCGGACAAGGAGAATTACTAGTTTGCCCACAGATGGTCCTGTCTTGGATAGTGAATGCAATTATTTTCAAATAATTCTATTCCATATTAACAGTATCTGTTCTGCAGCCGAAGCATTCCAACTCTCTTGCGGTTCGCTTTTCACGACCTACTTTACGCAACTGGTAGCCAAATGGAGAACGTACGACTTTTGGTCCGATTAATGTAGAACCATCTGCACGTCGCATAGCTCCATGTCAGCATATAGTACTGGCATGGAAAATGGGTCGAAGCATGAGTTTTGAACTCTGACAGGGGGTCATTAATGTGCTCATTTTCATCACAGATCGTAATCTATGATAAAAAATCCCTTTCATGTCCTGCCTCTCTCAAGATTCGAACCCGGTACTTCCCGTCCCCGATCGATCGCTTTAACCGCCAAACAAAGAACATAATTCTTTTGTGATATTTAAGGACATAATTTTAAAACAAATCAAACATTCATAACAAATTGATACAATTTAAAGAGCGCGTCCTTGGTTCTAGAAATAGCTTCTCAGGAAACATAAACTGTCCAAGGTTTAGTCATAGCTAGTTGGGCAGACTCGACGTAATATTTTCAACTTATTTTTCAACTTAATATAAGTCGATTCCAGAGTTGGTCCCCCCCCCCCCCCCCCCCCCCCCAATTATAAAAATATTCCAGAAGAAAAAAATAAAGTGATTCATTTAAAAAGATCTATCCGTCCCTCTGAGTGTGCGCGTGTGTATATCTTCTTCTGTGCTGTGCAAAATAAGTGTGTCTGACCTCTCTACGGCCAAAAGTCGGTTTGTCCGACCAAAGTGAAACTTCATACATAACCCTTATCCTAAATTAGGAGATTCGAATGCATGAAGTGAAAGCTTCCAATTCCGCATGATTCAGATTTCCCAGACCCGAACTGAATGTTGCCCAATAATATTATTTGCAGTCAGCCCTGCGATGGTCTGGGAAGTTGATTAATACAACTAAGTTTTTAAATTTAATAAACGGAATCATTTGGCCATGTGTCATTGGGAATTAGTCAATAGCACTACGGTCATTAGTACTAAGTGACAATTTATTATTGAAAACATTTTATGAGCAAATTTTTTCATTTTTATTTAATCACACAAACATCATCATTTGCATACGATTCGAAGTGTTCAGGCCTGGTAAGTTTACCAACATTAATAGTGATTTATAAAAATATTAGTACTCGTCAACTTTCCGGAACCGAACAGCCTGCATCGTGCGGAAATGATGAGTTTTTAATGCAGTTTTGCAATAAATCGTTAAGTAAGGGATGACTAAACGTAAACAAGTAATGCAATGATCGATGATCTCCTGTCATTGGAATCCTGTATTCCAATTCGATTTGTTGTTAAATTGCGAAATGAAATTCCCAAATAAGCGACGAACCTGATTTCAAACAATTGGATTGCTTAGCATAATTGGTTGGGTGGTGTTCAAGCGGCAAAAATTGATGATTACGCAAAGTTGCAGTTCTGCTTGGAACATTAATAGAGATATTTTCCAGTTTGTATGAAACGAATCAGTGTGGCCGAGAAGAACGTTTTCGATAGAAGCAACCTGCGGAAGGAAGGGTCTAATTATTTACCCCTTGGATATTAAGCCCTGAACATTATTCCCCCGAAGCAAGGTGTCTTGCCAACTGAGGTAAGCCTGCAAGGCCTAGAAAAGGGAGTAAGGAATTGTCAACCCAACGGTAACGCTCTTTCTGATGTATTAATTTGATACAAACTCTGGGCTGGGCTTTACTCAAAAACAAGTGGGTATTTATTGATTAGTGGTGCCTGTTGAAACATTACGTTTTATGATCGTAAAAGTTGTCAAGTGTTTGTACCCACGATGTACACATCTGTTTTATCAGAAAACTGCTAGCCAGTGGCTAAACACCAAAGCAATATGAAACATTCATTATGTTTCACTAATCTACGATGTAGCATCATCCATTACACTCCAATTAACTAATCCGCAACGTTGTACGAGTCCTAAGAAAATTAAAGATTTCCTCGAAATAAAATAAAATTCAAACCGTCAGGTAAAAAAATATTTATTTTACGTACCTAGTGAAGAGAGAAGCACCAAATAATAATCAAATCAAGTTTATCATAATAAAAAGCTGCTGAAGTACTCGTATATATCGTAAGAGGGTGAAAAAAATTGGATTTACAACAAAAATCTTCAGCTAAAATTTTTTATTTTAAGTTGCCATTATCACTAAAGTTTTTAAAAAAATTTTACGGTGATATGCTTTTGTAAAGCAATAAAAAAATTTTTAAAACACATTTTCCATTTTACTCCAATTTGGTTCTTGTTTGTGTAAATTGAAAAATTTAATTTACTCGTAGTTTATAGCATGAGCTTTTGATGTTTTTCTTAAAACATTTCCTCACTTTTGTGTGTCAGTTTATAGAACGTACAGATACTTACAACACATAATAAGTGAAAGTTGCTTTGTTGATTTTAAAAGTGGAAAACTCTTTTTCAATTTTATTTTTTTTTTATCAAAGTTTAGAAAAACTTTATTTTTGAGCTTACTCTAAAAGCAGACAAAAGAAAACGAAAAATTAAATTAAAGATCTTTTTTTTTATTATATTTAAATGAGTCGAAATAAATAAAAATAATTTATTTAAATTTTATTTTCTTCTGATAATCGCAGAACGAAAATTATAATGGAAATGTTATTTTGATTAATCGTGAAAAATAAATCGGATTTTTGTTGTTTTATTCATCATTTGTTAAATTAGGCGCTGTTTTTGATGGTTCCACTTGTAATATCGAAGAAAAGCACAAAAAATATAGCGGAAAAGTTAATTAATTAAAAATTAATTGTTTAAAATAAGTAAATAAAGAAACAACAACATGAAAATCATTCAATGGTTACAAAAGTTACGAACAAATTTTGTGTGTGGTAATACTATATATAAACAAAAACAAAAGTTTTGACAATTAAAGTGGTTAAATTACGGGAAAATGTTAAAACAACAACTATAATGTGACACTTTTCACTATAAAATAATTTAACTGATACAGGAATGAGGACAATAATTTTAATAAGCTCCATGGTGTTACTTGTTAGCACCCACTTCTGGAAAAATTAAATTTTATTCTTTTGAAAATGTTAAACACTTGATTGACGGTAAAAGACGCATATTTAAAAATATGGAACCTATTTTCCTTAATATTAAAAAATAAAATTATACTGTACAGTAGCGCCAAAAAATCAGAATTTTTTATATTTTTTCGATGTAGAATCGTCCAGCAATCATTGACGAGTAAGTCATTTTATGTAACATTAATAATTTAGTGCCAAATCGACAGACGATGCTAAAGAAGCATCTGCGGCTAAAGTCACTCTTTTGGTTTGTGTGTTATTAGCGTTGCTTTTCTGTAATAATACATTTTACTTGAGATAAATAAAATAGTTTTGGTGCTATATCTGTAGCACTCGGTATGAACCATTTATTAATTTCTTCGTCCTCGTCGTCTAACGATTCTGATTATTTTTTGAAAATCGGTAAAAGTAATTCAGAAGGCAGTTTCCAGGAATGAACTGACGATAACTGCTACACGGACAAAGCAGTTGACTAACGTTGATAACAGAGGATTTCCGTTAATCGTAAAACAAAAAATTATGATTGCTTTGCAGTATTATGCTACAGGCTGTTATCAAACAGTGTCGAGAGATTTGATGGGTGTTACGCAGTCTACCGCTTGTATCACCATACACGAGGTGTCAAGAGTGTTTGCGGGATTGTCAACGCATTTATATCCCATCATTTTATACAAACAAAATTCCAAGGTACAGAGAGTGTATAAATAGGTACCACATTCCCATAAAATTACCAGGAGGAGCATCAGCAAAAATATATAGAAACTGGATTGCACTATCTACGTGTGAAACCCGGAAACTTAGTAGCGTTGATGTTTGCGTTGATGCTTAGTTGTTCCTGATAACATTTTATATGTATCGAGAAAAATGAAAAAATAAAGATTTTTTAAAAATGATTTCGATCAAAAAATAAATCCATTTTTCTTCGGAAAAGAAAATGCAATGGCAATTTAGAGCAACATTTATTTTGATCTGACAGCAAACTTTTTTGATAGAAAATCATTTTTTGGGTTGAAACGAATTTACCATATGTTTTTAATTTTCAAATTTGTCATATTTTTTTCTTATGTTGGTAGTTTATTTTCGGATTAAACGTTACTTTTATTGTTGTTTAAAAATATCAAAAAAGCGTAACTAAAGTTGCAGTTTTAGTTACGTTTAAAAATATGGTTTTCAAAAATCGATTTCGAAAAATCAGCGACTACATCTAAAAGTTGTAGTTACGTTTGCCGATTTGGGCCTTAATGATGAATAATAAAGCAAGGCTTTGACGTCACTCAAAATTTTGGATTCTATAATTTGAGTTCTAGGTGCCTTTATGGAGTCGGTGATGGTGTGAATGGAAATTATTCTACATGACAGCTTCCGAATGCACACGGTTACTTATTGTGAAGAAAATAAATTGCCCAAAGCAGGTAACCCGGTCGGTTTGGAATCGCCCAGTATTCATTGACGGCAGTAGTTTAAGCTTAAGGCTACGACGTCACCCAAAATTTTCAATTTAAATAAATTAACTCCAGATGTCGTTACGAATTAAAAAGAAATTTAATTTAAACTGTGTTCCAGAATTTGTTGAGACGGTTGTTTAGGAATTTGCTGTGGGCACAGGAATTGTTCCAGACTTAGCTGAGAACGGTCCTCTGTAGACTTGTAGGCTGTGAATGGTCCAGGTGCTTTTGTGGTTGCGTGGCATGAGAATGAGGGGCGATGTGATTATCTGAGCACACGTACAGTGTAGCTGTATTCGGCCCTCATGTTGTTTTTGTAACCGCTGATCTCATCTCAACAACTTCTTAAAAACAAAACAAAGGAAAATTTATTTAGAACTCAATTGACCTGCATACTCCATTATAAATAAGCTCGGACGCTCAAAGTGGGGTGCACAGTTCTTCAAAATTTCATAAATGTAAATAAACAAATATAAATAAATATGTAAATAAATAAATAATTTTAGTCTACGAATTAATTTTAACCTTCTGCCAAAGAAAAAATGACATTAGTGTGGCCAGAGCCATATTGCGACACTCTATAGATTTAGTCTTGAATTTGGCTTAACTACCCGTTCTGATCGTATAACTACTACTGTACTATTACCTATTACTTCAGTATTTGAAATAAGAATTGGTCTTGGTCGAGATCACATTTCTGTATTTCCAAATGTATTTCCAATTTTCTGTATATAATGTGTTGAATCCCTAACTCTTCAGGGCCCCTCAAGAGTTATCCTAAAACTTTGGAATGATTTCCATTTCAAATTTGATGTTCGCTATCGTACTAGCGTCTGTTTTTACTATTAAAAATCGTAGCGAACCTGTTGTAGATTTTCTGTGACATTTCCGACTGATCTTGAGTTAAGTAAATCCTTTTTATAGGTAGGTTCGGTCTTGTCATTCTGCTCAATGACCTTTGGAGATGCCAAGTTGTTATCCTTTGACATATTTCTCATGTTTTGTTAATCCTTTATTTACGAACTGCACGTTCCGCTGCACCATTTGGTCTTGGATAATACGAACTCGATGTTTCAGGACGGAAATCCCAATTATCTGCAGATTTTTTACACTCACTTGATGAAAATTGTGGACCGTTATCACTCTATATGACTTCTAGTGTTCGGTGTATAGCGAATGATTTCTTTAAAATTTTTATTAATTCTGAAGAAGTTGACGTAGATAATTTTTCAGAATCCACACACCCCGAATAGCTATCTATCATTATTAAATATTCTTGCGATAAGAATGTAAAAATATATGTTCATATTCGGTGCCACGGATACTCCGGAATTTTTTCTGCTCATAATTGGTTGTTTTACATTTCGACTCTGAGTCTGTTGGCATACTGAGCATTTTTGAACATACCCGATTTCATCATTGGAAGTTTTTTCAATAAAATAATTATCTTATATTCTTCTAAGGATGTTAATATTACCTAAATGACTTAAGTGTTAGTCTTTAAAAATTTGTCGATTTGAGTGTCTAGCAGTCATATTTTGTTTAAATATGATTCCCTCTTATACTGCAAGTTCCTCCTTCAAATTAACTAAATGTTTAATTCTCTGAGAAATATCTTTCTCTCGATAATAGGGCATTACTCTGCCTCTTCTTCCTTGATATTACCCTTTTACCCGATCATTTTCCCTCCGTCATTTCTCCGACTGACACCTCTCTCCCCTTCCCCAAAAAGGGACATCTCCCTCCCCCATGAATAATTTCGATACATTGTATCTTAGCACAATTCGTTTTGGTACATTTATCGGGTTTCAACGGGATTTAGATATCGATACTAAGCAGATTTTGAAGCGGATTATTGCCATGAGTGCATAAATTATTTGAAACAATTTCAATTGTCACAATAATTCGAACATTTAGCGAACTCAGCACCAATAACTGGTTGGTCAAAAGTACCAACTTATTTAAGAACACCAATATTCTTGTGTAAAATTTAATGGTTAAGGGATCGTCTAATAATAATAAAAAAATATAGTTTAGTGACTACGTGAGTTTTCATGACAAATCGCACTAGAAACATGATTCAATAATACTAGCTTGGACGTTATTGCTGTTGGTTCTTTTAATTGATTTAATGACGCCTAGATTCATCATGTTTTCTAGCACTTTTTAGAACTATGCCGTACTTATAATTCTTCAGGAGAGGAAATTATATTGACCTAGCAATAGTAAATATCAGATTACCATTGATAACCTAGAATAACCCTTATGTCCCTGGCTAGGTACAAGCGTAACTTTTCCATTTTGAAATGTTTTTATTTATTAGTTATCATGAAGTTGGAGAAGTGGGCTTCAGTGACATCTTGAAACCACTCAATGTGATGCTATATCACTCAAAAAATGTATCCATAACATGCCGAATTTTAAAAATATTACAGTTCAAATATTTTTCCTTCCAAAAGCCCTGAAAAGGTACATGTGTACCTCAGTTAATTTAAACACGAATTCTTCACTTATTTCAAATAATATGTAATAAAAAAACAATTATATAAAAAGTTATGGTAAACAATTAAAACATTTTGAGATTGTTTGAGTGTGCTCATCCCATCGCATATCGGTCGATAGCAAACAACAATTGTTTCCTCTTTTTTCTCTGTTTATGAGCCATTATTCGACTTAAATAACAGAAACCGACGACTGATTTGGGGCTTCCAATATTTTCTGCTCGTTCACTGGTTATTGCTGATTGGTTTGGACTTATTGAGTGACCGAGAACCAATTCTATTGCTAACTTTCTTGAAAAGTGTTTTGTAATTTTGCGATTTTTAGATCTCGGTTCTATTGATGGCATTGCTAGGGATCGTCCCAAATCCTGAAGCAATTTCCTACGCCTGTTTGATCGTTTAGCAAACGAAGGATTATTTATTTTAAAAATAAGGTAGCTGGCTAAAGATGCCACCTGAAATATGTGGTAAAATATTGCCATTGGCAATGTTTTGCGTTTGGTAGAATAGCCCTTCAAAATGTATCCATGGTGTCAACTCCGCCTTCGGTTTTATTATAGAAATAGATTAGTTAGGGCTTAAACTTTGACCCACTTACACTACTATCGGAGTGTACAGTCGGCAACATAATGACATTTCAGTTTTTTTGGGAACATAGGAAAAATTGATAACTTTATTATGTTCCGAAAATCAGAATATGGAAGACAGCGGTTCTCGAATTCTGGTCGCCAACATCTCCAACGGTATATATATTTTATTTTTTTTAACGTAGCCACTACTGACAAATCCCACGACATCAACAAACGAGCGACTGGTAGCGTCATAAAAAATTATCCATCGAGATATTGCAGCCATGCTAAATCGTGAACAATTCGTTCACCCTGTTTCTTTTCTCTTCCAGTTGTTGGTTTTCCGGCATATATTTGACCGGTAAGTGGATAAGCATTTGCTGCATCACAGATCCACCAAATTCGTATGCCATATTTAGCTGATTTAGAAGGCATATACTATGTGTGAATCTAGTCCTTCCACGGTAAGGAAACAATTACTCGTCTATTACTATATTTTCTGATGGCACGTACGCTTTACGTAAATTTTCATTTAGCATTAGCCAAATATCTGGAATAAGCACTGCTTTATCCGTAATTAACCTTCCCGATCTGGTATTATTATTATTATTGAACCTAAGAAAGCGTGTTATCTCCCAAAATCTGTCGCGAGGCATCATTGTTCAGAGGATGTTCGTCGCATGTCCAGAGTTGTCTAAAGGATTATTTTATTTTCAGGTTATTTACAATAATTTACATATAGTGGTGTACAGTAAAGTAGAACAGTTGGTAACTTTTTTTCGAAAATAGACATATAAAGGCAAATATTTATTGCACACCACTGTATTTCTCACTTTTATAAATAAAAATGCAACGGGATATATTTTGTATGCGATTATTTCCATTTCCAATGAATATTGTCCGTACTCATTTATCATATGTACAAGTGAACATATATCGCCACCGAAATTTTTGTTTAGTTTATTACACAATTTGCCGTCACCTAATAATGTTTTTGCATTATTTTGTGCATATAAAATTCGAAAAGGCCAATTTATATATGAAAGTACATATGTACATGTACCTATTCAGGATGTTACGTAGAAAAAATTGTTTACATAAAGGATAACCCCGATATACCAACACTTTTGAAATAGAGCGATAAATAAATGGTATTACCAAGTTAATAAAACAGAGCCTCATTATTACTAACCACGTAAAGTTCGAAGGATAAACAATATGGAGTGCTTCATAAACTGAACAATATAGAAATCCTGTACAAACATAAAACTGATATCATATTCACAATTAAACGGGCTAAAAGGAATGGCACAATTACATCACAACAAGCAATTACAAACAAAGTAGATACCCTAATTAATTAAACCCTAATTAAACGAACAAATGAAGTAATTGCCAAAACATAATAAATGAAGTAATCAAGCAGTTAAAGAAGAAAATGGAAGCGGTGAAGCCAAGCCCAAAGATGTTCACCAAACTAAAAAAAATGGTTAAACCGGAATCTGAGAAGTCAAATTGAAATCCCTGAAGCCGAAACAGTAAAAATGAATGAATTAAACATAGATTGGACAAGTCTGCCGAAACTTAAGGAAGCTTACATAAGCTTCAACAAAAAATAGTAGGGTATCATATAGAAAGCCACACACAATACAACCCGGTATTAAGAAAAAAGGAACACGAAGCATTAAAACGCTGTACAAAAAATAATAATTGAGCATAAGAAGACTAAAGACAACAAAATAACGACAGTAAAACTCAATGGCACAATTATTTTGTAACAATGGCGGAGTAACAAGGAATACTATAAGAAGTCTTAATATCAAAAATCGTATGGACTCGATGAAATACCAACTATAGCATTGAAACACCTAGTGGAAGAGATTATAACCGAATTATACACACTTTTCAACTCAACAACATGCTAATGGTATATTACTTGGCTTTTTTACCAACTTTTTCAGCTGCTGAAAAATCCAATTGAAGAAAGAAAAATAATAGGTATACATAATTTTAATGAAAGTGAGTGTATGTATACACAATAGCCGTCACAAAAAAATGAAACGTTAGAAAAAAGTTGTCGCTCAATATTTTCTAGCAGTTAATCGGGCAAGAAGAATTCAATTTTGTTTCTTTTTTTTGACATCTCCGACTTTTTTTTATCAAATACAATCAAAACGAATATTTTTATGCAAATTAAACAAAAACATTGTATGGTAAAACTATTTGAAGTGATTTGATAACCGTTTCAGATAATTTTTAACATTTTTATTGGTCCACAAAATGTTTGTTTGAATGAACATGACATTTGAAAAATTGTGTTGTCTCATTCGTTTTAGTTGTTTCTGTCCTAGGCACCGGTTACTTTTTTTACTACACTTTTTTCAAGCCAGTGTCATAATACCATCAGAAATTTGAAAAACACGAATTGGGATGATATTTCGAATCAAACATTCAAAATCCATAATGGTCTACAACAAGGCTCGATCACTGCACCGCTGTTATTTAATTTATACATAAAAGATTTAATTGAAAAGCAAAACTTGAATTCAGAAAAGGTATGTACAATGCATCGCATACGTGGGCGAAGAAAATTTAGAGGCAGCGGTAAATTTTATATAGGATTTCCTTCATATATGGAGAATAAAAGTCAACGAGAAGAAATGCGAAACAGGTTTTGTTACCTCAACGAACATATAAACATCCAACTAAACAAAGCTAGAAGAGTATTCATCGCTAACAGACGAATATTCAAGGCCAAGCATATTCACAGCACGGTCAAACGAATATGATATCAAACATTAATACTGCCGCTACTAACATACGGATGTCGTATATGGTTTAATTTAAACCCAAGCTATATGGAAAAAATCCGAATATTTGAAAATCAACAATGAATAGCGGCACTATATTTCAAATGAAATCCAGTATGCACAATTTAAGGCTGACAGAATAGATATTCATATCATTAACACCATTCATAAACATATCCTGAGATCCTCCAACAATACTGCAGTAACTCCTTAATCTATGGTCCCCATTTCACGAGTACCCAAACCTTCCAAAACAGCACCTTTCCAGGTAACATACTAGGTCCCGAATTCTTTATATTTTTAGATCAATTGAAGCACATCCAGAATGATGATAAAATACCATTGACTTATCAAATACCATTGATTTATCATATCTCGAGAAGTTTTCCATGCAAGTCACAACAAACAAAATACAATTAAACAATATTAAAACTTGTAGTATCTCAGCAATATACTGCCCTCCAAGATACAATCTCAAACAAGTAGATTATACTAATTTTCTCAAAACACTAGGAAGTGTCTTTAAATGGAGGGGACTATAATGCAAAAAATAATTACTGGGGATCACGGTTAAAGACTGCTAAAGGAAAAGAACTGTTCGCAGCAGGCAAACAACTAAAATGCGAGTTTCACTCAGGCGGTACACCAACCTATTGGCCTACGGATATCAGTAGGACTCCAGACCTTATAGACTTTTTTATTATAAGAGGGATTTTAGATAATTACATCCATATAGAGAACAATGAAAGTCTATCATCAGATCAGATTATTATGAAAGAAAGCAACCCGAAATTAAAGAGCTTCAAAACCAATTGGAATCTCTCCAAACACATACATAGCTAACAGAAACAATTAGTCTGCACAACCCAATACAGGGACCAACCCAAACAGAAGACGAACTAGATAAACTCATCCGTAATATCCAAAGTGTTACGTGGGAAAGCATTTCTAATAATAGTAAGAAAATGAAGCGCAATACTATCTATCCAGAGGAAGTGAGAGAAGTTCGTAAAAATAAAAGAAAAGCACGGAAGAATTGGCAAAAAAAACAAAACCCGGAAAATAAGAGGGTATTTAACCATTTGTGTAACAAATTAAAATACCTAGTAAAAGACATTAAAATCAATCAGTTAACAGATACCTCAACACTGTAACTGGGAATAAAGATACTGATTATTCATTATGGAAAGCAACTAAAAATCTTAAAAGACCCAAACTTAAGTTTCCTCCAATTAAAAATAAAGAAAATTGGGCTCAAAATGCGAAACAAAAGCAGATTTGTTTATAATTAAATGAAGCAGGAGTGCCGATATATAAGTTATCGTGAAGCAACCCCCTGTCTTTTTATTTTAATGTGTTTAGCTGTTTTGAATATCTCATGTTTCCACTATAGCCGGCATACGTTTACACTTGATAACATCTCTGAGATTCTTTTTTTCGGCCATAGTGTCGCATATCTATATATTTCATTTCAAACATTTAAAGAATAATATTTTTACACGTAATAACCCCAACTTTTAGACTAGAATTATTATAATCCC
This sequence comes from Nephrotoma appendiculata, assembly GCA_947310385.1. Taxonomy (NCBI): domain Eukaryota; kingdom Metazoa; phylum Arthropoda; class Insecta; order Diptera; family Tipulidae; genus Nephrotoma; species Nephrotoma appendiculata. Next base: position 14,241,707 of record OX371224.1, on the reverse strand, counting down.
GATATTTACATGAAACATACATTTTGACGATCTTCTTTAGTAAAGGTGGATTATTTACAATTTTAATTAAAACGCTTACGCTTTTTAGAAGTTACACTTTTCGTTAATTTGTGTAGCTACACTTTTCGTTAAAAACTTCACAGCGATAAGTTTGGGTGGGTTTACACTGCTTAGTTAAGGTGGGTTTTCACTACATATTATCGTTACTAGGGCGCTAACTATGCACAATACATTTGTTTTCTCATTAATAAAGAAACTAGATTTCGTCAGATATATTTGTAACCTTCCGTTATTGACCGTCAATAAACAGTCAAACATTTTCAAAAGAAAAAAGGCGGGAAAGGTTCGGAGCCAAACTCTATAAGCATTTCTGTTGCCTATAAAGAACTAAGTGGATGTAATATTAAGAAAAATAAAATTATCTTATTAGTTATAAAATTGTATAATATATATCAACATTAAATATTAATCCCTCCATATCCCCTTCCACACACACACCACCCACACAAACCCTCATCCACCAAATCCCAAATTCCCACACCAAACCCAAAACACCTCATCTCACTCCTCGCTCCACCTCCCATACTACCGCTCCTACCATCCCCATAACCACACCACCCACACAAACCCACATCCACACGAGATATATTTTTATTCCACATACACATGTTCTATGAAACCAAAATAGAATAGAAAATAAAAAATCTATCAATTTTAAGGAGGGGGGTTAACAAAACCCTACATATCTCGGAACAAATTAAACACAGAAATGTCAAAATCAATAGGGCTCTATCCCAATAATTGCTTTAACTTTTAGTGCAAAAATTAAGTTGATATCTCCATCCGTTCTCAAGTTATCGAGGACAAGATCGACAAACGACAAACCATGGTTTCGGTCTGTCCGTCTGTCCGTTTCGGTTTTAACAAAAATACTTAAAAATAGTAATATTCCAAAAGTGGGCTGCTAACACAATGGAGCTATTTTTATAGCACGCGATGTTAATAAAATTCCGACATGTATACGCGATAAAAATGTTGAAACCTTTATTTGAACAAAATTAGCACTTCATCTACATCCCATACGAGTAATATTACTAATCGCTGTATGTTTTAACATTAATTTAAACTCTACATGTATTACACACAGAAAAAAAAATTCTAATTTTAATAGCAATTTTTATGTTTCTGAGAAATTCCAGTACCCCGACACGACACATTTAGATCAACTGGATGAAGACAACAATTTTAAATATTTTTTTTTTTTTTCGAATAAAGCAATCACATACACACATACTCACATATATTATAATGTACCAGAGAAAATAGAATATATACGAAGCATTCGTAACGTTATTTAAGCAAAAAAAGAAATGTTACATTTTTGATAAATCCGCTTTTTCTTCATCCATGTAATTCAAATACAGCATAACATTACAATAACAACAAAACTTATAGATATGTAAAAAAAAATATTATTTATTCATGAACAACACAAAAAGCATCTCGTGAAAAATAAACTCAAAGCAGAGCCATACATCTCCATTTAAGTCCGAAATGTAACGTGTTCCACACATTTCCAGGAACAAAGAAAAATATTATGGAAATTTCTCATCTAGATTATAAATTTATTTAGTTATCGTAAAGCAGCATAAATACGGTACCACCTAGAAGGGTGTTCTGTAATTAAATGCATTATAAAATTCGAGGCAAGAATTAAATTTGGTTTTGACTTTTGTGATTTGGAGATATACGAACGGGTATTTACAAAAAAAAAACTTTTTAAAATTACGATCTGTTAAAATTGTAGTAACAATCTACAATCGCAATGAGTTTAACATTTAACAACATGACATTTTACCTAGAGAGAGCGAAAAAATAAAATAAATTTTCACTGTACTATGGATGGGAGTATAGAGCGAACCATAAATTTTTGGTTAAATCAAATTAAATTAACTTTTAGATAAATTTTTAGATCTTTTCGTTCGTTTTGCTTCACAAGTATACAAAAAACATTCATAGAAGAAAATGTAATTTAGAATTAGTCGTTTAGAGTTTTTACTTTTTTTTGTTGTTGTCCTTTTTACCCCATGAGTTTGATTTTCCTGAAAAACGAAATATAACATAACATATGTGATTTATAGTCGGATGGCTGTTTAGTTATATATCTTGTTCGTTCCTTCGGTGCCTCTGTCTCTCTCGCTGTTATTCAATATTTGGTGAATAAATAACCTAGGTTAAATGTCCTTCGTATGTGTACATAAGTTTATCTGATAGTGTGATAAAGTCGTGTATTTAAACTTTTTTGAGCTTTTGTTGTATATTCGATGTGTTTGTGTACCTCGTATGTCACTAATGTTAAAATTATATATGTTGGCATTTTTACTACATTGGCTGTTTTAAAAAGATATCGAGAGATGAGGGTTTTGTTATATATGTACAAGAGATAATGTTTTATGTAGTTTAATGTTGGTTTTTGCAAAATCACCTTTATTTCAAATCAGTTAGCGGTGGAAAATTTGTTGAGTGAAACAGGTATACTCGACAGTTTTCTCGAAAGCCGTACATATTGAATATTGGAATTTGTACAAGTTTAGATTTATAGCATTTTTTCTGTACCACAAAGTATACTATTTAACGGTCTCTCCAAGTTATACAACTTCTATTTTGATTAAATCTTTAGAAACATTTAAGATCGATAACCTTTTATTCTGCTTTATAAATTCTTTGCGCAATGATTTGTTATTTTTAGATGCTTCAGTTTCTGCCTTAACACATACAAACGAAATCTCTTCTTTGTTATAATAAAACTAAGCAAAACCATGGTGTGGGAAGTAATACTATTGTTCGATTAGTAATTGATCATTTGGTAATTGTTCCATATGGAAATTCATTTAAAATTGATTTCTTTTAATCGTGTGCTAAATTCAAATCAGATTAATTAATTTATGGTGCAAATGAAATTATCTCAAATCAATTATATCTATTTATTGTATTTTGCGGCAATGTAGTTGTCATAGTGAACACCACTTTTTGTGGAATAATATTTTCAGAGTGAACTTAATCGCACTTCCAACGACCGAGATGGTGACTTCCGATGACATATTATAATGTCGACAATCCGATTCAACGGTTGTAATAATTTAAAATTATCTACGCTATTTATTCAATAAAGTTTGATGATATATAAACTAGAATATTTACTGGTCCTTTCGTTGGAGTTTATACAAATATATTTTCAAATAATTTTTATTCCTGCAAGTATGTTCTTTTTATATGTAATGTAATGGTATTACATATCAGATTCATCAACAGTTTATCCAAATCAAATTCACCTTTATCCAAAACTTATTCATCCTTTTCCAACTCAAATAAAATTTATTTCAAATAAAATTCATCAGTAGACGATGAAAACCAACAAAACAGTTAAATTTAAAGAATTTACTGGATTTACATTCTAGTTTATGGCTAGTTCTTGATAATGCAAGAATCCATAAGAAGCAGGAAGTTCGTGAGCTTGTTTTACTTCTAAACTTGTTGTACCATGTTGTACCTAGCTTGTGTAATATTACCTTGCTCAATCCGATTAGAAAACCTTTTTGTTTTTAAACTAAACCTAGCGCTTGAACTGTATTTTTCGATCATAGTAAAGAAATTGATAGAATACGAGTATTAAACCATTCTTTGACACCATCACATCCACTGAAATTCAGCCTCTTCAAAAATCAAGTTCATCAATTTGCAAATCAAATTCGTCTTTATCCAAATCAAATTCAGCTTTATTCAAAACAAATTCAACCTTTTCGAAATCAAATTAAATCCTCTGCAAATCAAATTTCACCTTAGACAATATAAAACCAACGAAACAGTTTTAATTTTAAGATTTAAATACTAGATAAACATACTGGCAAAACTGACAACTCGTCAGTTACTACAAAGATTCGAAGACTTCGAACCTCATTTAGTTTTTCTTTCACCTTACTTGCACATGCTTAATCTGATTGAAAATGTCTTTCAAAAACTAAACTTAGAAAGAAGAAGATTGACACATTAGAACTAATTCACGTAAACTTTTCACATAACGAAGTGAGCTACTTTTGAAGATATCAGCTTCCCGTTTTCCAATGCAAAGCCGAAATAAACCTGAACTCGTGAGGCTTAGCTCAAACCGCACGTAGTAAAAGATTTAATTAATTACTGCACAAATGGGGTGGTTCCATCATTTACCAATAATGTTTCCCTTATTTAAATTTTGAAAACCAAAATGAGAAGCTGTAAAATGAAAACATATCACAAGTAATGTACAGAAAAGTTACTATCAGTTTCAAAGAGCTAGAATCTAACGGAAATCGATAGTTTCAAATCATACAGTAGTAAAACTCAGTATTCGGACAAATCAAAAGAAAAAACCAAAAATTAATATTTTTAATAAAAATAAAATGTATGAGAGGGAATGGCAGCCGATGTCGGTTAATAGCCGGGGTTAGTTGGCCGATGTATTGACATTTGACCGAAGGATAATATCCAGAAAGTTAAAGTCCTAGACCAACAATGTACATCTAAACGTATGGAAAAAGAGTAAAAAAAAGAAATATTTATTCATTCGCTATATCGCCGAACCAAAAAACGTAGGTTTTAAACAAATTGCGTGTGTGATGCCGGTGCAATCTAAATGCTGTTGGTTCTCTACAGACCGGACGGATTGACTGATCGGAGTGACTTAAGCTTTTTTCCATTCGATCAATTACGAGAAAAATGATTCAGTACTAAAAGATTCTAAATTAAATTTTCAATAATATCAGTTCAATCACTTTTCCAAAATTTAAGCGGAAATAACGATTTTTTATAAAATACATTTTTTTTGTATAGTAATCATGAAAAATGTTGCCGTGAATGTGTAGTGTCTGTCAGACTAAATGTTAATGGTTCCTCAATCCTCATAGCCCAGGCGGATCGACTCATCGGAGTGTAATTTTGTATTTGTCGACGTGTGTATATTTTGCGTACACGACTGTGCGATTTCGTATTCGATTTATAATTCATACACAACAGTTTTTGGTTTACATTCTTTTTAATATATACTGATATATATAGTAATATATTTACATGGTTATATTATATAATTCCACCCGGTGTTAGTTTTATTATTTTAAGTTATCGATGCCAAAAAGGTTTTATTTGCGCGCGCGTGTTGTTCACTATGACAGCTAGCCAGTAATGGAAGAGACCCCTTCCCGCAGCTTTTCTTAATTTAGGTTCCACATTATTTTCGTTTCGTTTGCATATTTTCTTCCACATTATTTTGGTTTCGTTTGCATAAATCGCCAATGCCAGTATATCGTACGGCCTACTTGCATGCGCTCATGCGCGGTCGATTTATGCAAGTTGATTTTTATATCGATTAATTAATTTCGGATTAATCGTATGTCGCATTGTATGTCGTACTGTATGTCGCATTCGTTGAATTTGTATAATCAATTATTTTGCCATAATTGAGTTGCTACAACTTCAAACTTTAGCTTTTTCCACAAATTGGGAGAGATGAGAAATTGATCCACTGGAAGTGCTGCCATCAATGGAACGGGTTGGTTATATTTTGCATGAACATTTGTCCATAAAAAAGTTGTGTTCGAAGTGGGCACCGCGTTTACCCACAATGTATCAAAAAACGACAACGCGTTGATGGTTCCGTCCGCTATTTGGAGCTGCTTAAGCACAATAAAAAAGATTTTTAGGTATGTGACAATGGATGAAACAAGAATCCAGCGCTATACACCAGAGTCAAATCCACAGTCAGCTGAATGGCGAGAGGCCAATAAACCTCGTCCGAAGCGACCAAAAGCACAGCAGTCGGCTGGAAAGGTTATGGCGTTTGTATATTGGGATACACATGATATAATATTCGTTGAATACATTGAGAAAGAAAAAATGACCAATAGCGAAAATTATATTGGGTTATTGATGCGTTTGAAGGAAGAAATCGCTAAACAACAACCTCAAATGAAGTAGAAAAAATTGCTCTTTCACCAGGATTGAATTGCTTCCGCATCCATCGTATTTTTCAAGATTTGGCCCCAGCAATTATTATTTCTTTCCAGACCTCAAAAAAAACTCCAAGGAAAGAGATTTGGCTTCAATGAAGAAGTGATTGCCGAAACTGAAGCTTATTTGAAGACAAAGATTATTCGTTCTAAATAAATCTCTCTTCTCTTAAATCTTTCTTCGGCTAGTATGCAGCTGACGAGGAATGGAATTTTCGTTGTTGAATAGAATAATACGTTTTATTTGGATAATGTTGTAGATAAGGACGAGTAAAATAAATGGAATTTTCGATGTAATTTTTACTTCGAAGTGTAATTTCAAATTTGCTATGTTATTATTTTTAATGGAAAATGCATAAATTTAGAGGTAGATTTATGATCTCTAGTTTTATAAATTTCTTCAATAATTTAGGTTTAGCATTTCAAATTCACAACTTTGCAAACGATCAATTCTTAACCGATTATGATGGGATTGGGTATGATAGATGGAAATGGGGTTCTTAAATGGCTTTTGGATCTCAACCAATTCTTAACCGATTATGATGGGATTGGGTATTGTAAGGCCTCCTCAAATTATAGAACACGACCGCGAATGGGTTGAACTGCAATTGTTCTAGTACTTCACAAAAATTCCCCTTTTGTTGAATTGTCATGTAAACATGTTAACGAAGCAAGAAAACGAGATCGTTTTTAATATGCCTATGTAGTGGTAGTTTTATTGTTTTTGAAAATGATATAAAAGACGAGCTTTTTGGGATGACGGGGGAGATTTGGTTATAATCGGCAGTAATACTCAATTCTTTATAAAGTGACACAACAAAAAGAAAAATAAATAAATAAATTAAATAATTGTGATGTGACAAAAAAAAGGAATACTGGATTGATTCGCAAGAATTATAGTTCAAAGAATCATTTTTATATTAATTAACTCATGCGAATTGTGTAATCTGGTGGAAAAATGTTCAGTGTAATTTATGAACATCATCATTGATAACATTATAAGTCATATTATTGGCAATGAAACTCTTAGTGCCGGACATATTGTTTAATAGCAAATGTGCATGAAAAAAAAAATTCTTAAGTTATCCAAGTTAAAGCTAGCTATTTCAAACTGTATTAAACCAAACAATTATTAGTTATAAATAAAAATTGTGAACTTAAATTTTGAAGAAAAAAAATAAATTTAAGTAAAATTATAATGTGTATTTCGCCAATAAAATAATATAAAAAAATCCTGTGCGCGAAAAAATTGCAAAATGGACAGACTGTTTATGTGAATCGTGGTCCGTCAACGAAAATGCAAACGATAAAAGATTAATAAATGAAACCTCATAATACGTGAAACTATTTAACATCTCGAATGCTGTCAAAACCTAATATAATTAATCATAATAGTATATATTAATCATACGAAATATAATTAAACACCGAATTAATAAAATTTTAGCTTATTGCTAATAAAAATACAACTTATACAATTACAAATACTACCGTAAATATTACCGAAATTAACAACCTGCTGATGGAATAGAACGTGCGTAATAAAGAAATTCGAATTCATTCATCAAATTTCTACTGATCAACATGGTGGCAGCCAATGGATATTTTTGTGTGAGTCGACGATTATTAATACTATATTATTTTCTCGTTATATCTTTCATATTATGTTGATTTTCTTAATTTATTTAATTAATATTATAGTATTTAGTATGTTAATTGATTATAATATGTTTCTATTAGTTAGTAGCTTTTTGCGCATGCGTATTATTAGTGTTAGTATTTATTACCAATTATATTTAGTTAGCCATAGTTTATTAAATCATTAGTAGTTTTTATGGCTTGCTTTAATTTTTCTTAATTTTCTTCGAATTTTGTTTTTTTTTTCTTTAAGTAAAATTTTTGTAATTTATCTTTTTGTAAAGATGGTAATTTTGCGTTTCTTTTAAACAATATGGCGCGAATTTAAAATATGGAATAGTGTGAGCTTTAAATATGGGAACTTAGGTTGATGTAAGTATCATTTCAGTGGTAAATAAGTTGGTTGCCGAAAATCTACGTTATTATGCGGTTCATTTATATCGGTTCATATTACATTCTGTTTAAACCCACCCCAGGCTGAGCAGTCGGCAAACCGAACCGCGATCGTGTAATGTTATCGAACCGATAATTCTGTTAGCAGCGTTAGGTAATCCAAAATGGAGGCCTTCCGCCTGTTACAGTATGGTAGATGGAAATGGGGTTCTTAAATGGTTTTTGGAAGAAGTTCTGGAATATGGCCACCTGGGACAGAACTCGATTAATTCTTAACCGCTTATGAAGAAATTTTAGAATATGGCCATCTGAAACAGAACTAGATCATACGGAACACGCCATACTCCATAACTTTTCCTTAAATCGTTTAATGGCATTCTTATCCAACATAATATCAAATCTCATCAATATTAGTTAAGAAATAATCGACTTCCATTCAAGGAGGCCATATTCCAGAACTTCGTCTAAAAATCATTCGAGAATCCCATTTTTATCCAACATACAAAATCCCATCATAACCGTTGTTACGACTGTGTTGTCGTTAACAAGATAATTTCCTTTTAATGATTACACCCCCATCTTTGGTAATTTTTTTTTTGTGATTTTATTCCCCTCGGTTGGTTTGCGTCCGGTTGGTTTGCGTCCGGGGGTAAATTTGTCATCTGTACGCGGCAAATGGTGGGATTCTCGTGTTTTTTTTCTGTTTTGTTGGCAACGGAACGAGAATGGGAGAGAAAGAGAGAGCAATGTGCACCGAGTGTGTGCAAAGTAAAACGTTTTGGAAAAAAATGTTTTTCTTATATGCCTCTCTTTTATATCAAAGCAAATTGATATAAAGGAGAGACAGAGAAGAGAGATTATTTTCTTCTAGAACGTTTTGCGAGCTGTGTGGCGTAAGAATTTTTTTTCTAGTGTCACGATTGAGGTTGTGATTTTGGTTTGGAGTGATGATTTTTGGTGTTGAAAAGTCGAGTAGTTTTTTGTTTGCTAAAAAATTAGGAAAGAAAAGTTGAAACCTTCCATCCATGTGGTTCATGGTGGAAATTAAAACAAATTGTATAAAAGACAATAAAAATTAATATTATAAAGTGGAAATTAAAGTTTATTGTAAAAATAAAAAAAAATAAAAAAATGTATACACAAGTTTTGTGTTATTGAAATTAATTAATTACCTTATAGAAATTAATGGAAAATCCGAAAGTTAAGGCGTAAATTATTTTTTTTGTTTGAAGTGCAAGTCGGAAGAAAATAGGAAAGTGTAAACGTGATTCTCTGATTCTTTGGCTTAGACCTTCACGGCACTTTCCGTCGATATCTACGGTTTACTGGTGGTCAGGTGAGGCCACTTGTTTGGCTACGGTTTAATGCGAAGACGCCCACCGTTTTACATAACAGTTTTTGCGCATCATCTCACGGGTAGCGACTTGGCAAAACATCGTTACTGTTACTTACAACGTAAAGGCGAGGCCAAGTGGACGTGCCTCCAAGTTGAATTTGTTTGCGAGTGGTTAGAAAAAAAATAATTAAGTGAGAACGGATCAGACACCGCTTCGAATCGGTGGGTAAGGACGCCGTCGCAACCAACCCTACAGGATGACCTATCCGAGATCAAAGGTCATATTTTGAAATTTTTTTGTTTGTGAGACAGCGCCCAGTATACTGGTCCAGCGAGTTTTTGTTTGTTTGTGGATTGACGGCTTGGTGTGTGAAGAATCCGGCAACGGGGTAGTCGACAAGGGACCCCGCAACGCATGACCGCACAAGGTCGCATTGATACGGGTGGCCAGTTGAGGTCATTCTTTTTATTTTTGTAACGGCGCAAGGCCGCAACCTATTGTTATTTTGGTATCGGGGAAAGGCCCCGCAACGTAACGGTAGCCAACCGGCTATTGTTGTTTATGTATCGGTGGTCTGTCGCAACGGAAAGGTAGCCAACCGGCTATTGTTGTTTTATTTATCGTTGGTCTGCCGCAACGGAAAGGTAGCCAACCGGTTGTTTTATTTTGGTTTACGGTGGAAGACGCCTAACGGTCCGGGTGGTGGACACCTGTGGCATGACGGCACTAAGGCCGCAACATTATTAGTTTATTTTAATTAAGGTACGATTTTTTTTTTTTTTTTTTATTATATTTTTGCTCATTTTTATTTTATATTTTATACTTTTTACATTTTTATTTTTAAATTTAAATTTTGTAATCGAGCGCCGCACAGCGGGTGCACGCTCGATGCGTATCGTTCTCCCTCTCTTTCTCTCTCGTTCTCTCCTGATGCGGGTTGAGGGGGAAGTTGTCTCTTCGTTTTTTGTTTTTTTATAAAAAAATGAATTATTAAATTTTAAGGTCGGTGTGATGAGGGGGGAATTCCCATCCTGTGTCGGCGTAGGGTAGACGGTCTCCTGGTGCCCGCATCCGGATTCGGAATCGGTGTTTACCACCGTGCGAGTTCGGGCGGATGCGCGCACCAGGGCATCTCTACCATTATGATTATTTTATTTTTTTATTTTTAAATTTTCTGCGGTTCGTTCCTCACGTTCCGACCGACGAATTTCGGCGGAACTCGGGTATTATTATTATTTGCGTTTCCCCCAACTTTCTGTATGATCACGGTGTAAGCCAGGAGCATCATGCAAGCCTCGAACCCCACGACCTTAGCACTTCTCCCTGAGAACGTAGCCGGCAAAAATCACCGTGGAGGCCTCTGCATGCGCTTAGTGATAACCTGCAGGTTGGCAGTAGCCAGCCTGTAACACCGTTTAAGAAATTATCGAGTTCAACCTCAGGTGGCAAAATTCTAGAACTTCTTCCAAAATTCATTTAAGAATGCTATTTTCATCCAACATACTCAATCCCATCACTGTCGGTTAAGAAATAGCCGAGTTCCGTTCAAGATGCCCTAATTCCATAACTTCATTCAAAAATCATTTAAGAATCCCATTTCCATCTAACATATACACAATCCCATCATAATCAATTAAAAATTGATCGAGTTTCGTCCCAGGTGCAAAAATTTCAGAACTTCTTTCAAAAACAATTTAAGAATTCAATTTCCATCCAACATACCCAATCCCATCATAATCGGTTAAGAATTGATCGAATTCTGTCCCAGGTGGCTATATTCCAGAACTCCTTCCAAAAATCATTTAACCTGTTTATGTCGAGTATACTCGTCAAAGCAAAACGAAATTTTTTCGCATAATGTCGAGTATACTCGTCATGAAGATAAAAAAAGTTTAAAGATAAAATATATGACATTCGTATTATTATTCAACGAAACAATTTTATTTTTTTTTCCTGAAGAAGATCAAATATAGATCATTTAAAAAATATACATTTTGGAATTTTCGTTACTCTGGTAACTTCATTGATTTTAATTTGCAATAGATTGTATTATTGTCTTCGCTGAAACATAATTAAGCAGGGAAAAAACGTTTTTCGAAACAAAATTAAACAGTTTAAGGGTTAAGAACCCCACTTTCATCTAACATACCCAATCCCATCATAATCGGTTAAGAAATGATCGACTTCAAAAAATCACTTAAGAATCCCATTTCCATCCAACATACCCAATTCTATCATAATCGGTTAAGAATTGATCGAGGATAGGTGCCAGGTGGCCTAATTCCAGAACTTCTTCCAAAAACCATTTAAGAATCCCATTTCCATCCAACATATTCAATCCCATCATAATCGGCTAAGAATTGATCGAGTTCTGTCCCAGGTGGCCATATTCCAGAACTTCTTCCAAAAACCATTTAAGAACCCCATTTCCATCTAACATACCCAATCGCATCATAATCGATTAAGAATTGATCGAGTTCCAAAAATCATTTAAGAATCCCATTTCCATCCAACATACTCTATCCCACCGTAATCGGTTAAGAATTGATCGAGATCCGTTGCAGGTGGCTTAATTCTAGAACTTCTTCCAAAAACCATTTAAGAATCCCATTTTCATCCAACATATTCAATCGCATCATAATCGGTTAAGAATTGGGCACACTGAATTTGTTTTGCAAATATGTACTTGCAAAAAATTTACGAACTTGAAATATTAAAACTTGAATTTGTGTTAAAAATGTTTGAATTTAATTGAAGTTACAATTAAACGGTTAATAATAGAGGTAGATTTAGAAAAAATTGTGGCTAACTTGTAAAAAGTTGTAAATGAACTAAAAAAAATTTAATATCATTTGCAAAATCGTGAATTTGAAGTGCACAACCTATATACTTACAAAATTTTGAAATGAATTAGCACGCGAAATTAAAACAAATTGTGGTTTAATTATGAACGAACATTTTATTTTTTTATTAAAATTTCAAACAGTTTAATTTTTTTAACAAAATGTTTATAAAAAATCATTTGCATTTGCCACTAATAGTATGCATAATTAAAAAACAAGAAAAAAATCAAAAAATAAATACTCGTTCGCTCGATATTTTCCATTCGGTTCTTTCACTATTCCTTTGTATATGAATAGCGCAACTGAATTTTGCGTAACTCGTTTCAAGATCAAGTGAAGAATGAATATTTCTATTGGAACGAATATTCACGACAAAACATGTTCGTTCTATTATATTTTTGTAATCGATTAGCATCAAAATTTTTCTGTTCGCTCAGTAGAGATTTTGAGGAGCGAGTTTTTGAACCCTGGAATAAAGTGAAGAGTTAACCAGAGACATCTATATTCTAATACGTAAAATGGTAATTTCACTAGCTAAACTGCGTACCGCAAAATAAAATTTAGTGGTGAAATTTTCTATTTCGTTTTCGCTTGTTTCGCTTTAGGCATTAAAAATAAAAATTCGTGAAATAAAATTGCATCTCTATTTCACGCGAAAATAAATAAATTTTTGGAGATCGCGGTAAAATTTCGTTTCACTTTGAACTGATTATTAAGCTTTAAGCTGTAAAAATTTTCTAGTTTTCAACGGAACAAATACATTATAATCCGTGTCACGTTTATTTGGATTGTGGTGAGTTCCACCAGCAACGTAATTTATCACTTGGGCTTGAAACAACCAAAAAGTTTCAACCCTCTTTAGATTTTAACTATTTATCTCTTCGAAAGGAGTTAATGTATAAAAACTCAACAATCAAATAAAATTTTACTATGAATAAAAACAAAAAGTATGGAAAGAGAAAATCAAAAACGAAAGCGAAAAACCAAACCGCACAATGGTTAAAGGACTGTAGTTTGGATCAGAAGGTGCCGGGTTCGAATCCCGATAAGGGCAGGATGCAAAAAACAATTTTAACTATCAGAATGCGATCTGTGATGAAAAGGAACACAACTATGACACCCTGTCTGAGTGCAGAACCCATGCGCCGACCCATCTGCCATGCCAGTACTATAGGCTGGCACGCCATGTGTAAATAATTCCACGAAAATTGAACCTTTAGCCGTACGTGCTCGCATTGGTTGGTAACGGCGTAAAAGTAAGGACGGGAAAAGCAAACTGCGAAAGAGTTCGGAGAACCGCGGCCGCACTACAGATTGCAACGACGGATGGGCTAGTTTCAAGGAGGTTTTAGAGGTATAAAATTATAAAACTGGGATGGATTAGAATATTGGTAGGTTCGTGTTAATCATTTTTTTTCCTGTGAAGAAATAACAGAGATGGCATGCTTACTTCGACCTCGAAATTTTTGAAAACTTACTACTCGCTATAGTCCGAAAAGCTCGTTTTCAAAAAAAGTTCTCTTTATATGTTTGTGGTTCCGTGTAATAGTACCCCATACGCATTAAAAAAAATCCACATCTTATGTGAATTAGGCGGAACGCGGTCCGATTTAAATTAGAACAAGGGTAGATATGTTGTAACGAGGTTACATTACAAGTACCTTATTCTATTGTTTTGCTAATTGAGGAGTCTATTTGTACAAAAACTATAAAATATTCTGCAGAACAACAATTACAATTTTAAGTACGTAAGCACACAAGTGTATATATAATAAAAAATAAAAAAATATCAAATATAATCAGTTCAATATTGTCTGCCCATAAAGTCGCCATAATTAAATTTATAGTCATTAAACAAACTTTATAATTTTAAATTCTTTTTTTGTATGTTTTTGGTCATAATAATACATTTTATACATAAATTCAATAAATTCGGTTGGGCTGGTTTATAACTTTTGTTTCATGGAACAATAACTGTAAAATAATATAATTAAACATAACTTTGGTTTCAGCTTTTCATACAAAAAGTCTAGTCGAATGTACATTATTTTCATCGTTAAATACTTAATTGATGATTATTTTATATACCTAAAAATATGTTACAATGCGGAATTAATTAGGATTAAATTAAATTTTTTCTCATCAGGTGCGAAACGTTTTTAATATGTGTAAGGTCTACGCTATATCCTTATTCCGTATATATGTATTAACTTTTCCAAGTTTTATCTATGGGGTTTTTACAAATTAACAACTAATTTCACCAACCTTACATCGAGTAAAAAACAAAAATGTAATTTATTAACATATAAAAAATTACGAGCATAACAGAAAACATGGCAGAAATGTTAAGAAATCGATTTCAAATTAACTATTGAAATTAACGATATCTTGCACAAAAGGATCAATCGCCCTAATTTATATACTAAAACTCTACTTAAAATCTAATTTCCTTTTAAAAGGAATCGACTAAACACATACACATACACACACACACATTCTTAATAATATCGTTCCAATGAAATAAGAAAATAATGAAAATAAAACCGACAATAATTGGGGTTATCTTTACGAGTCGAAATTTAACAAATTTCTTATAGATTTACAATCTACAGTAGAACTTTCGTTACGAATACATAAAACCATTACCGTTGATCGAATCTGAGCAACACATCGCAATATCTGCACTTCGGACATTTCTATCATTTATAATATAAGGTCAAAATACTCAAAATAGATCCTGTTACAAGACGTGCAACACCCGCACATCAGTAATATCATATATTTTTATTAGAGCGGATCTTAAATCGTAAGAAAATGTTGACTTGCGAGCAGAATATAATGAAGCCGACTTTGGAAAAAGAAAACCCTAATAATGTTCTATGTGCTTCTGAAATATTTATTTATTTATTTTTCCAATTATATAAATTTTTCCGGGAAAATGTCAAAATTTCCCATATAGGCACACATCCTTACCTACATATTACACATAAAGTAAAATGAAAAATAAAGTTCTTATGAAGTATTATGATTGTTATTGGGATTTTTTTTGTTTTTGTACTTTATGAGCTTTTTTCCTTATATACCATTTATAAATATTTGATTAATAATCTACGATTTTGTTTCGGGCTGTCTTGCGTTGCCGTACCAGTTTATATATACATCATATCATGTGCTGCTGTACAACATCCATAACATATCACGATGATGACGAATGAAAGATCAAAAAATTTGACTTACATACATGCCGGAAAATAATAATGTACACGGAGGCGATGAATTAGAGTGAAACATTTTTTTTTATTATTTGATTGAAAAGAATTGAGAAAATGCTTTCGAATTTATTCGAGGACATGAACTGTGATAATTGTATGGTAATACTTCTGTAACAGTCTGGTGTATTAAAAATAACATTTTCTCGTACATCATGAATACAAATCATGGCGGATGATTTATGCTGTGACTTTATATTAAGGATTATGTACGTATGAATATATATATATATATATATATATATATATATATATATATATATATATATATATATATATATATATATATATATATATATATATATATATATGGTATATATGTTTAGAAAGAAGTAGAGTGAGCAAGTTTGAGAGAGGGAGAGAGGTGGACATTTTTATTCATCAACAAGAAATTCGAGATATATAAGATTTAAGAAATATACGTATAAGAAAACTTAAAAGATAAATTACTTAATTTAAGGTTTCCGTGCATGAACAACATATAGTGGAGAGGACACAGTGGAATATATTACAAAAACAACCTTGCAATTTGTACACGGATTCTAAGAATGGATTTGTGAAATGTCTTAAACCTCATACAGCCTATGGTAAGGCACTCAGGTCGAAGTGCTTAATTAAATTTTAATATACGCACTTCAAAACGAACTTTGCTACAAATGTAGAAATTAATTGTTTAATAATTTTTGGATACAGTTCAATTTTTACATCTACAGCCTAGTAGATAAGTGTATAAAAATTCCTCGTCCATTATCCACCTTCTCTCATTTTGCCATTATATATTTTATTTATTAATAAAATTTACATATTTAATGCTTTAAAAAACCTTTTTTTCACTTCATACTTCATTTTGGAAAAAACTCGTATCACGGTTTCAGGGGAAATCAATCAGAGTAGTAGATTTAAACTACAAGGGTTGTCGGAAAAGTCTCCGACCAAACACAGATACGAGACATTTTTTCTTCAAATTTATTTTTATTTCTTTACGTAGTCTGCTTGTAAGTTTATACACTTTTCTAAGCGATGCTCACATGTCCTCCTCATTCAACGAAAATCTCCGTCAACCAAGCGCAACTTTTAGCGCATACAGTGAATACAAAAATGTCGCTTGGGGCTAGATCTGCTCAGTGACCACCCGGTCAAGCTATTCATACCGTAATTTGTAGACTTTCGCCATGGCAAACCGCTGAAGTGTGGGGTGGCGCATTGTCTTAGTGAACCAAGATTTTTTTTTTGCAAATGTGGCCGTTTTTCAGCGATATTTTTTCAGCTTGTCTAAAAGAGTCGCCATCGCTTTCCCAATCAAAGAAACAGCTTTAGTCGACTGTTTTAACTGTATTTTTGAATCTAGAGTGTAATGGTGTATCCAAGTTTAAAACTCTGATTCATTACGCCTAACCTGCGCCAACTGAGCCTTGGAAATGTTCACTCGAAAGTCCAACCGGTTTAACTGATCAGCATGAAACTTGATACTTAAAAGTTTTCCATAAATTAAAATATCCTAGTGATATGTGGAGAAAATCTGCGCATCAGAAGTGGCAGTCTCGATGGTAAGCTTTCACGTTTTTTATATTATAAACGGTTCTTACTTAGTGTAATTTGACGGAAATCGGGATCCCGGTAATGACAGCTTTAATAGAAGCCTTTTAATTTTTATTTTTGTTGAAAAGTAGAAAATAACGAAAACATATGGTGTTATAGGATTCTAATAAACTTAAAGAATAAATTTTCCAAAAGGGTTCTTTGAATTAAGGTAAAAAAAACCACCACTGGAAATTATTTTAATAACATATATCAAATGTATTAAAATCACAAATTTTATTAAATCACACCCACCCCCATTGCTCTGTACGTGCAAACAAGGTAAATGCATGACTCGAGGCGAAATCAACACGACGAAAATTCCTTAAATCAAAAATAAAAAGGTACCCCAGCACAACAACAACACGATTTTCGATAATACCAGCAACAACAAGAACCACAGCAGCTTCATCAATAACCACAGCAGCTACAACAATAGCGGCAACGACATGGGCAGCTCAAACATCGGCTGTACAGCTGCTACCAGAAAAGATTTTTTATTTTTTAAATAAAACAACTTCTGGCACGAATAATGCTATAAATAATACCACTTTATTCACAGTAGCTTTACTTTTGCGTCGATCATGCAACTCTCATGATCCAGTGGCGCGCAGCATGCAGTGAACAACGCCATCTTATTCACATCATTTTCTCTGGTGTCGATCATGGGCATGCAACTTCCATGATCTATTATCCAGCAGCGCGCATAATGCTGTGAACAACACCACCATGTCCTCTCATATTGTTGCATCAATCATGGTCATGATCCATAAATTAGCAAATCACGTCAAACTCTACAATGTTCAAAACCTCAAATTCAAAAGCAGTACTCGGAACTTTTGGATTAATTCCTTGATTTTATGAGTCTCACTAGATTCAACTTGAAACTAGCGATTTTAAAGCAAATTACTTCAAAATCAGTACCGCGAACCTCAGGATTAGCTAAGGTCCTATTCCTGAATACGATATGAAAGTGTATTCGTTACGAATAAGAAATTCAACCACCGAATAATTTCTGGTGGTGTGATAGTATCCCATTAGGCATATTGCAACTCCAACCGCTTAGTTTAAATTAATTGGGTTTTGTAAAAATTTCAAAACCATTTTTAGATTACGGCACGGCTTTTTAACAGTGCTGTTGACCCCGTTCTACATTCGGTCATTTACTGTAGTCCGTGCTAAAAATTATAAGGCCATGTTTACGTTTTAAAATAAAAGATTTTCTTTAAAATTATTTTAATTTAGTGTCTTTTATTTAGAACTCAAATGAATTTTTGGTTTTTTATGGAGTCGTTAACTTAACAAAAATTGTTTCTATGGAGATAATGCCGCTGAACCCGGGATGTTTTTCTTGATGGCAGTCCACCGGATTATCTCCAAAATTTTTAGTGGCTTTGTAGCCTATTATATTGCTTTCACTCTTAGATAAAAAACTTATGAAACGTTATAACTTGTTTATTTTCTAGATGTTCTCTAGCTGGTGTCTTGAAATTTAATAATTCTCATTTTTTCATACACAAAAAAATCTATAAAATCTAGTTCGATTGTCAATAATTTTTTCAGTGACATCTAATTGCCAATGAAAGAAACTAGTTTAATAGTGACATCTATTAATACTAATTAAGAATAGCTAAAGTATAAAGTTTAAGAATCTCTGATTCGTTTTATAATTTTATGAGCTGTCAAAATGTAGCACATCAAAACAAATTATATAAAACAAGTGATTGTGCTACATACTGGGTGAATTAGATAAGTATAAATATTATTATTCATTAAATACATGATACTTTGTGGCATCTTCCTTTTAGGTACGCGCTTTAGCCGATGAAACCAAATTGATGTGTTAAATAAAATTATGAACGTACAAAAATAGTTCTAATTCGTATTGTCAGATACGGGAAATTTGTGAACGTATGAAGTAAGTACGAATTCGTGTTACATTCGTATTCAAAAATACTAATCATATGAATTCGTACAACTTTTATTCGTATTCGTATTCAGAAATCGGGGCCCTGGTTCGAGTCTCAATAGTCAATTCGATATTAAAGCTTTATAAGCAAACTAAGCTTTCCCACACCTGTTTTTTGTCTCGCACAATCTATAGCTACACAACTAATATCGAGAGATTAGATACCAAGGCGACCAATAATGACCGACGGAGAACAATCGCTCGCGATTGTCTTGACAACACTCAAGAAAACCTAACTCACCAGTTCAAAATTCCCGTGTTAGTAAATAATTATTATATTATGTAAAGTTAGAAGGTTAGTTGAATTCCGTTGAGTATCTTCCTTCGACTCACCAAGAAAATGAGGAGGGTATTTTGTCTGAAAATAGAAACCTAAATATGTAGTTATATTCCCATTGTGATTCCATCTTTGGGAATTCGAGGATATCACAAACAACATTCTCGTGACTTTTAAGCAACAGTATAAACCTTTCCCCACAAATTAAAGGGTGGCTGAGACCAAATGTTACTGACTTCACTCTGCTGTCATTTGTGTAGTTGTCATTTTCACGCGTCAATTTTTTGACAGATTGAAGTTTGGTTAGTTGTTTACATGTGGTCAACAAATAATTGTTCTAAATTAATATCTTCATAAAAAAATCGTAATGGAATTCAAACGTAATAATGTAATTGCACTGTATGTGAGTGGAAATTCACAAACAGCAATAGTTCGTCAGCTCCAGCATTTGAATGTGAATAAAATGTTTGTGTATCAAACCATAACTCGATACAACGAAACTGGTAGCATCGCTAAACGCATTAGAGGTGGTCCTAAAAAGACAGCAACATCAAAAGAAATAATACGAAAGGTGAAGAAACGAATCCAACGAAATCCTCGTCAAAGTGCCTATCAATTAGCACGTCTACATGTTTCACGATACAGCATTCAAACCATATTGAAAAATGAACTACACTTGAAGCCCTACAAGATACAAAAAGTTCAAGATCTTACGGAGGCACAAAAAAAGTTAGGCTTGAAAGAACACGAGCATTGAAGGCCTTCAACAGTATGTGAATAAACAAAATGATCGTGTTTGGTTAGAGCACAAGTCCAAGGATAATTTGGACACAAGAGTTGCCATGCGCAAGCAATCACCAGCTTAAGTTATGGTTTGGGCTGCAGTGACTGCAGATGGACACACTCCTCTGGTTTTCATCGAACATGGAGTCAAGGTAATCCAAGAGGTGTACCGTCAAAAGATCCTAAACGATGCTTTGCTACCTTGGGCACGTAAACACTTTGGTACGAACCGTTGGACATTCCAACAGGACTCGGCACCGTCACACAAAGCTCGAGCGACAAAGCAATTTTTACAAAATTGCGTTCCGCGGCTGTTTCGTCGAAAGAATGGCCACCATATTCACCAGACTTGAATCCCATGGATTTCCCCATATGGTCCATTTTGGAGAGTAAGGTGTCCACTAAAAAATACGAAAGTGTTGATGCATCAGCTCTTGTTCGAGAATGGAATAAAATTCCGCAAACCCACGTTCGGTCAGCATGCAATGCTTTCTATGGAAGACTAAATCAAATAATGGCCAAAGGAGGTCATATCGAGCAGTAACATGTTTTTCATAAAATGTAATATGTTTTCAACATATTTCACGAAATTTCAATAAAAAATAATTAAAATTAAAAAAATTACAGCGTTTTCATTTGGTTACACTTGGTCTCAGCCACCCTGTATTTCAGAATATATATCCGCCTCAAAATTCAAAGATATGCTGTTCCATCTATATACGTAATAAATACGTACGTTAAATTATTATAATTACGCTCAAAATAAGAATAACAAGAATGCCACTCTGAAAATTATTCCTGATCTCATTATTGATAAAAAACGGAATTAATTTGATTATTTTAGAAGGTTGCAAAATTATTAGGGGAAACCATTTTTGCAAATGATTTTACGTATTGGGCAGCCCATTATATCCCTTTTCCGGCCAGAAAAATTTTTTTTTTTCTTTTCTCAATACAAGTCCACCACACTCAAATGCGTAGGCAAAAAATGACAGGCAGTAACGTCTTCCAGACCCCAACGGAACCCAGTCAAATCGGAATTCCTTTTGAAAGAAGCATCACCATTCGACAACACACAAATTACGACAACACACAAATTACACAGCATATTAACTACTTGCTTCCGACAACGTATCAATAATAACCTTACCATTATCACAGGAGTGCTACTTTTTGGACGAAAACAATCCAAGAGTTATGCACAAATGTGTATCCCGGACCAAAACACCTACAAAAACAAACATCCGACATGATTCACTCCCACCCACACAACTGTGATGGCGGGCCGGAAAAGGGACTTGGAACTTTTATAGTTATTATCACACCCATCCCCCGATCCACACAGAAGAATGGTTCCGCAGAACACCATGCAAATGGAAAGCGGGACTCTTATAAGAAAAACCGTGTAAATCGAGAAAATACAACAGATTTCCTAAACCATCGTTGTATTTCTAACCCTAATGTGAGTAATGCATCACACGAGCACCCTTTGCACTCCCGGACGTCTATTTTTATATGTCACAATCACAATAAAAACTCCAAACCTTACGAGAACCCCCTATTCAACTGACAGACCACGATCACACTCAAAAATGAGAAATTTTTCATCTTGGATGAGCGTGAGATCAAAAAGCAGCCTCTGTACGCTGTACGAGTTAAAGTAACAAATGTACCCGTGCACCTCCATACACTTTACACGACACCCGAACAAAATTCATTTCACCGTTTGCACCTCCGATTATCTATTTCAGTCGATCCACGTTTATATTTCTATTTATCCCTTTCCTGACCCGCATACACAATTGTGTATGTAAACGACAATCGAATATGTCAAACATAGAATTAGGTGACAATTGAAGACCAGCATACACAATTGTGTAAACCATTTAATTTTGTTTTCGTCCGAAAAATAACAGTAACTATAATAATGATAAAATAATTAATATGTTATCAAGAACAAATAAATTATATGTTATATAATTAATTTGTTATCAAATTATTATGTTTTTTTCAAAAAGAATTCCGATTTAATTAAGATCCGTTAAAATACGGAAGACATTACAACGTGTGATTATTTACATACACAGTTGTGTATGGCGAACTTAACTTGAACCAAAAAAAAAAAATTTTTTGAACTCGAAAGGGTTATAGCAAAAAACTATCCAACATTCTTCCACTACCATCGATAATCCACTTCACCGATGTGACACGTTGGTCTATTTAAAGAATGTTCTTCGTTATACATTTCATAATTGCCGAACAATGGCGCAAGAACTTGCACTTCACATGAGACACAGATTAAAATCTCGTCTTTACAACGGTGTCATTGGTCCTTGTCGGGTACGACCTTGAGCGGACTTATGGGTTGCTGAAGCAGAAACTGCCCAAAAGGTCGAACCGGCTGCACAGCGAAAATCCGCAAAAATGGACTAGGCGCAAATCCGAGTACATATTCGGAATCTGAGTCGAAAATCCATACGGATAGCGTTGATTTTATGAAATTCGGACTACCGGTTAAGATTTTTGCAGTTTGGCTCACGCTTTTGATGTAATCGATAATGAGGAAAATTCAATGTAATTACAACATAATTCAATGTTGTAATTTACATGAGACATAGATTAAACTCTCATCTTTACAACGGTGTGATTGGTCCTTGTCGGGTACGACTTTGAGCGGACTTACGTCGTATAGGAACGTATAAATGTCTTGAATACGCCACTCTTGATTTCTAAAGCGAAAAATTAGGCAACAAGGTCAACGTTTAATTTAAATAACGAAAAAAGTTTAAGTATGAAGTTTTATGTCGAATAGTCAATTCGCCTGGACTATAGAAATACCGATTTTTGGTGAATTAACTGAAATTAGTTAGTTAAAAATTTAAATTACTATCTTTTTGTTTTAAATCTTGTTTCCAAAATGTTACAGGTTGGTTGAAAAGTATTAGAAGCGACACCTATTAACCAGTAGCGAAATCAAAATATATGCACCATTTTAATTTCATTTGAACATATGAAGATCTTTATTTCGATCTGGCAATTCATTCTTTGTGTGTACAATGAAAAAAACCGAATATCGTATAGTGATAAAATTCTTTGTTTTGGAAAGTCTTTCAGTAACAGAAATGCATAAAAAATGGTAAAAGTGTTTAAGGAATCTGCTACTTCATTTCCAATTGTGCATGGGTTTTAGAGTTTAAACGTGGTCGTTCAAGTGTTAAGACCAGAAATCATTGAGCAAGTGTGTATAATATTGTTTGTGAACATTCAAATTTGACTAAGCGTGAAATTGCTGATACCGTAGGCATCTCGGACGAATGACTACTCCTTATTTTACATGAAGTATTACGTATGGAAAAGCTGCTTGGAAAACTGGTGCCGCATTCGTTAACAATTCAACAACAACTGAATCGAAAACAAATTTCTCTGCGTAATTTGAAGCAGGCAGAATAAAACCGATTTTGTCCGTAGATATATAACTATGGATGAGACTTGGATCTACGGCCATGATCTTAAACTGAAATAAAAACATTTACAGTGGACTGAAGCTGGTTGTTCAGTTTCAAAACAGGTAAAGTCAAAACGATCGGCAAAAAGGGTCATGGCATCAATATTTGGGATGTAAAAGGAATTTTCCCGATTCACGTACTGTTGTTTTGAAACTTTGCATAATTCACACAGTTTATTACATAGGAGTTGGTGTTCGGGCAGCAAGCAATCAAGCATCTTCGGCACAATGGTTTATATCATACTGCTTATTTTTTTTTGATTTGTAATAAATTTTGGAAATTCTAATATTCTGGTACACTGTCTAACTTCATTATTATAGAATATTATCAAGGTAGCATCCACTGAATCTGTATTAATTCCTTGGTTTTCATCTCAATGCAGGCATTCGGGTAAAGAAATTATCATACAATATTCGGGTTAGTAATTTCATCTTCAACTCATAATATACCGTAGAGCGCTATTTGACACCGTTGGTTTCATCTATGGCATTAATATTTGAACGAAATATTATAGCCTTGGCATTTTGAATTTGATAGCGTTTTCATTATTGACAATCACCAACTTCAAACACCTTTGACTCAAGTTGGGCTGGTTGTTCCTCATCCGTTAGTATGATGAAGCATCAGCGACGTGTTTGTTCAAATCAGCTTTTTCTTCATCATCTCCTGCTACATTTTGCCTGAACTAAAACTGCCTTGCGATGTATGGTTCATCCTCTGTAAGTGTGTGTATTAAAGCAGCATCTATATTAGATTTATTGAAATATAGTTGCAAATTTGTGAGTCGTTCATCACAAGATTGTTTGGTTTTTCTTATGTCCATACTTTAAATTTCTTTTTCGTGGTAAAATAAAGTGTAGTAACCATGAGAAATGTTGATCTCGAGATTTTTGCAAATTCACCATTCTCTTCGCCAACGTTCGAAAAAATGGTTTCCAAAATGTCCTCTCTGTTTGTATCGTGAAGTATAAATTGAGCGATTTCTGTGATTGTTGGCAGAAAGCGATCAATGAACTATTGAAAAAGATTCTAAATTAATTTTGCAACAATATCGGTCCAAATTAGTTTTTGAAAATTTAAGCTCAAATGACAGTTTTTGGCCAACAAAATGAGTTCAGTTAATAATTTGGTTGTTTGTACAGCCCAGACGATTAATTGTTCGGGATGAAACTCTCCTAATGATTTTTGGATGGAAGCGGTCCACCGGAAGTGGCAACTTCCATAGGAGCTTTTTCGGTTTTAGCAAATATATTGAAAATTATTTCATTTACGAGGAAAAGGTCCATGAACTAATAGATTCAAAATTAATTTTGTAGTTCAGAACGCAGCTTTTGTTCGAAAAATCGAGAGCGAGAATTGAAAATTTCGTATATGTATATAGTGTACAATATACATTTTCATACTTGTGTTTGTATTTTTTTTTTCATCGTGATTGTGTCATATAATACGTACATAATTTTACGCTTTTTAGCGACAAAAACAAGGAATAAAATGCTTCAGAAATTTCATTAAATGAAAATATGTCATTAAACAACAAAACAAAATGACACGCATGCGCATTACTAATAAACACATACATACATTTATCACTACTATGAATTTGCGGTTATTAACTCTCCTTCTCGTTTTTTCGAATAAAATCTACGTTCAGATCAGTTATCCAAAATTTAAGGAGACATGACGATTTTTGCCTAAAAAAGAGATTTTTAACCAAAATTCAGCATTGTTCAAACCGGACAGATTGATTGATCGGGATGCAACTTCTTACTGAAGCTTTTTCAAAAAATTGGGAGGTCCTAGCGATGTTTGTAGCTTCCTTAGGACTCTTTCCCGTTTTCTTAAATATTTTGAAACGTATGTCATTTATGAGAAAAACTACTATGAACGACAAGATTTTCAACTTATTTAGCCGTAATATCGGTCAAGATCGGTTTTCTAAAAAATTTAGAAGAGTGTTAG
This sequence comes from Nephrotoma appendiculata, assembly GCA_947310385.1. Classification (NCBI taxonomy): domain Eukaryota; kingdom Metazoa; phylum Arthropoda; class Insecta; order Diptera; family Tipulidae; genus Nephrotoma; species Nephrotoma appendiculata. Next base: position 14,216,117 of record OX371224.1, on the reverse strand, counting down.
AAAAGTGTTTTTAGAAAAAGCTTTTTCCGTAAATTGTGGGAAATCGGTTCACTGAAAGTTGTAGCTTTTATAGGAGTTTTTTCGTATTTCGCAAATATTTTTTTTGTTATTTACAAAAAAACGATTATGAGCTAAAACATTCTAAATCAATTATCAAAAATTTAAATGTAAATGACAATATTTGACAAACAAAAATTCATCGGAAGTGGTAGCTTCCATAGGAGCTTTCTCGCTTTTTACCAATATTTTGAAAAACATTTACGAATTAACGATTAAAAACACACAAATTTTAAATTAAGTTTCAAACAAAATTTGTTCGGATCATTTTTTAAATTTGACCGGGAATTACAATTTTACCAAAATTCGATATACATATCTACAGACCAGGCAGATTGCCAATTCGAAAAAGAATTTCAAACTTAAGCTTTTTCCATAAAATGGGAGATCCTTACTAAATTTGGCCAAAATCGGTGCACCGGAAGTGACAGCTTTAGGTTTGTCAATTTTTGGCAATGATGTTGAAAAGTATAGTATTTACAAAAAACAAAGAATTAAAAGATTCAAATAAATTTAAAGATTAAATTTTAAGCAAGAATTGACCTTGTTGGTTTTCTGAAATTTAAGCAGGAGTAGTGATTTTTGATTATTCAAAACAGTTTTTACCAAAAGACCAAAGTGTAGTTTGATCAAAATAAGTAACTATCTTGACATGTCATATAAGATTCACTAAAGAACTGTCAATGTCTGGCAAGTCATACAATTGAATTATTTCTGAAACCCACTAATGAAATTTTGTCCACTAATGAGTTTTGAACAAAGTCTGTAAAAGTACCTATCTCTTTTTCAACCAAGAAAACAAAAAAATTGACTCAATTTTAGTCTAACCCACACAAATGTGTGAGTAAAAAACCATAGTATATAATGGCGTTGTTGATAAAAAATTTCGCTTGATTTGAACTAAAACCAACACAATTGTGTGTATAGTTATAGTGTTTTATAATCTGTTTTAAAATCTGTTAGAATAAACTGAACAAGTAAGTTATGAATCACGCTGTAAAATCTTGATTAATAAAATTGAAAGCTTTGTATTGATACAAATTTCAACCTAGTAAGGAAATGAAAAACTAAACAATTTTCCAAAGCTGGTTTCTATTCGATTATATCATACAAATGTGTATACATATGTACATATCGAGATCTGGGTGAGCGCCCGAGAGGTTGGAAGAAATAAAAATTTCCATATAATTAAATAATATCATAATAATACAATTGTGGATTAAAATTAGAAATAGAAATTTGAATCATCCTTTATCCTATATACACAACTGTATAAATATGTATGTATATATTCATGACAGTCATGATCATCATGATGATAGCAATGTATATAATATTCAAGTCACTTAAATAGTAGCTCTACTGTGTATTTCGGGGTTCATAATTTTTAATAACAATTTTCCTAGATGACTTTTACTGTTACATCCATATGAAATAAAAAAAATTCTTCTTAATATTCAAAATGTTACGAGTACGTTTATCGTTTGTATAGAATTGTGGAAACATTAAATCAATAAACTGTTTTGATAATATACAAGAACTATGCAGTATGATAATCCACTGTACTGTTCTGTGTACGACGTTTATTATGTTATAACGATTGTGTAGAAAATATTATGTTGTTGGTAAAATGCAAAATGCAAGAAAAAAAAAATATAAAATCCAAATTATTAAATCTTAGCGTTCATTATATTATTATACAACTATATGCATACGAGTACTTACCTTCGTACTTACTATAATGACAACCCCGTTATTTAAAGTTGATTCTTATTATTACATTAATTTTCATTTAATTTCCTTTCACAAGAAAATAAATCGTAAAATGTACACAGCATTAATGAAAAATGAGAGAAATAATGTCATTGTGAAACTACATCACTCAGGATGAAAAATAAAATAAATATTTATGTGTATAACAGAAAATCTTGTTAATTATTATTAAATAATTTTTGCTGCTTCACAAAAATATCAAGCATCTTTTCGAGATATAAAATTTAGACACACAAACACAAAAAGCTTCTTTGCTTTCGAGTAGTTTTTTGTTTTGCTTTATTTGTCAGACGAAACGAACAGGCAACACTGGTATTCTGAAGGGTGAATAAATTAATTTTTTATGTTACCAGTACACAATTTTTACGACCCACACCCATCCTTTACTTGTATTCCAATTTCAGGATGCTTTATACTTTTTTTTTAAATAAAATAATATAAAAAATATAAAAATTATTTATTTATTTATTTTATATAACAGTAAAATGTATTAAATTTTGTTTTATATTAATGTCCTGCTGGTGAGGACATTTTTTGTTGTGTATTGTTTTCGAAAAAAAATATAATTAAATCGTAAATTTGGAGTGAAAATAAAAAAATTTTCGTGCTGGGTGATATCTATATTTAATTGTTTTAAATTAAATTCTGTTGGCGAGATTTTTATTTGAAAGCTGTATACATTGTGTAATTCTCTTGATGATGGACCAGTTTAGAATGTTTTGTTAGGTCATCATCATATTGTTTGGAATTTGCTGTTTTTATAATCATTTGATCTAAATGAGAAATTTCCAAACAAACATAAAACGTTTTCTTTTTTTCTCGGCGACAAATTCTGGGTTGAAATTTTATGGTGCATAAAAATCATTAAAACATTACAAAAGTAAAATTACAGTAGCAGAGGTAAATATATGTATCTCAATCTTCAAAAATTATCTATCTTGTAGAATAAAATGAAAATATATTAATTTTAAAGGAAATAAAAAAGCAAAACAAGTTTCTACGGCCAAAGCCATCTAGATATAAGAGCCTTCATATTATAATTGTTTTGCTAAGCATTATTTAAATTTCTTGTATAGTCCATATAAAATTAAAACCAGTCTTGTACTATAAGTCTACCGAAATAAAGCTAACAATTCAAATTGTGAGCTTCTAAAAATGTTGTAGCAGTATTACGTTGACGCTTCATTCAAAATTACGATATTGTTCTATTTAACGGCTTGAAGTTATCCAATCATTTAACAAAATGCCACACATCAATAGTGCTAGCAGTTTCACACATCGTTAGTGCTAGCAACACATCTATAGTTGTCATTTATGGAAGAAGTTGTGTTTTGTTCATAGCGTAGACAGTTGTTAACGATAACTAACTAGTTGTAGTATACCAGCATATATCGCAACACAAAAATTATTTTTCTGAGAACGAAAAAGTCGAGTTTTGTGCCAAACAAACAGCATTCGCGGGAAGCTTTGCTATTTGAAAAAAAAAAATGCAGCAGAAGCACGTCATTTGCGTTAAACACGACTCGTCAAGCCAAGGTAAGTCCAAACGTTTATATCGTATGGGAAAAATTCAAAAGGAGGGAAAATGGGTGCCACACGAGTTGACTAAGAGACAGATGGAAAATCGAAGAGCCACTTGCGAAATTTTGGTTTCACGGCTTGAAAGAAAGTGCTTCCTGTATCGAATTGTTATGCGAGATGAGAAGTGGATCTTTATAAGAATCGGAAATCAGCTGGAAAAACAGCTGCTGAAACATGGCGATCCTGTCAATTGGAAACGCTACCATCAACAATCTGAACCATGCATTGCTCGAAAAACGGCCAGAATGGGACACGACACGAGACACGAACGTGTGATATTGCAGCACAACAACGCTCCATACCGTCGCACTCCCATCGTCCAAGACACATTTTAAATAATTATGAATATTTCAATTATTAAATTTGGTTTTAAGTGCATCAGCAGCCACACAGCCATACAGTGTATTCTTCATAAAAATGACGATACATGCTAGAACTTAAGGTGCTAAATGTGTTTGTTCATTATATTATAAAACTTATAATTAATATACAGACAGTACTTATTAACCCGGAACATACAAGATGTGACATATCACTCTGTACAATTTTGATTTTGTTCTTTAAGAAACGATAGCGCCAATTGCATTATCTGTGACATAGATCGTACTCGTACATTTCTTTAATATATATTTTGAATTTAGAGACCGGAAGGGTTCTAATATTAAGTCGTAATTCTTTAAAGAGATGTAAACCTCGGTAAAATATACTTCATATACATGATGTATTCCAGTAAGTGGGTAATCTCAGATCATTGGCTTATCTAGTGTTTCTCATAGTTAATTGAAAATTTGTTTCGAGCTGAAGCGAGGATTTTATCATACTTTTATTAAAAAGGTGTATAAGGATTATATAACTAAAGTCAACTAGTTTGGAAACAGGTAGTATATCCGCAGAATACAATAATTTTGTGGGATATCTATGCGGTAACTTATAAAGTGTTTTTAGCGACTTATTCTGGTATATTTGGAGATCATTTAATTTATTAATGGAGCCCCAGATTGGAATTAAATATAGGAGATTGGAATGAATGAACGAGTAGTATTGAGAGAGATGAGTGCATAATAGTGAAAGATCCATACACGATTGCTAGTTCATCCGCAAATAGTTGAAGTTTACCGTTCAACGGTAAATTAAATATATCATTAACATATATTAAAAACAGTATTCGGCCCAATATTGAACCTTGTGCGGTACACCAGAAAATATTTATAAAAACTGTGAGGAAGTGTTACCTAATTTAACAAATTGTTTACGATTTGATAAATAGTTTCTTAACAGACTGAGGGTTTGTAGATTTACCTTCTACTAAGAATCTGTAAATGTTCTTCATCAAGCACAAAGTTGCGGAAGTCGTGCTTGAGTTTGTTTGAAACCTATATTGAAACTCGAGTTAGAGTTTCGGCACCTACATTTATAAAGTAATTATTAAGAAGTTCAGATACTTCATTTTGGTCATCATACAATTTATCATTCACCTTTATCGATATTTGATTTATCGATTTAGCTGTGGTGGTTGAATTACTTAAAATTTCATTGATCAGGGTCCAGGTTCTCCTCGAGTTCTTAGAGTTTTGCAAGAACCTTTTGCGGTAGTATGATTTTTTATTGAAAACATTTACATTGAAACGCTGAGATGGGATCTGCTACCGCACCCGCCTTTTTGCCAGACCTGGCCCCCTCGGATTATCACTTGTTTCGGTCGTTGGCACTAGGCTTCGCAGGGCTACACTTGTCCAGTTTTGGAGAAGTGCAAAATTGGTTGGATGAATGGTTTCGGTCACGTCGTTTTATCGTTGTGGTATTCATGTATTGCCAAAGAGATGGCAAAAATGTGTAGATAGCGAAGAACAATACTTTGAATAAACCATTTTTTATAATTCTATTGTTATTTACCATTTTTGATTTTTCAAAAAAACCCAGAAATTTAGTTGCGCACCTAGTATATTCATAATACGTATTTCTCGTCCTACAACTTTTCTCATCCCATAATTTATTGATTTTCTCTTCCAATACTTTTTCGTTTTATTCAAAGTAATATTTTACTTGAAAGTCGAATTTTTATATATGAAATCCTTGAAAGAAACAAATTCTACTATTAAAACCTTAAGAGGGTCGACCGATTTCACAACAAGATTTTATGGTTGTTTCGAGCCCACGCAATAATTTCCATAAATTGGATGATTCTTTTTATTGGAAAATATGTGACACGGGAAACATATTAGATCCATTCAAAAGGAGACAATTTTTTCAGCCTTAGGGTTTAAAAGGTCCACGAGTTTGTTGATTTAGATATGCTCTGGACTTCTGTGGCTATCTATTGTGCGAGTGTGACAACCCGCTCATCGGGGGAATTCCTGCTATGAATATTTTGAGTGAGCATTCATGACTAAAACGCTCACTCAAATTTGCATAACATAAATCTCAGCAAAGTATGACAAAACGTAAAATAATCATAATGTCGACCATAAGAGACTTCTATATACGGTTCTGTTTATAGTCTATGGGTCCTTTCAACAGATTCAATACATTCGCGAAAACAAAAATCTAAATGGAAATCTATATGCAAATTAGTGATAAGTGACTACACTTATGGGCAAAATTGGAAGGTAAAAATCGATTTATCCTTAGCTGCTCCCGCAGCTGCCTATACTTTAAATCAAGTCAGCTATTGGCATGCGCAGATATCTTCATAAATGGTTATGTATAACTGTATATTTATAGTATACTAAGGGGAATCGAAAACGCATCTTGTTAGTTACGTAATGTAAACATACATCGTGAACTCAATATCGAAATTTCATCAAATACAAAACAGAAGTACGGGCGTTAACACGTACTAAGTTAGAACCGTCACTAGCTTCAGCACCCTACCAAATGATTCTTTAGATCTAGTTCACTGAATGGAATTGCCATATCCCAAAAGGAGTACTCACTGTTTTATATTTAGTTAACGTGGTTGTTGTGTAGTGGGGTGGTTTTGCATCAATGTTGCTATTATGAATGTTCACGAGGCGCTTAGTGTTGTGAATCGACTGTACCTTTTCTGTTGCAGAATAACAACATTTTGCAGGTTTGAAATTAAGAAATAATATTTTTAAATCCCATTGAAATGATCTGGTCTTTCAAATTGTTATCGGAAATCTTCCACTTATATCAAGACTTGTAATTTTCCTAGTTAATCAGGATTTGTAAAATAAATCATTCGCCAAATATATAGCAAATGAAAATTGTCAAAACCTACTCCCACGTGGTCGTACTTCACAATGTATTTTGGCGTTCATGTGGTGCTTTTTAAAATCCACTAAATTACATTACGTTACATGTGAAGAAGGTATAAAGGTTATTATCCAAATAGTGCATAATTTTACAAACTTACATAGGGAAATTTACAAATTTGTTATGAAAATAATTGTACCCGAGGTTTTTTACAGGGTCAGCCATCTGTTAGTCTATTTTTCATTTGTATATAAAACACACATTTTGGGATAAAAAGTCAAAAATTTGTATTGATAAGGAAAGGTGGTTCTATGTCATTGTTTATTTCGTGATTTGCCATCTAGCGACAGTAAATTTTTCAATTTTTATCATTTTTAAATTAATCTTTCTATTTTCTACGTCATTTCAAGACTAATCTTGATAATCCTGTATTAATAGCTCGATTTTATGTTTCTTAACACCTTGATGCAAAATTTTTTCGCTGTTTAGAAGTAAAATATTGAAAAAATTGATTTGTGCGTTTCAAAAAAACGATAAACTTTGAAACATAACCGTAGACAAACTAAACATTTAATTGAAATAATCATGTATTAATCGCTCAATTATACGTCTAAGTTCATACTAAAGAAAGAATTACGTCAATTGGTAATATTTTATGGTCAAAAACTGATTTTTAGTAAACATCGTTTTTGACAAGCTGAGTATCATACAGCCTTAAAAAAACGGCCCAATGATACCACCAATCCCTAAAACACCAAACAGTGACTCTTAGAGAATGAACTTATGCTTCGTGAATAACATGATAATTCTCCGCTCCCCAAATTCAAAAATTTTGCTTATTGACGTACTCATTAAGATGAAAATGAGCTTCATCTTTAAAGATGATTTTTGATGAAAAACCTTGATTTCGCTCAAGAATCGAAATAACAGAACAACGACGAATTAAATGGTCTGGCGGCTTCAATTTTTGAGTTAATTGAGTTTTGTATGTATCAAAACTCGAGCGAATATATAAGTGGACTGTATAATTTTTGCTTGGCTCGACGATTAGAAAACGATGCAATTGCCGCACAATAATCCAATTATCAAGAATGATCAATAAACCACTACACGACCTTTTGGTTTCCTTATCTTTAACTTTATTCTTACACCACCGCGTTCTTAGTGTGTGAATTAATTAATAATGTAGTGCACAGTTTCAAAGCGTGATATGAACAACAATCTGAATTTTGCAAGATGACAATTATTTCTCCATGATTACAAGCATAAAAAATTGTAGGTATTCAATTACCATCGCATGAAGTTAGTCTACATTATGGTTTTTCATCTTGCAACATTCATTACACAAAAAATGAAATCACCTAATAACTATACTATACTAAATGACAGCAGCGAATGACAATACGATTGTTGTCAAAAAATATTAAATATGTTACTATTTTTGTAGGTAAGTAATTTGTGTTAGCTTAAATTCTACAATATAATGTTAATTAACTTAATTTACATAATTTCAGGTGATGAATATGGAGTTATATGCGTGTATCCATAGTGGCCGAGATGAATTAGCCGGTACACATCAACGGAAAGCTAAGTATTATTATTAGATAGAATGACTCGAAATAAATACGTATGACGACTCTTTTGTTTTAGCATGATTCGAACTTCTCGGATAGGATGGATTCCTGCATATATATATATATATATATATATATATATATATATATATATATATATATATATATATATATATATATATATATATATATATATATGTGTGTGTGTGTGTATATTAATAAATATAACAAATGCTAATTTGTGCTGTTTGTTATTTGTGTTTGGTGTGCGTCTCGGACAGTATGGATGCAAATGAAGATCAACATGCAAAATGCGACATAATGTAGTTCGTGAAATGTTAAGTTCTTGTAAACGATGCCTGTTTGACATGCTTTATTTATTACGAACACTTTCACTAACAGCTGCTACTGCATCAGTAGTACGAACTGAATGAGTTTCTTCAAAACGATCAATAATTTTGCCAATTGCACGGTCAGTTGGACGTCCATGTCGGTCAAAACTCTAATGTATTTTACAAAATGTTGTTGCTTTAGAACGATTATTTTCATAATAAATTTGGACAATAAAAATGCATTGTTATGTTTTTAGTGACTCCGCATGATGATAAATGACATATTTTTGACTTTTCATGAACAGATAATATTTAACGATTGACAAATTCATCGATTGAAAAAAGGACCAACAGATGGCCCACCCTGTATTTGTTTCCATATTACGTGTATGTATTCCAATATCAACATTTAGGCATATATAAGAAAAGTAATAAATCTTAGACAAATAAATTTTATCTAAAAGCTCAAAACTACATTGGCATTAACTTCAACTTTTGTTGGTATAGAGATGCTACGTAACACCTTATACATATATGCCAAAACCGTTTCAGAAAATGACAACGTTTTCAAGTTAATCGCTATATCGAAATCTTGATATGTTACGTCATCAAATTTAGTGCTGCAAATTTATAGAACAAAACTTCCATTTAAAGAGTCGAGTTACATATAATGATACCAACTTAGTACATTTCGGAAGTTTTATAGTGACAGAGCTTACATACAGTTGGTGAATTAGACCATTAGCAAATAACGAAAAAACTCAGATAGAATAGCGCAAATTCCGGAAGAACGATATCGATCAAAAACATTGGAAGCTTCATCCCAATCAATCATTCTGTATGGGCTGTACAGGGGGCGAATTTTTGCGGAAAAGCCTTTTTTTTATCAAAAATCGTCATTTCCGCTTAAATTTTGGAAACATTATCTGGAACGGTAATTACAAAATGAATTTAGAATATTTTTGTTCAACTTCCTTTCTCGCATAAATAACATAATTTTCAAACTATTTGAAAAAAAAAATAAATATCTACTATGGAAGGTGTCATCACTTCGTTAGAATCAATTTTGGTCAAGAATCACTGGAAAAAGCTTAATTTTTTTTTAAGCATGAAGTTTCAAGGCGATCAGCAATTTCGTTTGGGCTGTAAAACGTCAACAAGCATTTATTCTGCGTGGAACTACACACGCCTGCAAACACATAAACAAATATTGTAAAACAACTTTTTTTGATTTTGGTGATTAGCGAATGATAAATCTATAAAATATGATTGGTGATGATTTAGCGGACGGTGATTTAGGGAATAATAAATACATATCGACCTTCTGCGATCCGAAACCGTGAAGTTTGTGCCGCCCTTTTGTGTAAAGAACGCATTATGTCAAAAAATCATATAGGAACGGTTTAATATTTTAATCCAAATAATCATCTAATAACGAATCACTGGAAGAATACCTAGTGAGTTGAGGTTATTATTACGTTCCACATCTGTGTTAGGTTTAAGTGCCATGCAATTCTATGTTTGTTCTATGATTTTAATGAAAATTTGTGAACAAAAAAAATGCAAAACTAACAAAAATAACCTGGATCACGGTTATTTTTGTTAGTTTTGCATTTTTATTTTGTTGCTCAGTAGTTTTTAGTTACTCTCATGTTTTGTGAATTTTCTGATTTTTTATATGATTTTGGAAATTGGAAACTTGAAATCATTCAACAATCAATATAGATGAAACTAGGATTTAATTTTTGAGGAAGCTCAGCCATTGCTAAATAGTTCGTCATAAAACTCAGTTTGCATGATTACAATAGCATTCCAATATAATTTCGATGTGATACCGGAATATGCCAAGTTTTAATAGCGGAGTTTCCAATATATTGAAACCAACATCGCCTTATATCAAGTACAGGATTTAAATATTAATTCCAAATGTGTTTAAAATGGGACTAACTCACAATTTGATTCTGGAAAGCTGGCATATAAATAAAACTAAGCCATTTACCAAACTTCTGTTGCATTATGAAAATTGGATTCCAGTATGAGTTCTCATCGTGATTTTGCAAATTGGTCAATTTTATTGGAACCTAAACATTTTTCAACAAGTAAAAACGAAACTCAGGCTGATGATAAAAATGTGATCCTACATATATGAGATTCGAGAAATCTTTGAAAAATGGTCAATTAAGGCATTTTTCCAATTGGGAACCTAGTATGAGTATAAGTTTAGCACAAAGAGTTGAAAAATTTGAAATTTGTTTGAAACCTACCCAATCTATAACTAACTAGGAAGAAACTTTGTTCATATGTTGAGAATGAGTTACCAATATGAGTTGCGAATGTTTTTCTTTTAAATCAATAAGTTTAATGAAACTAAGCCATTCTCAATAGATTTGAATAAGTCTTTGTGTAATTCCTCGTTGATTACGTAGCGGTAAGCATTCGTTTTTAAGAAAATAAAACTATTTTATAGTTACGGTGTTCACCGCAAGGCGGTCATTTTTTAATATTTTTTTTGACTTTTTAAATGTTTTTTAATAAATTTATCATTTGGCATATACGAGTACATAAATGTTTTATTACCAACAACGGGAAATTAAAATGCATCGAAAAACTAAAGCCAAAAGCTGTTGCTTTGAGATATTAAAGTAAAACCCGCTTAATTTTACCAAAGCAAAACACCGAAATAGAAAATACAAAGGAAACTAGATTTGCTTGGTGAACTGTAACACCGTAAACAGACTCAAACTGGATAACCTCGTTATTTAGATTATTAAGTTATTTCTGCCTGTCTGTCTGTATACGATTTTTTCAAAACAGAATTATTAAGTTTTTTTAACAAGATAAATGCAATCTATCCCGCTAAATTGGCACATTCGCTAAAATCAGGTTTCTGTCTGTCACCACAACTTGTTTATTACGATTATTATAATTTAATTTTCAATCTAGATAAATAAAAATCGCGATAAATTTTGTGTCTGTCTACGGTATTAGTGTCCGGAATCTCAATTTTTGATTTATTAGGCGTTGGGAGCACTAAAATGCCTCGGGATGAGGAATAATATCTCATTCCGAAACTATGTATAAACCGAGTTGCAAACCATAGTTAGGGGTGACACATTACAACGAAACCATGTTTAACTCGAAACTGAACTGATTCAGTTAATCAATCAAATAATAAAAAAAATGCCTCAGGTTGCTGATTAAGATGATTTATTCTTCCTCAGTAGATTAGAAGTATTTTAATAAAGTTGGTTTAGGGCTCGTTTTTTATTTTAAATAAAATAAAACAATTTATGGACTGAGCATTTTATTATTAATTTTCCGGAAAATAGTCGTACCGAAATTCATAAACAATTTGTTAAAGTTTTGAATAATATTAAAAATAGTTCATCGTTGCAGTCTTTCACCTGTTGAAAAACGTATTTTATCTTGCCTTATACAAGCAAAAACGTTTTTGAAAAGCAATCCGAACATTATGGTGACTCGAGCAGACAAAGGCAATATAACCGTACTAACCACACGTAATGATTATTTTGAAAAAATAAATAGCCTATTAAATGACGACTCAACTTACAGACAATTGATAAAAAATAATTTTACTCCAATTCAAACTACGATAAACATTTAGTAGTAAAAAATTGGCAAAAATCTGGTAACATTGATGAATTTACAAAGAAAAAATTAACTAGTTATATTCCTAAATTATACGGTTTACCTAAAATTCATAAATCAAATATATCATACAGGCCTATCGTGAGCTCAATAGATGATCCCACATACGGTTTATCGGCATTTTTAGGTAATACTCTTAAATTTAGTGTAGGAAAAACTAATTCGTTTGTTCTAAATTCCGAAGATTTTAAACAAAAAGTTCGAAATTTCATTATACCCCCAAATTTCTTGTTAATTTCTTTAGACGTGATTTCGTTATTTACTAATGTAGATAGTCAGATAGTTTCGGAAATTATCAAGAAAAATTGGAAAGACATTAAAAAGAACGCAAAATCAAAATTGACGAAAGTCCTATTTGTTGAAGGTTAAGCATTGTTTTAGATAATTCGGAAATTTCTTTTGACAATAAAAATTATAAACAAATTTTTGGTTCCCCAATGGGTTCTCCCATAAGCCTTATATTAGCAAACTTATTAATGGAAAATTTGGAATGTTTGGCATTTTCAGCCATTATTTTACAATCGATATGTTGATGATATCATAACGGCTTTTCCTGAAAACAAAATTGATATATTTTTGAACAGTTTTAACAAAATGTTTAATCGAATAAAATTTACTTTGGAAAAGGAAGTTGACAACAAAATTCCATTTTTAGATTTACTTTTGATCCACGAGCCTGATGGCAAAATTTCTTTTGATTGGTATCACAAAGATAGTTGGTCTGGTATATCTAAATTTTCATTCTTGGCTTCCTTCTTCCTATAAAATTAATACAGTAAACATTTTGGCTCAAAAAATTTTAAAACTTTCAGATTTCAAATTTCACAATAAAAATTTTAAAATATTAAAAGAATCATTGAAGTAATCATTAACCCGCAAAATTAATAAATCAAAGTATGTATTTGGAAACAAAAAAATTTTATTAGAAATTCTGAAATTCGGCCCATTAACAATAATAAAAATTATTTTTCAATTCCTTATATAAAAAATAAAACACTTGTTCAACAATTATAATTACAAAATTGTCGGTAATTCTTCAATTTGTTTAAATACGAAATGATTGTCTTTTTTCTAAACTTAAAGATCCTATACTATTCAATAAGCAGTCAAATTTAATTTATCAAGTTAAATGTGATTGTAATATTGTTTATTCAGGTCGAATGTGGCTTATACAGGTGTAATGTTGCTTATACAGGTGTAAACAGGCTGTAGAAATAGGCCCGGCGTTATCCGGAACACTTGTTAAATACTTGGTTTTACACAAACACAATAGAAACTAAATGTTTCTTTACAGTTATTTATGCATGTACTAGGGCTAAAATTGTTTATACACCAGATCACAAAATCTTTCCGATCAACCAATTTGGCTGATTGAGGCTCATTGCATCGGTTAACCTGAATGTACGAGAAAACAGAATCGGCCGAAACATATATTGGTAATCTCCATTACGGTTCGTAATCTCCATTTTCTTTAAGGCCACGCAGATTATAAATAATCTAGGGAGTTACGATTGATTTCCAAACATAATAAAAATACAAGGAAGTCCTGGTTAGATTTAATTTAATTATAGAAAGAAATTAATTCAAAACTTTATTTCATTCGACCAGCTTTAACTCCTCAATTTTTTCTAGCATTATCTTGAGCTCGACAAGCGATTTTAGTAGTTACACGAATTAAGCAAAATTTTTTAAACGTTTTATATTCCATATTTAAGAGCTGACTATGACTTGAAGGCTTGTACAATTAGATTTGTTATGGCGCGATAAAATGCTAGAAAAACACGAAAATAGAATTTCTCGAATTTTTTAAAAACTTTTAGAATTTTTCGGTTTTCTAAAGAATGATCGATTATTTTTCTATATACACATATTCACAGTATTCGAAATTTGTATAGAGCGGAAAAGCGGTTACCATCCATCCCTCCAACTATTTACACTATACCACAAATACATATAAACATACAAAACTAACATTTTTAATTCAATTTTTCCGTTTTTGTAATTTCTAATTGAAAATTTTTGGATAATACATGTATAAATGTAATTTATTTTTTTAATTAGAAATTTTTATACACATAAAATTATTTTTCTATTGACTTAAACTAAAAATAACAGGGTAACACATGTATGTCTAAAATAAATATTAACAAATGCTTTTGCTGCACAGCACAACCAACGTGTAGGCACCCATTGTTTTGTGATACGTATAATTTGATATGAAATTCATTTTAAAAATATATTCTGTTTGATTAAATTGAACATTTACGAGTACGTACATAGGTGAAAAAGTTTAGTTTCGAATTAAAATCAGCTCGAAAAGTTTCGGTTTTGGTTTTGATAGTAGGTAAAACTTTTTGTGGGATATTATGAAGTAAAACATAAAAATGTTAATGTGATTGCTGTATGAACATGAACCCTTGATATTTTTGGGTAAAATTGTTTTAAAACTAGTGTTGAGGCAGAATGGTCAGGGCAACGAGTATACCTACTACGAGTGCTGTGCCCGTACACCGCGTATTTTTTTAATATTCGACTTTTTGATCGATATTACAAGATCTTGTTAAATCCCTGGAATCAACGTTACGAGAGCAAATCGAAACAAGTAAGTGAAACTGCTTTTCACAGAGAATCTCGTTACCATCAATGTCAGGCGGAGTTGGCACACACATGACTGCAACTTTATTATAACTGTAATGAACATTTATAAGATTTACACTCTTTGAAGAGCTTAGAATTAACCAACGGGTTACTCGAAGCATTATTCACCGCCTGGCAGTCAGCGAATAAGACGATGTCGAGGTTTTAAGCTTTGCAACTTAGCGCTTCGATAACGCTAGTCAGAGCTATGACCTTATGAAAATCTGAACAATGAGTAACCACTGAGTATGCACTGAAGCTTGTACAGAGCTTTGATACTAGCGAGAATGTTTTAAAGAAATTGAGGCACTAATCTAATATGGAATAAACAGGTTATGCTTCTGGAATTTGTTAGGAATTTATCAGTGCTCTGTGAGTCCCCCAAATATATTATACGCTCCGTTGGATTTCAATCAATAAGCAGCAGAGCAAGCTGTACTTAAGATAAAGGTTTGCAGTCGAGAAAGGAAATCAATTGTTTCAAAGTACAGTCGATGACAAAGCACCAGTAATAACTCTAAGTGCAATATTTTGTAGATAATTAATTCTCACAATCGAACACTTTAAGTTAGCTATCGGCCACCAAACAATAGAAACATATGTTAACATGAGTAGCACTAGTCACTTGTAGATAATGAACAACACTTTGGGAGACAATCCTCAGGAAGTTCTGTAAGCTGTGTGGTATTGCCAATATATAAGAGCAGCTTTTTGAAGTTTATATTCAATTTAGAAATGCCAGGATAATTTACGATGCGCACTCTTAAAGTTTGACTAAAAGATCATCGTAAGCCTTCGAGAGCCACAGCAATAGTGAAAGTATTCCTCCCTGCGGACAACCTTTGGTAACATTGCAGAGACCCACAACCAATTCAACTTAACCTCGGCAATGCAAGATTTGAGCATCGATTCAATGCAGTTGGTAATGGTGTGGTTGATAATAAAACTGATACTCGAATTTTTATTGTAGCAGAAAATATGTCATCAAATGATCCCGCAATATTCAGGAAGGTACCAATAACAATTTTTTTGTTATTCAGGGAACTTTCAATATTACTGAAAAAGGTCAAACCACACAAAGGGGAACAAAGTCCAGCGCTGAATACCGTATGCAATTAGCAGTGACAATAGGTTCGAAACCAATGGTATTACAACCATAAAAATGAATCGAAAATGGGGAATGAAGAAGCTGCTCAGCAACCTTCTTTTTTGAAGAGATTAATTTTCCTTAGGTGTTAGCTGACATATAATTGATTTTGTCGCAAAAACTGCGCGATGAGGATTAATGAGCAGATCTTAGACTTTGTTTGTAGACTTTCTGTGCTAGGAAATAATCCCAATCTGCCTGAAAATTTGATTTTCTAGTCATATTTCAGAGTTGTAGCAGAGCACCAGAAGAAATGTTCTGAGATTTTAGGTTGCAATGCAAAACTGTATTCGAGAACGAGTTTGCAAGAAAATAAATATCTTCCACCGATCAATTTACACTAGACGAGTGACGCAAACTGGATAATCCTCTTGAGTAAAGTTCAGTGTTTATTAATTTTTTATTTTGAAAAGGTTTTAACGGTGATCTTTTATAATTAAGATTACAACAGATACACCTGTGATCGGAAGTTAGAATATCGTTTGTTGTTCTCCAATTTAGTATTAGATGAATGATGGACATGGATTATGGAACACAAATTAATGTCACCCACTTCGCGACGAGTGGAATTCACTAAAGTTAATTCACAGCCACCGTTAAAAATTAGAAAGTTTAAAATGGAAATTTAAACAGATTTGCGATCCACCCGCTCATATCTATCGATTTCTGGCCGACACAATTGGATTCATTAGTCGTATGTTTGTTAAAACGAGACTAGGATCATCAAGTGGCTCATTAACCCAGGTTTGTATTAGAAGAGGTGTCAAAGGATCACCGAGTTTTCAATCGTTCTCGATATCAGTGATTTAGAGATTTCTTCACAAAATATTCCCGCCAATCTCGGGATACAATTTGTGTTTTGACGGACTCCAACACCGGATTGATATCACGTACTGCAAATTTTTAATTGTTGGTTAGCGACAGCAAGCGCAACAGAACGTGGCCTTTTAGCTTTATACATATATATTTAGCTTTATATATATATATATATATATATATATATATATATATATATATATATATATATAGGGGTGGCCACCAAACCGGTCTCATCGGCGATGGGATCCCACTCCAAATCAGCCAAATGCATTGGTTTCAATAGAGTTCAAATAATAAAACGAGACACAAGCATTCAACACTTTACACAAGCTTTGTTTCAAAAAACGAAGGCGGCTCTCTTCCAACATGGAAGTGAGCTGTAGTTACTGTATATCTCATCTCCAGAGAATTTGACATCGAACGGATAATCCACACTCAGAGCCGTTTAGTCTAATAAATGGGTTGTTTTTAATCTTCGGTTAATCGGTTAAAGTATCCTCAAATACAAAATGTGAACCGAAATAATGTGATCTTTAGAGTAAAGAGTAAAGTTTAGAGTAAAGTATCTAAGAATTCATTCTTGAATTGTTAATCCAAGAAATGTTTTATTCCAAGCTACTACTGGCACTCTAGTCAATTTTTAATCGCCATCATTTCCATCGATCCGGCAGTAAAAAAAGTATAACTGAATCTGGTCAACTCATACACCAAATAAGGATACATCATGATTAAGAGCTTTTAATAACGATCTTCTAGTAAGAATCTGTTCTCATTGTAATTGTATTCAAGAAAATTTTAAACAGTTCTTACTGTTTATTATTCTTGTATATATACAAAAAATACGAACCGTTCTCTTCGATCTGAGTACAAAATGTTCCAAAACATTTAAATTTCAAAATAAAATTTCAAAAACTAAAGAATTTTACATGAATATTGAATTACAACATAACGATACATACGTTCGTGTACTGCTCTCAAGTACGAGTATGTGCCTGTACGTTTTACCTTTCTAAACGATATCACTTTTAATTAAACTAAATAAACAATTGATTCTTTTTTTTCTTGTTTTTTGGAAACAAACAATATAAAACAATTGAGAAGGGAAAATTTTAAGTTTTTCCTAAAAATAGAAAGCACTACATTGTAGTATTATGAATATTTTAAGTTTTAAAATCTGGGTTAATTGAATATCAAGAATTTTTACTTAAAGGTAAACAAATTATTTATTGTGTATTCGGTGAAAGCGGAAAAATGTCAAATCAATAACTTTTCAATTCAATTACCAAAAAAAAAGTCGTTTAGATACCGATTGCAAATTGAACTCGCGGGATATTATAGTGTCTCTTTGCCTCCATTTTTGTACGTTCCTAAATCTACCGCCCCATAATTTTTATTACACGAATGTGTTGTAACCTGTCTGTATATAAAGCACATTTCGGAAAATGACAAAAAATAAAATATGCGAAATCGATTAAAAACTGTATGTGTTGAACAACTTTGATATTTCTTTTGGGAAAAATTTGACATACTTTTTACTAGAAGTACGTACGTACATGTTTCGATTCACATCCAACTGTATTTATTTATATAAATTGCACAACTCTATATGGAAAATATATTTTCTGGTTTTGTATAATTTATTTCATTGCAAGTAGTTTGCACTAGACGTATAAATCAAACAGCACAATTTGAAAAAAATCATTTATAAAAGTCTACGTACCTCCAAAATAATGTTCGTTGAAGATGATTTTCCAAAACTATGACGCTGAAATTAAAAAAAAATATATTATTTAGAATATTTTGAACAATGTTTTACCTAAATAATTTGTTAAAATTTAAAAATAAATGATTGTGAACACAATCATACCAAAAATAAGAAACAAATCTACACTGTTAATGTACACTGAAATTGAAATATTTTTAGTTTATTTTTAACTCTTTCGGAACACTTTTTGTATCATGGACAAGATCAAAAAATTCAAAACGGTTTGAGATGAATACGAGAAAATTTCTGTTCTTTTTTAGATAAAAGAAGCCCTTAAAAACTTCAAATACTACAATTACATCAATCTTACTGTTGATGTCATAAATCAGGCGAAATGTTTAAGTCAAAACTAAAACAATCAAAAAATAGGCATATAAAAAATAAACAACTGAAATTGCGGATAATGTGAAAAATTCCAATTTTGATGACGAATATTTTAGTTATAGTTTCTACTTTTGCTTCTCCGTACCTGCGAGTTGTTCACGGGTTTCAATTTTTATTTTTAACTTGCCCAGCGTATTATAAACGTCTGTGGTATTCGATTTCAACCTATTTTCAACTTTTTTTTCTTCCCTATGCTAGAGTTGTTCACAGGAGATTCAATGTATTTTGGGACAGCTTAGACTAATTTCTATTGGTAAAATTAATCGGTTATGGTTATATTTATTGTGCCATACATACGACATAGAAGTTGCTTGGGTTTAAATAAATTCTTATTTACCAAATTTTTTCATTTGGAATTTTGGTATTTTCGCTAATCCATATACTGTTGCATAAAGGTAAGAAATCTGCAAGTAAGAAATCGCCATCTGTTGGAGATGACACCAAACGTCTCCACGACAGTCGGCGATGACACCTATCGGCGGACACTGTCAAAATTATTCATCTACATGAAAACCCTTCCTTCTTTCGATCGAGCAATACGGTATATATCAACAATCAATAAGTGTTTTTATTATATCTAATTCGCAATAAATTATCTACCTTTTTCGCATATTATTCGTCTTCGCATTTTCGCTCCAACACTATTAACCGTAGCCATATTGCCGCTTTAAATAACACGGTTCAAAATGAATTCCACGAAAAAACCAAATCAATTTTCATTGAACCTAACACCGAAACACCAAAGCTACAATCTAATACAGATAGTCAGCAAACAAGCCTAATTCCTTCAGACATCCACATCCTTCTTATTTCTAGCTACTGCACTTTTTAAGGTTATGGGAAAGTCCAATGTATGAACATCTTGACGAATGCTTCTTGATTCAGATTTACTACTAAATTCTATTATACACTCTTCTGATGCTACAAGATTGGGCTTAAGAAAATCGTAAATTAAAACTCCAATAACAGGAGTCAGTGGCCGTGTTTTTCTATTAGCTCCTGATAGATTATATCTGAAGCACCCAATTTTGAGTCAAAACTTATACTTGGTACGCTATTATTGCATATAATTAATTTATTTAAGTCCAAACTAAGATTTTTCATTCAACTTTTTAGTTAAAATTTGATAAAAAAATATTTTGCTCTACCGATTTATGTGCAGCCGCTATCGAAAGCCGCTATCCATTTCAATAGGAAATTTGGAAAGGTCTTTGTTTTGTACAACTCTTAAACTATAACAAACTACAATAAAACTACAATAAAAATTGAAAACGCACCAAGCTGAATTATTGTTACTGCGGTCAACTTTTTAATTCAACCGGTTTAAAATTATCCAGTATGTAAAACTGAAACGGACTCGCCGATCGCGGACGCCGAATTTAATTTGAGTAAGAGTTTTTAAGCAAGAAGTAGTTGACTCTCAAGATCAACTATAATTCATACCTCAGAAAGAAGAATGTGACTCACATTTCCTCAATACATTCCAACGCACGCGACTGAGAGATTTTGTGTTAGACTGCAATTCTTCTCACCAAAAAACATTTAGGTGGTTAAAAGGCATTTTAATAATGATTCTGAATTAAAATTAGCGTACGTTAAATTAAAGAATGATTACAAAACGCTTAATCTCATAGAATACGCAGCTGAAGCTGAAAATCAGAAACCAAATTGTTTACCACACCATTGCGTTTTGAAACTTGACAGCCCTTAAACGCGGCTTCGTGTAGTCTTCAATACTTCGTCGCAAATGATTTCTGGTTCTTTATTTAAAATATAAAATGTATTCTAGTAGTTAATCCGGTCACCCTAAACGATGATACACATTTTCAATACGTTTTCTGACGAAGTAGCGCAGCAAAACCGTTACAGATCTAAACTAAGTAATGTCACTTACGACTTACGCTACAGCGTCCGCCCCATCTATTGCTACGCGTTGCCTTAAGTCGCTTTCATGGTTATCAGAAATTATTATTAATAATTCGATCTACGTCGCTGATTGTTTGGTTGGATTCAACGATTTAGCCACTACACTTCCTTCGAAATTTCAGTTAAGCAATGAAACTTCGTGTATTGGGATTCAATATGTGATGAAGTTTGGTATCATGTGAATCTTGAGAAAACTAAACGAATAATAAAACTCATTGTTATTTCCGACATTCCAGTCGAATATTTTTCTTTAGGCCTCATTGCTCCATTTATATTAATAATTGGTAAAATATTTCTTCCAAGAACTTTGGCAGCTCCGAAACGAATGGGATGGGACACTTCCATAGCAATTACTTAACCAATGGCTTTACTACCGGCAAGATCTAATTCAGTTAAATCAGCTGAAAGTCACATGTCTCCTTATTTAAATCCCCGTCCCCTTTACAGTTCCAAATGAGGTCCTCTTACATGCCCCCTATACACTAGGGCTACAGATAAACTGGAAAAGGTGGTGGTAGCTCTGTTTACACCAATTCTAAAGTGACTCCGTTGCACAAAACTACTTTTTCTCGATTGAAACTTTGTGCTGTGCAGTGCTGTTGGCTCAATTATAAACGATATTGCAAATTCTGCAGTAAAGCCAGTTAAAATAATTTAATGTAGTGTTTTATCGATTGTTCTTCATGGGTAAACACACGTTCTTCAACTTGGACCCCTTATGATGCAAATCGTGGGGTTTGTATTAAGTTCAAAATCACAATGGAAATATGTCGATTCCAAGAGGACTATAAGGCCTAAACAATTTTTATTACAATCAACTGTCTAGCTAGATCAACGCGCCCGTTTTTCTGACAAGGTTTACAGGTGCTTCAAAATGCTTCACGTTTGTGAAGTTTGTCCTAAATCTGTCCTAAAACAAGAACAAAATATATGTAGATGTGTTTGTGTTTTGCCTAGATAGAATCGATAGATCGAATTTTAGCATAAATAGTTATATAAAAATATTTTCTAACAAAAATATTAAATTTTATGAATTTTACTGGGAATTTCATGTAAACCAGCATGGTAAGTGACGTATACAGGGTGTTTGGCAGGTGGACCGACAACGTTTTATGACATATTAAGGGGGTCATTTGGAAGCTTTCATCTCATTGAACCGATGTCCTAAGACTCACGGTAACTAAGATATGCTATTTTTAAGTTTTTCTTTAAATTACCAAAAATTTCACCTTTAAATGGTCATAACTTTTTTCTTTGTAAACGTAAAGACACGAAATAACTATTATTGTATTCTGCAATGTGATTTTATTTTAAATAATTTAATATTTAATATAATCGGTTTAAGAAATATGAGTTATGGGCTTCCAAATCCAAAAAAATGTATACAAGTATGAAAAATGTCTACCATCTATATGCATTTTAAAAAAACAAGCGATTGTTTTGAAATACCTTTTGTTTTAAAAACTTCTCTAGTATATGCATTTTCCAACGGTATGTTACATGTCATAGAAATCATTCAGTTTGTGATCACAATAAGACATACTATTTCGCCGGACCAGGTTTAAGAATATATCTTTTAAGTTATTGAGAAATGTTTAATCAACTTCATTTATTAAATTTTGTTCTAAATCACCTCCTCCACTCCGTATGCATGCAAATGAGTTATGGCTTCCAAGCATAACTCATTTTTCTTAAACCGATTATATTAAATAATAATTTATTTAAAATAAAATCACATTGCAGAATACAATAATAGTTATTTCGTGTCTTTACGTCTACAAAGAAAAAAGTTATGACCATTCAAAGGTGAGATTTTTGGTAATTTAAAGAAAAACTTAAAAATAGCATATCTTAGTTACCGTGAGTCTTAGGACATCGGTTCTATGAGAGGAAAGCTTCCAAATGACCCCCTTAATCTATCATAAAACGTTGTCGGTCCACCGGCCAAACACCTTGAATAGTGAGAGGAAACTACCAAAGAAGAACGTCAAATAACAATTATGTAATATGAAACGTACTCGAAAATTGTGTCTTCCGAAGTCATTCTACAGTGGCCCAAATAATATCCAGATACAACGTCATACAACCGATTGAAAACGGAAAGCGAACAGGGCGAAAAGCGTCATTTCCAATTGGAACGAGCAAAAGATTTTGGATTTGGCAAGAGAAAATTCAAAAACAAGTGCTCCAAAATTAGCTACAGAAATAGAGAAGATACTTCTAATAAAGCTATTCACCCCAAAATATCAGAAGGGCTTGTGGAAACATAGATATCACGGCCGTGTGCCACACAAGAAGCCATTAATTTCGGACGTCAATTCCAAAAAAAAAAAAAAAAAAAACACATCGTCCCATTAAACATGGTAATGGTTCAGTTATGGTATGGTTCAATGTCGACGAGTGGGATAAGTAAATTTATTTTTATAAATAGAAATATAGATCGCTGGGAATACCTAATACCTAGGTCTAAAGGACAATTTGAAAAGCATCCATCGAACAATTGGGGCTTGGACCTTCATGTATCTTCCAGCAAGTCAAGGATCCTTAGCACACAGCACACGTTGTTAAGGAATGTATTCTGCTTAACGTCTCACACCAGTTACATTCGCCACACCAATCACCTGACCTGAACTCCATTAAATATTTATAGGAACGCCAAATTGGAAAATACAGCATTACCAGCAAAAAAAACGTTCAAGATACAATAATGAAAGAATGGGAGAAAATTTCACAGGTAGTTAGTAGAATTAAGCCTAGAAGACTGAAAGTGGTTATAAAAATAAAGAGGGACCAATTCGATATTAAAATAATAACCGAGACACTTCTCTTTGTAATGAACAATGAAAAAAACTATTCATTTTTGTGTTTTGTTTTAGTGTATGATCATTTTCGTTGCAAAAAATCCTTAACTTTTTTTTGAATTTTTTATTATGAACGGTAAATGAATTTCTATTTTGTATTTTTTGATTTGTTTATTTGTAAAATAATTTATTCTAATAAAAAACTACAAAATCCTTATATTTTGAAATTTTTTTTCAAATATCAGCTTGTATGACCATTTTCGTTACAAGCTGTATATGCTATAGTACCAAAGAATATATACAACAAGAAAGAGATTTTGTTCGACAGAAATATACCAACAAAAAATCGTTCATGATTTTCTGAGTTTTTGTTTGTAATTTTCGAAGAACGAGATGGTCTTATAATCATACATTTCTCGTTCTAACATTCGTTTGATAAACACAACTTCGGCGATTTCAAAATCAAACGAATCAAATAATCAATGAAAAAATCGAAAATATTTGAAAAGGGGAAAAATATTGCGAAGCAAATCATTTTTAATTATCTCGTACGTAATTTAGTAACGCTTTATTCTTCAAAGGATGCGTTTCGTTCGAATTTATTGGAAATGCAAAATATTACGTATTATTGTTCAGCTTGGGTTTGTTTATGTACGTAGCTATACATTTTTAATCAAAATAGCTCATGAAACTAACCAATTTTTTTATTTTTTTGGAATATATATATATGCATACCGGAATAATTTATTTGAAAATGTTTGTAGATTTCGATGTATGTATTTAGGAAAAAATTTGATTTTAGAAAAAAATAAATAATGTGATACACATAGCTACTCACGTAGTGATGGAAGTTTATGAATGGAAATATTATAAAATGGGAAACAAAATATCAACTCAAATAAAAATGTACATGTATGTAAATGGATAAGTATTGGTTCTACAAAAATGAAATATACATGTAAACGATTATTTTTAATTTCGATCGTTTCATTGTTCATTTTGGACTATTTTTCTTCTGCATTCAAAATTTTTTTATGTAAAGAAAATTTACAATTGCGTGAAAGTGGAATAGCTATCTACGGGTTCACGTTTTATGCCTAGCCCAAGCCAATAAACGCAATAAACTGAATCTTTTTCATTTATGTATGAGCTAAATATTTCGAATCTAACTATTTAATGGATTAATGAAGGATTAGTTTAGAGTATTTAATAATTTTGTGCGTTTTAATTATAATCTTGAAATTGCTATTTGATATTTCATTTTTGTATAAATTATAGATATATAAATTTGAAATTACTTAAACGTAATAATTTTTATTATGTGGCTTTGTGTAGATTAATTGGTTATGACTTCTTCTATGTACCTACATTTATTGAATTATTCGATAGAAAGATATCTCGACATATACAAATCCTATAGATAACGTTGTTTATAACTTAGGAAAATTTTTTTGATAACATTGTATATAGTACAAGTCACGGAAAAACTACTTTAATATTCTATGTGAAAACGGTGGCATTAAATATTCATTTTCATGAAATTCGTAGACTTCCTCAAATGAGCGAATAAGGCATCTTATTTTAGAGCTATACAATTAAATGTAAGAAAGCTTAGATTTTTTGAAAAAATTGAAAATCCTTTCCAAAAAAGAAAATTATTTTAAATTTATTAAAGGTCTTCAACTAACCATTAAATCACAACTAATGTTAATTGATTACTTAACAATAAATCATGGAGTTGATTTCATTTTAACTGGGAAAACGAACCAAGACTGCCTTGAAAACTTTTTTTCTCGGTTACGCGGTAAAGGTGGTTTTAATTACACCCCATCCAGCAACGAAATTGGCATACACTACGCTAATATAATCGTTACCAAAGTATTATTTAAAAGTGAGTATGCCAACTGCAAAGAAGATGACGGAAAGATGGTTGACCTTCACTGGGAAAATTTCCAGGTGCTTTACAAAGACAGCTTAATTTCTAAATGCGAGCCTGAAGACGATTCAATTTACGATGAATTTTTAGCCTGTCGAGACTCTACCTCTGAGACTGACATTCTACAGAAAAATGCGGCCACATATTATGCTGGGTATTGTGCGGTTCAGAAAATAAACTACAATGCATGCAAAATTAAGCTGATAAAAGGATCTAATGAGATTCCTACAGCAAGTGATACATTTATAAGCGAAAATTTTTTTAAAAAATCATCAAGATATGGACCGGTAAAAGTACCGACAAAGGAATATGCAGAAGTGGCATACACTTGTTAACGATTTTTGAGCATTCTTTCAGAAATGAGTGTCATTTATCTAATATTTGTTAAAGGCTACTGAAAAGTGCTTAAATATTATCGAGCGAAAATTTCCTGGTTTTCTACCGTTAAAAGAAGATGGACCGTGTAATGAACACATTAGAACTTTAATACAAAATTTTAATCTTGTATTAATTAGGAAAAATTCCAAATGGTATCTATTGAAAGGTAAATTTACAAAAACAAACAATAAATTATCATCAACAAACGCTTCAAAGAGATTAAAAATTTTAAACAGTTAAAAAATAAATAAATTATGTAAAAATGTACTATGTATTTAAATTTAATAAGGATGTTCGAATAACTTAGAATTGACCTTTAGTGACTAATGTACAATATAATGTTATAATATAGTATGTATGGGCCGTATATTTCCCGTACAGGTAAATAAACTTCAATGGTTCACTATTATTTATTTCAACATTTCTCTTGAGCGTGCTTAAGAAGTGAAAAAGCGATATGCAAGGGTAATTTTTACCAATCGGCAGTTTGGTTACCAACATATACGTTGTAAGTGTGCAGATTTATAAATATAATTTTATAAATTTAAAAAAGTATAATAATCAGAATTCTAAAGAAAATTGTAGGTATTACAAACAATAGTTTTGTGAGAGAAATAACTGTTCTCTATTTGAAATTTTAGATGTACTTTCTAATTGAATTCAAGTGTGTTTATTTATGATTATTTAATGATTGAAAATGCGTAAGGTTGGTATGACAATACTGTAATTAAATTTTGAACTGGACCATATAATCATCAATCCTATGTATATAAACATGCTATCGAAACCTTTTAAACATATACTCCTCAGGGTAGATGTTGCACGGTTGGCTGGAAGAAACCCAGCAGCTTTAGACCGATGGACAAATTATTTAATTATTTTATATACAATCGCCTACGGCGAAAAAATCTAAATATTTGATGAAATTTAGATATCTCGCATATCTAATCACAACTAACTCAAATTAATAAATTAACAAATCTTATGTACGGAAAGTGTGTGTAAATAATTAACAAATCGTACAAATAATTTATTAGCCAAGTACATTGTTAGACAATGACTGTTGTGTAGCGTATGCCATTAACTAATCCTTTTCTGCACCAGAGCCCCCATTATTTTGAAGTACGTTTTTGATGTTGAATTACGTTTACTCCAGGATTGTGCTATACATACCTACCGGGACTGCCATCATGCCTTATATATCATGTACGCGTTTATCTTATCATAATATCATATTACCAAATGATCTGGCAGTATTGTCTAGTTATCTAAGCATTAGATTCATGATAGTAAAATCTTGTAATCTAATTATATAAAGTGTGGGAATTTTGAAAATATTTTGCTACATATTGTACTAATTTCAAAATATTTTTTTCCTGTTCTCAAATGTATATTCTGGTAGGCTGGGAATAATTTTTTTATGTAAGTTTTTATAAACTTAAACGCGTATTCCGATCTTATTACAAGTTAATTTATTTTTAAATATATATTTATAAAATGGAATTATTTTTTCTCAATAAAAAAAAATCCCAATTCTCTATTCCCGGGGAAAATCAAATTAAGCCACTGGTAACGTTAAATCCTTAAAACTCATAAAAATATAAATCTATCATAAGATAGATAGATCTATAGATCTATCATAACATATCATAAGATTTGAAAAGGTTTAGCGGCCTTGCAAAAGCCTCTCTAAGATCAATAAGATTGATGTTGGTTGGCAAAATTTGTACAAAATCAATTAATGAAAATGATTATATAATACCACCGTTTTCACTTCGAATATTAATGTAGTTTATCCGTGACTTGTAACAATGTTAATCACCACTTGTTTTACTAATTTAGCAACATCGTGACATATAGGAATTTTACATGTCGAGATATCTTTTTATCGATAATTCAATATAGGTACATAAAACAAGTCAAACCCAATAAATCTATACGGTCACATAATAAAAATTATTATTTTTAAGATTAATATGAGATTTGATTATTATTTATAATACTATCTATATTTATAATTTATAATTTATGCATAAATCAAATAACAATTACCAATTTTAAATTTTTTATTAACACGCGTATAATTAAAAAAAACTCGTATTTATTCCTTCTATACAGCATATATCATCAACTCCGTTGAAAACTTTCTAAACGAACGATTCTAAATATTTAGCTTATACAAAAATGAAAAAGATTCAGTTTATTGCGTTTATTGGGCTTGGGCTAGGCATAAACGTGAACTCGTAGATTTTCCGCTTTCACGCAATTGTAAATTTTCTTTACATTAAAAATTTTTGAATCCAGAAGAAAAATATTCCAAATGAACAATGAAACGATCGTAAATAAAAACAACCATCTAAATTTCATTTTGGTTTAACAAACACTTGCCATTTCGTGTATTTTTATTCGAAATTTACTTCACAAGCAAATCACAATAGTACAACGGAAGATTATTTTGTTTTATATTTCTTAATATTTTTCATTCATAAAGTTCCTCCACTACGTGAATATGTTAGTCACATTTATATTTTTTCTAAAATCAAAATTTTTCCTAAACTCCATACATTCAGAGAAATCAACAAACATTTTCAAATTAAATATTTCGTAATGTATAGAAAATGTATACCAAAACAAAAAAAAAATTGTTGGTTTCATGAGCTATTTTGATTAAAAATGTATAGCTACGTATACATAAACAAACCAAAGCTGAAAAATAATACGTAATATTTTGCATTTCCAATAAATTCGAACGAAACGCATCCTTTGAAGAATAATGTAACATACAAAATAATCGAGAGGCTTGCTAACGGGAGGGCTAGGCGGCCTTCCATTCATCGACAACAATTGATCTAAATTATCATTACACTATATGCTTGAGAAATGGTTACAGAATGATTCTTATATTTTCGACAAAATGGAAGAGTAATTTGGACCCGGTATAGGGTTTACAATTAAGGGTATTGATAACCGATACAGCATTCTATTCTGGAATCTAGAAATGTATTCTAATCTGGAATCTAGGAATGAGTTCTATCCGAACATTTTTTTAGGGTTCAAAAATTTCACAAACTTTAGAAAGGCTTTCTATGAATAATTTTGGAACAAATTGATTTTCAGTTCTCTAGCTGCTTCCCTTGCTGATCGAGCGAAATCTTGGCGAAATCTATACTCACTCTAACTTAAACGTTTGCTGTAACTCTTGCGGTGCATTTATGTGTTTCCAATATGAGATTCACGAGAGTTGGATGTTCTATTTGAGAATCAATTTTCATAATCTTACCAAAGTGTCATAATGATCGCTCACGAAATTGTTTAGTTCTGTTACAGTTAGCCAATGTTAGAGAATTATCATAAACTATCTAACAAAATCCGATTTTACCCATTTCATTTATTTTCGAGACTCCAAGAGATAATTTCCAACTGGCATAACAAACTTTATTATATCCGGAGAAGTAATTACCTATTTCTAACCAAGTTAGAGTGCTAATCCATTCAACATACTAAATACCTTAATAATCAGTTTAACAAGAGCCACGTTCCATGCTACATTCCCAACATAACTAAACATTATCGGTTAAGAAATGACAAGTAGATTAGTTAACAGAGTAACATATTTAACTCAAAAATCACAATTAAATCGTGCAATATCGATATATTGAAAATAGATTAAAAATATCTATTTCTTGTAAGGAGTAAGAATCATCGCTGAATAATGACCGGCGAGTAATGTTCAGAGGGTACTGATCAGGGGCTTACGATGGATGAGTAATACACCGGAGGTTATTGCGCACAGATAATGACTAAGGAAAAAAGGCCGGGGTAATGACTGGAACGGTAAATGGCCGATTAGTAAAGACGGAGAGGCGGGGACAACTTGCCGAATATAATGTACCGACGGCTAACTGACTAGGAGGTAATGGCAGGAATTACTGACAAAGCCCTAAAACCATACTAAAAGTATTATAACCAGAATTTTAAAGAAAATTTTGAAATAAATACAACATTTTTGATCAAGAGGTCTATATTTGCAATTTTATGAATAAAAAAGAACTCATTCTCAATGCCTTTGGTGGAAGATAAGTTTTTCCGATGTTCTTTGTAATTGGATTCAAATGTGTTTATTTCTGTTATTTAAGAGACGAGGCATGTTGTATGTGTTATAATTATCCAAGTGTTTTTGTTGATTATAAATGAGTAATAGCTACCTTACTTTAGGTAGTTGTATAGATTTCTAGTCATTCCTGTCGTTAACTAATCCTATCCTTTTACTACTTTTGATGTGAGGGCTCAATCAGTCCCTGAGCTCGCATAATTCTTAAGTACAATTCATTTCTTAAATGTGGTCTTCATATTGGATTGCGCTTACTCCAAATGCGCTTTATATAACTACCAAAACCTTCATCATGGATAAGTTGTACGTCTATATGACAGCGTTCTCTAGTTGTTTAAGCATTAGATTAATGATAACAAAATATTGTATTCTAAAAACTCGTGTTGTGTAGTTAATTTTTTGTAAACGCCTTTTAAGATCAATAAAATGTCGGAATTCTTGGATATGTCAAAAATAATTATTAACTTAAACTAATTATAGTTAAATTACCAATTCAGACTATAGTGTCATTAATTTTTAGTTTGCTTATAATTTTTAAAATCAAGTAAGCGGATGATAGAATTAAGTAAGCACATGATTTTTTTTTTCAATTTGTTTACTTACGAATCAATCGTTTGATTTCTAAACCGCCGAAGTTTTGTTTATAAAATGAAGGTTAGAAAGAGAAATGGATGATTATAGAACCATCCCTTTCTTCGAAAACTACAGCCAAAAACTCAGGAAATCAGAAGCGATTTTTTGTTTGTATATTTTTGTCGAACAAAGTCATTTTTTTGTTGTATATTTTCTTTGATTGAACTACGTTTACTGCAGGACTGACATCAAGGTTAAGGTGTACACGTTTATCATATCATAAAATCATATTATCACCTGATCTGGCAGTGTTTTCTAGCTAGTTATCTAAGAATTAGGTTCATGATAACCAAATCTTGTATTCTAATTATATAAACTGGCGACGTTAAATCGTTAAAAATCATAAAATATACATCTAATGAGATTATTTAGATTTTTTTAGAAACTCTGATTAAATTTAGTAAGGTTTAAATAGGTTGAGGCTGTTTTGTAAAAGCCTTTCTAAGATCAATAATAATTATGTTGACATAATTTGTCCGAGATAATTCTTCGATAGGTCAAAAATTAAATAGCTCTAAAACAAGATGTCTTATTCGCTCATTTGAGGAAGTCTACGAATTTCATGAAAATGAATATTTAATGCCACCGTTTTCACATAGAATATTAAAGTAGTTTTTCCGTGACTTGTACTATATACAATGTTATCAAAAAAATTTTCCTAAGTTATAAACAACGTTATCTATAGGATTTGTATATGTCGAGATATCTTTCTATCGAATAATTCAATAAATGTAGGTACATAGAAGAAGTCATAACCAATTAATCTACACAAAGCCACATAATAAAAATTATTACGTTTAAGTAATTTCAAATTTATATATCTATAATTTATACAAAAATGAAATATCAAATAGCAATTTCAAGATTTTAATTAAAACGCACAAAATTATTAAATACTCTAAACTAATCCTTCATTAATCCATTAAATAGTTAGATTCGAAATATTTAGCTCATACATAAATGAAAAAGATTCAGTTTATTGCGTTTATTGGCTTGGGCTAGGCATAAAACGTGAACCCGTAGATAGCTATTCCACTTTCACGCAATTGTAAATTTTCTTTACATAAAAAAATTTTGAATGCAGAAGAAAAATAGTCCAAAATGAACAATGAAACGATCGAAATTAAAAATAATTTTTTACATGGATATTTCATTTTTGTAGAACCAATACTTATCCATTTACATACATGTACATTTTTATTTGAGTTGATATTTTGTTTCCCATTTTATAATATTTCCATTCATAAACTTCCATCACTACGTGAGTAGCTATGTGTATCACATTATTTATTTTTTTCTAAAATCAAATTTTTTCCTAAATACATACATCGAAATCTACAAACATTTTCAAATAAATTATTCCGGTATGCATATATATATATTCCAAAAAAATAAAAAAATTGGTTAGTTTCATGAGCTATTTTGATTAAAAATGTATAGCTACGTACATAAACAAACCCAAGCTGAAAAATAATACGTAATATGTTGCATTTCCAATAAATTCGAACGAAACGCATCCTTTGAAGAATAAAGCGTTACTAAATTACGTACGAGATAATTAAAAATGATTTGCTTCGCAATATTTTTCCCCTTTTCAAATATTTTCGATTTTTTCATTGATTATTTGATTTGTTTGATTTTGAAATCGCCGAAGTTGTGTTTATCAAACGAATGTTAGAACGAGAAATGTATGATTATAAGACCATCTCGTTCTTCGAAAATTACAAACAAAAATTCAGAAAATCATGAACGATTTTTTGTTGGTATATTTCTGTCGAACAAAATCTCTTTCTTGTTGTATATATTCTTTGATAGTACTACAAATCGAACGTACAATTTTTGCAATTTATCCAACAGTTCTAACAGCATTCTGGGCTAGATGGCCCAAGGAATATATTTCTGAGCTCCAAAAACATCAGAAATGGTCTCACGCACCAATAAACGTTACCGTTAGTCAATATGTGGTTATTATAGAGGAAAATGTTTCGCCAATGACATGAAAATTGGAACAAATAGCTGAAATTCATCCGAGACCAGATCAGCTGCTTAGAGAGGTTACACTGCATACCGGTACAACATGAGTTGGAAGTCAAAAACTTTCAGGGCTGGAAGGATGAAGACGCCCCAAAATTATAGCTTTCGTAATTTTAATTAAATCGTTTATTATGTGTTGTACATAATTACTACAAGCTACTTTCCATTACATTTTCCTATTGGTATTTTCCTGTTTTTTTGAGCACACAAACCACATTTTTAAAAATAAATTATGCAATTAATAAAAAGAACTTAATTTCTCTTCAATACGCGTTGAAATATTAACTGCATTTCATGACACCCATTGATCCGGATCAGTTCAAATTTTATATGGCAAACTTGATCCAAAATTTGTTTTAGATTACAAATTTTGATTTTTGTGTTGTTTCATGATACATGAACTGAACCAGATCAGGGCCGGCATGTTGTGTCATCACTATTTTCTACTTTTGACTTAGTTTGTGTCTCATTTTTCACGAGTAAAACAGCAGTCTATTTCACTTCGATAATCACGCATTATCTAATGTGTTCTCAGCTTGCTCGAGTATAACGTCATTCTATTTCTTTTCTACGATTTCTAAGACTACTATAGCAATCGACTCTATTTATCATCAAATAATTTTTTCGTGATACGTTTAGCGAAATATAGAAAAGAGATAAATCTCACAATTATATCAAGAGGTTGAAATCGTGATATAAAACACATAATTGTTTAGGTGAAATAGAATGTTAATAACTCATCCTGAAAATTGAGACATAACGCCAAAAGTCGAAAATAGTGATGGTACAACATGCCGCCCTAGGGCTGGAATGTTTTAACAACAAAATGTTTCTATAATTTATCGAAGTATATTTCTCGTTTCTGTTAAATAAAATTTGTTTTGTTTAATTTTTATATCATTTACCAGCCTGCTATATTGCAACATTGTGATGTTTCTACTGTGTTTCTATCACCAAATAATTTATTTTTGATTCTAGAACGAAAATAAGTGAAATATTGTTCAAATCTATTCTAGTAGGTTGTGATAGTAATAGAGAAGAAATGATTTATAAACGAAACAGGGTGATCATATTGGAGTGCTTTATTTTGTGGTACAATCAATTTTGAGGGGAAATAATGAACTATAAAAGTGATAATTTGACATTTCTGTTTTAGTTATATGAATGTTTTATATGAAGTGATTTTCATGCGTGTGATATACCAACAAAATTAAAATAAATAAATATTATTGCAATATTAAAAGAAACAACTTTTCATTCTTAATATTCCTTTGACTTTTTAAAATAAGATAATTTTTTAATTTTTAAACCATTTGGAAAAAATCTCGGTTTGTTGTTGGTTTATAAAATTAATAAATAAAAGTTTTATTCATGAAGTTGTGATTAAGTTGAAAGTTTTACGTGTGGTTTATGGAATTATTATCTAAAAATTACAATGTGAGTTGTATTTAATATTATTAGCGGTAAAATGTGAAGTACTCTACTAAATTAATAATTTTAGTAAGCGCGCGTAAATTTAAACAAGTTTAACGTTTAACTTTCGCATAAAAATCAAACAAAATAAATCAAAAAATTTTGACCAGGATAAAAAAACATTTTAAGGATATTTTTAATTTCAATAAATAAAGTCTGTTTATCCAAAATTAGTTCCCCCCCCCCCCCCCTCCACAGACTTCCCGTTCTCCAGATGGGAAAAGCCAAAATAAAAACTTTTAGTCTGTATTATCGACTGATTTAAATGCTATGGAAGGGGCTAATAAAAATGTCAAGAGATGGCAAATGTAATTACATATTTAAGTAATGAATTGGTTTTTTGCAGTCATTTTACGATATCAGAAATTTCGTAAATAGAAGATGTAAACCACCTACTTTTCGAATGTAACGAGGTGATGGTCAAGTCATTAAAACAAAAGTGGCTTGGTAGCTCAAACATACATGAATTACCAGTGCCAAAATTACTGAGTGCCGAAGTACTCCCACAGTTTCGGGCATATTGTGCCGAACTGATCAACGTCTTAAAAGAACGTAACAGTGCGCTAGAGTAGACCCGGTAAGCGGACGGTACATGTCTCCAAATGAGGCTTGTGACCTGATATATATTTAAAAATTCTTAGTTTAAGGTTATACCTAGGTATAAGAATTGATGTAAATTTTACGGGAATGTTGACCACGACGGATAATTGAGCTCGTCCAGACGAATCGGACACGTTTATATCAGAGACAGCAGAGCACTCAACCTACTGATTGAATTCTGTGCTGAGCCAAATTCCAGGGTCGTCTGGCATCAGATTTACTCAGGTAAACTCTATTATATAGTAATATTCGAATTATTTCATGGTACAAATTTGTTTTTTAGGAAGCAATATGATCAGCGACGTTCGATTTAGAAACGCGATCCCCAGCTGTTCTTACCAATCCATCACATGTATCACCCGTTCATACAAAGTCGGTATCGTCTGCCATTCCATTATTTAGATCTATCGAGATAGAACCGGAAAGAACCCCACGTTTACAAATCGCACAAGCCGCGCTCAAAATTTATATCGCACTTCTCTTGCGAGAAATAGTCAAGAAAGTGTAACTATGCAAAGGCAGGCATTAAAAGAGCACCGCAGGAGCAATACTTTGAAGCAAGAGTTGCTTGCATATGTAAAGGAAATTTAATGCCAGCATAGAGAGTCCATGGCTATTTTAAAAGAAATAAGGGCCGCAATTGAGGACTTTATGTTTTATAATTATTGACGAGCAATATATTGAGATACGAGGGTATATCAAAAAGTTTTGCAATATCATATGAAAAACAAGAGTGAGTGAGACAACAATATATTATTCAAAACCATTTTTTGTCGCGATGAAACTTCTAGAAGAACATTTCGATGTAAATTTTACAGTTCGTTTGTTTTTGTCAATTTAGTAACACGTGTTTTGAATTTTTCTTAAAATGAATGAAATTGAATATCGCGCCGGTATTAAATTTTTCTGTAAAGATGGACGAAATGCAATTTATATATTCAACTATATGTCAAAAGTTTACGACAAATCTGCACCATCATATGCCACAGTAACAAGGTGGGTAAAATTATTCAAAAGAGGTCGGGAGTCATTAGAAGACGACAACCGCTCGGGCCGGCCAGCGATGCTATTAGCCATGAAAACGTAATTTTGGCTGAATTTATTGTATTGGAGAACCGGCGTATTTCTGTTCCGCGGTTAGCGTGGAGACTTTCTCTTTCATACGGGTCCACATATACTAAATTACATGACCACCTTCACATGTCGAAAGTAAGTGCGCGATGGGTTCCCCGTTTGTTGAATGCAGAACAAAAAAAAAATGCGTGTTCAAACTTCAAAGGCGATTTTAGATATGTACAAAGAAGATCCAGAAAACTTCTTGAATAACATAATAATAGGCGATGAAACATGGCTTTATCACTGGGATCCGGAATCTAAACAAGAATCGATGCAATGGATTAAACGTAGTGAACCACCACCAAAGAAATTCAAAACTCAACCATCTGCTGGTACGGTTTTGGCAACAATTTTTTGGGATGCTGAAAAAATTTTGATAATCGATTATATACCACCGAAAACCACAATCACAGGCATATATTACGCAGAGGTTTTGCGAAAATTGAAAAAAACGATCTGGGAAAAACGGCCAAGGAAAGTTAGGAAAAAAATCTTGCTTCTTCACGACAATGCACCAGTGCACAAGGCTAATATTGCTTAAGCTGCATTATAGGACTGCGGATTCGTGGAAATTCCGCATCCACCATAAAGTCCAGACTTGGCACCCAGTGACTACTTGTTACGACTGTATGGTCGCAACGACGATTTTTGTGTTATTTTATTCACCCCGGTTGTTGTCTTCGTTTCGCCCATCTTCTCTTATGTTTTTATTCACCTCTGTGTTTGTCTGTGAACGCACCCGCGACGTTTTGTTTTGTTCCCCATCGTGTGGTGGCGCGGAGGTGAAAAGAAGACGAGAAAGAGAGAACAATGCGCATCGAGTGTGTGCAAAGTAAAACGTTTTGGAAAAATGTTTTTTCTTATATGTCTCTCTTTTGCACCAACGAAAATTTGATATAAAGGAGAGACAGAGAAGAGAGATTAATTTCTTCTAAAACGTTTTACGAGTTGTGCGGGGCTCGAATTTTTTGTATGATGACATTGAGTTTGTGATTTTAGTAAAATAGAGTCGATTTTGATTTTTTTGGCGAGGAATGCCAGATTGGTGTTCTTTGGACATAAATCCATTAAATTAAAAATAAATTGAGGAAAATATTT
Organism: Nephrotoma appendiculata; assembly: GCA_947310385.1. Taxonomy (NCBI): domain Eukaryota; kingdom Metazoa; phylum Arthropoda; class Insecta; order Diptera; family Tipulidae; genus Nephrotoma; species Nephrotoma appendiculata. The sequence continues at coordinate 14,179,057 of OX371224.1, read as the reverse complement.
GTAAATTATTGTAATTTACAAAGTTTAAGTTTATAATATTATATACAATAAATAATTCCTTTGTTTCTGAATATAAATAAAAAAATATAAATACAAATGGCGTATAATTCTTTAATGGTTTTTGTATTGTGAACAAAGTTTTGTGCATCGATTTGTTTTTATTGAGCGTTGAGTATCCAAATTTTGAGGCGTAGCTAGGCGTTTGAATTTAGTAGGATATCGCTCAGGATTTCTTTTTATTTATGAGTAACGTTTATGATGGCCCAAACATAACAAATAAAAAGAAAACTATAAAGTGCACAAATCAGCAACGATACGCAAATTTATTTCTACGCGTGGCCAGTTGGGGCCATTCAATTTTTGGTTAACGGCGGGAAGACACCTAACGTTTTTATTTGTGGTTTTCGGCGGGACAACGCCTAACAGCATTTGTTGGGCAAAAGCGGAAAGACGCTCAACCCAGTTGCAACAGGTGGCTAACCGGCCCTTTGTAAATTTGTTTGTAACGGTGAAAAGCACCGCAAGCCATTCATACAGTAGTGTTTTACAGTTTTTATGGAGGCCAGTTGAGGCCATTCAAATCTTCTGTTTTCGGCGAGCCAACGCCCAACGTTGTTTTATTTTGGGTGACCAGTGGCGGTCACACGGCGGGGTGCGGATTCGGCGGCCAGTTGAGGCCAGCCGTAGTAGCACATACGGGTTGCCAACCGGCACCTCGTTTTTATTGGTATCGGGGAGAGGCCCCGCAACGCAACGGTAGCCAACCGGCTATTGTGTTTATTTATCGGTGGTCTGCCGCAACGCAACGGTGGCCAACCGGCTATTGTGTTTTATTTTTCGGTGGTCTGCCGCAACGGAACGGTGGCCAACCGGCTATTGTATTTTTATCGGTGGTCTACCGCAACGGAACGGTACCAAGGCCGCGACATTAATTTTTGTATATTACCTTTTTATCGGTGGTCTGCCGCAACGGAACGGCCCCAAGGCCGCAACGGTTTATAATTAATTAAGGTACCATTTTTTATTTATTTTTTATTTTTTTTTTATTTCATTTTCTTTATATATATTTACATTATATTAAAATTTAAATTTTGAAATCGAGCGCCGCACAGCTCTCTCTCTCGTTCCCTCCTTTTCTTTTTTTTTTGGGAAGTGGTTTTCTCGTGTTTTCCTTTTTAAAAAGAAAAAAAAATATAATAAAATGAAATATTAAATTTTTTTCGGTCGGTATGATGGGAGCGGAGACTCCCTCTGTGTCGGTTTAGTGTTTGCGGTCCCTTGGTGCCCGCATCCAATTCCGTAACCAGGGCAAATGATAATTCTCATAATTCTCATAAGAGTCATATGCTCCAAATCCTCATGAACAATATGAAACCGACGTTACAATATCATCTCACCGATCGCCAGTTTAGCAGTATCAACGAACTAATCAAAAGCTGTTCTGCTTGGGAGGAGTCTTTCCGGCGGCTCAAAGCTCCGGCGGATCCTGCAATCCATTCACGACGCGTGATCAAAGACTTATCAGGCAGTCCGTATGATGATGTTGGAGCATATGACTCTTATGAGAATTATCCCTTAACTGATGGCCCTGGTACCGTTCCGTTGCGGCAGACCACCGATAAAAATACAATAGCCGGTTGGCTACCGTTGCGTTGCGGGGCCTCTCCCCGATACCAATAAAAACGAGGTGCCGGTTGGCAACCCGTATGTGCTACTACGGCTGGCCTCAACTGGCCGCCGAATCCGCACCCCGCCGTGTGACCGCCACTGGTCACCCAAAATAAAACAACGTTGGGCGTTGGCTCGCCGAAAACAGAAGATTTGAATGGCCTCAACTGGCCTCCATAAAAACTGTAAAACACTACTGTATGAATGGCTTGCGGTGCTTTTCACCGTTACAAACAAATTTACAAAGGGCCGGTTAGCCACCTGTTGCAACTGGGTTGAGCGTCTTTCCGCTTTTGCCCAACAAATGCTGTTAGGCGTTGTCCCGCCGAAAACCACAAATAAAAACGTTAGGTGTCTTCCCGCCGTTAACCAAAAATTGAATGGCTCCAACTGGCCACGCGTAGAAATAAATTTGCGTATCGTTGCTGATTTGTGCACTTTATAGTTTTCTTTTTATTTGTTATGTTTGGGCCATCATAAACGTTACTCATAAATAAAAAGAAATCCTGAGCGATATCCTACTAAATTCAAACGCCTAGCTACGCCTCAAAATTTGGATACTCAACGCTCAATAAAAACAAATCGATGCACAAAACTTTGTTCACAATACAAAAACCATTAAAGAATTATACGCCATTTGTATTTATATTTTTTTATTTATATTCAGAAACAAAGGAATTATTTATTGTATATAATATTATAAACTTAAACTTTGTAAATTAATTTACAAATATTTTCCTCAATTTATTTTTAATTTAATGGATTTATGCCCAAAGAACACCAATCTGGCATTCCTCGCCAAAAAAATCAAAATCGACTCTATTTTACTAAAATCACAAACTCAATGTCATCATACAAAAAATTCGAGCCCCGCACAACTCGTAAAACGTTTTAGAAGAAATTAATCTCTCTTCTCTGTCTCTCCTTTATATCAAATTTTCGTTGGTACAAAAGAGAGACATATAAGAAAAAACATTTTTCCAAAACGTTTTACTTTGCACACACTCGATGCGCATTGTTCTCTCTTTCTCGTCTTCTCTTCACCTCCGCGCCACCACACGATGGGGAACAAAACAAAACGTCGCGGGTGCGTTCACAGACAAACACAGAGGTGAATAAAAACATAAGAGAAGATGGGCGAAACGAAGACAACAACCGGGGAGAATAAAATAACACAAAAATCGTCGTTGCGACCATACAGTCGTAACATACTTTCTGTTTCCCAATTTGAAAAAAACACTAAGGGGCCGGAAATTTTCCAGTGACTATGAAGTACAGTCTGTTGTAAATGAATATTTTATGGAGCAAAAGAAATCTTTTTTTAGAGGGTTTAGGCAAGTTAATTGATCGATGTGACAAATGTATGAACCTTAAAGGAGATTATGTCGAAAAATAAAAATATTGCTGTCTCACTCACTCTTTTTTTTTCAAATGATTATGCAAGACTTTTTGATTTGCCCTCGTAATTTAAAAATTTTTATTTATTTAATTTGTTACAATAAAACAATATTAATAATTCGTTGGCAAACTTGGCGACCTGCTTCGAGGTAAAGATTGCTTCCAATAAATCTGTGTTCACTACTTCTATTAGCTGTGGCCGTTTGTCCCTCAGAAGCATTGCATTCGTCTTCATACCCATTTAATATTAAAAAATAAGACAAGCTGCGACTGCTTTAATAATTTTTGCGCATTTCAGGGGGAGGGGGGGGGGGGGGGGCGTAGTGCAGTTTCCTTTCTCCGAGTACACACCGAATTATATTTACAATTTATAACAAATTATTTGATGACGAAAATAATAAGCTATATAATGACGATAAAAAATTTTGACACTTCCCTCAAAACAATTTTTTTATATTTGGTTAAAACGATATGGAAGATATTGTGCTATTTTTAAAGCTACGACAATTTCTTTATATGTCATAGTTTTTATCACTAATGGCGATAAAACACAACAAAATGACAACCCAAAAGTCAAATTATTTCTAGTAGAATGAGATGTAGCTTTCGATAAAATATAGAAATATCGTGATGTCAAAACATCCCAACCCAGATCATGCGTCAAGAAATAGCGCTATTTTTGAACATAAAATTAAAGCTAAGTGTAGACCACATTACGGTAAACTACACTACAAGTCATAAAGCGTTTTTCTACATGTAAAAAAGCTTGGGATTCATTAATAACTTTCGTCAGCTCCCTATTTCCCGTATAGCAGAAGGAGTTCGGTTCGGTACTGTACTATAGATAATTCCTTGTGGTTAGCTTTGTAGTACTTATAGCAAATGTTTCATAAGTCTTCCTCGGATATACATAATGCTTGACTCCATGAGAAAGCATTAGACTATTACCGATTTTTAATTTTCAAAGTATTAATTTCTTCAGCATGTTAAAGAATTTCATCTTTGGCTTGAAATGATCGATGTTCCAAATCTCCGAAATACTTTTGTTGAGGTTGGTATTGCTTGGCGACCCCGGCTTTATGATTACGAGCCACAATATTTGTAGCACTCTCTAGCGCAGGGTGTCCTTTTATGCCTTACATGTCACCGAGATTCCATTGGCAAGTTTAATCAATTTAAATGTGATTTTATTACCAAATAATGAGCAGGCTATAGAACAATTTTAGAAATTTAAAATTTCGATATTTTTGTTCTCAATTTTTTTCTCGAAATTTTACAAAATATTTTTTTTATGTTTCTTTCTAAAATTTCGTACAGTTTTGAAATGTTATGCGCCTCATCTAAAATTGTAATTGAACTTGTTCAGCATTTCATTTGTAATCGGAGCTTGACCCCGTCTACCGAACATGTATATGTAAAGCCACTTGATCTTCATTCTTTTTATATAATACACGCAGGTAAATGATTTAGGACATTATGTCTAAAACCAAAATACAAATACTGAATTTTGGCTTTACAACATGTCGTCGCAAAACTAATTTAATTTTTAGGTGGTTTATGACTTTTACAAACTTTTAAATTGCGAAACTTTAAGCAACCGAAACTGTTGATTATATTGGTATCTCTGTATCAAAACTATTCTCGACGGTAAACTTTTGCAATAAACAAATTATACGTTGAAATGTTCCTTTCAACTAGTCATATCATAATGGAATTATATTTAAATTTAAAATAATATAATTTGTTGAAACAAAACGATGCACGGTGAAGTATAAAGGAGCCACGTATAACAATAAAGATTATTTCTTCAAGAATTGCAATTTAAAATTAAATGTAAGAAAATACAAAACCTAATATAAATAAAACTGTCAGCTCGAATTTAAAAAAAAAAAACTTTTTAGTTTGTACTTTGACACAGTATAGAGAAAAGCTTTGCTCGAAAACAATTTTTTTATTCCAAAGTGAAAATTGTTTTCTCTAGCTATATAAAGATTTTTCAATTAAAGTTTGATTTTGCCATAACGGTGTGAGGCTTTATTGTTTAAAATAGTTTTATATTTATGTTATTATCAATAAATAAAGTGGAAACATGACAATTTAATCGAAAATATTATTTTTCAATTTTTCGTTCAACTTTTTCAATTACTTATTTTTGTAATATTGTTTGCCATGTGGTCCTTGTACACCAAACATTAAAAATTTGACGCTCGGAAACGAATTTATTAAAATCTTTATAAATCTATCCTTAATATACACAGTTTATCACGATTTTAAGGAGTTCGTCTAAAATAGATTTTATATAATGGTCGTTCTCTTTCCCATCACGTACAGTAATCTTTCATATAATCCTTTAAATCTAAATTGAAAATTAACAATAAATTATCCTTTTTTTTGTGTGTGTGTGTGTGTGTGTGTGTATATATTTTATTCGAATCCTTAATTCATTATTCACAACTACATCTAAACTAAACATGTATAGCACACAATAAAAAGAGAGACTGACCTTAATTTAAATAAAATAAAAACTGTTTTAAGCTAAATTTAAATATTTTTGTTTTAAATCTAAGACACGAAGAAAGCTAATAAAAATTCTCAACAGTTAAGAACTTTTTTATATTATAGCTTTACGGAAAATAAAATTCTGGGATAAAATTAAAATTCAGACATGAAATTAGTCCAGCATATAATCATTATTCATCGACGTACAAAGGCAAGAACAATATTATCATTTATCTAACAGGATACGAGTGTATATTGTAGTCGCAATCAGTGAATAGAGTTTTCCTATATAGTTTTCATTGCATTATGTACTGTCTAGTTTTTCATAACAAACGAAGCTTTTTTATCACTTTGTCATGCTGCTCTCCAGAAAAATGGTGTCTGATAAGTTAATTTGCTTTTTAAATGGCATAGAATATATTATCCAATCATGTATACAAGGACATTCCATATTTTTTGTACTTTGTACGAGATGAATTTTCTCAATAAATCCAATGTATGCAAGTAAAAAACGTTTACGTAAAAATTCATATAAATTTCCCAAATGCCTAATTATAAATAATTAGTCTTCCGGAACAAACCACCCTTGCAAAAAATATATTTATACAAATTGTCACAAACATGAAAAATTTTATTTGTTTATGTGTGTGTGTGAGTCATATAAATAATACGTATATGTATACGTTCGTAAAAATTCCCAGAACTCAGTATAAAACATGTAGAAAGCTCACGTAAAATGAGCTTTTTTATACTTTAATGCTTGTTTATGAAGAAGGAACCAAAAAATGTTTCCATACCAATAACAGTCAAAAACAAAATAATTTCGTATATGTTACCATTTATTTGGCATAATTTCGATTCGAAATGCGAGCCAAATAGATTGCAAGCCAAAAATACTGCGCTTTTTAATAGCAACTATAAAATCCAATACACAGCCATTAAAATTTTATTATGTTGAACAAAATTTTTAAGACTGAAAAATCAAACGGATCCTGTAAGAGAACACGACAATGTTCAGTACCGTTCACAATTTAGTTATTAAATTAATATTTTTATGAACAATCAAGTTTGTGACCGTATAATTGGTTTGTACGCTTTCTGCAGAAATTTGATTGCAATGCGACCCCATTATTTCTAATTACTGTATAATTAATTTGATTTAAATTTTTTATTCGTTTTATAACCCTTTACCTGTTTTTGAAATTTGATTTCCCATCAATTTTCTGAATATGTAATTTAATTCAATAAATCAAACCGACACACACACACATACTGTTGTTTATAATTTATTCATTCACGAAATAAAATTTCATTTTCCTCTATTTAATATTTTTGGGAAATTTAATTTCCCATCTATAAGTGAAAATGTAATATAGTCTTTAGATGTATACGAGCGTATTAGTTATTCAAACAAAACTATAATAAGTTAATAAAGCTATCTAGGGAGGGGGTTGCGTCTAAATTATACAAAAAAAACATTTTCCATTCTATAAATTTATGACTTACTTACGTTCACACACAAACACACACACACACACACACACACACGGTTGAATAGTTTCTTACGATATAATTTCGATAGTATTGTTGTAATAAAGGATAATAAAATTTCTTACTACTTTTCAGTAAAATAAAAGGCTTTTTGTTAATATTACAAATAAAGTTAATTGCTAGAGCAGAAGCTATTTTCCTTACACACAAACCCATTTGAGTATTTCAGATCGTTTATCTTACGTATATACATATTATGTATCGTTGCATACTACTATGTAGATACGTAATTAGTTTGTACGTCAAAAATGGAATTATACCTGAAAAAGTAAATTTGAATTTAATTGGCAATTAATTGTCCATTTTAATCGGTGTAATTAAGGATTTTTCTATAGTTGCTATTTAAAGGTTAACAAAACCAGCTTTTCGATTTACTCTGCTACCCCGCTAAATTTTCTGTAATACTCGAGTAATAAGATAAATCAAATAAATTGTAACCGTTATGAAAACATATTGTTACGAATTTTCATAATCACCCAAAATGACCAATCCTGTTTTAAAAGCTACAATTTATTTGTCCCATAAACTTTAAGAATAATTACCCAAATAACTACCAATTTTCATGCCATCATCAGGTGGTAGTACAAAATGCTAATGATGTAAATCAAAAAATGAAAATTGCATGTTACTGAAGTTAGCAGAAAATTTACCTGAAGCTCAAATAGTCAGTGAGCCGGTGTTTCCACTAATTCTACTTCAATTGTTATATCGCGTGTGGAGATGCCGAACAGTCATCGTGGCGCGTCCCCAGGTGGCGGATAAGGTAATGCTCTTTAACCGGCTTGCCAGAGGGTAGGTGGGAAATAAAATACCATCCGCGGACCAAATCTGGCTAGGGGAAGGAACCCTGAACAATAAACCTATCATTAAGGCAATGAGTGTACAATAAAACGGAATGTATACCCCAGGTGGTACGTCAACTTTACAGTTGACTAATCACACAAGGCTGGCTCAACGGATTCTAGGATGAGCCAATCATTGCGAAACCCATTTATACCAAGCACAAGTATCTCTATATCACCAACTAGACAAACACTTCCCGCTACTCAGCAGGCGAACGAAAATGTAGAACGCAGGGAGAACGGAAACCAAGAAAAAAGAAAAATGTATGAAATCTTTACTATTCTTTTCTGTTTTGTTTTTCGCTGCTATAGGAAAACGATAGCTTTCGAAAATTATCGTCGAATTCAATAAGTATGCCCTGGATCAAGCTCTTCTTCGTGGTTGTCACTCATCCCTTTCCGAATAATTACCTTGTGTATAAGACCTGATTTCTTCATATATCTTTCACTTCTCTTAAACTTCTGTACTGGCTTTTATTTATATATTCATTGAAGTAAATCCTGGCTTTAGGCAAAACTTGCTCAAAAGTAAATATATCCTTCATGTTCATTACGCTTTATGAGTTAATAATAAATTATAATTTACCATTTTCACCAGACATCAGACAGCAACACCAATTTTGTTTATTCGATACCAACTTGGCCGCCAGTTTTTTTTTACCACACATGCCACATTTTTCAGTCATACTGATTGAGGTTATGTTGATAAAAACACAGAAAAAATCTAAAAAACGTGAGCTTGTGCAATGTTATAATTCCTAGAAAACTAGCTGCCTTTTCCCCATATGTGACTGTTTTTAAAACAAAATCTTGTATTGCATGATTAGAATTTTCTCTCCACACAATTCTCCGAAATTTTTGCTGGTTCTCATTTATCCAAAATTATCTAAACATCTGCTCTACGTTGGCCGCTATGACATACTCACGATGCTGTTGTCCTCGTTTAGTACACCTCGATGTGAAATGACACTGGGATGAAGAGATTTTCAATCTCTTCAAGCTCCCCAAATGTACTGATGTTCGCAATAACTGGAGGCAACTTGGCTAATAACATAATCGCGCGTAGTGTACGAAAAAAATATTTTAAAAAGTTCCTTATATGGTCGCGGTTGCGGAATTTGAATTCTAATTTGATTTCTGCACATATACGGTTCGCTGTTATTCATGCTGATTAAACGATTACCACTTCTTAAATAGAAGATCTTTAAGATTTTAAAAATCTACAGGTAACGTAAGGGAAGAATTTTATAACTATAAAACAAAGGGAATGCCGATGAAGTCCTCGGCAGAAAATGTTTTATTCCTAGGACCGATTTTTGAATTGTATTTACTTGTTTGATATTGGACAAGTAGATGCCACCACAACATGTTATACCATATTGAAGATGCGAATCAATCTAGGCATAAACATTTTAAAAATTTGGAGCTGCACATGTTTCGTAAATAAAAAAATGACCATGAGAAATGAGAAATGCATGGCAACATTTCTTTGTTAAGTAGGCTACATTATCTTTAAAGTTTAGTTGGTAAAAACTAAAGCTAAATGAATCCATAAATATTTGAACGTTCTTACGGTTTCAATAGCATCACAAAATTCGTTAAAATTAGACTCATTGCAAACCAACGAGTGATAGGTTAGTGAATAAAGATCTTGGATTCCACCACCCACGTTGCAATTCAGCATTTTTAGACTTAGAGCTGAGAATCATATCATGCACGTAAAACCATGTCTTTAATAATCTCATATCATCTTTGATGTCCCTTTCCAACGAATCCATATCTCGTTTAAAATATAGAAGTGACATATCATCAGTTAAAGCGACAATGTCTCATATTGCAGTAAATCAAAAAAATAAGAGGTCCTACCGAGTCCTATAGACTTTAGTAGCTATATTTTCACTGCTGTAGATATTATTGATACAAACACTTTGGCTTCGGTTTTATAGACAAGATTGAAATTATGAAATTGACACGCCTCGGATTCCAATATATGACAACTTATCCAACAATAAATATTATAAACGTCTATGTCACTGACCCACTCGAGAACGCACAGGGTGACCAAAAAAATTGTTTTCTTTATTATAACGTCTATGTCACTCACTGTGCATATCCATACTCTATAGAGTAAGTTGAATCCGGTAACTTCTTCGTTTTTTCTCCTTTACCTACAAAACCGGTTTTGTCGTGGATTCTTTTTTAAACTAAAATTTTTGTAGATTCAAAAATTTCAACACATCACACAAGCAAAAATTTAATAAAAAAAATTCTTATGGTCATTTTTTATATTTTTTTTAGTTTGATTTTATTTTTGAGCCGTGCGTATCACAAAACAAAAATTTAATTGCATTAAAAATTCGAATTGGAATAATAAAAAAATAAAATAAAAATTAATTAAATGATTTTTAATTAAATCATTAAAAAAATGATTTTTTTGTTAGCATTTTTACACACACACATAGAAAATTTAAAAGTTACCGGATTCAAATAAAATGTGTATGGACGTAAAGGGTGTAAGTGTAAGCCATAAAAGTTACCAGATTCAAGTTACCGTAGCATGGATATGCACACTGACTACTGCTATTCAAAAAAATCTTTTAAACTATACTTGCTACTAAAGTAAAACATTTTGCGTTCTTTTTTCTCGCAATGGAATTTTTTAACATTCACACTGCCTGTTCATCTTATAAATCAGCAACGAGCAAGCTTGAATCTTGGTTTCTCCTTAACATGAAAGACGCAACTGCACGAGTTTACCTTTACGCCGATATCGCTTACCATTTTGCTTATAAGGGAGGTAAGGTCACCATTTTGCTTATAAGCGATGGTAAGAGCGACATAGAAGAGGCAAAAGGACAAGCTCTAATCAGTGTCATTTTTAATAATATTGAGCAAATAGCACGAATATACGTGGTGAGTATTAAGGATAAAGAATGCTTCTATTTTCGATTACTGCTAGTTTTGAGATTTCGCATACGGTATATGAAAATTTATGCGAAACATTTAAAGCGGCAGCGATGGCAACAGGACTACTTGAGTCTGATAAAAAGTGAGAGCAATGATTGACAGACGATGGAGTATACTTGATGCCTGAGCAATTGCGAAAGATGTTCGCTTATATTTGTATTTTTTGCCAACCTGCTCAACCCCTCAAATTATGGCAGTATCATCAAGGAGATTTTATACTCGACAACATGCGACGACATAGTGAATCATGTCGATCAATTCGGCTCTTCATCATATCAATTTTGTTCTCAAACAGCACGGAATATCATGCGGTTCATTTGGTTTGCCTATTCCAAGCGGTAACCCACCTAAAGAAGATCAAATTTATGATCAAGAATAAGAAGTCGAACAAATTGGCAGCCGAACAAATTGGAAAGCTGAATGAAGCCTAGCTTGCGGCATACATCAAAATTATGATTGCAGTTGAATATAATCACGCACAATGTAAGCTTTTTTTATCGATGGTGACGGTGGCTCAGGCAAGACCTTCTTATACACAACTTTAATGGCAATCTTTCGAGGTGAAGGAAACACTGTGCTGCCATTTGCAACAACCGGAATACCAGCCACTTTGCTTAAGGGAGGACGCACGATTCATAGTGGATTTAAACTTCCAGTGCCACTTCTTGATAATTCAGTCTCATCAATGCGAATGCTTTCTGCTTCTTGCAGTTTTGCGTGAGGCTGTTCTTATTGTTATCGATGAAATTACAATGCTTCCTAAGAATGGTCTCCGCTGCATTGATAAGCTCTTGCTAGAGGTGATGGGAAATAACATTAGCTTCGGAGGTAAAGTTTTGGTCCTTGCGCGGTGATTTTCGTCTGACGCTATCAGTCGTTCAAAGAGGAACGCGCACTGAAATCATCGAATGTTGCATTAAATCCAGCCCTCTATGGAACCAGTTTTAACAACTTTCTATGACCATCAACATGCGCTGCGAAGATCAACACGAGCACAATGAATGGCTTCTGTAAGTCAGATCAGGAACTTTCCCTGCAACAAATGGCATTTATGAGGAAGACACAATTCAAATTCCGACCGAAATGATCACAAGTCAAGCTCTAATCAGTGTCATTTTTAATAATATTGCGCAAATGTCAACAGATGAGCTCTCAAAAAGAGATATTGTTGCTCCAACGAATGCTCAGACGCTTGAGATGAATCGAAGAATAATCGACTTGATTCATGGTGATGCAGAAATTTACTACAGCGCAGATTCATAACGAAGCGAGGATCCTAACGATGCACTCAACTTTCCCGTTGAATTCCTCAATGAACAGAATCCAACCCGCATGCCCCTCACGTATTGCTTTTGAAAAAGGGTGTTATCATAATGCTTCTACGAAATCAAAATCCTAAGAAAGGTATATGCAATGAAACGCGTTTTATTGTTGAAGCGCTATCGCGAAACTTTATTTAGGCCAAAATCATTTCTGAGTGCAACAAAGGCAGTACGGTTCTAATCCCTCGAATAGATTTGGCACCTTCTGAGACCAATCTACCATTTGTTTTATGACGACGACAGTTTCCAATAATTCCGGTATACCCAATGACGATAAACAAGCCGCAAGGCCAGTCATTTAATAACGGGGGAATTCATGTTCAAATTGCAGTGTTTTCCCATGGCAATTGTATGTCGCTCTTTCCCGCTCAAGAGATTATCATCGAGTGAAAATAAGAATCGAAGATAATCCACAGCAGGGAAAGCTTCTCAACGATGACCGTCATTTTTATCGAAATGTTGTTTTTAAAGAAATCCTGTAATTTAATTTTTAATAAATATTGTTCGTACAAATGATTTTGTAATCTTACATGGGATCTATTTAAAAAATATTTAACTACACTTTGCTGGGAATAATTTGGCGCGAAGCGCTTCAGAACAAACTAGTATATTATGATTTACTGTATCGAAGACCTTGTCAATGTCAATAAAAAGGGCGTATACTTTGAGGTTTCCTCATGGGAATGTCTTATAAACCCAAATTGATACTTGTCCAAAAAATTAATTGTATCCAAAAACTTCAATAATCTAAAGTTCATAAATTTTTCGAAGATTTTCGAGAAGGTGCTAAGTAAAATAATTCGACGATAATTATTGGGGTCAGCACGAGATTCCTTTTTGATTAGAGGTTTGAGAACACCTATTTTTAAATTGGATGGAAATACTCCTTTTGTAATACAAATATTGAATATATACGTTAAAGTTTACAATATACCTGCCATTGGAGCCTCGTTTAACGGTTTTTAAATCAAATATTTGTACTTTTATCTCCTCTTACATCGGTATTGTATGATCAGCTATGCCCTCGTTCTCTACGAGTAACTGTCATTATTTGTTGATTGATTTTGTTGATATGAAGCAAGGTTTAGCTTCTTGATTAGGCAGTCTTGATAACTATTCATACAAAATGTGTTCTCGTTTATGCCTCTTTATCATGTTGTTCACCACAATTGCTGATAATAGTCAGCTTGGCTCATTAAATCTACGAATTTATTTTTTGTATAGATGTCAAAATTCGTTGTTGTTAAATTTATCTTTTGGTAGGTGGTTTTAACGGATTTTCCATACAGTTCTTTTATCCATGAGATTTTATTTTCTAAATGTGTTTTGTTTTCCTATCCGGACTAGATGTCTAGAACAGTGATTCTTAACAGGAGTGCCGCGACCTCCTGGGGGTCCGTAAGAAGTTTGCTGGGGGCCGCCACAGTTTGCAAAATGTCCGTCAGAATATAATACAAAGAAAATTGATGTATAACTGAATATCGTATTGAAAAGTGAAATAAGAAAATAAAGTTTTCTTATTTAGTTGTTTGTTTTATTTATTTCTTATTTATTCCCACATACAACTTTGTTAGTACAGAAGAAATAAATGCAAATATGGTAACCGTAACATCAAATTGTAAAGTATAAAACAGAGATGCATACCGGTTCGCGAACACAACCACAAAACCACTGAACCTCTGATATTTTAAACCGCTTTTAAAATGAGTGGTTGAACCAAAACAAAAACCGAACCATTTCTTAAAATAATTTTGAAACCGAACCCCACAAACCAACAAATTATATGGTTGTTTATGATTTGGTTCATTTTTTAATTTAATATAAAATTTTGTCAGAAAAATTGAAAAATACGATATTTTCATTTAAAAGAAAAGTAGAAAGTTCACATATATGATAGATATATTTTTATTACACTATGAAACCAAAATAGATTAGAACATAAAAAAAATTCTATCAATTTTAAAGAGGGGGGTTAACAAACCCCTAATATGTCCGAAAACCCCAAACACAGAAATGTCCAAATCAATAGAGCTCTATCCCATGAATTTTTTGAACTTTTAATGAAAAAATTATGTTGATATCTCCATCCACCGAAACCATATAGCATTTTTTTAACAAAAATGCTTAAAAACCAATTTAGGATTGTGCTACCAGGTGAAACTCTCCGTTCGCAATTTGTTAAAGGGACACGGTACTCCTTAAAGGGACACTGTACTGACTTAAAAATAAAAAAATCTTCTTTTTTTTACATAAAATATCTTTTTGCTTACATTTTTTTTTCTGAAATAAAACCGAACCAAAACCAAACCAATTTAGAAAAAAAATTATCATTGAAAAAGCCATACCACGTCGAAATTTTATAAATTATTATTAAAAAAATGGAGGCCACAAAAAATTATGAATTATTTGGTGAACCGCGAGTAAAAAAATGTTAAGAACCACTGGTCTAGAAGTTGGCTTTTTAATTTATCCAGAGCTTCTCGATTTGATCTGCGACTTCCGTCCGCTTTTGATGTTTAGTTTGTCTTAACACTTTAGATCGCTTTTCTGATTTAATTTGTTCTAACATTTTAACACGTTAGGCACAGAGAAGCATGGTAGTTCAGCCTCTGTTTGAACTAGAAAATTTAACTTTTTGTTTAGAGATTAATGCGTCTCAGCATTATAATTTACAAAAAAATAGAGGGGTAAATATAATGTGGGACCAAAAAGACCCGAAGAAAAATTGAAAGGTCGCAGTCATTTGTCCGCTGCACAAGAAATGCGACCGCATTTATTGTGAAAACTATATGCTGTACACTGCCTTTACAAAGTGTTGGCTATCGTTGGGGACTATCGATGTCGTTTTTGTCCCAACTGATCGACCACTAACCAGTATTTTATTACGAGGATGATTTTGGAAAAATGCTGGGAGTACAATATAATCATATAACCACCCACTATATATAGACTTGAGACAGGCATATAACAGTATCAAACGCGAGAACCTATGCACTCAGAAAAAAAATATGATAAATACATGATTACATTTACCATATTATGATAACACTTAATCATTGTTATTATTAATGTCATCATTGTGTGTTAAATACAATCATTTAAATGATTGGTTTTATCATACTATTATATTCTTTATCATTTTCTTGATATTCTCCATCATAAGAATGATGATCACATGTGACCACTTGTGATCATCATTCTTATGATGAAGAAGATCAAGAAAATGATCAAGAATATAATAGTATGATAAAATCAATCATTTAAATGATTGTATTTAACACACAATGATGACATTAAAAATAACAATGATTAAGTGTTATCATAATATGGTAAATGTAATCATGTATTTATCATATTTTTTTTCTGAGTGTGGGACACAAATGAATATAACCTCTGTATATCGATTTTGTCCCAAAATCTGTGAAACGAAATGAGTGTAACCGGAAAGATATAGTAGTGTTTGTGTTGTTAGTGACGCGCACGTATGTTTTTTTTTTACTTTACTAACCATGTATGTCACGTGTCATTGTTTTTGTTTATTCTATTATCCATTGTAACCGCTATATTTTTTATATATTTAGTAAATTAATATTTTATTTTTAAAATTTATGAAATTTAAAATAAATTTACTTATAAAATTTTATTAACACATACATAGAAAACTAATTCATGATAAAAAAAATATTAAATGAAAAATATATTAGCATGTGACTGTGTTGAAATAATGACACCTCCACAGCTCGAGAGCAGACGTAATGCGTTGAGAAAAGGAAATAAGCACTATAACAATTAAACCGATTCGGGTTAATCGGCGTTATTTTGGTACTGTTCATCATACAAATGACACAAATTCGAACAAAAGAAAAATGCAAATACAAAGACATAATTGTGTATTATGCACTGTACACGTATAACATTTTTTTTGCTTCACTCATTTTAAATGAGTAACTCACTGGACAAAATCGATATACTGGTGTTCGACACGGAGTACGTGGTAAGTAAAAGAAACATTGAAACAGGCCATAATGCCAATTAAGTCAGACACAATTTTTAGATATTCAGATGATATTGTGCTCCTTAGCCGAAGCCCTACCGATCAGTAGCAAAACGAACCCGTTAGCAATACTAAATGATATATATAGGCTGAAATAAAAACCAAAATTACTGCGGGACAATGAGTTTTCTACGTCCAATGAAGGTTATTGTGATCTAACTATATATCGCAGTCGTGCAAGCTCGGACTTTAAAAATCATTAATAAAACCTATGTTCACTTTCGAAAGCGAGAACTGGACCCTGACCTCTAACGACTGTACAATGTCATACTTTCGAAAGGAAGGTCATTCGTTCCAACTTTAGTCCAACTAAAATTTCGCACGTATTAATCACGAGATAAAGCAACTTCTCAGAAGTAGCGATATCATCGGATTCATCAAATCTAATTGAGATATATAGCTGGGTCACGTTGCAAGGTCCACACAACAACGTACGATTAATAAATACATAATTCTTGAATACATCACACGCGATTTCTAAAAATTAAACTTACCGGACTTTTGGTAAAACTGAAAATGAATCTTTAAATTTATTTAAATTGTAAAATTGAAAAGCTTGATCTTTCACAAATTTCGCAAGGATCTCCCAATTAATGGAAAAAGTTGAAGTATGAAGTTTTATTCCGAATAGTCAATCTGGCTGGACTGTAGAGATGCCAAATTTTGGTGAAATAAGTTACTTGCTATGAAAACTCGTCATTTCCGGTAAAATTTTAAAAATTGTCTGGACTACGTTTGTTTAAAATTTGCGATCCCAATGATTTTAAGTGGCAGCTTTCATAAGAGTTTTTTAGTTTTGTGCAAAATTTTGAAAAGTATGTAGCATTTACGAAAAACAATTACAAATTAAAAGATTATAAATTAAATTTCAAACCAAATTAGATCAAACAATTTTTTGAATTTTACCGGAAATGACGAGTTTTGATAACAAAAAACTTATTTGATCAAAATTCGACGTCCCCCTACAGTCCAGGCAGATTAGCTATTCGGAATAAAACTTCAAACTTGAACTTTTTCTATTAATTGGGAGACCCTTGTGACATTTGGTGAAAATCTGGGTGGCAGCGACAATGAAAGTTTTTTCAATTGTTGACAAAAAATTAAAAGATTTAAGTAAATTTAGAGATTAACTTTTCCCAACAAGGATTGACCTTGTTGATTTTCTGAAATTTTACCAGAGATATTGATTTTTGATTATCCATTTGTAAAGCTTTTAAATTTACATAAAATTAATATATTTAACTGTTGTCTCACAATATCTTTCCATTTTACCTTGAAGATAAACATTCAGCGAAGTTTCCAATAATCACCAGAATGATGTTGTAGATTGTATTTCCTTATATATTGTCCAAAGTATGATGTTAAATAAAAATATATAAAAAAATGTTAAAACCTGATCATAATTCTAATAAGCAATCATAGCCGCTCATTCCATTAAAAAGCTTCAATGAATAATAATGTAATTAAAACAAACAATGCAAACAAAAAAAAATTAATGACAAAACTGCTAGAAAAGCTCCAACAACAGAACATCAACAACAATTTAAATTTTAAAAAATATGAATATAAATAAATTAAAAAATGTAAAAAATAATATCAAAAAAAAAAATCAGTCTCTGCAGGAAGCACCATAAAGATGTGAAACAGAGCACACAGAACACAATATGTATGTGTATGTCATCCATAAATCCGCAAATTATATAATACGATTACCTTGAGAATGCTGAGCTTTTTAAATAATTAGACGTCTAAAGATAAATTAAATATTTTTTTGTGTTATATTATGAAAACGGAACGTAGGCGAACAGCTCGTCTTCAGTTCATTTCTAGTGGAAATGTCTGTTGTTGTTGTGAAGTTACATAAAACTTTAGAAAATTATAAATAACAACTATATACTGTAATCTTTTAAATTTCATTGAAAAACTATGCAAATTTTATTGTTAAGGCCAAATGTATATATATATATATAGATATTTTAAAAGTGTTTCTGCAAAAGCTCTAAAAATAAAAAGTTTAATAGTATTATAAATAATACCCTTACGTTCCGTTTATTTTTTACTGTACAGTATTTTTTTCTAAATATGTAAATCTTGAGCTACTGCTGCTACTTCTACGATACTATTTGTATTTCTAGCTGGGTTCAGATGCTTTATTGTTGTTTTGAACTTTACACTAATGGCGTATATATATATACACAAAAAGTTTTGGCAACATTTTGATTTTATTCATAATTGTAAAAATGTAAAATCGTATATAAGCAGTAAGTTAATTCTAGCAAAAATTTATTATGGCTGAGCTTTTAATAGTAGCACTATATACAGCATGCAGTTTGGTAATGGTAAAATTTAATGTTTTTCGACTTTTTTATTTTTCGAGAGATGAAAATTTTTGGATCAGACGCCATACGTCAAACCAATTCATAAATTTGCAACGTCCAAAAAAAATTTAATATTACATATGCATAGAGCAATAAAATGTACAAATCATCTGCTCTGTATCGTATCGTATCGTATCGGCGGTTCTGCACAGCAATACAATAGAATATGCACACGCACAATTTCACCGGAATAAAGTGGAATCAAAAATTCAAAACAATTTGAGCGAAATGGGAAAATTTTAATACAATCGAAACCAACTTGGCACACCAATAATAAAGAAGGAAAATATGGTGGAAAACTCTAAATTCGATTATTTTCATTTTATTTTCACTTAGTGGGAGAAACGCAAAAATAAAATTCCCGTTTGGTTTATTAATTTTGCTGTGTGCTGTGTACAGTATTAGAATTTTATTTCTATAAATAAAAAATTAAATAAAATTACAGCACTTCTGACGCGGTACTCGTCGGTCTATATAATATATAAATATTGGAATAATTTTCTTTTATGCGTTGGGAAATGGTTTCCAGCGAGAACGAGGCACAGTGGCAGGCACTGAGCAGAGAGTGAATTGATTAATATTTAAGCGAATGTTTGATTATGAATTTAAGATTTTTTTTTTTGCCAAATTACCAACACTAACAAATTCACGAGTCTTAAGCATAATATATCCAACACATACGTATATGTAGGAACATAAAAGTGAAATTGTTTTTCTTGGATGATATTCGTTATCCGTTCTTGAAACGAAAGCACATCTAGATAAGAATATACATATACAAAAAAATTGATTGTGCAAAATGCCGAATATATTTATACGGAAATTATATGTTTCCATTGAGGAGATGGTACGTAATGTTGTATGTTATTAGATGATTTCATAAGAGAGAGAGCCAAGAACATATTATGGGAATATCGAATTTTTTGTGTGTATGGATATTGGAAATGACTTTGGAAAGATGATGCGTTTAATTGAAATTGATTCTTGTTTTAATGAAATTTTTTGTTTTGGTAATATTTGGAAATTATATAAAACAGAACATTAATTCAATATGCTTTGGTATGTAATGGGGTAACGGAGAGCAATTTAAGGATTTTATCGAATGAACGTCGATTTTACAATATTCGTTTTAATTAAAATCAACATCGGGATTATAATCAAATTTTATACTGCAAATTGGGATAAAAAATCACGTTTCCAAGATTACGTTTAGAATCAGCAGCTATCCTTGCTTTCTCCGAATATCGAATTTCACATTTATATTGATTTCCGAAAACAGTATTTTAATTGAAAGTAAATTAAACGAAATTCAATGAGAAAAGCATATTTTTAGTCGAAAAATAATTATATTCGCTCTAAGCAAATAACATGCGAGTAACGCAATGTTTTAAAATCCCTAATTTTATGTTGAAATTGATGAAATGGAGTTCCATCAACGATGAGAAAGTAGGGCTGTTCTTATTGATATAATCAGCATTTAATCGTTTCTCAGTACCGCAATGTGTGAAAGGAAAGTGAAAATTTCCATGGAATTATCGTAAACTGGGAATCGATATGTTAACAGGTTTTTCATTCCATAGAAATAGTAAACATTTATTTTTATCTTAAATGCATAATAAGTGTACTCGACACTCCCACAAACAGCATCGCCTTTATATATTTGCAAATTGTATCGATCTTAATCAGTTGATGAAAAATGCCTTTTCCATTCAGTCTGTAAGAGATTCGAACCCGGAACCTACCCGATCAATATAATGGTTTATCATTTCTAATTTACCTTACGTAATTTTATTAACTAGTCAGCAGTTTAATATTATCTTCGTTTATAATTATTCTCAATTATAATAAAACAAAAATAGTGAGAATATTGTTGGCGACTCCCGTGAGATGAGAACCACAAACTTCGAAAGATTGTGTTTTTCCAGAATATTTCTACAAACGATCATTTTAGAAATTGCAACATGTGCTTCAAAGAAAAACTCACTCGTGATCCCCACATCTACAATGAAGAACATTATTGGCAGAATTACTTACGCCGATAGATATGGGTCGAAATCATATACCATATATTCGGTCATCCAATCAGAGATTCTCATCGCGAAGTGCACAAAATAACTAGTGCGACAAGTAAGTAAAGAGTACATCAGCTGGGAGGATGCTACAAAAAATGTCAGCTACGACAAATAAAAGTGTCAGCTTAATACAAATTCAGCTTTTGACTTCTAAATTTCTATAGCATTTGTCTTCAATGTCTATTTCAGTGGATAAAATGAAAGTATATACGCACTACGTCTAGTCATCAACAGATTGCTGCAGCTGGCACCTGTTGAACGCGACTGGCACCATTGTCAGTAACCACTAACCAGGGTGCAATAAGATAATAATTTTAATGAAACACCGAAAACTCTTTGATAAGACAAAATAATACTGTTAGGGTGGATTAAAAATAGACCGATAGAGAAGCCACAAGTCAAATCAATCAGTATGTATTGAAACAATTCTCAATGTATTACACACAATTAATAGAGGAACTCCTCTCAATCTGACTTTGCGACAGTAATCCAACATGCACCGTAAAGAAAAAATCGTTAGATCGAATAGAACTGAAACAGTTTGTACTTGGAGCCGCTGCAATGACATTTCTAGTAACACCTTCCTGAAATACTCGAATTTCAATATATGAAAAGGTTACAGTTTATTTGGTAAGATTTAACAACAATAATGCGGAAAGGGAGCTGCACGAGTTAAAAATTATACATAACTCTCGATCAAAATGGCACAGTGGGAGCATTCCAAAAACGAAATCTACGATATTTTAAACGATAAAAGAGTGGCAAATAGAATAAAGATTAAATCGTTGGCTTCATACCTAAAACATGCTGACTTACAAGTTGGCAGTTGGTTGCTAAACAAAATGGTTGCTAAATTATTGATTGTAGGACCACAACAACAAAAATAATTGGATCATAAATTTACTATCCATATTACTCCAGGAAGACAATTTTTGAAAACCTTGGAGTAGGTTAAACTTCCTCTGATTCGTATAATATGAAGGACAGATCGCAACGGTATATCAGAAATATTAAGCAATCTTTGTGCGCGTGACAATTAAGGTCAAACACATTCAACCTGGCACTGATCATTCATTACAGCCAAAAATGGATTTTCTGAAAATAAACGATTGTGTCTTCATCTGTATAATGACAATGGTGTTACGTTTTGTTCATGCTAAAAACTAATTTGAATGCGAATACAATGATTCGTAAAATTAAATAGAGTATAATTTCGCTGCAAATCAATTTATACTTCTGACTTCACCCACTTTAAAGGACTTTGAGAGGCTGTTGTTAAGTCAGTGGAAATATGTTTGAGAAAAATCATTGCTGAAGCAACATTAACTTTCGAATAAATATCAGCAGTCATCTGATGAACAAAATGGATGAATACTTCATAATCGGAGGTGCGTCGTTACCTTCAATTCCATAAAACGCCTAGTATACTTGAAAACTCTTCAACATAGTAAAAATTGGATTAAAACGTCATCCGATGGAGCCCGAATTTTTAAATTTTGTGTTGGCTCGCACGAATTTTGTAAAAATTGGTGTGGAAGCGTTGTTGGCTGTCAGGATTCGATTGCGATGGGTGCTAATTTCGGAAACCCTGTTCAGGAGGTCATTCAGTGGGCTCAGCCGGGCCCTGCTCTTTACTTTTTACGGCTCGCAGAATGTTTATAAAAATTGCTGGAATATTTACCAGAAACTGATTGCCATAGGGCCTGGTTGATTTTGAAAAAAACTTGTGAAGGGGAGATTTCAAATGCCAGGAATCGATTTGGATGGGTGTTAACTTCGATGGGTTGTAATTTCGGTAAAATTTTCGAATGAAATCCTTCTGTAGTGTCTGTGACCCTTTTTAAATTCTTTCGGTCCGATCGATTTTGATACAAATTGCGTGACAGGGGTTTTATAGATATCTGGCGTTACGTTCCATCATATTTGTGAATATCGCGCATTGTTGTGTTGGTTGCGTTACGGTGACATATTGTTTTTAATAAAGATTGCTGAATAAGATTCAAATTTGGGGAAAATTCATTTAAGAGTCTTTCGGTATGGTTCATGACCTTTATTAAATTTTTTACAGCTCGATCGATTTTGACAAAGTTTCCGGTGTGTCGGTTTTCCAATGCCAAGAATCGATTGTGATAAGTCATATTTTTGGGAATTTCATTTGGGTTTTTTATTTTATTTATTTTATTTTAATATAAATGTTTGAAGTTCTTATAAACTTATTACATTAGTGACAACTATACTTATTCTAATTTATTTCTAATTTATTTATTGAATTAACCTAGGTGTGCAGCAACATTTTAGCGATTCATCAACTTGATATTAGCAAAAAATAGAATTTTGATATTATTAAGCTGAAGAAAAGTATTTTTTCCGAAACACGGCAGAGGATTTAGATTTCTTAACGTTATTACTTAACGAATTCCACATGCTAACTCCCCTCACAAAAAATGATGAATTCTTCAGATTACATTTGTTTATAGCCGGAGTCAAAAGATGAATGCGACGATTGGAAGACGAAACCAATTTCCCTACAATATAGGTGGGTTGTTTATACTTTAAGAACTTGAAAATGTATAAATAAACTCGAAACTCATAGAATACAGCAAGAGAACAGCCAAGTAATGAATTAGTAAAATTCGAGTTGTGTTCGTACTTTCTTAGCCCGTATACATATCTCACACAAGAATTAAATATCAATCGAAGTTCATTAAAGTACTTCTTCTTTAATTCAAAGAAGACAATATCGCTGTACAAAAAATGTGGAAGGATGTAAGATTTCACCAATTGGAGTCTAAGATTGGTATTAAAACACTTCGTGGTAGCCCATAACATTCTTAACAAAAAAATTACTCGAGTTCAAACTGTTTTAATGTGGTAACCCCAGCATAAGCACTTGTCAAAAGTTAAGTCTAAATTATTCACAGAATCAGAGAAATCAACCTCCTCTCCTAGTACGCTGATTTTAAGTAGGTTGTGCGTATCACGAATTGTAGTAGATATAATAATAGATTTGGTTTTTCCAGCATTAAGTTCAAGATTATTTTCTACAGACCATTTTGTAATCAATTGAATATCGAAATTAACAGTTCCGATAGAATTTGTTATCTCGTTGGGCCTACAAAATCTATAAATTTGCAGGTCGTCCGCGAAAAGGTGATATTTGCATTGAGTGATAACTGCAGGTAGGTCGTTTATATACACCATGAATAGGAAAGGACCTAAAACTGATCCCTGGGGAACACCGCAATTAGTATAACAAGAGCTTGATATTCCTGAATTAGTTCTAACCAATTGTGATCGATTTGATAGATATGACAAAACCAATCGAGAAGCCGACATTGAGAATTTAAAACTGTTACGAAGTTTGCTGACCAAAATTGAATGATCAATTTTATCGAAAGCTTTACTAAAGTGTAGAAGAACCAGCGTACAAAGATACCCCTTATCTATGGCCCTGCGGATGTCATCATTGATATGAAGTAGAACACTATTAGTGCTGAAATGACGCCTGTAAGCCGACTGGTACATTGATAGTAAATTTTCCGATTCCACGTAAGTTAATATTTGTGATTGTAGTATTTTTTCAAAAACTTTAGACGAAACAGGAAGCAGACTAATAGAGCGCAAATCAGATAAGCATTTGGGATTTTTATTCTTGGGAATGGGAATAATAATTGATTGCTTCCAACTCTCTGGAAAAATAGGAAACGTTATTAAGCTATTGAAAATATTTAGTAAGTAGCAATCAACCTTTGGTAAAATACGTTTAACAAACTTAATTATTATTTCGTCAACTCCAACAGCGTTTGATTTAACGGAATTTAAAGCATCCATAAGGTCAGTGATGCCGATGTTATTAAAACTAAAGTTACCTTCCATCGAATTAGAGTTCATTACTACATCACATGTTAGTAACCCAGCTGAATTTGTTGAGAGAAAAATAATTATTGAACTCATTTGGTGAAAATTGTGTAGATGGTTTTTCGGTGGATGATAGAAAGGGACCAACAGATTTTAACTTTTTCCAAAAAACTTTTGAAGGAAGGGATGGGTGCAATATAGATGAAAAATATTTGGCCTTTGC
Source organism: Nephrotoma appendiculata (assembly GCA_947310385.1). Classification (NCBI taxonomy): domain Eukaryota; kingdom Metazoa; phylum Arthropoda; class Insecta; order Diptera; family Tipulidae; genus Nephrotoma; species Nephrotoma appendiculata. The sequence continues at coordinate 14,154,225 of OX371224.1, read as the reverse complement.
GCGTTTTACAAAATTATTACTCCTATTTCGTACAGCTTTATATTCCTGGTACAGTTCAATTCTTTTTGTACGCTTCCACCTACGTAAAATAAAATCCCTGAAATTTATGGTATCCCTGATCTCATCATTGAACCAAGGCGGCTGTTTAGGTTTGAGTGATAAAGTCCTTAGTGGCACAAATTCCTCAAACAAGTCTACAACTAGTTCAGTAAACTATTCTACTTTATCAACAGGGTTGTTAAAATTGTAAACCATGCTCCAATTTAAATTATTACATTTATCAAGGAAGTCTGATAACCTAATGCTATTGTAGACACGAAATGAAATTTTAGGAATAGATCTCTCATGTTTAATATCATAGGAAAAATAAAGAAGATCGTGATCACTAAATCCAACCGAGATTTGGTTATGAAATACAATTTTATCCGTATTAGAAATAATACAGTCCAATAATGAACTAGAGTGTGACGTGCAATATGTTGGTTCGGTATTCAAAAGGAGTGAGAGAAAATTCAGTTAGCAAAATTCTAAATTTTTTCGTTGTCGATGTTTCTTTAAAGTCACAATCGCGGTTTTATCGCGTCACACGATTTTTATAAAAATGGGTGAGGGGTTTTTGACAGATTTAATGCAATTGTGATAAGATATTAATTCGGGAAATTTTTTTGAGGTGGTTCTCAGATGGGATCCGGCTGTTTATTTAAAACAATATCGGCTAGAACGATTTAAACAAAACAATTTAAGAGAGGAGATTTTCGAATTTCGTTAAATAACTGAATAATAGAACATAATTCTGGGACATTTACAGTTTACTTGATGAAAATTGAAATTCAATATATACTTTCGACGCAGCTCTGGAAAATTGATTTGAAAAATTAGTGAATTGAATAGAACAAACTCTTTCCTCAAACAAATAGTATGGAGAACTAAAAATGTGTATAGAAATGTTGAATATTCTTGCGCTCGAGATTTAAACAAATCTATCATTCACCATTCCTCCTAAGTCGAAAACGTGATTGTCGAGGTGGTGTTTGTCTGTCTGTCGTCCTGTGTCCTTTAATTTTCTAAATTTGGAATTATTTTTCTTAATAAACCGATATTTCATCAAAACTCAGTCACTATATATAGTTTAAACAGGTTGAGTGATCGGCCTAAGTTTTCTTATACTCAGAGTTTTCTATAAATTGGCAGATTCCAGAGAAATTTTGCGGAAGTCGGTGTAACGGGAATGACAACTTCCATATGTACTTTTTTGTTTTTAGCCAATATTTTAAAACCCCTATAAACCCCTATAAACACAAATATTGCAAATTAAATTAGGATGAAAAGGGCCTCTTGCTTTTCTGGTAGTTAAGCGGAAATTACGATTTCTGATAAATAAAAACCTTTTTTTACCAAAATTCGGCAAAGTTTTCGTTTCATTTAAAAAAAAAATCGAAACAAACTTTTTGGTTTTTTGCTAATTTAAAAATACATACACAAACGCAACATTTGCGATATAGATTTTTGTAATGGACCAACCGGAAGATGCCTTTGCTTTCATTCTCCCATAGCCAAACAGAACACAGAAAATGTTACTCCTGTGGCCCTATTCTGATTTTCCCCGGGAATAGGGAATTGGGAATTAGTGACGTGTTTGTTAGCAGTTGGGAATTTGTTATTCTCGTTTGTGTATTTTTTTTTATTGAGAAAAAACAATTTCATTTTATAATAGTTTTGACGTTAATTTTTCACTATTAATTTTTGGGGAATTCGTTAATTTTTGAATTTTTAAACATAATTTTGTCGAATAAATATATATTTAAAAATAAATTAAACTTGTATTAAGGACGCAATACGTATTTTAGTATATAAAAAAAATTCCCAGACTACCAGAATATACATTTGGGAACGGGAAATAAATATAGGGCCACTGGTAAGAAAACTTAGTTATCACACCTGCGTGAAGCCATCGAGAGGTTTAGTTCCGAATATTTAATTTTTATGTATTCAGCATTAAAGAATTAACTAATAGTTTACTTTATATAATTAATGCCTATATTTTTCACGGTATTACAATTAAAAATGAACGTGCCGATTTTGAAATGTTTATCCTTAATGTCACACAAAAACTTCAAATTCAACCAACTTACGACGATCTGTGCTCAGTTACAGTTTAATAAGAAAGGATTCATTGGGTATGCTTATGTACCTTGACGATTTTAAAACAATTATACATAAAAGGAAATTTCACATTACAAGTTCTAGCCACTAGTTTTGTCGAATTTTACAGTGCATAACATGTTGTTAACTCGTAATTTAAATGAAATTATACGAACTTTCCTATTACTTACTCCTAACCTAACCAAAACAACAACAAAAAAATAAACCAGCTGGATGGTTTAGATATCAAATTAAGGTTGTCTTACGCGTAAGTGTTCAATGGCAGAATGGATGAAACTGTTTATAAAGAAATTAATTTTAAATTTGTCTACAATGTCAAAAACAGCAATATAATGTATAATATTCATTGGTAACGCCAGTAAATGCACTTATGGCTAGCACGAACATTTCTGAAAGTCAGGATTATTCAGCATTTTTGCCATATTTAACATAAACGAAAATCATTTTTTAATATACTGCACAATACAAAAAAAAATGTTAAGTAGAACAACGAACAATCCAAAGAAAACCAACACTTAAATCAAAATGAAATTATTCTCTGGTTTTGATATAAATACCCCAAAAAAATAAATAAATAAAATTTCGGTTGTATGGGAGAAGAACCAGAAGTGAAAAATAATACTGTGCGCTTTTCTCATTTTCATGGTACATTCAAATTTCATTTTTGGTCGACGTGGTTTATTTTATACACGTAAATATATATACCCAGGTGGTGTGAGAAGTGGGTTCGAAAATTGTTAATAAACTGGGCAAAGTTTCTACTTTCATTGTTATAATAATAGACATTTAAATCAACTGTAAAAATAATATTAAGATGGATTTTTCTATTTTCTTCTACAATTTAAAATTAATAAATTTTATGCCAAACACAAAAGACGGTAAATGGAAGAATATTATTTTGTGTTTCTAAGTTTCCATCCTTTTTTGTATATGTACTCGTAATATCTATGTATATGTAATATGTATCTTGGTTTTCAAAACGAAGTACCATCGAGTATCCTTGGGTACATTTTTTTTGTCATTTTCCGTAACTTTCTATGTATATAATGTCTTTTTAAGCTTTAAGATAATTTAATTAATAATATTATTAAGAATATCAAGGCCATTGATGATGATGGTGCGATGCTTAAAATTTGAGGCGGACTTGGGCCTACGCACATCAGCCACATATCGAGAGTTGTGTTTTGCAAATTATGTTTGAATCTTTTTTGAGCGTGGAGTGTTCGGAGTGATGTCCACCGTGAATCCTTTATTGATTTAAGAGATACCACATTACGAAAGAACTAAGAATAAACTACTTATCAAGACAAGCCCTTCTACAACAACAGATAAATTATACATTATACACGCAACAATTAGGTTTCCTTAAAGATCTAGCATTGTTAAAAATCTTATTTTCAACAATAAAGCTAATAATGTGTTTATAAGGTGCTGAGTAATTCAAACAGTGAGAAACCAGAGAGTAATTTACCAAATTTTGTGTAAGACATAATTTTCATTTAGTTTCTTATAATATGTTGATTAAAACTTTCAATCGACATTGAATTCTAGTAATTTATAGTGCCATCTTACGTACAATACGCCAGATAATAAAATATTTATAGATAGGACAATTTCAGGTTACACAATAGTTGGTAACATGTTAACGTGCCTGATATGAATCGTACATGACATGTCTAAGACGAATCGTAGTAGGTGAACAGTCACATGTGATAGTGGTATGGCAACTTATAAACGAATCTTATGTGACATGTTTAAGATGAATTGTACCTGTCTAAGTTGAAATTATGTAGATGGACATTTGTAATAAAATATTTTATTTATATTAATTAGGTACAGTTAATTTTATAAATTTATTTATTTAAAAAATTATAATATTTGTCGCCTTGGAAAATTACAAAAAATCAAGAGTTAAACACACGTATTTAATTTTGATCATGTTACATGTGACTGAAATTTGCAGTTTTGTCGAATATTAAAATTAATTTAAAACAAATACTGCAAAATGAAATTAAATGCATATTTGTCATTTGTTTTCCTGCACCATATTAAAAAAATACATCGCGATAGAATAAGAAACATAACAAACCTGTCATGCATGTTTCACTAAGACACTGTTATGAAAAATGAAATATATATAAATCTTAAATCGTGTATAGTCATTAGACGCATTATTTGAGAAACTAATTTGACTTGTCATAAATTAGTAATTTTGTCAACGTGACATCAAACCACGATGCAAACATATTTGTTGTCTTTCTCGTTGTATGTTTTTTGTAAAAAATAAACAAAACGATACTGGCAAATTTACAACTGGGCAATGCGTGAAAAATTTTAACTTTCTGAAATTTTTAAATCAAATTGGTGATGATTTCACTAATCATAATGCCAACAGTTGGCGGAACTAAAAAGCGCTTTTAAGCGTGCATTACTTGCAGAACTAATTTTAAAAATGCCCGTTTAAATATCCCACGGCTTCACCTATCCAGCGGAACCCAAAAGAATTACTGTCAATGGATTGCATTACTGAATGTCTGACCACGGTTAGCATTTATACCACACTATAGAAGCTGTGGCATTGTGTGACTGGTAATAATCGTATTTGTCGACGTTAAACACATGATTTAACAGCCATAAGTGAGCCATTGTTAATTATATACGATGACAAGATTGGGGGTAACGGAAGAGGTCTACAACACGTTTAAATATCACGAATGAATTATTATCAACTTTAGGAGTTAATGAGAGAAGAGTGTACACATGAAGTATTTCCTATGATCATGAAGTTAGATAAACCGACTAAATGTACAGTACAGTAAATTCATGAGCACATTTTTACGTGTTACAGAAAAACAACAAGTGTTGTCGATTTACACATTGTCAAAAATTATTGGTTCCAGAAAACGTGATCTTACGATTTAGACTGTGTGGCGAGATCAATTAATCGGCCATCCATAACAGATGAATTGTGACATGAAACCGCTCTTGAAAAATTCCTTTTACCCATGGATCGCTAGCGTATTTAACTCGATCATAGATTTACAGTGTATATAAAAAGAACAGTCTTGTGCAGAGTACTGTGCTTACTCCAATGTTAAATGCTAAGCGTTATGGCGTCTTTGAATCAACAACGTGAGCTCACTAACGGACTAAATCGCACAATACAATCAAACAGAGGACCGTCGAAGAATACCTGAACACTACAAATGTATGACAAATATTATTCGAAAATATGAAATGCGAAACTGAATGAACGAAGATCTCGCCAAACAACTACCAGCGCCGCAACGACAGCTGCTGCAATTGATGTTAGTATCGGTGGTGATGAGGGAGATATTGTGTTTAATGAAGGTATGAAGATGAAGCTTACGATTTCTAAGAGAATTTTGTTAATGTACGATACCGTAAACAAGACCAGTGTCTATAATTAGATCCCGGTAATATAACATTACTGACCTTATTAATTGGAAAATGTATGTAGCATTCAAAATAGTACTGTGCGACTTGCTAGACACAAATAAGAAGCAAGTAAGTATAAGAAGCAAGCTGAGCTGAAACAACAACAAAAATATGTAAAGGCCGTTTAGTACTTAGTACACATTATGATGAGCATTGTAAGTTCATGCTGCAGGTAATAAATAACAACGTGATGAACGTTGGTCGACCCTAAAATTCTTCACCGGTCCCGCTGATCGCGGCCAGATTTTCACAATGCGCACCTAATGGAAACAAACGACTGATTCGCGTACATCCACAACTCTGCGCATACTGCGTATATAGTATCTGCATCCACGGGTAAGTCTGTAGTAGTCATCAGCTGGAACGATAATAAATGGCAAGCCTATTAAAATGATCCAGCTAATGATTACCAAATCATTGACGACATTTAAATGATAAGCGTAGATCTATTAATGTGTGTGAATGCACGCCTATCACGCAGTATCTAAACCGTAAAGTAAGCAATTGAAGGAGCAAAAGTGATGCACATTCATTATAGTATCATCCATTAAGGTAAGTTATGAACCACACTCACGTAATGCTCTCGGTGATCCTATCGAAGTTTGGGAATGGTGCAGCTTTGCTTCTCGAAGAGAGAATAGCTGCTTAACACTCGCTTTCTAACCATTAATTGGTGACATGAAATCTTACCAGGAGCGATCAGACTATTTACTATAAGAGATTGTTAATAGAATGTTTGGCGAAAAATATAAAATTCTTTGCCTCTCCAATCTTGGATTGAACAATTTGGATGACAAAATATATCAAGAAGAGTCCGGTCGTCGAGTCCCAACTATATAGCTCCCCTGTCTTAACAAAAACCAACGATCATTTTATATACCACCCACTTTAGAGGCACTCTTAGACTTCGGAATTTGAAATCCGAATTACAAAATGAGAAAATCATCATACGCGAGTGGAGTGGTCGAAGTTCTTAATTCAATGGCACCAACGGGGCCACAATGTGCAAAGTCTAATAGCTAACAATAAAGACATTGAAATTGACCCTGCGTATGTAAATTAGTACGGGTATTTTAGCATTGAACGAAACATGGAAAATATATGTATGTAGGTAAATATATGTGGTTGTTTATTTAATAAAGATGGGTGTAAGACTTCAATGGTCCGAAGAAGCCGATAATCTTTACATGCTCTTAAACTCGCGCTTTCTACGGCACCCGTCCAGATTTCGAAAACCATTTCTATATACTACAATGTGACGCAAGTACTACTTTTGTAGGTAGTGAGCTGTTCCAATGGATTCTGCAGGAGAAGATGAACATTAAATTGCGTCCCTTTCACAAAAATTAAAGGTTCCTCAACAGAATTACTCTATTACCGAAATAGAGTGGTACGCAGCGGTAGCGAGCGTCAATTGTTCGAGCGTATATAGGATGGTATCGTATCACATTTTACACGGATCATACAAACTTGCGTTGGCCTCGACACAATTTCGGTATTCAAGGAAATAAATTATTATTTACACCATCTTTTGGCAAGCGATATGACGACACCGATCCAAATGGGACCGATCCGACCAAATAGTAAATAGGTTTCTGCTCCTTTAGTCCTGTCCCTTTAGACACATATGGATACTGCGAGATCTCTAAACAGACTACAAAGTGAATTCTACTGGCTACAAATAGCACGGGATGTAAAAGAATTTGTCAAAAATTGTGCCATGTGTAAAATGACCAAACCGATGCATATTATTACCAGGCCTAAGGTGAGACACCAATTTCTGTTAAAACGTGCCTTTTAGAGGTTATGTAGACCTATTAATGCCTTACAGTACGTCTAAACGACGCAGCGCGTATGTTCTGATTGTACTGATGCCACTGCCTTAAAAATTAAGTTTTTCTAGTATTTTCTGTTTCGGAATATATTACCAGATAATATAGACAATACAATGAATGGGATTAACATATTCAACATCCAAATATTCTCTAATTGTTTAATTTTAACTTATTGATTAAATTGAAGCCGGGACAAAACCAATCAGCATCTAAAAGTTGCGTACGAACAATTCGCCAAACATTAAGATCTGCGCAGCCATAATCGAGTTTTCGCAATTTTTCGATTTCGAAAACTGCCAAATTACCAAGAAACTTAACAAAATAATGCCCTTCTTTCATTTTGGTTTCAGATTCAAGCACTCTAAAATCTTCAGCAAGATACGTTAAGGTTGGTCAAAGCATAATAGAGAAATCCCTCGATTTTTTTTTTAATTTTCGTGGGTTGGTTTTTTGATAATCAAAACACTGGGCCCCTATTGGTACAGTAATGCATGGACAATGAATTAATAAAATTATAAATTTGCTAGCATCAAGAACACTAATCATCCGTAAATGACACGAAGCTCGTCATAAAATACAGTAATTTCTTAAAAATCATAAATTATTGTAAAAAAAAAACTTGAATAAAATAATTTACATAATTTCAATGGTTCACCCCGTTATACAATAAAAACTGAAAATTATGGAAATCGAATTTTTCCCATTCCGTTGCTTTTATAGACTTTTCCAATAAAATTTTCTTTATAATTTGAATAAAGTTTGCAATTTTTATTTATTTATTTTTTATCCTGTTCAACCGTAATTGATCGCGATCGATAAAAGGTAAGAAATTTTTTTACCCCGCTTTGCTTCCTCCGTTACTTTGTTTGCGAATACATATACGTCTTCGTTTAAGACTTGAAATTTTAAAGCTTTAAGTTTCGCTAACAGGGAAACTTTTATACATTTTCCTTTTTTTTCATCTCATACACCATTGTGTTATTGTTGTAATGTATCGTTTTTCCATTCATTTCTTTATTTTTTATTTTTTTCCGTTATCGAATTGATAAAAGTTTCATTTTTCATTTATTTGTACATCATTTCATTTCGAGGATATTTTTGTGAGGCAGGCAAACAAAAACGAGCGAACGAGTAAAAAAAAATGTGAACAAACATATTTTGCTGATGGTGGTAGTTCGCGGAATCTAAATATCATGGAAAGAATGTTGTGTGGAATTGTGAAATAAAAATGAAAGCTCTGATACACATACACAGGCATACATAAACCGTAAATACAAGTTTGCTTTTATGAATTTTAAAATATGTTATCGAATGTAGATCTGAAGTTTGCTTTTTTGTATTGAGAATCGGGGTGTTAAAGGTTTTTTTTGGATGTTTGTTTGCTTCTTTTTAATTTTGATAAAATAAAAGTTGTGTATGATTTCTTTGTTGTTTAATTCAAACAGATTTTTGCGATATATAAACATAATACGTATTATTAGTATGTACATTATGTAGCCAGAAACTGACATTTTTATATTTAAATTTATGTAAGACAGCCAACAAAAAATTATGTGTAAGCGAAAACAAATTTGGGTTATATTGGTTTTCAACAGGAAACGGTGCTTGTACACTTTTTGCCTACGGTAATATATTTATTTGGTTTCATTATGCCACACCCACTCGTCATCTTCTTTCTAATAATTGTGTTGCCTGGTCTAATTCGCGTAATTTCAAAACAAAAATTTCATGTTTTTAGAATTGTGTTCGGCTCAAAAATGTACCCAACCAATTCTAATTTAATGTGCAAACAATTTTTAATACTAAAGGGATTCGCCCCCTGAACGATAGAAAATTTCCTATTTCAGCATGTATTGGTAAAATAATTATAATATATTTTCCGTCGGTAGGAAGATTATTTCGAAAATTCTAGTTTAGGGACAGATAGGTCAAATTGCAAATTTAAGGAACTTGCAACCTTATCTTTATTCAGATTTTTCAAATTTATATACATCCAAAATATATTCTACATCCACATCATCTCTATATCCATATACATCCAGTGTATATTCTTTACAAAGTTGACACTCGAACCGGATTCCCTTAACATATTTGAGTTTATCTAATGACACCCCGATAGGTTTTAATGGTTTTTTGACACCTAGAGCAAGTATAATTCACGGAGCTTTCATATCATCTTAATCAGGTTGCTAAAAAGAATAAAAATGTCAAACTATAAAAAACATATATGTCGTGAAAGTAGATTTCACATGCAATCATTGTCTGATTTAACCTGACATTCTACTTTGAGAAAATCGGCGATATGTGGTAAACTCATGCAGTCCTCAAAATGTGAAATATTAGTATAAACTGGGGCAATGGCACCCTCCCGGTAGTCGTAATGCCCCAGTATGTACCAATAGTAGTGTTGCTTTCGCAAATCCGCTTAGCTTAGCTAAGAAATGTGAAAGCAACAACTTTTGGATTTAATTTTTTAATGCGTTCTAATTTTTCTGTGTTGGTTCATTTTCTTAATATTTATTTTATTTTTTTTTTATTTTAAGAAATAGAATAAATTAAATTCGGTATTTTACTATCAAATAACAAATGCTAAATTATTATTCAATATAAATTTTTCTAGAAAAATAGAAAAAAATAACGCCTTGCGGTAAACACCATAACCATAAAATAATTTTATTTCCCCTAATCCTAAAATTTTTTTTCTTAACATTCTAAAACAATCGGCTTGAATACAATGCAATTGTTGTTGTAATCTTTTGAAAGCAACACAGCTAATATCTCGCTCTTTGAATATTGTATGGAGTGTATCCTCGATAAGGATTAATCACTTCGCGCAGATTCCGAGTTATCAACGATTTTTGGAGAGTTTAAAATAATCACGTCACAGGCAGGTCAAACCGACATAAACTATACATCAAAGGTGCATTTTAAAAGTGTACCAGCTATAAATTAAAATATATATTTGATTCGACGGCCTCGACACCATTTGGCGAAGGTAGTATCGCGGCCGATGGAACACAACAAATTAGTTACAAAATTCTTATTTGTGAACCAAATGATGAATAGAATTCAAATAACATCTGCAACTTGTTTGTCAAAAACTATTCCAAAATTTTTATAATGGCTACAGATTTGATAATATATGATACGTAATTATTCCGCTACAAAAAAATAATTTATATTTTTAAATTATTTCAATTGTACAATATTTTTAAATATATTGTAGAGTTTTCACGTTTTTTACATATTTTTTGTAAATTACACAAAATTTATATGTAATTTAAAAATGTGAAAACGTTTTTTACATAGTAAATGCCCAACAGTAGCATAGATGAGTGATAATAATTTTGCGGCTTAAATGGCTGATAAAATGAAGTGAAAAAATGGCTAATCAAAAAATAATTACGACACAAACCGCACCTTCATCTTCAGTAGGATCTGGCGATGCACTTGATAAAATGTTTGATATAGAAATTTCTTGTCATGGTCAATACCATTATACAGATACTTAGCACAAAATAAATATTTTGTATCAATAAAGCGGTCGCCTTTATAAAATAAACATTTTGAATGAATCTAAGCTGTTTATTAATCGAATGCGGCATATTTTGTTAACTGCTGTAAAGAAAACTGTAACTTATTAAGGTAACGGTTTACGTGAGGCAGTGCGTGGCCTATCCTGAATGAACTAATTATACAGATTAGACACAAGTGTGACAAAATGGTCAATAATAGTAGCACAATGCAGTTTTGGAATACTAGTGCGGTCTAATATTTAAATATGCCAAGAATGCTACTAATACAATTTTAACATTACTTTTCAGAAGAAAGAGTATAAACCTATTCATAATGAATTTTATATAAGGCAAAAAATAAAAAAAAATCACCTTGTACCTTTCTGCTGAATTTCAACTGAAATGATTTATGTATACGAGTACGCGTACGCTGGTTATATTCTCAAATGATTCAAAAAGTTTATTTATATTACGATTTTGCTGTTATTTTAACATATTTCCAACCACCAACCAGCATCAATACCAACAACAACTGCAAAAAAAAAGTTTATTTTAATATGAAAAGTAGATCAAGAAAATCCATCAAAGTTTTTCAGCGGTAATAATATATAAAAGACCCAAGAGAATTTGATATGCGATTTTTACCCAGGATATACGGTTTTTACACCTGAAAAGCAGATGAAAAAAAAAATCAATTCAAATTTTTTAGGAACACCACGTGAACTTGGGGCAATACTTTTCGTCGCGAGAATTTAATTATAAAAATTTATTTGTGTGCGGTTTGTCTACTTTTATTTCATTCTATTATTGTAATTTGTGACCCTCTGTGCTCAGTTACTAAGAAAATTAGCATTAAATTATTAATAATTTTTTAAAATTAAAATAACATATCGTACATTCTCGTCCAGTCATAATTAATTGACCATCATTGGACCTGTTGATTCTGTTGAAAAACTCGTTTACAAATAATATTCCTTGTTGCGAGCTTCTGATACTTTGAGCACGGTTTAATTCCAAAAATACGAGATACATTTTTTCGATTCATTAAAACATTCTTAAAAAATTTAACATTATAAACGATTCCGTGTTTCAAATATTAATGTCAGGCTAGTACGAAAAGTTTACCTGAAATTTTTTTAAATATTTCAGAGAATATAAATTAAAATTCATTACTAATTCTGAACTGTCGATACCTTAGCACTTTCACACAAAAAGAACTGGGTAACCTCTAGAAAATTCGAAATATAACTAGAATCGGGCAGATAAGAGACTTCGGAAACTAAAAGGAGGCGGACATGTTCACCAGCCTGAATCGGTTTTATTCTGGTGAAGATATTGGAAAAAATACTAAACACTCTAAACGTAAGAAAATTTAGAAGATTCGCGTGAAAAAATGGGAGATTGGAAAGTTTGTGCCCCTCGACATATGGAATTGATGAGTTTTATTGCAATTATTTGGCGGAGTGGGCAAACAACACATGATAGTAAAACTTAATAAGCAAAACACCAAAAAAATAAATATTTACAATTTTTTCGAGGAGACATTAACGTGTGTATTGTCAGGCAGAATTTTCCGTTTTTGCGGTGTACACATCAGATAAAGCATCAACTGTTGCAGGTTTACCTGAGGCTGTCACAAAAGTCGAGAAACCATTTGATTTTGCCTTATAAGCAGGTGTCCATATGTTGCCCGATAATGGAACCTGCTTCTTCAATTCGGTAAAAGGGATTTAAGAGACCAGGCAATTCAACAAACACAAACAAACATTTTCTATGGCAAAAGCTAATGTCTGGATGATGACGGAAAGTAAGTTGTTTAATTCTTAAACAGCCTGGATACATTTTCGATTTGCATGGAAATTAATGTTATGTTTATTCGAGCATTTTTAACGAAATAATTTCTCGCTGGGATGTTTTACCATCACTATTTTTAACTTTCGACTTATTTTATGTCTCATTTTATCAATAAAATAATTGTTAGCTCTGTCTCTTTTCTACATTTCGATAAATGTATCTCAAAAAAATTAATTCATGATAAAAAAAATCAATCAATCTTATAATCTTAGAAATTGTAGAAAATACATAATTTTCGAAATTAAATAGATTGCGAAAATTGAAACATATACTAAGTCGAAAGTCGGATGTCGAAAGTAGTGATGGTACAACATCCCACTAGTAATACTGAGTCTGGTAGTTCTCTAAAAATTTACCCATGCTGCAGCACAGCTATCTCTCTTGCATGTGACAGACTTTCTTATATGTATTTCTAACAAAATTAAAGAAAAAGTTCCGTTCATCATACGAGTCAGTACTACATATTAGATGGCTTGTACTACAAGGATTGCTTAAATCAAATTTAATTTCTTAAACAATATTTAACCCGACGAAATTGTTGACATCCAACATGTTTATTTGAAACAAACAACCAAACACTTTGACAATAAATTTAAATTTGATTTATCCGAAAATTCAAAATTAAAGAGAAGGATGGAAACATTTTCTTTTTCTGTCACACATTGACTACCATTTCTGTGGTAGTTTGCTTGGATGAGCAGGAAATTAAAGAAGGATCCAAGGAGCAAGGAGTCATTGAAGTCAAAAATAAAATGTTTATGGGAGGGAGGAAGCAACCATGTTCATTCAACATTCAAATGTGTGAATTGTGAAAATCTTCGAGTGTATAAACGCGAAGTTACGAATACTACTCCATCAAACAATAACAGCTCACGACACAAGATTGAAAGCACGGTCCACTAAACCGCTTATTTGCTTCTTACACAAAGCAACGTACAATTATCTAACGGTTCATTCAATCACAAAATAATTCATCAACCATTATTCCAAAATTAAATCATACAATCTAAGGAGGCGAGAAAAATTCGAATTGGATTTGTATTATTCTACATAGATCTCGGTAAACTTTGCTTGAAATTACTATTTTGTTTTTCCATGAGAAAAAAACTAGGAACGCAAAAATGAACCGAGAAAACGCTTTGGTTGTCCATTACCGACCTATTTATGTTTTATCTTATAAGTTTAAATCAGAGTAAGATGCCAAGATAAAACAGAGTGCACATTGCTCTCGTGATTGCCTGCTCAAATTTATTTAAGCAACATTAAAATCAAAGAAGTGAGTTTGGCGTGAAATCCAAGCAACGAAACTGGCGTGAACGGACAGACAGACAGACAAAAATTTTATAAGCCCTTGATTATGATGACTTATCTCATAAAAATGTACTAAACTCCAAAACAGTCATTTAATTGAAAATTACAGGTAGACACACCAACTTTATTTATAGATGAAACCAAATATACGTACCGCATAATCAGTATGGTTTTAAAGCAGGACACTTAACGGTAGGCGCCATACGCTAATTGCAGCAGCAGTTGATGCTGTATCTGATGTGTACACAGCACGAAGGGGAAAAATCTGATTCAGAAGTGGATATTTGGCCGTACTCGGGTCACCGACAATACACACGTTAATGTCTCCTCAAAACGATGTTTCTGTTAAAAAATTGTAAATATTTTTTACAACTGCAGAATTTCTAAATAAAAAGAAAATAATAGTACCTTATATGTAGGACATCGAAAACGTCTTTGATTCCATGTGGGCAAAAGGATTAATCTCCAAACTAAAGAGAAGAAATCCAAATGGAAAACCTGGTCAGTAGCACTGGGGAAAGGTGCAGTGGACTATTATAAAATTAAAAATGAGCCGAACCGATTCATAATCTATGAAGAGAACAACTTCTTAAAATAATTGGAGTAAAAGAATTCACTCTTCAGTACAATTGCACTCCAAGTTCTAACAAGGAATCGGATTAACAGTGTATTACTAAGATTTTAATTTTTTGTTATTTCTTAAAATTTTCACTACCATTTTTTGTTTCTAATGAGTCACATTGTACATTTTGTTATTTTGATAGCAACTTTAAACCGATCTAGTAAATTAAAATTTGATGTTAATGTAATACCAGCAAATATACTGCAGAAATCTAAATAACTGAGTGTTATATTTGATTACAAAATAACATGGATAATTACCTGTGAGTGAATATTTGGTGAAACTTGGGGTTCATACATGACTCTATGGCTATATTAACAGCTATGAATGCGTACGTGACTCTAGTTTGGTAGCCAATAACATTGCATACAAAAACTTGCGCAACATTAAACAACACTTAACATTCTGTCTAACTGAAACAGGAGCTATGAAAAAACTAATAATATTAAATAAATTAAAACCCAATATACAAGGTTATAGCAATATAGTGACCAAATGCGGGCCTAGAATCACATTCCGCATAGCATTAGAAAATCCCCAACCGTATTTCAGGCGGAAATCCTCGCAATAGAGGTCTAAATGAATTGAAATCTTTATAATATCCGACAGCCCAGCAGCATTGCTAGCCGTTTTAGGCCCGGTGTTCTATTCTAAAATAAATAAAATGCCCTTCATGTGGGCAACTCTAACATTTTAGAGAACGAAATAGCCGATCTCGGTTCAATATGATCTTTAGATTGCACTTTTAGTGGTCCCAAACTTACTGCTTCTTTTTCCAATAGACACTTATTAAAAGTATTATGGACTGGGTAAAACACAATCGAGGCCGGTTTAGAAACATCAACAGGTGTTTAGAAACAGCTTCTAAATTATAACATTGGATGTCTAGACGGAGTACTCATATTGTACCGCCAATCATTGAGATCTCTAGTAATGTATTTGAAGTACATCGCATTTTCTTTGTTGTTTTAAGCTATGAAGAAAAAAACCAGCATCTTTCGGTAAGTCGATTCCAAAAATCGAAATGTCATGTTTTGTGCCTATGTACGTATGTTTCGTAATCTCATAATTTTGTAAGAATATTTCCTATCATATTTCATACTTATGATCATTTATATTTGACTTCGGCTTTTCTCTAAAATAACAAAAGAGAAACAAATTTTTGTTTTGATAGGGACTTTCGACAGGAACGAAAATGCTCTTATGGAAGCTGGTATTTCCGGTACCCTGGTTTCCGTCAAATTTCACTGGGATGTGTCAATTTATAAAAAAAAAAATTAAATGTGTAGTTTCATATTGAGAGAGAAAACATATTGAGGATTCGGTTTTGCTAGTTTACTTTAGAATCCTTGTCTTCTTGATTGATTTTTATGAATTTTCATCCAAATCGTTCAATCGGTCTGAGATGTAGAGAAGACACAGACTGACCGACAGAGAGGCATACACAAAATCAAATTCCACTTTTTAAGCCTATGGCCTTATAGCAAATGATAAATCAGATAAGTTAAGAAAATCGTTAAATTAGAGTTTTTCCACCAAAACAAGGGAAACAGCAGAACATATATTGTTGACATGTGATACCGCTTTCAATTTTTGGCCAGCATCGAAAATTGGCCAGTATGGTATGAGACGAACTATTAAAAATTTAAAAATTAATTTTTTATTAAATAAATTTATTCTTCTTCTCCTCGTTTTGTTTCCGCCTTGCATATACGTACATCTGTTAGTGCATTTACTCTGTTTGCACGTACAGTGATGAGTGACGAGTTAGTGATGAGCCTGTGAAATGATGTATTTGCGATATGTGCGATTAGAATATTTTGATTCCAATATTCTAACCGCTACACAATGTACTAATCTGAATTATCGATAATTTAGGCTGGAGAATATCACCGTTTCTACTTCAACGACACTAACAGATAAGCATATTTGTCATATCAATAAATTTTTATTCTGCGTTATATTACCACACACCCTATTACATCGGCATCGCATATCTGTTTTTCTAGTTTCCTCCGAGTAAACTGAATTGGAAATTTGTAATAACGTTTTCCTAGCAGTTTTAAATTTTGTATTTCATATAGTGTACAGGGTTTTTCCCATTAACACAATTTAAAGCATACAAAAAACAGAAATTAAACTGATTAATTGAGGCTCAAAAGAAAGCTAGGATCGTAAAATCTATAAGATGTTATTCTCTTGAAGCAATCGTGATATGAAATTTTATTATCAGATGAAAAGATGTTGAAACCATAAAACCATCATACCAAACAGAATGATCGTGTTTGATCAGTATCATTGAGAAGCATTCCATCAAATAAATTATCCGTGCCAAGGTTTCAAAATGTTTCAGCTTGGGATTTTTTTTTATTGAAAAATATAATTCCATTTTATAGCAGGTAGGTTATAAGCATATAGTAAAGTTGCAATATGAGTTTAAGATTATAAAAATCAGGTCAGCCAATTTTTCCAATGACAAATGATTCCTATTCCACCAGAATACACTTCTTGGAACAGTAAATAAATTTAGAACTACGTCAATTTGTAATTACAGCTACATATTTTCTAAATTCCTCGCAAAAACCAGAAAATGCAACTTGTTGGTTTGTAATCCGCATTATCGACATCAAAATTTCTTGATTTGTAGAATTTGCATTTCGACATTTTTATGAATCATCAAAAATTTATAATATATTTACAGTTATTGATTATATTGTTTACAGATTTGAAATTATTTATTTATTTCTTGACATTGCATACTTTAAAATACATTAACTAACGTCAACCTTGATCACATTAATTATTAAATTATTATCCATTAGCGATGTGAAAAAACAAAAAACTTTTCTCTCACCGTCTTATTTTTGTATCGATCAAAATCAAAAAATTTCATTAGAGGGCTGAAATGCAATAACATACAGATCTGTGCAGAGCATATTTCTGTTACACGTCTCCTCATGATTCTTTTCGATATATTCAAGAATTAAACTTGACACGTTGGCATGAAAAGTGAGCTAACCTAGCTACTCTCTAAGAGCGTAAATAATATTCTATTCAGACATTCCCCATTAGCCACTGACTAGTAAAACTTTTCAGAACACTAAGTCTAATGGAATATTAGTAAGTACAAAGGTCCATAACGGTAGTCACTCTCTATGTCGGAAACAATTTTGTTTGTGGTAAATGTTTTCCGAAAAACTATCCAACGCCGATTGATAAAATTTTTTGGGGAAGGCCGTTTTACGAAATCGAAATGTCAATAAAATTCTGTTTTAAAAGAAAGGTTTTAATCTCACTTGGAAACTTAACCACTTTTACGCACTAAAAAAAATTATTAATCATAGCTCATTGGCCCACGTGACTTACAAATATTTAAACTAAAACATATCAGTTTGATTGGCATCAAAACTATAAACATATCTTCCGTCAATATGTTATGTTATGTTAAATAAAAAAAAAACATTTATTTGCCAAACAATTAAAAAACTTTTCTACCTTCTATCTAATGATAAAACTTAGACAATAGAGACATCACATAAAGAGGTGAAATATTCCACAAAGAACCCAAAGAATTTAATTTAAAAACATTTTCTAATAAATTTTAAATGTACTGTGTGTATATGTGTCTATGAGAATATTTGTACACAATACTATAGTGAGGTGCAAAAACCAAAAATTATACAATCAAGAGACATGTAAATGTTGATATGAAATTTTTTAAATATTTTCATTTTTATTAAAAACTAGATATAGAAATACCAAACTCTATTAGCGGCATTTGTGTACCAGTAGAACTAAAAAAAATAGTTTTCCTTCTTCCTGCGCTTGTTAAAAGTTCGTGGATAATAAAATAATTGAAAAGCACAGAATATTTTTCTCTCTTATATTGCGCTTTCGATAGAATTTCCACTGTGAGCGAAAATTTAGATATAAAACCCATTTGAGTAGAAGAAACAAAAAATGTTATCGTTAAAAATGATTGTCGTTTGCGCTTTTAAAGAAAAATATATCGATTTTACTTAATTTTCCTGTTTTCCTTGTTTTTGTTTCCCATTTTATCTTGTCTTAAGACAAGATTAATAGTATTTATGTAACCGGGTGGTAACCATTAAAAATGTATATACAACGATGAAATTTAGCACGGTTGTTCTGTCGCCACCCTTTACACTTTCATTTTATCGTTATATTATTACAACGTATAATGTTTGTGTACACAAACAAAAAAAAAAGTCCAACCAACTGCATCAATGAAAAAAAGACGAACAAACGGAATGATACGCCACTCCACCTCCACATGAAATCGTTAACTTAACAAAAAAAAAAAACTGTAAACAGTTTATTTTGTGTACGGGTACTTTGCGGTAAAAGTTTAAGTTTTTGTCATGAAAAATTTATATAGTTTCGATTATGCCCAGATTAGTTGTTCAATTTATTGATTTTTTATATTAATGGCAGGGGGTACGATACGATAGATGAACATAATATTAATAATTTTATGACTAAAAAGTTTATCTAACAGATTTTTTGTTTTTTTTATTATATGTATTGTTGTTTTAACTGTACACATAAAGTTTGATGAATAGATTTTTTTGTAAGTTTATATGTCAATTTTAAGCTTTTTTTTTAAAAAAAAGTTTTGACAAAAAATAAAAGTTCCGCTCTATAATAAACATAAAAATTATGTAACACGAAGCATCGTGATGGATTACAGTCAATAGAGATAAGGAAATTTATTGTACATTTTTTATTTGTTAATTATGTCAGGGTGAGATGTCAAGATATGTATACATTGTGGAAAGTAATACATAACTATTCTAGACAATAGCTGCCAAATGTTTTAAATGGTAAACATTTCATCAATATTGACTAAAAATTAGTATGAGCGATGATATTATTAAAATACTACTTTTATTTTCTATCTAGGAATGATCACGAAACGTGATAAGGAGTATATAACGAAGTTTAAGAAACTGCTGGAATGCTAACACATGAATATTAGCACATAATTTATATCCTAAACAGAATTGTTTCTATCTGAATGTTCACAACACAATAAGAGTTAACTCAACTGATACCGTATTGAACTGATACCGAGAAACACGGACTACCAAGTTGAATTATCAACCTCAAATCTAAAAAACTGTTTCAAGCATAATTTTAAAAATCAACAGTACGTGACTGGCCGTATTTAAAAATCGGTGGCCAAGAAATCAAAGGCCACATTTAAAGATCTAATAAATTCCTATTGAAGAAAGTGAACTGAAAAAGAACTGCAATTGTGTTTCCACGACAGTTTTTCCCCTTAAGATTACATTATTTATTTTTTTTTTAAATAAAATGACAGATAGCAACGTCCCAAACAACAACCATCAACAACTGTCGTATTATTTGATAAAAGGCCGACGCCTATCTAGTTATATAAGCAATTTTCGATGGACTAGTCATAGAACGTTCTATTTATAATATATACGTTTCACTCCATGTGCTGTAAGGATAAAATTCGTAAGTTTAATTTAGTTTTTGAAGATTTATGGCGATTGGTGTTTAACAAATTCTTCTCAAATTTGAAGGAAGTTAAGATGCCGAATAAGTGGAATTGGTTAATGTTTAAAGTGAACCGAAGATGGCTCGGTTTACAAAAGCCCTCTAATTTGGTAAACTTTTAACGCTCGAAATAACTTCAACGAATAATTATTTGGCAGTTATGAGTGAAAAGGTTACCGCACCATATTGAAATCGTTCTGACGGTGTTTATCACCGATGTGACATTGTCCGTTATAGCAAATATATAGCTGACAAAATGATGGAACAGAAGCTTAGTCAGAACTTCGGTTGAAAACTGACAACCCGGAAAATATTAATAAATCGTAAATTTTCAGTAAGAAATTTCTTCGCAATACGATGCACGAAAATATGCTGCTGATCATCAAAGATTCATCATCTGGAAAATTAAACTAAAGTCCATGTTAAGGTGCTGTAAGCATCTCTCCCATTCTAGCCTGCAATTTTCGTAACTTCGGAGACCCGAAGTGTATGTTGTTCAATAGTTCATTCGAAAGAGTATACTTCAAATATTATAAAATAAAGTGTAAAAATAGAAATTCGGTATGTGTATTCAGTAGTGTGCCCACTCCAATCACAAAAAAGCACAAACCGTATTGGAGATGCCTACGGCACTCCATACATTTTGGAAGGAAAGAAACAATTTTTATCGTTTTTTGGGTGTTTTCCACATTTAATTTTATAAAAATAAAGGAGAAACGATTTAATACATTTTACCATGTTCTCCATACTGTTTTCTACTGTAACATGTTGCTAGATGTCTGTAAAGTTCGATGTGTGGTTGCTGTTCATTCAACAGTAATCATGTGAAGAAAGCAGAAATAAGTAAAAATTAGAATTTTGCTAGGAGGTAAGCCATGGTGAGACTCAAATTATTGAATATGTGTGGAACCAAAGAATTGACTGAAGGTGAGCAGAAGGAGATGCAAGGACTGCTCGATTATTTGGGAAACGATATAGAAGAAGATCCGCTGGAAAAAGGGAATATTGAAGCTGTAGACGCACCAACTCGCACATTAAGATCGTAAGAAAATGTTGATTCTGATGTTGAATCAAATGTGAGTGGTGACGATATGGTCTATAAATACCTTCTACAGATGAAACTTCTCCGACGACGAATCCGTAGAAGATGATGCGCTGGCGATGATGGATTTACTGATCATCAAATAATTGATGAAATAAATGGCGATGATGAATTGTATCTCGTAGAACAACGAAATAATACAAATGAAATTACACCTGATGATGACGTCACTGGACAACCTGGCACGTCTGGTGTTGCTCCCAACAGAAGGAAAAATATAAAGCTAAAACCGAAAAGTGAAAAGTGGAATGGTGGTCCAATGCAGAAGAAACCCAAAGGAATCGTTGTAAAGTGGAAGCAAATCAACGAAACGCACCAAATGGCGTCTGTCTAGAGACGGTGAGTAAAAAGTTTGACGTCTTCAAGTTGTTCTTCACCGAAAAAACTGTCAAATCGATTGTTGAGTAAACAAATTCAAAAGCTAAGGAATTGTATAGAGACCCAGCTACACTTCAAGCTAGACCTTCCTCGAAACGACGACGAGTGTGGACAGATACAAATGAATATAAAATGTCTGCCTTATTTGGTTTAAATTGTTGTACAGTGGATCCAAAAAAAATCGAACGTTCACACGACCGTCTTATGGGAAAGCGATCTATCTTCTCCAATTTACAAAGCTACAATGTCGTTAGATCGTTTTGAGCAGCTGAAAAAATTCTTACGCTTTGATAATTGGCAGACTCGTCAATCTCGATAACGCAGAAACAAGTTGACTGCCATGGGAACATTGTGGCAAGAATTCCTGCATCGATTACCACTGATGTCGAGCAAATTACACATTCAGATAATACATTAAGCCAGAGAAGTATGGCATCAAAATTTTTTGGTTCCAATTATCCATTTGCTGGAGAAATCATCGTTTGTCAAGAAGCTGGGAATGTCAGAGCAAACCAAGTTTCACATGACCTTGTGGTTCGTTTGGTGGCTAGTACCTCAATATAGGCTTCAACGAAACCATGGATAATTTTTTTACGTCCTATCCTTTTCAAACATAAAACAACATTGGTTGATACCGTACGTTTGAATAGACCACAGCTGCCTCGATGTCGACTACAAACGCAGGAGACGAAATAATACAAGATAAAAAGAGGTTCCAAAAACCACAAATAATCTTGTATTACAATGCATTGAAAGGTGGGATAGACACCTGCGACAAAATGGTACGTCACCGTACTACCAAATGCCGATCGACCAGATGGCTGATGACCGTATTTTATAACATGTTGAATGTGGGCGGAATGGCAGCGTATCGTCTATTTTCATTACATAACAACAAAACAAAGTGGTTCAAACGATTATCCACAAAACGCAAGCAATTCCTATGGGAGCTTGCCTTAGAATGCGTTAATCGCATATCGTCAATCGCATCGCCACGGTGGTCTTGTCAGCCAGGCGGACAATGTGGTACCACATTTTTACACATACGGAAACACCGGTGATAAATGAAATCTGGCCCGAAGAAAGAAATGTTGTGCCAAAGTTACACCAAAATAGTTGTTCGTTCTGCATCAGTGCAAAGAAAAAGAAGGAAAACCACCAGTTTTTGCGACTACTATCGGAACTGCATTTGCGAAACTCATCTCCAGAGAATTTGCTTCGACTGCGCTCGCCCATCCGGTAATGGAGAACAAGATAAAATCGAAACACGAACTCCGATTGCAGATATCACTCAAAGCGGCCACGTCTGGAAAATTGAGTTATTGCTATTCACTTTCAAATTAAACAGAATTAATTAACAATTGAAATATTATTCAATATTTTTATTATTAAAATTCAACATTATTATTATTAAATATCAAATATAAAAAATAACATTGAAATTTTAATTGCTTTCCCATATAAAATATATGGGGTTCCACAAGCACCCCCAACACGATATGTAACATTTTTTGGCCAACACGGACTGAAGGTTAAACCAGTTTTAATCTTTTATCATACCAATCACAAAAGGCCTAAAATTAAAACTCTTCAGATTTATTTAAAATTTGGTGGGATATGTCTACAAAAATAAATATCTATGAACATAAATACCTTTTTGTGTAAATTAAGAATCTCCAGTTTTTCCAGTCGAATTTTGGAAATTCGTCACAAGCGATTAGAAAAATCATAAACCATTATTATATACAATTCGTTTTGCAAAAATTTATTATTTAACATCCGTGATGTTACGCATTTCCACGAAGTTTTTCCGATGTTGTATAAAACGAAGATTTTATCAGAATGTTTTCATTATCTATATAAACTAATAGCAGTTTTTTTTCGCAAGTGAGGCATTTACAACAACGTGACACGTAGGTATATATTCTATAATAAACTAATAACTTGCCACTAGCGCCATGGTGGATTTGAGAACTAAAATGTTGGAAACAAAATCGTATCTGGATCCAAATCTATGAACCAATATGTCACATTATTATATATAGGAATGTGCAAAAATGTAACGGCTTCCACATATTGCATATTCATGAAGTGCATGTGTCATAAGCTTTTAAAGTATCCGAGCTAATATGTAATAGAAGAAGATTGACGAAAAAATTTCAAAAAAATGAAACCATTATTGGGATGTCTTGCAATTTAAGGATCAACGACTTTCAAAATGACGAAAATAGTTGTTTTGGACCTAAGTTATTTCTTGTAACCTTTATCAGAATTCCAAAATAAATTCTTACAACCGGTATAAACATTAAGCGATCGCGGTGTAACAGCCTGAAAAGTGCGGAAATTTAATTTTGGAAAACAGATAGCAAATTTTTTAAATTCGCATCAAGGTGTTGCGGCTCGATCATTTGAATTCCAGTTGTCTGTTAATACTGGATTTGCTAGACGCTTAAGAAGTTAATGTATCAGTTGTTCCGCTAAAACTTTGCAAACTTACATGAAAGAAGACATACTGTTTTAAATTTTGGTTCGTGACCAAAAGTGCTGGTTCGAATATCACCAGGGACATGGTATGGTCAGTATCTGCCTACATACAATATTCAAAATTCCTCAAAATTAACTTCGGTCTGGAACACCAAGTTAATGAAAATTAAATAAAAGCATTGAAAATGACTCTCGCCCTAAACTTTTCTCGGCTTTTGAAGGCCACTGATCTGAAAAATGAAAACAAAAAAGATGTCTGTCCATCTGGATGCCTGTATAAATGGATTTATGTACCGATGATGTCAAAAACGGCTTATGCGATTCAAAGTTTTGCTCGCTAATCTTCTTAAACTTTTAATTAAGCTAATTCTCAAGGGGGTGAGATACTTGTTAAAGGAAATCATCCTCAAAAAGAACTCAATACCACGATATTACTTACTCTAATGTACTGCGGTGAAGTATATTTTTAGAAAAGTGTATAGACCAGGAAATAACTTTCACGATACAATTTTAGTTCACAAATTCACCGATTTGGCGCTGGTAGCTGATTTTTGATTTATTGTACAATACATACATATACACTTATTGTACAATATATACTTGTCGTTGCGTTGAAAAGGTTTTATTGTTCATTTTCTGAAACACCTTAGTACGCATAACTACTGCTGTGGCGCTAGAAGCAGTTGCAATTTGTCTCATTCCCTAATAATCACGTGGCATATCACTTGAAATGTCTTGCAAAAAGCAACAATTTTGTAATCAGCGCTTTAGTTGACAAATCCGCCGTTTCGGCGCAAATAGCTAATTTTTTATCGAATATACACTAGTAGCATATATCACGCGTATAAGTCGCATATCTTTATGACAGCCACAAATTTAGATCATGCAACATAGTACCCAAAGTTACAAGTAGCTAATTATTAATTTATTATAGAATTTTTACGTGTCGCATATCTTTGAAAAAGTTCTCAAGAAACAAATTTAGGTGATGCCAGTTAGAACTCAAAAATGTTTGTGTGGTGGTTAATTATTGTTTTATTATGGAAAATATATTTTATTTGACATGTCATTGAAAAGGTCTTGAAGAATGTCCCAAATTTAGCTCAACACCATTTTCAGACCGAAGTTCTGAATACCTAGTGTGAAAACACATTTTATTACCTAAATTGGCGTAAGTTTCGAATAGTTCGTTGAATACTAAACCGACGAATCATAAAATTAATCTAAGTTACAGAACTACTATACTTCCTGTTTCTGGTGAAACTAAGCGTTTGGTATTGCTTTAAATTGGCAGATCTAAACGTTAACCAACCTAATTCTATCAATATTCTTAAAAGTGCAGAAAGTGTGTTTTTTGAATGTTAGTCCAGCCTGGTGAATTGCTCGGATAATCTGTACTAAATATTCAAAAATAGGCTTGCTATTTACAGGTACATTGACACAATATGTTCCAGGAGATAGGAACCTCTGCAGAAGTAACAACACTTCTGCAACAATAATAAACGTTGCTTCCAACACCTGCAATGGTGACAAAATTTAAAACTTCTCCCGAGTTTTTTACATATTGTAAAAAATTTCAAATATTTTATTCTCAGTCATGTGTGGTCAAGATTAACTGCAGACAGAAGGATAACCGCACTCGCTGCCTATAAAAATGAATCCCTATGTCCCTTGGTCACGCCATAACTTGAGAACGACTTTACCAATTTCATTCACTTTTTTCATAAGTTTTCTAATAATTTGTACAATGTTATTACGGAAAGCAAAAATTAAGAAAATTGCACAAAACTTAAGACTACCGATTTCATTCATCTTATTTTTATAAGTTTAATCAAAGCGTGTTTAATATTTCCTACTTCTAATTAGTTTTCTAATTAATTCTTATATTAAAAGTTTAATTTAATATCGATTTTTGGTAAGCTTTGATAGACAACACGCGGTATACATGGTTATACAGAAAAGCTAAGGGAGTCAATTTAATATTTTCAGTTGGATTTTAGTTCTCCAAAATGCCATCAATTAGATGTACCAACTTAAAAGGCAGAATTAGCAATGCTGCAAATTAAAGATGTACACGAGCAAGTCAAACTGACGAGCAATGCGAAGCGCGAAATGAAGTTGAACGGAATCGAGATCAACAACGTGAAAACGTTTCGTTTAATCGCTATCGAAGTGCATTCAATTTTAAAGTGGCAATCGCTAACAGTTCACTTCAAATCGTTGCTATTGGACCAATGAACGTAGTGTGTACACATTTCAAGGCATTTATGTATAAAAATAAAGACCCTGCGGATTGTGTTGCGCCAGTGACCAAGCGAAATTGACGCCATTGGTATCGCCACCAGAGCCATTGCATTCATTGGTTTCCGGAAATGACCCAGATTCTAAACATTTTTGACTCATATCCAACAATATAATAATTGCTTTCAAATGACGTCATTTGGCGCAACAAAAATTATTCGAGATCATTTTATGCCTTTTTTCAAAGTATAATGGGCTGCTGAAAAATACGTTAGCAGCTTTCTATTGAGATGGTGTAAAGTACGTTGGTAGCTGTGAATTGTCAAATGCAAACAGAAAAGAGTGTGTTAACAGAAGTTGATGGGGGAATCAAGCCGACGTATTTTGCCAGTCACATGGCGGTACAACCACTTCGCTATACAATTACCTATATTGCATCTATTTACGCTTACAGATGTAGGGTCAAATATATCATCGAATAGGTTCCTTATTGCGAACACCGGATAATGACTATAAATTTTTGCAAATATATTTTATGGGCGATTCAGCAAGACAAGTCGATCAGCATTGTGCACAACTCCAAACCTTTTTCCATCATCACAACGGATTTTTTGCATTATTCAAGACCGCATGCCATCTGATAAACACAAAATTGTCATCAGAGCCGATTAGACGCCTGCAGGACAACACGCAAGACGTTTGACGTCATTGACGAAAATAATCGAAACTCATCGATCCTAAGATGCGTGTGTCCCAAACTCATCGATCATAAGATGCGTTACAATATCTTATCTTATTTTTGCGAGATGAAGATGCGGGTATCATTTTTCAATAAAGATTAAAAATCTAGTTACCGGTAAATAACCAATCTACCTTTACTACCTTAGTCACAACTTTACTCTATCTTCTTAACACAAACATTTATTTACAGGCGCCAAAACTAACATAAAGTTAGTTCAATGAATTATTCATAAATACTGATGGCTCGAGAATATGAGGACAATCACATTTTAAAATGTTTGCGTCTATTTCACAAATATGCTGTGGATATGTACGTCAAAGTTGAAACTGATTGATTGACATTTATCAGGTTGAACCAGGCACCACTACGTTGCGAAGAATACATTCACCTCAGCATGTTGGCAGACGACATACGTCGAAGGTCCGCGACATATGCATGAATACGCGCAAGATGCCATGTCGTATGTACGTCATTATGGCACACGAGATTTGTTTAACACGTTCACGTCAAATACACAGTGGACACAAATTCGACAAGAATTATTTCCTGACCAATCACGCATTAATCGCCACGACATCACTGCAAGGGTGTTGAAAAAAAATTAAAATTACTCATGGATTTTATTGTTAAGTATCGCGTGTTAGGCGAAACGCGCTGTTGGATGTATTTAGTCGAGTGGCAAAAACGCAGGTTGCCACATGCATATATCCTCATTTGGTTGGTTGAAAGGATAAGACCGAATATTAAATCCCAATTCTCAGTGTATTGGCGGAAAATGTTCAGAACACTATATAAGACAATTAGTAACAGAAACTATTACTGAGAATGATGGTTATTCACTTTCTCACCGCCGATACACTGATGACAATGAAAGGTCAACAATAGTCAAAGTGAATCAACTGGACATTGACGTTGATAATCATTGGGTTGGTCCGGCTTTCGCCGTTACTCTCCAAGACATTTAAAGCACACATAAATGCCGAATTTTGCGTTCCCGTAAAATTTATTAAATACATTTGCAAGTCCATGAACAAAGTTAGCAACATGACTGTGTTCGGAGTTGCTGCCGAAAATTTCAACGATGAAATCACTCAATTTCAAATAGGCTGCTATGTTAACAGTAACGAAGCGATGTGGCGTATTTTTTCATTCACTATACATGAACTGTTGTTCACTTGGCCGTACATTTAAGAAATGGTCAAAGAATGTATTTTACAGCGGAAAACGTATTACACCGAACTGACAGGCTACCATCAACAACACTAATCAGCTTCTTTGAAATGTGCCAGAAAGATGACTTTGCCCGAACATTGCTTTACTCCGAAATGCTAAGATACTATACCTTGAACCAATCGTCAAAGAAATTTCAACGACGGAAACAAGGACAGCCAGTTCCAGGTTACCCACAAGTATTGCCCATCAATGCAATAGGATGTCTTTACACAGTCCATCCCAGCCAAGACGAGCGTTTTTATTTGCGTTTACTGTTAGTCAATGTTCGTGACCCAACATCATTCCAACATCTGCGAACTGTTAATGGTGTGTTGTGCGGCACATACAGAGAAGCCTGTCAACGTTTGGGATTGCTAGAGAATGACACTCATTGGAACCACACTCTCGAAGATGCTGTGATTTCGTCAAATGCTTAAATACGAACATTATTTTCTATAATTTTGTCTACATGCTTAACATTAACACGGATTGATTTATGAAACAAATATAAAGATGATATGGCCGAAGATATATTGCATCAGATCCGTCTTAGAACATCGAATGCAGATTTGCAAATGAATGAAGAAATTCACCAAGAAGCATTAATTTTAACTGAAGATATCTGCTTGATGCTTACAAACAAAGGATTAATACAATTAGGAACATCAGGTATTGCAGATTCTTTGTTGGAAGGCGGTTGAATAGCTCATTCAGCACTCAAGTTGCCGTTGAACATGCAAACTAATGAAACTCGAACTTGTAACCTTTCGAGGAATTTTGCGATGGCCAAAGTGTGGCAGCAAAGCAAATTGATCGTTTGGGATGAATGAACGACGGTACACAAAAAATCTTTGGAGGCTTTAGACCGCACGATGCAAGATTTACGGAACAACCGAAACCGGTTTGGTGGTGCGATGATTCTATTGGCAGGTGATTTTCGACAAACATTGCCAGTGATTCCACGATCCTACTGACGAACTTAATGCATGTTTGAAGTCGTCTATTTTATGGAAATATGTTCCTCACAAAACAGTCAAACTACATTGAACATGCGGGTTGAATTGCAGAACGACCGATCTGGAGAAGTTTTTTCCAAGCAATTGCTCGACATTGGTAATGGCAAAATTCCTGTTGACACGAACGAATGCTGTCAACTATCCAACCGAATTTTAAATTCGCTGGAATTGCCCGAATCACCACCTCATAATCTGCAATTAAAAGTCGGATCAGTAATCATTATGTTGCGGAACATAAAACAGACACGTCTTTGTAATGGTACCCGGTTTGCGGTGAAGAAATTAATGAACAACGTTATCGACGCCACAATTTTGAAAGGGAAGTACAACGGCTAACAGTCAGCTATCGATGAAATGACATCGAGACATTAAATGTAAAAATTAGCAAAACACTTTAGAGTTTATAACCCTTTTGCCCACTTTATTTCATTCTGATTGTCACAGAAATTAAATTTTAAACTAATAAAATATGTAATGTAAACGAGTTTCAAATCGTTCTTGTTGAATTACATCAGCTCTACAAACCTAATTTTCGACTCTATGGTAGTGGCTTTCCATAAATGATAATACATTTCTACTCTATCGATTCTTAAACTTAATTAATTTCCGGCTATCAATCCTTATTAAACAAAATGTGTATTGTAAGTGGTAAATACGAACCAAAAAAATCTAATAACGAAAATAGTACACGAAAGCTGAAATAAAGATAAAGATAAATCGCACAACATCTGCAAAGCTAAACCTAAATTATATGTCTATATAATTACCTCCCTAGATTCCATTACACGTCTCACATTACGCGTAAAAAATTTTTACCACAAACACCAATTGTAAAACTTTTCCCATTCATCTAAATAAATACCACCGTCTAACAGTAGGCAAACAGTATAACAAGTATAAATAGCAATTATAAAATAAGCTTATTAAATTAAAAAAATATTTATCTTGTAATATGCGAACGACACAATTCGAGCTTTCCGAGCTAGTACCGTTGTTATTTAATTCAATAGAAATTATTAACACAGAAGAGCGATATCCTGAAAACATGTCTTTTGACTTCTTCTTGACTGATGTGTAAAGCTTACAGTAGAATAATTATTCCATAATTTCAGAATGCTATTTTCATATTCCAACCAAGACTCATACAACTCTGTAATGAAAAATCAAACATTATTTTTTGTGGAAAACTCAATTTAAACAGGAGATAAAAACAAAATATATAATTTGAAATGCTTTCGAGCTTTTTCTTCTTGCTATGTACTAGTATTTTTAACAATAGATTTTATTTTTATTTTTAATGTTTTTGATAGATAAAACTGTAATTACTTTTATTGTAAAAATATAGTTTCGATTTAATTTTATTGGTCTGATCAAAATAGCTTTTAGTTATGTACTAGTATGTATACAAATAGTTTCGATGGAACATGTCAGTTTTTCAGCCAAACGATTTTAAATTAGATAAGCGAATTTTCTAAATTGAAAATGGATTACATTTTAACCCACGTATATATGGAAATTAAATATTGAACACTGGAAAATCAAAATCTGTTTTAATGGTGTAAAAGTAATCTCAAGAATTAATCTTATTATTTTCTTGCTAAATCTTGTTTCCCGCAAGCAACAATATACTATAGTGGAAAAACAATAAGAAAAATTGTTTTTAAAAACGGTATTCTCATAAGAGAGCTTTATCCAACATACATATGCTGTAAATACATAAACAACCATAAACACACACACAAGGAGCAAAAAACAAGAATTATTAATTTAGTTTTTGTTAGGAAGATATCAAGATATGAGGCAAAAACAACGAGGAAAATATAAAGAAAAATATTAACGGTTTCGTTTGTGTGTGTGTGTGTGTGTGTGTGTGTGTGTGTGTTATCCTCATCTACATTGTTTTTAAAGAGTTTGTGTTTATTGTTGCTGGTTTTTCCAATTTTCATTTCCCAAAACCATTAGCACAAAATTTTATTGCTTTGAAATCTCTTTTCAGAAATATAATATTTTTTTTTTATTTTTGGTTCTGGGTTTCCTTGTTTTTTGGTATTTTTCCAGGCAGAGCGGCAAAGAAAAACAAAACGAAAATTTTACAGTGGTTAAACTTAATATTTATCGATTGAATAGGTAAACACCGCTCGAATTACGAACGAGTAGGTATATATGTTATAAAAAAATGAAAATTTCGTTTGGTAAGGTATTTTATCCGTGTGTTGTATAAAATATCAGGTATATAAGAAAATTTTTGTTTGTATTAAAGATTTCTTGTGCTCCAGAATTATTATTCTTTGTTTCCAGTAAGTTTTATACAGAGTTCTTTAAATATAATAATACAAATGTTAAAGAACAGTAATAAATTTTTAAAAATATTAACAAAACAAAACTTTTCCATATCCTTTATATTATTATATATTTTGAAACAAAGTAAGAACAATCAAAAAAGACCTAACTAATGTTACATTTAGCATGAAATATATTAATATACAAAAAGGAAAAAAATTGTTGAATGAAAATTTGAACTAAGTTCGTTTTATAGTTTTGAACTTATCCCATCCAAAATCCAAAAAATATCTATAATACAACAAAAGAATTAAAAATGTTCAGATCAGCTCTAAAATGTGTATGTAAAATGTATAATAATAAAATGGTATATAAATGGAAGCACACAAAAATACAAATTTCGACTCGAATTAAATTTTTTGTCGGGAGCATTTTCTGTGTACGCGACTCTAACTATTACGCTACTATATCCGGTTACATTTTTTAATTTAAAAATATTTATACACCAAAAAAACAATATAAATGTACAAAAAAAAATGTACAAAAAAAACTGTCATATTTGTCCTGTATTATGTAGGTCTCCCTGATATCGCTCGCTATATACAAACTGAAAGACGACGTTATACAAGAAAAAAAAATTCATAACGCAAGGTTTAATTTGGCTGAAAGCTTTGTAACACAAAATAACGTTAAATGGCTTTGTTGGGAAAATTTGTTTCATTTATAAACTTTATTTAGGAATAAAATGTTAAGAAGAACACTTCTGTCTACATTTTGGCAAGTCGCTTTTAGTAGAAATATTTTATGACAGTAGAGATCAGAATAGCCGGAAATTTTAGCTTAAAATTTGCAGTGCAGACACAATATGCATCATATACCAATTATTCAAGACAACGAATTAAAGTTAATGTTAAACGTTCTTACAAGGCGCTTATTTTACCCGCTTTTGTTACATCTTTCAAAATGAGCCATCGCAGGATGCTTTAGCGCCAATCTCAACATAAGGATCGTCATGTGAATTTTATTTTTGGCAGCAGATATGGTACCGTATTCAAATCAGAATAGATCGATTACGACATTCGTGGTTCCCGAGAACCATTAATTTAAATCAATAATTCATACATAAACTGAATGGGCCTATTGCGGCAATCTCAATATAGATATTTGAAGAATAATCATATTTTGTGTCATTTCGAAATTTTCTACGATGCATTTAAAAATCCAGAGATGGGATATAGCTAGTATCACATGATGAACATTTTTTATTTTTCTGAGATGAAACACTGGGAACACTTGGGAAAACTAGAATAATTACGACATAATTACAAGATAGCTGGCTCCTGCACAAAAAATGTGTTTTATATAATTTGGCGAAATAATCTCCAAGATACTTTGAAGACATATGAATTAGCAACAATAACATAAAAGACAGCAGCGGCTCCATTTCTAGATTCTAGCTATTCGATCGACGAAGCAACTGGCTCTCAACGAACGATCAAAATTCCCTATTGCATCACAAGCACTGTTAAATAACACGTATGTTGACGATATTGTAACAGGTGCCGATACTTTGGATGAAGCATTTGAACTTCAATCGCAATTGTGCGATTTAACTAAACGTGGGTGTTTTGAATTGCACAAGTGGTATACAAATGACGAACGAATCCTGGAAAGAATTCCAGAACAGCATCGCAAAAAACTTAAACCTAATGAATCCAGTGACGGCGAATGCATTAAGGCACACATTAAAATAAACTAGATTGGGACGAAATTATATCCATTGAAATTGAGCAAATATAAACCTCCTTTCGTAACAATTCACTAGAAATAACCCAAATTAAATTACCGAGATGTGTCATCGCTAGAAACGTAGTATTAAAACGGACAGAACTGCATGGATTCGCTGACGCATCCATTAAGGACAATAGATATTGACAGCAATTATAGTGTAAACTTGCTCAGTAGCAAGTCCTAGGTCACTCCCTTAAAAACTATTACACTGCCACATCTAGAGCTATGGGCAGCGTTGCTTTTATCAAAAGTAATCACAACAACAATTGAATCATTAAATATGAATTTTCAAGATGTTATTCTGTGGACCGATTCATCAATTACTTTGTTTTGGATAGCTACACCACCGCACAAACTAAAGACTTTTGTAGCCAACAGAGTTAGTGACATACAGCAACACACTATTAATTTTACATGGCGTCATATCCCATCTCAATCTAATCCTGCAGACATTGTATCACGTTGGTTAATGCCACAGGAGCTTAAGGATACATCAATGTGGCGGTATGGTCCAAACGTTTTGCATAAAATAGAAATTATTGTTGAAACTCCTATCTTTAATACCAAAGATTGTTCAACAAATCTAGAACTTAAATCGGCAAAATTCGATGTGTTTACAAGTTTATTCACAAATAATCACAATAGCAAAGTTCTTACACAATCATTGATATTTAAACGGTACAGCTCATTTAATAAGCTTATTCGGGTTTGGGCGTATTGTTTGCGTTTTGCGAATAAATGTAAAATGAATACAGCGGAGAATTCCGTTTTAACTGTTCAAGAATTGGATAATGCGTTAAAATCTTTGATAAAGAAACGTACAACAAAGTGCAATTCAAACAGAAATCAAATATTTAACAACAACCAACACATTCATCTATATACATCTACCAAATAATAGTAATATCAAATCGCTCAATCCATTTATGGACAAAAATTGACAATTAAGAGTTGGAGGGGGATGAAAAAATATAAACATAGACTATGACTCAAAACATCAGATGCTTTTACTAGCTAATCATGATTTAGTTAATCTTTTGTACAAACACGAACATAAAAAACAGGGTCACGCAGGTCCTCAACTTCTTTTATCGTTAGTTCGGCGAAGATTTTGGTTCATCAATGGTAAAAATAGAGTCCCAAGGCATAGACTTCTGAAGTCCTTTTTTAATTCGAAATCGATTTCAACGTAAACTTGCACCTTATAAAGTATATGTTGCTTCTTTTGTATGTTTCTCTATTAAGCCCGAATCTTTTATAGAATGTCTCAAAAGATTTTTGTCTCGTCGTGGTAAGGTTAGCAGAATATGGTCCGACAATGCAACAAATTTTAGTGGTGCGAATAAAGAACTAAAAAAATTGCAAAACGATTACTCCTCGTAGAATGAACAAAATAAAATTATTTCCTTCTGTGCAACTGAACATATTATCTGGCATTTCATTCCCCCACGTGCCCCGAATTTTGATGGGCTATGTGGGAAGCCTCAATAAAATCTTTCAAATCCAATCTTAAACGAGTGACAAAGGGCACAGTTCTAACATTGGAAGAGTTTCAGACACTCACGGTTCAATTTGAAGGATTTTTTAACGCACGACATGTTTATCAGATAATCCTAATGACGCCGAACCTTTAACCCCTAATCATTTTTAACCGGGAGTCCAAATTCAAAACTATATGAACCAACATTAAAAGACATACCCGATAACTCCATTTCCAAATGGCAAAGAGTGACAAAAATGGTTGGTTCGTTCTAGAATCGTTATTCTATTGAGTAATGCACACGCTTCAAATAAGAACTAAATGGAAACAGGAAGTTCATAACATGAGAATAAATGATATCGTTATTTTAGTGGAGGAAAACATACCGTCCATAAGATGGCTGCTGGGGAGAATTATTTCAATATTTGCAAAAACGGAATTTTTAAGCGACCTATCTCCAAAATTTGTGCGCTTCCAGTTAAAAATGAATTAATGTAAGGAACAAGCACTATTTGTTTGATGGTGTTGTTCATTGAATTATTTTCATTGAAAGTATGTTCTTTAAAGAGGTGCGGCATGTTAAGATTTGAGAGGCGTTTTCAATTTTGTATTTTCAGCGTTTGTTTTGAAGTGCTAAATAAAACTAAACTAACTAATTAAAACTAATTAAATTTATATTAGATGATGTTGATAACTACTGTCACAGAGTTAATTCAAGGGGCAGTGGAGATAAAATACATACAACTGTACAGCTATTTATTTCATTTAAATTTAGCAGCATAAAGCAAACAGTCATGGCTCACTTAATAAAAAATGGGCCAATTTTCTTGCATCAAGTATATCCAAGTAATTTACCCAATAAAAAATTAATTATAAACCATCGATTACGAAAACATTTTGCCACTTTATTGACTGCCTCAAGGAAATTATAACGAGCTGGTATCCTATTCAAATGTTGGTATAATGGACATGTCTATATTCAAGAGAAGGAGGCTGACATTCTCAGGATTGTATATTGCTTGTCACAGCTACCAGCCAACTAAAGCGCAATAAATACTACTCACATCGGCAAGGCGTCAACGATTACGTAACATCTGTGTCGAGCTATCTCAATTATTGTATATCATCAATACCAATATAATACAGGCCGATTTTTATACATAAAAAAAAATTCTGAGTTAGTATGAGTAATATTTTAAAATTAACTTGGTGGCATACAAATGAAAATACTTTATTATGAAAAAACTTTAAAAATCCTTGTTTACGTCCACTAAATCATTTATGTCTTTTAAATGAGCTAGAAATGTGAACTATTGCCCCTTTCTGTCTAATCTTAGCTTCTTTAGTAACATTTATAAACAAAAAAAATTCTTGTTAAGAATATTTTCATTAATTAATTTAACAATTAGAACAACAACCCATTTTTCCATAAACCACGTGCTCTTTACAAAAACAAAAATTTTTTGTTGGCTGGTGCTACACGAGATTTTAATTTCTGGTTTCAAACTAAGTCGTAATAGATTTTTAATTGTTAATTTAAACCTTTATATTAAATGAAAACACCTAATTTTTTGTATTATTTTATTCTGTTCTCTCGAAAATAAAATTTAAACAAAAATCTACATCTCAAAAATGCCCTTAAATTTTTTTATTTTCATTTCTATTTTTATCATTTCGGATTCACGGACAAAAATTGTGCGACATAAAATGTTTGTCCGTGAATCCGAAATGACAAAAATAGAAATGAAAATAAAAAAATTTAAGGGCATTTTTGAGATGTAGATTTTTGTTTAAATTTTATTTCCGAGAGAACAGAATAAAATAATACAAAAAATTAGGTGTTTTCATTTAATATAAAGGTTTAAATTAACAATAAAAAATCTATTACGACTTAGTTTGAAACCAGAAATTAAAATCTCGTGTAGCACCAGCCGTTTAGTTTTGTGGTTCATTTTACTATTTTCTTTGGTTTTTGTTTTTGGTTTTATACATTGAGGGACAGTGTGGGGAAAGACAATAGACAAAAACAAATTGAAATAACATTCAATCAATTCCGATTTTCTTTTCCTTACTGTACTCATGTTTACATTTAACTACTGTAAGAATTTTTTCCAATTTATATAATAGAATACTAATCAATTAGTTCACAAGCAATTGAAATAATATATTAAATTTATTAAAATGCATTTTCGTAAATTTAATAAATTTAATTAGGGAAATTTTAATTCAATTTGATTCCTAACAAATTTTTTGTTTAAAATTCAACATAATGTACACCCTTCCGTCGCAACATACATTGATAAAAAATCAATCTGGCTTTATGCATTTGTGTTGAAGAGAATAAGAAGTCTCATTGATGAAAGAACAGCTTGGTTATTCTATGACGCTTATATCAACTCTAGATTGAGTTATATGAACTCGCTGTGGACTACTGCACCGAAAAATTCTATTAAAAGTTTCTGGGTTCTGCAAAACAGGATCATAAAAACTATCAAATGCCTGCCAGTACTAACGCCGACTAAATCTGTACTCTCCCAAAACACTTCCTTTAGAGATTCTAGGGATATTTCAATTATTGATATTTATTAAGAAAGCTCAGATGGCTTTGATGAAATGTAATCTGACGCCTATAACCGTATCTGAAGTACACTCACATTATACAAGAAACAATACAAGTTCATTATATTATTTAAATACCGTAAGTACAAGCTGCTCCCAAAGTAATCCATTTTATATGGGCCCTGCTCTATTTAATGAGCTTCCTTAGGCTATTAGAATAGAGTCTAATATTATAAAATATAAACGGCTCTTGAAGGAGCACTTAATCAGAAAACGGTTGGATATATTATAAAGAGATCTAGTAAGCTCAAACTTAATATCCAATTAGCAGCATCCCCTGACTTGGCTACATGAACTACAAAAATATCGGATTAATCAAAGGATCAGATTTGAAGTGACAAGATCTTATAAGTTTTCAGTGAATGTTAATGTTAAATTCTACTTAGTTCTAATTATGATAATATTTAGTTTTTCTATTTTCTTTTAAATATGAAATTGTACATTGTGTGTATCTTTTTAAGTAATGCTATGGATTGCCTGCCACAGTCTATTAGACTATTTAGGCAATAATAATAAATAAATAAATTAAAAAAAAAGTAATCAAGTAATCAGTTCATTATTTTGCCATCAAAAGAAATATTGGCAAACGTATTGTTTTAGTTTTTTTTTCATTTGTTATATATTTTCTTCATTTCCATTTTTCATTTTATTAAATAGTTACCGAATGAAATCAGAACGACACAGTCGTACTAAAAATTATATTATATTCATAATAAAATTCATTTGTTGTAATAAAATGATTGAATTTTTATTTGGTGTTAATTATATTTAAATTAATGAAAATACAGTCCATAAAACATAAAACGGATTCACATACAACAAAAAAATATTCAATTTGCTACTACATATTTTTGTAAAAATTGTTGTTAATTTGAGGTGAATTTTACCAACACATTTGTGTATGCCGTAAGGGCATATTAAGTTGAACATTTGATTGAACAAACCACAACACATTTTTCTATAAGTTTTGTGAAAAAAAAAATTAAACACTTTCACTGCAGTTCAAACTGTTATATTGATTGAGAGGTAACACCGATGTTTTCTAGACGTCTTACACAAATTATTCATCAGAATTATATAGGTTTACAATTTTAGACATGCTTAAACGTTATACGAGTAGAATAATAGCTATGCTGTAAAGCATTAATTTTGTTCAGTTCGGCTCTTCAGGCAAATCCAAATAACCACAATTTTTATGTATAACAGCAACACGAGCAATTTTAAAACCACTTTATTTTTTAATATAAAATCAATAGACCAATAATAAAACCGAAAATACTTTGATAAATATTTTAATTAAAATTAATTTAAAAATTTTAATTACAGTTTTCCTTGAGGGAGAAAAATGTTTAGTTCGAAAGTTTTGGTAAGAAGAAAGAAGAAAATATTTTTTTAAGCGCACACACCAAATAGTTTATTACTGGGGCTTTTAATTTACGAGCATATACGTACAAGCAACTAATTGGCCAAAATGATCCACAGCGGCTAAAATATTTCTATTTTCAGCAAAAAATCAATATTTTTAACAACAACCCTATTTTTAATGAGATGTAGGACGAGTAGTACGAAATATTTTCAAGGAAACTTATACTACAAACTCAGTTTCGTAACTATAACTTCGAGATCATGATTTCCCAAATGAGAACTCAGGACAACAATTTATTTTTTTAATTGTAAGAGATAAAAGTTCAGGGAAATATTTATTTCCGCCAACATAACAGAAAACTCAAGGAAAACTAGATTTTTTGTAAATTATTAGAGTCCCCTAAACCACCATTTTTTATTTATGTGGCACTGTAGGCACTAAAATGCTTCAACATGAGTAAACAAATCTCATCCGAGAATTATGATTAATACTCTAATACTCAGGATTGAGAGTTTTGTTTTTGCTTCTTTCGAATTTTTATTAGCAATTTATTCCCTGGTTCCAAGGAAAGCCTTCTTTCAGCCAGTGACAGCCACGATTTTTTGCTAATGACGTAACTATATGTCGACCTCTTCTCTTCTACTATTGTTTTTAATACAACAACACAAATAACTCATCGATTTTATTCGTTGAAAATCGAGCATATTAAAACCGAAGAGAAAAGTAAAATACCATGTCTAAAGCAAATTACGATCAAAATGAAGATACCGCTAATGCGATCGATTAAGAGAAGCTAATTTTTTTCAAGCGTCGACATAGCGTAACGTCCTCGTTTTACCTAATAGTGCAATCGAATAAATTTTATTAGGCTCGGTAAAGAAATCTTGCCGTTCTCGGCGATTGGATGGATAAGCAGCAGGACAACAAATTTATTAGAGGAACTACCTATTATTGTATGGTCAACACCAGTTTGGGACCGTAACCTATTTTTATGTTGATTTTTTATTCGTTTTTTGATCATTGGCTGATCAGCAAGCAACCACAGAATATTTAGGCAAATAGCAATATTTTCGATTCAGCAAGAAAGTCGGTTTGCTTCAATAACTTGATTAAACACCAAAATGGGGATTGTTTTGGATTAAGCGTTATATAATGGTTCGTTATATAATTGGTTGACATCGCTTTGAGTTAATTTGGTAATTCAGTAGTAATTTTGGGAGAAAGTATTTAAAAAAAACTAATTCAAAACTACTTGGAGTCGAACCAGTGCAAATGAGATGAAAAATTTTTAAGAATAAATTTAGTGAATTATCGTATAATTAACTAGAGCTACTGAGTTACTCATACACGTTTTACATACGGTGAAAGGTCACGGTATAACTATGTTTATCTCTCCTTAATGATTCAATAAAGAACTCAAGAGAAATTGATTGAGCATGTCAAGATGCTGCAAGAGATTTGAACTTCATAGTTTTAGAGAGGAATCTGAGCAGCATAGACCAGAGTCTAAGATTAGAAATGTCCCGCTTGGAAATATAGCTATAGGTTGAGCCATTTGCACGAATAAGGCATGGTACTGATGGTTGATGCCATCCCTGCTTTCAGTGAGGAGGTCTTGAATAAAGTGTCAACATGAAAATAAAGAAGCTTCTGGGAATGGTGGTATGTCGATCAAAGTAGATACCCATGCGCTGGACGTTGCTCGGCTAGCACTAATAAGGAAAAATAAGAGTGGTGATCCTAACGCCTCGTCTACATATAAACCTCCCTATTTGCTCGATTAGAAATTATAAAAGCCACGCTTGGAAGCAGTAATATAGATGGATATTATCCATCTATCCCATTATCCCGAGACAAAATAGTTTTTGAAGCACCCTATCCTTAACACTAAACAGATGTTGTAAATATTGTCGAGAGAGCGGACATTTTCTGCATCTAGGGAAGATCAATGGTGTTTCTCAGGGTAAAAAGTATAACAGAGTTTTATGCTAGCTATCTCAAAAACAGAAGTTATTTCACCCAAACGAAAAATACTCACCACAATTTCGATTATAGCAGCCACGTAGTGCAAACCAGCGCGGTCTTTCGAGTTACAATGGATCTAGAAAAGGACATGGAAGACGCGGGGTTTCTAATAATCGACTTTTATATGTGTCAGTTCTTGCGAGGGCACGAATATTTAGTCGTTTACCTTTATAGGATGGGTTAACTGAGTAATCTGCAATGACGATATTGCTCAGAGAGCAGGATGATACATGCCACACTATAATCGGTTGCAATGATTTGTTAGAAGAATGGGGCGAGGATGAAAACTGGGATTGGCGATTCCTAACAATATAGTAGAGACCATGGTGTACATACCAGAAATGGTTGTACAACGTAGAATCAGCCTTGCGACGAAAGCTAGATTAAGGGCGCATAGTAGACTTCAGAACGAATTGTTCGAGAGACCCTAAAAGAGGAAGTAGTACGGCCCGGACTGAAGCAAAGCAAGAGGGACTAGTTCAGTGGCTCCAGTTTAGTATGTAATAACTTTGGTTGTAAAGAATTTCGGCATTATGCCGTATCACGTCGAACAAGATCTAAGAATAAAAATTTATCGAAACTCTTAGAGGGAGCGGGCGATGAACCAAAAATTTGAACGGCCATCACTCTGATGGAAAAAAACCTCATGGGGTACGAAAGCTGGAGAGAGAGAGAGAGAGGGAGAGAGAGAGAGAGAGAATGAGAGAGAGCAGAAAAATTGTCTTTTTCCCAAAATGTATATGTGTCATTAACAATTTGATGGCTTCATCCTGCATTTTCTCTAGTATAACATAAAATTGAGATTCGCCTTCTCACCACCCAATCCAAAGGTTTTTATAAAATAGATAATCAGAACCATATGGTCATCGTTTGATTCGGATTGGTCACTAGTTTTCATCGTTTCCATTACGATTACGTATATAAATAATAGAATTTCAAAAAAAAATTCCCGAGTAGCACCACCGAAAAAATCGTTCCATTTTCATCAAATCTCGTTATGTAATCATCATAGGTCAGGACTGATCAACACATCTTGAGTCAGTTTTTAATTACCATTGGGTCATCTTTTATTGCGAAAAGACAAAATCAAAATTGTATTATGGTATTTCAATAAAATCAGGTTCGTCGCTTATTTGGGAATTTTATTTTACCAGATTATCAACAAATCCAATATTGGTTGTTCATATCGAAAACGATCGGAATCGTTTTCTTATCTATCGTTAAGCATTAATCAATAGTTGTTTCCGTTTGATCATACTAACGAAACGATCTATTGTGAAAATTTATTAAAAGCTAATCTTTCCGCGCGAATCGAAGTGCTCGGGTCTGGAGAGTTGGCCAATACTAACAATTTTACAAATTCAACGATCGGAATCATTTGGTCAACTGTCATTGAGGATTGACGACTAGCACTTCGTAACGGTTAATTGCGACAATACTAAAGATTTTATAAATCCAACGATCGAAATTGTTTGACCAATCCTCAATGACGGATCACCAAACGATTCCGATCATTGGATTTGTGATAATGAATATAGGATTATCCAGAATAAAATGTTCCCCATAGTCCGTTCCAGCATAATATTCAAAATAACGTTTTCATGTTAATTTTGTTATTTGAAATTTCCAAATAAGCGACGAACCTGATTTTATTGAAATAATTCCATTTTGATTTCGTCTTTTCAGAATAAAAATTTACCCAATGGTAACCAAACGCCAAGATGTGTTAATCAATCCTGGCCTAACGATTAACTAACGAAATTCTACGATTTTAATCGTAAGTGACCAAATGATGGAAACTAGTGACCAATCCTGACCAAATCATTCAAATCATCATTTTTATAAAAACCTTTGGATGGGGTGCTAGAAATGCGGAGCTATAGAATTGATTGGTACTTGATGGAACTTCTGTATTATTTTAACTTTATTAAGTTTTCAGTATTCTAACGGTTTGGAATAAACACGATTTTAGAATGATTAATAATTTCAATATAAATTAAAACTAAGAATTGTATTTAAACAAGCGAATTTTGCAACTATAAAAATTATCTTATAAAAAAAATTTGGAGATCATTAAAAAATAACTAGTATATGTATATGCATTAAACTAAGGTCTGTCTTTACCGGTATGAAAAATAAAAAAAATTCTTACCTGGGTATATAAATGGAATTTTCATTGCTCGTTCGATACGGTAGGTAGTCTGTAATAATAAAAAAAAAAAAATTACAATTTTGAATAATAATTGGAAAATGAAACGTAACCGGTCTAATATTTTAAGTCACACACAGGCAATAAAGTATTTCGCACGAGTACACAAAAATGCATTTACGAATTAAAATAAATAGTCAACGCGGAATTCATACACAAACTACACTAATAATAATAATCAAATGAGAATTTTCATGAAAAACGAACAAGCACTAAAACGTAAGCAACATTTTTCTTAAATTGAAAAACGTACCATCATTAAAATAGACATACGTTTAACGTTTATAATTTTTCTGCTGTGCTTTTCGTACACGAGCATACAAATACGTATACACATTTTGCGAAAGATTAAGATTACATTCGATTTTTCTTCATTTTCGTTGTGCTTTTTCGCTTCGCTCTATTTTCATTTCGAATTTTCAACCTTAATATAATAATATCACGATATAATAAAGGTGATTACATGGTAATTCTCTCCCATTTTACCCTGCGTAGCTACTCTACATATCTCGTAATATGCAATTGGATTTTATACTTATGATTATTATTATGACTTTCCCTCGGTACGCTCGTTCGTTCACATGCAGACACCTGAAGTACCAAAAAAAAAAACTTCATAATTGATGAGGGAAAATATTGAATCTACCTGAAACATTGGCTTGTTATGGTGAACATGAGTACCTACCTAATGGGTTTGCTCTCTTCTAACTAAGTAAAATATGATTTTGTCGTGAATCATATAAAACACACAACGTGAATAGATGTTGAAATATAAATAAAAATGAAAACCGATTTTGTATTTGTAAAGATTATCGGTTTTGGATAAGCTATTACGGTTGCTTATACTTTATACTCGTATACCTACAACACACTAACAAGG
Organism: Nephrotoma appendiculata; assembly: GCA_947310385.1. Taxonomy (NCBI): domain Eukaryota; kingdom Metazoa; phylum Arthropoda; class Insecta; order Diptera; family Tipulidae; genus Nephrotoma; species Nephrotoma appendiculata. Next base: position 14,110,097 of record OX371224.1, on the reverse strand, counting down.
ATACAAATTACCGTCGCACACAAACACAGATGTAATGGAAATGAAGTAAACTTTTTGAGTTTTGGTTTTAGAGAAAAAAAAATATTTCATTTAAATTGAAAATACATTGGAATTTTGCGGTTTTAATTTTTTAATTTTTAGGATAAAAGCGTAAAAGCCACAAAACGAAACATTTTCTGATTTATTTTATATCGTATATCGCATATATATATATATATATATATATATATATATATATATATATATATATATATATATATATATATATATATATATATATATATATATATATATATATATATATATATATATATATTAAAATTCTAGATTTAAATTTATATAACTTTTTATTTCAAGGTGGAATCCCTTCCTTTTAACTCCATAATACCCGTGTTAATCTGTTAGGTATTTAAAATTAAAATCAAATCCCACATAGATAATCAGCCACACACCCGTACCAATCTATATATAGTATATATATTATGACATAAACACGTTTTTACCTTTCGATATTTAATCATAAATTTTAATACTTTTCAATAAAAATATATACATTTTCCATCCATTGTTATCCCTTTTTTATCTCCAAAAATAATGGATAATCCTTTCAAGTATTCAAGAATATCCTAAATATCTCCCTATTCTGGGCTATACTCTGTATCGTGTGTTCTCAAACATACATTTTATTAGCAGAATTATATACAAGTGTTTATTAGTATCGAAAACTTAAATTTTCAGAAGGGCTTTTTGAATTAGAAAAACTACATAGGTTTTCAATTTTAATCCATAAAAGTGTTCCTTAGGGCTTGAACTAACATCTAGAGTAGTGGTTAAATTGATAACATTTTACTGTTTAGAGCTCGACGTTGTCCAATACTGTGTCAAGAAATAAAATCAGATTCAAAAAATCTATCAGCACACACTCTCAAAAAATAAGTGTCAAAATACTTTCCAAGCAATAAAAGCAAAGCATGGAAGATGACTGTTTGCTACACACTTTTTCTAAATATAGGATAGTCACAATACAAAATTTCTTGAAACCAAATAGAGAAAAAATTATGTTGATAAACTGACAGCAACATCATACCAGGTGCTTAGCAAATCTAGCTAACTACTCGTATGATTTGATAAGATTTGATCTAATTTACTGCCAGATGGAACATCAAAGAGAAAAATTGACAGAGGCAAAATAATCACCATTTATTCGATTGCACCATTACCTGTCAAAAAGTCTTGTGATTATGAAATCAGCAAGATCCATCTTTAGCAGTGTGCACAATTTTCCAAAAACGATTGAAATTTTAGAATGTTAGGTGCTAAAAATCGAACATTGTCACCAAAATAAAAGCTCCATCCAAACAACTCAGAAAAATATGCTGATAATCATGCAATGATTTTGTAAAATATCATTTACGATTTTCTGTGTTTTCATAAAATTGTTTAGGGTTGCTGTTAAATGAAACATTTTCCTATTTTTACTTCTACAATACAAAAGTGATTCCAGTCATAAAGATTACGTCACATTCCAGTAATAAAGATTAAATGCACAATCGTAGGAATCTTTAAGGGCTATATACCAGGAAATCGTTTTATTCAACTCCATTTAGCTTCAATCTGAGTGCCGACTACTATGATCATCAATGTTTACTTATATGTCAATCAATTTCCCTAACCACGAATATTCATTATATAGAAGGAAAATCTGGAAGAATTCCAACAGTCAGTTTCTATCGGACTAGAACAAGCGTAAGCAACTGATTTGTTACGAATGCTAGAATACTGTTAAATGCTCTTATAATATGTTTTTTTAAACAAATTTCAGAAAAATAAAACCCGCAATTTATGGATGAAGGATTGGTATTGCTTTTGCTTCATTTTCAACGTGGAAGAAAATATATGTGCCAGTATTTCATTGAAAATTTTAACATTATCCGGAACGTATATATTATTTGCCACCAATATCGTAATTTGTGAACTAAAGTAATCTTAACAAAATTGTTACATGGTTCAAGATCTATTGAACGATATGATGCATAATTGGATGGAAATAAGAAAAACGTATCTGTGTGCAGCGCATTAACGGTAGTTTTAACTACTAAATTGCTTCAACTAGGTCTGTGGCATTTTTCAAGGCGCTTACAACGATACACGACAAGAACATAAGTTAATAACGTCTCGGTTGGGAGGAAAACACTTTTTGTAGACGTTCCCATAACATTATTGTGTAAACCGAAATGAAAATTTACTTCTTCCTGAAGACCAGGTTATTAAAATTTTTATAAAAAATGATCAAATCATTATGCAAAATTACTTTCCTCGACGGTTTGAAGGTCCCTGATCCCAAAAATACAAAAAGTTTATCCGGGCGTCTGGATAATTGGATGTTCTTTTAATTTTAAATCGGAGAATTAAAAACCTTTTGAGATCTTTCACTCAAAGGGGTCGGGTACCTGCCATAGGAAATCACCCAAAATACCACACAATACTAAGATGTTGCTCAGAAAGGTGCTGGATCAGATAAAAATTTCTTTACAACTTTAGTTCAAAAATCTACCATTTAGGCTAGGCGATGATAGCTTTTTTTGTTTATTATAGAATATATACTTATCCTATATCTATGAAAATGTCTCAATGAAAACCGTAAGTTTTTCTGAACACCTTAGTACTCAAAACTACCATTGTGGCACTGGAAGTGGTTACAGCCATGAGGCATATCAGTTCAAAGGTCTGGAAGAAAGCAACAATTTTGTAATCAGCGCTTTAGTTCACAAATCCACCGTTTTGCCGCTGGTAGCTTATAATTAATTTATTATAGAATATATACGCTTGACATGTTAATGAACAAGTCTTGAAGAATGTCACAAATTTACCTGAAGCATATTAGTACTCCAAATTACCACGGTGATGAAGAATTTCCTAAAACATTCCTAAACTAAAACGTTTAGTAAATCATTCAACAATTGATTATAAATAGGCATTCAATCAAATTATTGAAAATGAACATCAATATTGATTTGATAGTAAGAGAAAAAAGACAAAACAAAAATTTAATTTCCAAACAATAAATAAATAAGAGTTTACCAACAAAAAATTTTAACATAAAAATTGTATTCACATCAATTATAAAAATTTAATTTATTAAACAAACGGTTCATTTATCGCATTTCAAAATTGCAATTAATATTTATTTACTTAAGCGCGATCAATACATCGATTCCACAAATCTTATTCGAGGCCGGGTCATCCATGTGGCTAATATTTTTAGGAAGCACTAGGTCCAATTAATCCTTAGCTAAAGTATAAAAATATTCTATTGGGGCTATCGGGAATAATTGTGACGAGGAAACCAAACATTGAACGTTTATTTACTCACGTGAGCGCGATCAATAATGCGATTCCACAAATTTTATTTTAATATTAATTAATCTTAATCTTATTCTTCTTATTCTATAGTGTTTTCTAACAATATTAGCCACATGGATGTCCCCGGCCTGGAATAAGATTTGTGGAATCGAAGTATTGATCGCGCTCAAGTTAATAAATAAACGCTCAATGTATGGTTTTTATTCATCATATATTACCTCGTCACCTCCAATTTGGAATGCTTTTAGTAATAACAACCAACGCAACAAGAATTTAATGAAGGATTTATTATTACGCGAACCATTGCAACATTTGTTAAACCCTCCACATTTTCTTCATTATAGGCGTGTAAGTCGATATAACAAATGTTTATAAAAGGAAGCCACACACTACTTGGAAATCCGTCAAAAAAAAATTTCCGAAATTAGTACTCATTGTACTCACTTCCTGGCACTCGAAAAAACCTCACCAATTTTAAATTAAAATATTTCTAGCGGAAACAAATTACAATCGCAGTCGATCCCTATTACTTCTGTTACACGTTGACCAATTTTATGGCCAGAAAAGCGTTCGAGTGGTTTTCGAAACTCAAATACAAATCATAAAAACATTCATTCTATTTGTTGTTCATATTAATGGGGAAGATACTCGATTGGTAGGCAAGCAAGCAATTTGCTAGCCGAAATCCTGACTACTCAATCAATTTTACCAAGGAAATTATATTTTCAATAAGCTTTTTTTTTGCGATTGCACAGTAGAACAACACAAAAATTTGCTGTTTAATTTTTGAAGCCATAAATTTTATTGTAACATCGCAAAAATAAACAAAAATTTTATGAAAAATGTATTTTGAAATTTAAATTTCCTTGGTATAATTGATTTAGTATTCAATATTTCGGCTAGCAAATTGCTTGCTTGCCAACCAATCGAGTATCTACCCCAATATCTTAGATATAAATTAAATTGATAAGATAGATTATATTGAGAAAAGAAATTGCGTTGAAAATGTTTTATTGTTCAATATCGGATCAATTATTTGAACTGCACAGTTCATCTTTTTCCTTATATATTATTCACTAATACTAAAACATATTTTCAATTTTAGGAAAAAATTCACGTGACTATATAGGCTTGTGAAGTATTTCCTAAACTATTCGTAATTTTTTGTTTTTAGGGAATATTTAGGAAAAAGTTCACGCGCACCAAATTACCATTTGTGACGCTGATTACAGATACATTTTTTCTCATTCTAATATGATCATGTGGCATATCGTTTTCAAGATGTTGGACAAAGGAAAAGTTTTTTATCACCAATTGATTCCACAAATTCAGCGTCCTGGCGGTGGTGGCAAATTATTTCTTTGGAACAGCATATATACGTATCTCATATCATAATGAAAAGGCCTTAAGGTCTTGAAGGATATCACAAAATAAGTTGAAACACGCTAGTTCTTAAAACTATCGTTGTGTCTGGAAGCAGTTACATATAGTTATTTCCAATAAAATCACGTGACATATAAATCATTCATGGTTCAAAGGTCTTGGAAACGCAACAATTTTATTATCAGTACTTTACGAGTAGTTCACAAATTCACCGCTCTAGCGCTGGTTAAAAAGTAATCCTCTGGTATGGAATATACATATTATATAGCATGATATTTTTAAAAACAATTTTTTACTAAATCATTGAAGAATCAGAAAATTGTTCTGAATCGTTTTCTGAAGAATCTTTTAATGTAAATTTTCCGGGTTGGTGCAGTATATATATACTCTTAGAAATAATTTTCTTCATATATATATTTGTTTACCTACTTTTAAGCAGATCAGAACTGTTATCATTTTTCGATTCATTGTGTATCATGAAGGATTGGTCTAATTTTTCAAATCAATGGTGGTCTTAATATACAAGAGCATGTTTTCCTGAGTCATTTTGTGACCAAATTTTTTATTGAATATTTGCAGTGTTTCCCAATTTCTAATGAATTTTTCGGGTTTGCCAATTTTCAGACCGAAATTCTGATTACCTCGTGAGGTTTCAGCCCTCAGCGCTTTTCCATTGAAATGCATTATGAACACAAAATTGAAATTATCGTACAAAGCAAATATCTAACTTATAAATATGAGAAGAAAATAACAAAAATTGTGTAATCTTGTTATATAGGATGAGTTCTTTAATAAATGCCAGAATTTTATCACAAAAAAGTGCAAAATGAGGAAAATTACTTAGAATGAAAATTGCTCAGTGTCGAGAAGGTGTTTTGTGGTAATCTTGAATAACCTCGAACTTCATTAGGTAGTGAGATATTGACAAATGTTAATTTTTTGTAATTAGAACCTATACTTTTGAAAGAAACCGTCTTTTAAGGAGTTAAACATTAATAAATAAATATTTTTGGTTTATCCAAAAATTTTTGTAAAGTGTATGGTTTCAGAGATAGGGGACGGCACGAATTATTCAATTCATCGAAGAAAACAGTTGAAATGATACTTAGAATCTATGAATATTTAAGGGGGACATCCAAATACTACGATATACAGGGTGTCGTTAGAAATAAAATTGTAGGACAAAAGATATTGCGCTGCGCAAACTACATGGGGGGATCTGGGAATTCTCGAATACCAATTGACGACTTTAGTCCAACGAAACCAGACAGTGGTTGAGTTCTAGCAAATGGTATATCAGCATATTTCCCTAATGCTTAAATAGGAATAAAGCTCTAGATAGGTTTGTCAGAGAGTTAAATGGTGAGCATTGCATCTCTGTTTAAATCTGCCAAACATAGATTTTAGAACATGGTATGTGTATAGTAGTCATCATAGTTCACGACGGAAATAATTACTACCCCTCTTCCTCCAAGGAGAAATATTGTGTTAAATTATATCCTCAATTAACCGGTACACAACCAAAGGAAACCACAAATCCCATTCATTAGACCTTTCTAACAATCTAATAGATCAATCGTTCAACAAATTCCCATATTCGTAATCGATTGCAGATCAATAAATAAAATAGAATCCTCTAACACACCAAATAAACTCCAAAGAATGTACCACACCGAACAGACCCGAGACGAAATGGAAACAACAGTACAAGAAGTAAAGATGTATAGTGAAAATGTTGACCAAGAACAAGATACTAATGAACCATTCTTAAACGATTATCTGGAGACCATCGATAATATCAACTATAAGAACAAACTTATATCTAGTTTACTACATTTTACTTAGTTCTCTTTCGTGTTTGTTAGTCTGTCCACGGTATTTTGCAATCGAATTTTCACTAACATCTTGACCTTCTGGAACGCTCAAACTTTCAGAGCAGCTTAGTGCTCGATAATAATGCAATATTCAATCATTTGTAGCACGCAGTGACCAGTATTTGACACCACTTTGTATAAACTACTTTCCCATTGTGTGTAATATCAGGTTCGTCGTTTTTTTCGAGGACTGATGTCTTTCGTTTTAACGTTATTTATTATTAACAAAATTCGTCAGTATTTTTATTCATATACAATTACTTTTAAAAACAAGCCGTTAACATAGCAGCATTAACTGTCATAACTCAAGATTAGTAGAGGGAACAATATTGCATAGCATCCTTAAGATATCAGTGCACAAAGACGGAGTAATTGATTTAATTGATGAATACTCTGTGGTTTCGATAACTGAAGAAGAAAGAAAACCAACTCTTCGGAAGTCTCAATTTCGTCGTATATCGTGACCTGTTTTAACTTCCGCCACTGGGAGAAAAATCATGTTTTCAACCAACCATTACGATCTCTCCCAGATGGAGAGAACACAGACCACTAGATCTGACGGCGAATATGCGCCAATAGGGAGACACGTCGTTTGCGATCTGCTTAACGCTCTAGGAGTTGACAAGATGGCAGCAACTCACATCGACTTGTTCAGGTTAAAAACGCATGTAGATGAATTTAACAGTGTAGTTTTTAAGAAATATAGAGGCCAAAACATGCGCATTTACAAGATCTAAGAGCACGATCATTCGCATGCCACGCGGAATATCAACAACATCGTTGAGCCGTCATCGTCCTCAACTTTGGAATGACCGAAAGAAGAATGCTGACGATGATTTTATGATGGGCCTGCTCTGTCCATAAGATGAAAGGATGTTCAATTGATAAGGATTTACTTTAAATACGAACGAGCCGTTTTCTTTTTTCCGTTATGGAGTCTGCCACATATAGCTTGCGTGAGACAAGTGTTGACACTGATCTCATCTCACCTAATTAGCCGTGTACCTGGTGAGAAAAAAGGTTCGATCTGGTTCGATAGAACGTTATGTTGGAAAATCTAATGTGAAAAATGTATGACCCCTCAGGGAAGCACAGGACTACATAGTATAATACAACTACTAGCAAAATATACGAATTAATCCTGAAATCTAACTAAGAAATTAACATAAAGGAGTTTTTAGAAAAACTAGAACCTATGTAAGCTGGGGCCAAGGAAATTTTTTGGTATAAAAATGCTCCAACTTTGAATTTTCAAAGTAAATTTTACTGACGATGAAACCGATAAAATAAATAATTAGTTTTAAAAATTTTAACTTTATGGAATTACAACAAGTAAAATATTTATCAATTTAAAGTGTTTTATTTAATCAAATAAATATTAAATTTTGTGAATGTTGAAAGTAAAATTTTAGTTGCAGAAGAATACGTCGAATCAGCACAAGCGCTGGAATCCGCTTTCTCTCTTGGAGAAACAGAAACAGCAACAATTGGTGAGAAAGTAAGAAAGACTTGTGGTCAAATACCACCTGCGCAAAATAGTTAATAATAGCGCTACGAGTCTACGACAAAGAAGAAACCCGAAACCAAAATATTCGTTAATAGCACATTACTCGTGAACCTAAACAGTCACAACACAACATAATGACACATTTAACACAATATTGTAAATTATAATAATTAAAGTGATAAAAAAATAAATTATTAAAATAATAATAAATTATAATTTGACACTAGAACTACGAACCGGTCAAAATGACCGGTTGCATCATTTATTTATAACATTTCCTCTTTAATAAAAATCATGACATTATCGTAAAATATTAAATAAGACAAAGAGGAAATGTTATAAATAAATGATGCAACCGGTCATTTTGACCGGTTCGTAGTTCTAGTGTCAAATTATAATTTATTATTATTTTAATACAATAATTTATTTTTTTATCACTTTAATTATTATGATTTACAATATTGTGTTAAATGTGTCATTATGTTGTGTTGTGACTGTTTAGGTTCACGAGTAATGTGCTATTAACGAATATTTTGGTTTCGGGTTTCTTCTTTGTCGTAGACTCGTAGCGCTATTATTAATTATTTTGCGCAGGTGGTATTTGACCACAAGTCTTTCTTACTTTTTCACCAATTGTTGCTTTTTCTGTTTCTCCAATTGAGAAAGCGGATTCCAGCGCTTGTGCTGATTCGACGTATTCTTCTGCAACTAAAATTTTACTTTCAACATTCACAAAGTTTAATATTTATTTGATTAAATAAAACACTTTAAATTGATAAATATTTTACTTGTTGTAATTCCATAAAGTTAAAATTTTTAAAACTAATTATTTATTTTATCGGTTTCATCGTCAGTAAAATTTACTTTGAAAATTCAAAGTTGGAGCATTTTTATACCAAAAAATTTCCTTGGCCCCAGCTTACATAGGTTCTAGTTATTCTAAAAACTCCTTTATGTTAATTTCTTAGTTAGATTTCAGGATTAATTCGTATATTTTGCTCAAGTGTTAAATAAATAATAATGCATCTCAAGTGATTGCAAAATCGAGAACCAATACTTAAACAAACGAAACGAGTGAAATCAAAAGCGAAGGAAACTGAAGAGGAGAATCAGAAAATCAACCAATGCCTATCTATGATAGGGCTTGTGATATCATTTAGTGGTGTCTAAGCCCTAATTGTCCACTGAGTTCGGAAATACGAATGGCTTGGTTTTGCGTCAGCGCTGCAATACATGTCCGAACAACTACACGAAAGTTGAGGCTCCTTACGGCCCCTTAAGGTATACTAGAATAATCTAGATTCGATAATGTTCCTCACAGATGATGTGGGAATTGTGGGAGTGACTGAGATACTGGACAAACTCAAAATCTCTTGCTATTACACCATATCTCGTAAATTAGTTTATGTAGCGCTACGTTGGCTCAGACCATCAGACAGATGCATGCGAATTTTGCTGAAACGGAAAGTATGTGTTCGAGAAGAAAAAATTCATTAGCACCATCCAAGCGATAAATCATCAGCTTGAGACTGCTTACAGTACTTCTTCTTGAGAAAGAAATAAAGGATCACGCCATGACTAATGAGTAATTCCAATCAGGTTGTGCATCAACGAAAGCTCTTCACAACAGTAACGCACAACTTAGAGGAACAGAGGTCGGCAAGACATTCACATTTAATGCTGTGCAGAATTATGTCAACCCCTGCTTTGGAAGACAAACCGTGAAGGTAGCAGCATTAACTGGAGTAACTGCAATATAAGTAAGCGGAATAACCATGCACAACAACCAAAAGAAATCAGTGCAGCAGAATGGAGTAACTGTCAACAGCATATTTAATATAATAAGAAAGACATTCACCTATGGAATCCCGGTACCATATGGGAAGCTATGCGCCATCGATTCACGGCTCTAGAAGATTGAAAAATGAGAAGACGCCCGGCCTTAATAGCATCACCGCCAAACTACTTAAACAAGGAAGCACTGTTTTTGCATTAAATATTTAAGATCTCATCGTTGCTATTTGAAACCCAGAAGATCAACTGGATAAATGAAAGACCGCACTCATATGTCCACTGCACAAACGGCGACCATTAAATGTAGGAGAACGTGACATAGTTTTATTGAACAATGCCTAAAAAATGTTGTCAAATGTTATACTTGTCAGACTCGCCCCTCTCACCAAAAAGATCATCGGCGATTAGCGCGGTTTTCGTCCCAAACGATCGACCATTGATCGGTGCTTCACAAAGAGGATGATTTTGGATAGAAAGTAGGAGAATAGGAAACGGTGAATATTTTCAGAGCCTTTTCGTTGTTATTGTGAATTGTTGTCTTTTAATTAGCTAATTTAATTGTTTTCTTGACAATTCAATTTGTCAATGAAAAAACAACAAATTATACTGTTCGATATACACACAACACCACGCATCAGATAGCTTCGTATTGTACTTGTAGCAATTACGAGACAAAATAATAATTTATTGTGCTGTCGGTTAGGAATATAATAAAAAATCATATTTTCGAGTGAACAGCTTCCACCTTATAGGTACACAAAATATATCACAAAATTCAATTTTCTTTTCCTCCAGTAAATTCCTAGAACCATCAAACAAAGTTCTTTATGGTTTCTTGTTCAAATTGGATTTTTTTTAAATCAAAAATGAAATGATTTTTCTAATAAAATCAAATTTCATGAATTTGATTTAAAAAAAATCGAATAAAATGATAAAAAAACCTCCATTTTCGAACATAAAAAAAGGAAAAACAAAAACAAGATTATGTTGAATGCAAATTGAATAAGTCATTTTCATTTATGTATATCCCTCGCTCGCTCTCTTAAAAAGATGACTGTGAAAAGCATATAGAGTACTCAAAACATAAAAGTAGAAAAATCAAATTATTTGTTTTCATTTTCCTCGTCCCACTGTACATTTAGGATTTACATTTTCTGGCTAAACGAACTCATTTCGTATCATTTTGCGACTCTAAAATTTATCGTGAAAATCGTTTGTGGCGCACTGTATATATGAAAACGTCTTTGCCTCATTTTCTAATGTGCTTGGTTGCTGTTATTTATTGATAATATTTTTATATTTTAAATTAATCCCCAAAGAATGATGATTAGATTATAAAATATAGGCAACAACACACACACGCACACAACAAAATAAACATAAAATTACAAATACTATCATATTTTAGTGTATATATATAGAGAGAGAGCGAGAGAGAACATACGAAAACACGATGTTATCTATTTAATTTAGAATTTAATAAATTTATTTTCATTGTGATTATTTTAGATTTGTAACATTCCATGTCGTCTAAGGGTACAGATAATGTTCTATCCTTGGTGGGAAATAAATTTTTTTCGCCCTTATCCAGTGTTCCCACCCCACGAATATACATACATATATTTTCGGCTACGGGTATGTGGCGAAAACGTAAGTCAATTGTAATACGAATTTTTTGCTATTTATCCCATTTTCTTCGGCAATTTTTATGTTGTTACAATGACATTTATGAGATTTTTAATGGTTATCAATATAAATATATGTAGTAGTAGTAGGATCCTTTAATAACAATTTATCTATATTAGAATATACACATGCATGTATGAAGTAAATATATCGAATCGGATAGATAGACAGCCAGACAGACGGGCTGGTACCATTACACGAAATATTTGTATATTGATTTATGTATCTATCTTATCTTTTGCCTTATCGCAAACAAATAAGAATGAAGGTGTTTTCACAAATCACCCAATTTTTCATTTCGTAACGAAACACAAAAATACATAATAATAATCCTAATACCTTGATATCAATATAAAGTCATGCAACCCAAAAAATAAAAAGGAAATAAATAAAATCTAAAGAAGCAATAAATTTTTGGCACTAAAACAAAAATAAAAATTGAATTAAGGATGTACGAAATAAAACGGAAAATGACCACCTAAATATTTTGGTATGTTGTATTTTTTAATGCTTCAATATGAATTCCTATTTTGTATTTTATTTGTATACACGAATACTTATTTGAGGCTTTAAAAGCAGCACAAACCTTTAAAGGCATTTTTGATTCCGATTTATGTTAAATAACATCCGTAATGTAATGATACTCGCTGTAAAAATATTTTCTACCCCGTTTTACAATATTACGTTACCGTTTTTGTTTTTGTAATTATCCACTATATGAAAATATATAGGAAAAAACCGAAATCTGCCAACCTGAGTGTAACACATGAAATACAACGTGGATGTTAATGGTAATTTCCTCTTATCGCTTAAATATTTTTTTTTTCTGTATACAGTAGTTTTCCACGAAGTATTTTTTCCCCCCATTCATGTTTGTCTATCGCAATGCTTTTATACTTTTTTTTGTTTTGGGATATGTAAAAAAGCGAGAAAAAGCTTTTGGTATTTTATTTTTATTTTTTTTTCGCACGGCCATTAAAGATAGGTTTAAAGATTAGTGCGCATTATAGAACCTATCGAAGAGAAATTTATACGAAAAAAACTAAATGTTTCAGGCAAGCTAATAAGTTTTATTTAGAGGAAAAAACAATCGAATTAGAAAAACAGAATAGTGATGATAGATAAGTTTACAGCGAAATAAAGGGTTAAATAGATCAGAACAATGTGACATAAGATTTTGTTCGTTAAATACTCATGTATTGTAAAAAAATGTTATATTATGCGCTAAACTTTGAGCGTGTTAAATAAAAGCTCTTGAACTTAATCTGCATATTTGTGATTGTAAATTGTTCAATTTATATACGCCAAATTTTCAAGTCCAATTCATAATCAATTCATATTCAATTCATATTTAATTCATATTGAATTCATATTGAATTCATATTCAATTCATATTCAATTCATATTCAATTCATATTCAATTCATATTCAATTCATATTCAATTCATATTCAATTCATATTCAATTCATATTCAATTCATATTCAATTCATATTCAATTCATATTCAATTCATATTCAATTCATATTCAATTCATATTCAATTCATATTCAATTCATATTCAATTCATATTCAATTCATATTCAATTCATATTCAATTCATATTCAATTCATATTCAATTCATATTCAATTCATATTCAATTCATATTCAATTCATATTCAATTCATATTCAATTCATATTCAATTCATATTCAATTCATATTCAATTCATATTCAATTCATATTCAATTCATATTCAATTCATATTCAATTCATATTCAATTCATATTCAATTCATATTCAATTCATATTCAATTCATATTCAATTCATATTCGACATATTCAATTCATATTCAATTCATATTCAATTCATATTCAATTCATATTCAATTCATATTCAATTCATATTCAATTCATATTCAATTCATATTCAATTCATATTCAATTCATATTCAATTCATATTCAATTCATATTCAATTCATATTCAATTCATATTCAATTCATATTCAATTCATATTCAATTCATATTCAATTCATATTCAATTCATATTCAATTCATATTCAATTCATATTCAATTCATATTCAATTCATATTCAATTCATATTCAATTCATATTCAATTCATATTCAATTCATATTCAATTCATATTCGACATATTCAATTCATATTCAATTCGTATTCAATTCATTTTCAACGAATATTCAATTCATATTCAATTCATATTCAATTTACATTCAATTCATATTCAATTCATATTCAATTAACATTCTTGTCCAATTCTATTCATTTTCAATTCTTTATATTTTGTTACTACACCTTTCATATTCTGAGTGACCACAGAATTGTGTGCTCTCTGGGTTCATTCACCTTTGTGAAGATACCCATATAAATAGCCAATAAATCTAAATTTGGCAATTATTCCAGGAAATTTTTGAAATGTTTTTAATTTTTTTTTACTTAGTTTGACACTTGAAGAATTGTATAAATTGTGGAAAAGCGGGGGTTTGTTGGCGGCAGCCCCCATCTTCTAAGGTATACAACGAATTAAAATTACATTAAAAAATATTTTGTATATACTGATTGTTGATTTTTTTAACATTTATGGCACTATCAGAAGAAGCGATAAGAGCAATAAAAACTCTTTGATCTGTGTCTGCAAGGTTGACGAAGCAATTAATATTAATAAAAATAAAAAAAATATTGGAAAAATAAAAAAATAAAAAAATTCCCTCCTAAAAACTGATAGAAAACAATCCTGCATTTAAAAATTTATACACCTTAACCGATTTTCTCGATGTATACGTAAAGTAAAATTACGCCAAATATACCGACAGCGAAAATCAAAAATTAGTTTAAATATTCCTCCTTCACCAAAATGCAATATTTTTACTCTCACCCCAGAAAAATATTTGTGTCATGATAGTTTTAGCTGTCATGACAGGAAATTTTCGGAGCTGACAGTAAAAATGTCGTGGTTTTTTGGGCTGAGAGTAAAAAAAATGTCATGATAGCAATAATTAGTGTTGCCATCGCATTTTTCGGGGATGGAATTTGGGCTATCTTCACATACATGGTTCATTCGTAGTATGTCGACATTAAATGTTTGCTGATGTTTAACTGTAGGTGTAAGTAGATAGCCTTACAGGTCAACTGTCAATTATAAATCAGTTTTTAAGGAGTTAAATGAAATTAGCAATGGTAGATTTTTGAAACACTGTATTTGATACATTATGTATAGCTAATTTCTAAGGTAAGAATAGTATTATAAAAAGCATGATTTAAGACTTAACAATATGACTTTGTAATACTAAGTGGGTGGCTTATACAAATTATAATGTTTATTTACCAAAAGAATGTGTAACATTTTGATTAATAAGAGAATAAGAACAATAATTTCATTTTTATGCCACAATAAAACAAAGAAAAGTTTAAGGTAATTTAGTCTTTTATATATTTTTTGTTATTCTTTCTATCTAAGAAGATAAACACAATTGAAATGGTGGATGGCACAACGAAAAGATTTTTTTTCTGCATTAGACGCGTAATAATGGTAGGATAAAAAATAATGCTTTTAGATTGGATATCATAATAACAAGAATAGATTGTTTAGACTAATTTGAATTTTAATGGAAGTGTTTCTTGTGTAAATATTTACTTAAATTTGTTGAACAGTAATTGGTGAAAATTAGGATTTGGTAATTCAATTAGCACATACTCATTAAAAAATTGTTTTGTATATACGCGTATAATATATAGACAGATTTACATATTTGGGAAAGGTTTTTCATTGGTATCCAAATCAACTGCATAAAAATATCATATTGCTTTACTGTCGAATTGTCGTATTCTATTTTATAAACTTTTGAAATTATCTTAAATATAAACATCTAGAAACTTCTGTTTCAAATTATACCATAACAAAAAATATTTTATTCTTATTTTTAATTAAATCATCTTTCAATGCGATTTTACAACTACATGCAGACAGACTGACGGGCCAATTTATGCTTGAAACAAAATCATTCAAGAAATTTTTTTTTTGCAATCAAAAATCGAACAGACAATAATTTTCAATCTTCCGAATTTTTTAAAATAACTTATAAAATAACCAAGTTGCCTTCACGAACATCAATCAAGTAATTACCAACACAGAAAATTGTTCCGCATGATCTTTCAATAAAAATTTCAACACTTGGCAAACAAGCAAAATCATTAGCACTGGGAATAGCACTAATACCAATCGAGGGGACGTATTCTTGAAATCGGTGGAAATTTTTTCAATCGGAATGCAATTTTTCTTTTTTTTTTAAATTAAGAGACATAGTTTTTTAGTAGACGTATGTGAAGTTATCCCCGGACTCTATCCCCGAAATTAAAAAAAAATAATCAGGCAACACTAACATAATAATATTCTTCTAACTATTGTGTGAAGTTATTCCCGAATTTCATTATATGAAAAATAAAAATATATATAAAAATTTGAAAATGTAATAATTTAATAAAATGAAGTAAAATAATTTTTAAGTTGGCTCATAAATTTGTCAGAGTATGATAATAAGACGGAAAATACATTACTCACATTTAGGAAAACACGAAAAAATCGAACCGTTGCAGCGATGCGTTAGTTCGATGCTTTACATTTTCGTATTATACACAATGCAGAATATATTTTTGGACTAGAATCAAGCGATGAATTAAGACAAAAAATCCACGAATATTGCAAAAAACATATACTAAACTTTTTGATGCTACAGTAATAGGAAGGTGCACTTCACACAAAGCCGATATTAAATTAAAAAGCGATGCACAACCAAAATATTTTAAACCACGTGTTTTACCTTTCGCTATTCAAAAATCCGTCAAAGATGAACTATCGCGATTTGTTAGTTTGAATATATTGAAACCGGTGCAAACTTCGTCATGGGGTACATCAATAGTACCAGTTGTTAAGCCAAATGGAAAAATTCGCATTTGCGCTGACTATAAAGTCACGGTAAATCCTCAAGTTGATGTCGATCGTCACCCTATACCACGTATTGAGGAATTGTTTTATAATTTGCAAGGTGGTCAATTTTTTACAAAAAATTTTAGTAATTAACACACCGTTCGGATTATATGAATTCCAACGTCTACCTTTTGAAATTTCAAGCGGGCCCGGCATTTTTCAGAGGCTCATGGAACAAATCACATCCGATTTAAATTTTTGTGCTGTATATTTAGATGATGTGATCATATCGGGCAAAACAAACAACGATCATTTAAAGAATTTAAGTATGCTCTTGACCAGATTAGAAGAAAAGGGTTTTCGATGCCATTTAAGAAACTGTAAATTCGCTCAACCTGATATTGAGTATCTGGGCCATATTATTAGCAAAAATGGCATCCATCCCTCAACATCTGGCTTAAATGCACTAGGTGATTTACCACGCCCATCCAAATTGAAGGAAGTTCAATCATTTATCGGTAAGATAAATTATTATAATAAATTCATTAAAAAATTTTCAAATGTGGCGGCACCAATAAATCAACTACGTTCGAAAAATGCTAAATTTAATTGAGGTGAAGCACTAGAAACGAGTTTTAATAAATTAAAATCTGTAATCATTAATGCAGCACAATTAGTAGTATTTTAGGAATGATTATCCACTTATATTAGCTACTGATTCTTCAACGTATGGCCTGGGTGCAGTTATTTCTCATAGATATCCTGATGGAACCGAATACCATATTGCATTCGCGTCAAAAATTCTCACCGACACACAAAAACGTTACTGACAAATTAAAAAAGAATCTCTTTCAATTATTTACGGTGTACCCAAATTTAATCAATATCTTCAGGGACGAAAATTCGAGCTAGTTACGGATCACAAACCATTAATATCACTGTTCAACCCAAATAAAAAATTACCAATTCGTAGTATCAACCGTCTACGAATATACAATAATTTACAAATCTACAAATCATCATGGAAACGCCGATGCATTATCAAGACTCCTTTGTGGTCCAGATGAAGAGTTTGACAAAAATGTGAATGTTTGCAACAGCGGCGACGAAATATATCAAAATATAATCGATGATTATGCTATCGATTACAAGAGCATTGCAGAGCACACATTATCAGATCCAGTATTTTTGGTTGGCCAAAAAAGTTACCTGTATACGACGAAATGTCCTACTTCCATTTTGTCAACCGCAGCGAAAGTCTCAATATATATAATGATGTTATTCTCTTACAGACAGAACAGTACACCCGCTTTATTATTCCATCAAGTCTTCAACAAAAACGTTAAATCTTTTACACGAGGGTCATTGGGGCATCAGTAGACCCAAACAAATTGCACGTCGTCATTGCTGGTGGCCATCCATCTATCAAGACATCGAGAAATTAATAAAAGCATGTGAAAGTTGCTAATTACATGCTAGTTCATGCACAAAACAATTCAGCCCATGGCCAACAACTGAAAAGCCTTGGCAGAGACTACACATCGATTTTGCAGGTCCGTTTTTGTTGAAAATGTACCTGGTTTGTATCGATTCATATACAAAATTTCTAGTTGTCATAGCCATGACACAAACCACATCTACATGTACCATACGTGCACTATAACAAATTGTTGGTATTAAAGACTTACCATTGACGATTGTGAGTGACAACGGATCTCAATTCAAATCAGCTGAATTTGAACAACTTTGTAAAGCCAACTCAATCAAATGGCGAAGCGGAAAAGTTTGTTAGAAATTCAAGACGTCTATATGAAGAAAATTTAGCATGATGGTATTAATGTTGATATGGCATTAATGAAATTTGTTTCAACATATCGAACTACACAACTACCAGTTGTTGATAAATCTTCATTCGATCTACTTCATGGACGAAAATTTACACCAACAACAAAACAAAATAATATCAATTCAACAATAAAGTGTATACTCTCAATTTTTCAACCAGAGGAAAAAAATGGAGGAAAGGGTTTATCACCAAATGTCTCGGGAAGAAAATTTACATGGTACAAACTATTCATGGAGATCGACCGCGAATATCAACAACAGAACAAACTCCACCAAAATCAATTTTGAGAGATACAAGAACAAACACACGCTATCAACTTATAAGCAACAACAATAACAATATACCAGTTGTATTAGATTTTGGTGGGGATAACGACATACCGCCATCAACAATTCAAACACCACCATTACCTGAGCACCCAACTGATGATCAACGCAAAAGTCCTATTGCAACCGAATATCCAAGTGACCAACCAATTGCTTTTCTCCGTGATCATTATGAACTGCGTCCAAAACCACATTGATGTTAATTCAAATATAATTATTTTTTGTTAAAATTAAAGCAGGAGGAAACTGTACTATTTTCATTTTCATATCTAGTTTTGGAAAGCTTTAAAATACAATATTCATAACCTTTATAATTTGTCCTTAAGTACTACCGTTATTTTTTTATACTTTGGTTTCTATTTTGTTATATACTTCTGTATATACTCGTACAATAGAATTCTTTTTACGCTATTTGCCGTAGGCACTTGGCGAAACACACTTATACTTAATAAACACATTTTTTATTAATCACTTGTTTTTTGTTTCGCAGTTATTTTGAATAATTTTCAAAAAGTTTAAAAAATCACTCGATCGATTTCGGCTTGTTAGATCATCATCAGGAGTATCTACTGATTTGTGTTAGTAAAAATTTTGTTATATAGCAGAAAAAATCAAAATATAAATAAAAGAAGGAGGGACAAAAAATAAGCAATAAAAATTAATCTACATCCGCACAGGTAGGCGATGAGTTATAGGTTGAGTAACAAAATTCAAGGTATATTATTGCGTACGTGAGAATAGAAAAGGGCGGGATCTGTAATTGGTGAGAACCGGATTTCTCTCTGTTCGTTAAGGATATTTTGGTTAAGAAATATTGATTTTATAATTTCGTAAGATTCTAAGGTATCTAAACGTCTGCCTTTGGGTTGTATATGTAATATGTCTAAATTGTTCAAGCTAGCTGTATGATTTTCTGAAGTTAAGTGGTTATGGAACGTTGATTGATTGCAACCAGATAAATGTTCTTTAGCTCTAACTCCAAAATTGCGCCCAGTCTGACCAATATAGGAGAAACTACAATCATTGCAATTGATCCTATAGACACCAGATTTGGAAAGGCGATCAACTCTAGGTTTATTGTTAAAAATCATTTTCTTTATTGTGTTATTATTATAAAAAGTAAAACTAATATTGGTATAATTGGACACGATGTTGCTAATCCGTTGGCTCGTTTTTCCTATATACTCTAAACGACGCCAATTTTCCCGCGTTGGACTATCCGGTGGATAAATACCCGTTAGAGTTTTACGCTTTAGCTTTTTATTCAATAACTTTAATATAGTCCTAGTTGCATATCCGTTATTCGTTGCTATTTGAAGAATTATGTTAAGCTCAGTGTTATAATTTGAATTTGACAGAGGGATGTTTATTAATCTACCTATGAGTGAGTGGAAAGCTGATATTTTAATATTATGGGGATGGTTTGAAGAACTAGGCATAACAGCGTCTGTATACGTGGGTTTCCGATAAATTTTGAAGTCTATTGATTAATAAAAAATGTGTTTATTAAGTAGAATAGAATTGTTAAATAAAAATTACATTTATTTTTGAGTCTGCTCATCAATCGGACGCTTTTATATATTATGCTCCGTAAATAAATATTGACCAGATAATAATATCCGGTCCCGTATGTTATATAAGTCTAGCGAAATTAGTACGCGATCAGAATATTGTCATATAATTAGTTTTGGTCCAAAAATAATTTTTTAATTTGACATGTTGCTAAAAGTGACATAAGGGTCTGGCTATTCCAAAACCATACTGCTTTGATCCGACCAATTAATACTTTTTACATGTCAAATTAAAATATTATTTTGGTCCAAAACGAATTACATGTAAATATTTTGATCGGAGCCTAATTTCGTTAAGCTGCAACGGTAAGATTTTCTCGTGTTTTCCTAAATATGAGATATGTGTTTTCCGTCTTATTATCATACTCTGACAAACTTATGAACCAATTTAAAAATTATTGTACTTCATTTTATTAAATTATTACATTTATTTTGTGTGTTTTTCGAATTAAAATAATTTTAATAAACATTCTTTTTTTTTCATTTAATAAAATTCGGGGATAACCACAAATGAAGTGTATTTGGAACAAAATGTAATATAAAACGGGGCGGGTGTAACTTCACACAAAAGATAGAGGGATATAATTATATTGGTGTTGCCTGAATATTTTTTTTAATTTTGGGGATAGACTTCTTCAAAATCTAGAATTTCACACATCAATGCATCATCTCAATTACCCCCACTTCAAGGTAGCGTGAATTGTATTGACAGTAAACACTCAACGCAGCTCCAAGGCACTCCAGCTGTCTGACGCCAATAAAAATAAAAAAATAATCCAAAGAAATAATCCTTGACACTGAAAAATTTTACAAGTGTTTACTAGAATCCGGCATGCAGAGTAAGAACAAAAACAAGACAAATTTTAGTTTACAGAAATTTATTTCTTTTTTCTAGGCGGTTTGAGACAGAGTAGCGGTGCTATAGACCGAGGGGCCAACCGAAAATCGTACTCGTTTAACACATTTCGTTTGATTATAGTTCGTGATATTAGAAGCTTTTTGATCAACTTTCGTCACATCCAATGTTATCTTCTCTATCATTATCATTAAATTTATATCTTTCAGTAAACAAACAACTAAATTTAGAAAATAAAATTAAACATCAAAAGATAATGCAAATAATCAGTTAGTAATCAAGATGACAAATATTTTTGTGATACCCAGATATTGTTTTTGATTCGAAGTCAGACTACCAAGGCTATGGAAGTTTGGTTTCGAACTAATGAAAAATTGAATTGTTTAAATTAAAAAAATCTGCCGTAGTTTCATCACACTCCAGTGACCAAACTACAAAATTATTGAAAATACTTTGAACTTACATACAAAGTCAAGTCACAATGCCTTAGCGAATTATTAAGTCATAACCTCGAATTTTATTGTATTTGAAGCATACATGCAATTTCAATATGAAATTTTGGGTTGTTCCGGTTGAGAGCCAGATATTGTTTTTACATGGTGATGGACTTACCAAGGCGTTGGAAGTTTGGTTTCGAACTAATGAAACACTGAATTATTTAAATTAAAAAAATCTTCTATCTTCTTATTTTCTATTGAAGTTTCGGATTTTTTGTGCCTGCTTGTGAGGTTGGTTCAGAAAAACTAATACTGGATAGTTGCTTCTAATTCCGTTCATTGTTTATAAAGACGACTGTTCAGATTTGCAGCTTTCATGGCACGAGCTGTGCATTTTTTTCAAACGCACCGAGAAAAATATGATTTTCCACGTCAAATCGCACAATTGTAAACCTTTTGGAATCTGTATATTATTAACGAGGCCGAAGACGTGCCATACGGAATTGAAAAATCTTGAATCAGGTAACAATTTTAATATCATTTTAGTTCACAAATCTATACTATTAATGGTGCCGTTAAAGAATTATTTAAATTCACTACACTTATATAAGTATCCTTTGGACTTACTAATATCTATTTAGATGATTCGGTTGCAGCTCGAACAATTTTGGCAGCTCTTAAATCTGGAAATGTTCGGCATTGGACACAGGGGTTGCGAATTCAAACACGATTTGATAACAGTTGCTAATTCGTAGTGCGGTGACAAAAATACACGATGCATTTGTGTAAATTCAAGCATACCAAAGTTTTAATGAACACCACCGTGTAGCATTGGGCAATGAGCCTGTGAAATGATAGATTTCTATGTCAACGTAAAATTTGATGATTCACAGAGCTTGCGTCGGAACTCAAATTAGCAATTAAACTCCGGTACAGTTATAAAGCCCTTTACGAATGTGACGTCTCCTGAACGTTGGCATTGAATGCATCAATTACAGAAAGTCCTAACAAGTAAGTTTTTGACAAGCTACAATTCATGCATTCGTTGCAACCAGTTCTCCCCTAACTAAACAGGAGCTGTCCCCACAACTGAGGGTTCTGTAATAACGATGGTCCGACGCTATAGTTCAAATTGATACGAAGGTCTTCCACCGGCTAGGAGAGCTGCCTATCCAGCAAGAATAATTTGTGACTCGGCCCATACGAGCCAAGTAATTGAACGACGGTCTACATAAGCTTGGCGAGAAGTACAGGGTTAGAATCATGAACACCGCACAAAAATTCTAAACGGGAATCAAATTTTATATAGAAAACAACAATAATTTTGCCGGGTTTGTTCCATTGTTTCACAAAAATACACGTACAGCAAAGGAACGAATTTATAAAGGTTTTTGAAACAACAGAACAAAACCGGTAGAAATGTTATTATTCTTCTCTATAAAATTTTAAACCCGTCTAAAATTTCGAGGCGGCGTTCATGATTCCGCACCAACTCTAAACTAGGTAAAGCAAAAGTTTTCAATGCTGAGATCTTTGTTTAGTTCGTATGCTGATAGTGATTTATAGAGCAACTGGCCATCGTTGTGTGCCCAGATTCTATTGTTGCATAACCGTTTTCTAAAACCGTAATTTATTACGAGATTGGAAACCAGTTTAATGGATGACTGTAGTAGGGGATGCCCAACCAAAAAATATCTGTATGATTGCGATATAGTTCATTTGGTTGGTACGTGAATATCAACAATTTTCATTGACACGTCTTAATTTAGCTCGAGATGGCTGTGATACTCGTGGGATTCTGTTGGATACTAGATAATTTGTTTGCTATTATGAGATCATTTCTGGAATTCGAATTCCCTACATCAGTGCAAGGTCTCTGGCTTTCGGTGAATTTAATGATTTGCTCCGGATCACAAATCTTTGACATCCAGCCTATTCATGCAACATCGGCGTCAAAATACAGAGCAAGATGCTATGTTGGATGTTACTGGTTTAGCGGTACACAGATCGTGTTTATGGTACGCATCGAAAACTACCAAGTTTGCGTTTCATTAAACTAGTGTAAGGCAGATAACAAAATAGGTCAGGCAAACTGTTACAAACGACAATGCTTAGTGAATCGATGTGAAGTAATCTTGTATATATAAATTTGTTATCTAGTTAACAATAAATCTTGGAAAACCCACATTCTGTTTGATTTAATCGAAGAATCACTACTTCTTGTAATCTACCAAGTGATGATGAATTGTTTTTAAACGATAGGACGACCGCATATCTTCAGTTTTGCGAAAATGTATCGATTTGTAATGCCGTTCACATTTTAAGTTGAATTAAAAGTATTGGCTCTCGAAATGGAGAAAAATCCTCGATTTTTCAAAATGGCCCGGTGTTATAATCTGCGATAGTCGCAGAATTCACATGACATTAGATCCGAATAGAATATCTATCTCGCTGGATCGATAATCATGATGATCGGCAAGTTTCATATGATTCAAGTGTGGACATTGATGAGGGGAGATGGATTGGGATTGCAGCGTGCTATTAATATTTCCGGTAACGATTGTTGTGATCGAAGATAATTCGAATGGTGGCTAATATTGTAACGTTCGTTCCATTTTTTTGTGTAGCTAAGCCGAGACACTAAGTGGTGGTGAATTTTCGTATGCGCCTAAAACGTATGAGTTAAATTGCATGTACAATCTTCGCCTGAGGAGTAGGCAATTGTTAACGTCATTGCGATGACTGTTTATTTTTCGGTGTGTGCACCTGAACGTTTTTATTGTATCGCATGATAAGGTTCTTTGAAATTGACATCTGATTGGTTGGAAAAAAATCAAAGTAATTATTTTGGGATAATATGATTTTTTTTTCTTTAAACTAAGTCGATCACTCAATATCTGATTTCTCGAGTGTGCAGTACTGTGTTTCTAAATAAAATGTTAAAAAAATAATAAAACTTTGATTTATCCACAAACAAGTTATAATTATAAAGTGAAAAGAAAACTAAAGACAGATTTCCATGTTAACAAAAGGGGAATACTGATCATAGAAATTGTTTGATTTGAGTGGAAAAGAATACATATATCTGTGATGAAGATATAGCAGATATAAGAGCGAAATTGCATGCCGAATATAGTGAAGGAAGCTGCGGTGTTTTTTTTGTGCCTTGGGACATAATATTTTTTTGTTGTTAAGAATACGAGGCTGAGAAAAAAAAAACAAAAAGGCACATACATATTGGAAACTGTGCGTGTGAATCCATACAATAGATGTGGGATGGTGACCAATCTTTGGAGTATACACATCTGAACCAGCACGACTACGGATTAAGTGTTGTTACGCTTGGTGCTTAATAAGTTTTAGATTTGCGTAACAAGAATACACGTTAAAAGTGTTAAACCGCGACATCACCCGTTGGAAAAAAAAAATTATAATAAACGGATTTCTATCGGCGGTGCATCAAGGTAACTGGACGTCGTTGGCGGGTGACCTAAAAAAAAAAAAAAAAAAAAAAAACGGGACTTGAAGAGTTATAATGTGTCTGCAGTGCAGCTAGCGGAACAACCCCGTGTTATCTACCACCCTGATTCGGAGTATGAAGTTTGGAGTCAACGTTAAACCGAAAATATAACCTGGCAAGGAAGGGCAAGTGAGGCCACCAAAGATTGAGGTAACCACATGCTTGCAGTGGGATTGAACACCCAGAGGAAAACAAATATTTACGGCTAAGTGTTGCTTTGTTTTTATTTTTTTTATAATTTTCATTTCCTTTTCTTGTTAAATTTTATCTGTCTCTACTTTTGGATTAATTTTCGTTTTTCTTGATTTGTCGTGTGTTTAAAGTTATTAGGTTTTATTAATGAATTCGGTATAATTTTAAGTGAATACACTATACCTTTTTGCTATCTAATTTTCTTTTACAATTAACTAAATATGATTTTTTCTTTTCTTCATTTTAGTAGGCATTAATTCAATGCATTGCAGAGGCCACGGATGTAGGAAGCGCTTCTTCGTCTGAGGACTCTTCTCTTCTGCCAAGTAACCTTCAGAATATGAAGGAATTTCTTTCGTACGGTTATTTCTATAAAAAAAGGTCATTTCAAATTAATTTTTTTTTTGATTATATTTTTTTTTCTGTCTTAAAAATTTTTTTTTGTTTTTTTTTAGTTTGAATTAATGAAAACTTAACCAAATAATTCTTAAAAATTTATATTTACATACCAAATTTTTTTTTGTTAAATAAAAGAACAAATGTTTAACCTGTTGAGAATGAATTGTAAGGTGTTATTAATCACTATGTGTTGATAGGTTGATAGACCGGGAGTGAACCGAACTGTGGTAAGTGTTAGGAGTGATGAGTGAGGTGGTGTACTTTCCCTTCATGTTGCCAATATAGTATCTGTGAAGTAAACATCAGAGTACGCCGACATCCACGACTTAATTACCTCCACCGACTGAGCAGCGGCATATTGGCATGGCGTACTCGAGAATAATCTTTGATTTGATGTTTCTTTTTTTCTTTTTTTTTAATTACATTAATAATTTTTTTGTTAACGTCAGCGATACAAAGCTGGCGTTACAATATCTCATAATTAATTTCCATGTCATGAAAGGCACTCCGAACCGAATTTCAATCCGGTTGTGACTAAGTTGGAGACAGCGGCAAGCTAATAGTCTTTAACTTGAACACACTTGCCATATTCTCCTTCGAACTTCACACAAGCACGCAATGATTCATTCTGTGTTATCCAATGTAAGTGCGTTTAGAATGCTCACCAACAGATGTCACTTTTAATCGATGTGGAGTGGCTCCTACACTAGTGTTAATCTATCAATAGATAAATAAACAGACCAAGGCCAAAAACAAACCTTAATATTTTCAAACTTGATATAGTTAATATACTGAATTTAAATTTATGTAATAAAATGTAAATTTAATATTAATAATAAATTTTGCTTGCTCAAACATAACGTCAGATATGACATAGTGTTGCATTAAACGACAAGTTATATGTATATATAGATCAGTTTTCGTAACTTTCTAAATTATTCATAACTGCTTTGTATAAATAATTCGTATTCTTGTCGCTAACACCAAAAAACGGTTACAATCTCCGAACACCGAAAATATTGTGAAAATAACACTCATTAGTATTCATCACCAATAATTTCGCCTTTAAAATACCGCAAATAAATACATCATCGTATATAGCAGTTTCTTCGGAATCGAGAGAACGGAGCAGAACAAAAGAAACTTAAGGCATGAAATCTGGCAAATAACATTGTGTGAAACCCATTAAAAATCTATACACTTTGCTGTGTACATACACTTCTGTTATGTTTAAATAACAATAACCAACCTGACCAAATTACGTGACTGTCAAAACGAGAAACGAATCACAAAATCAATAACGTTGTTGTATTCAAACATTTCCAATGCTTTCCATTTTCAAAACAATATTAACATATTCCTTCGAAATAATGCAATTATGTCACATAAAAAATATGTCGGAAAAATATCAAATTTACATAAAAATCACATTTTCGTGGTTCATAAAAAAACACTGTATATTTTTGTAACAGATTGTTGTTTGTGAAAATGGGGTTTCCTTCAGCGCAAGTTTTTGTTTTACTTTCGTGAAGAATGAGGATTTTGTGTATAAGTTTGGTCCCATTTATTTCAAAATTGTGAGCGTGCACGACTTTTCCCTGGAATTTGGTTTACCAGCTAAGTTACTAATTAGATATTTAAATTTAATTGGCGTTGTTACCTAAATATGCAGTATAGCATAGAATTCACGATCCGGCAGATTTTTAAATATAAACTAAAGCAAGACAAAATTCTAGATATTTTTGATTAATGAATTGGTTAACATCTCAACCATAAATCATTAAAATTTTAACCGTGAGCAAATATTTAAATCAAAACACGTGTATAACTTTATGCTGTCGTATAGATCGTAACCTTTTACGTACATATATATACAGCATAAACATAAACGTAGAAAACATAAAAAAAAAAGAATTGCTGTAAATGATACACAAGAAATAAAATGTCAAACAATCTAATCGATGTTCATGTTATATAACAACAAACAAGAAAATATAGGTACGTCTAAAAACGAAAACTCCGCACACCATTTTTCTGCAAGACCGTAGAAAATGAAAATATTTTTTTTTTCGTACGTTTCGTAATATTATTGTTGTTTTTGTTGTTGTTGTTGCTTGTCTTTGGTTACCTTAAAGTTAATATTAATCATACCACCTTCACTATCAATTTATTTCATCTCGAATAATTTATGAGTTATATAATGAAATGTAACAATGTTATTTGTATTCAAGGATGGATTAGGTACACACGAACAAAAATACGGTTGCTTTTGCCTACATTCTATACTTGTAATAGTGGTGCGGTGCAAATGATCAAAATTCGTATAAGAAATTGAAACCTACACACAAATAATTTATAATAGAAACACCTATAAACGAGCTTTCATTATAATTTGATCCTTAATAGACATAAATAAGCGGCATTGAAATGAATAGGAAATGTTTACAACTTTTACGAAAGTTAAATGTCACTGACGGGAAAAACTGCGTGGAAAATTTATAAAAAAATGAGAATATATTGGCGGGCTAATAAAAGAAAAATATTAGCCGCCTCAATTTATTACAACAAATCCAGAATTTCCACTTTTTTTATATCTCATTGAATAGTTCAAGACCATCCAATTTGCCTAAAGGTGAATTTCACCCCAAAACGATTATTAACATTTAACACTCTCATTGAAATCACTATAGAAAATGTTTAAAATATGAAAAATCAGTTACATCCGTTCGTTTATTGCAGAAATATTCCGATCAGTTTGGTGAATCCTATTACCACTTATCTCGTATCCTATAAGACATCGATTAAATGACGTATGCGAAGATAGCCCGAAAACCAGCCAGAAAAAAGACTTTTTATAAAAAGGTGGGTGTCTCCAATAAATTCATCAAAAAGCCTTGTATCCTGAAAAATAAAAATAATTTACCTTCAATCATACTCTACCCCGAAAACGAAAATAAATATCTATATTTTCTATTTAAAAAAATGCTTTCTTCGGGCGGCTCTTTCAAAATTGTTCAGGAATTAAAAGAATGGTTTCCTAGTTAATTTAATAATATTATTTGTATGAAAAAGCTAAGGGCCGATTCCGGAATTGGAATTTTAATTTATAACCGTGGTGGTTAAACTGTGGTGGTAAATAAATGGTTCAACTTATCCCAATGTGAGTTTGAAACAATAATAGTGCTGACCAAAAATGATATTTTTGTCTATAACCCAGAGACCTATATTGCCGAATTACAAAAAAATATCGCCATAAAATATCACAGTACCTAATGCAATTAAGATTTTCATTCTTCATTCAAAAGGTTTGCTCATACCATGAACAATGCAAAAATTGTATCAACGGTCCCCTCCTACATAACACATCAAATTTTAGGCACCAAATAAAATCGCATGAGTATTTACAGGTAATAAATTACCTGTACAGATATGCTATCCATGTGTAATTGAGAATCTAATATAAACGTATTAATTAACATAATATTTGTTGGCTGAGGGTAGGTTCACCCTCTCGTACCACAATCGGCGTAATTTGGTACGAGAATTTCAAATACGAAATAATCGACATTTCTATTCATAAATGAATGTGATTTCATGGTATTATGTACGAGTATGTACATGTTTCGCATGTAATTCAGGTCAATCTAATTATTTTTGCTGTACGAAAAAATGTATTTATTTATTTGGTCAACTGATTTAATTATTCTCATTTTATGGTTGATTATTTAGGTATGTACACAACAAAATATGTACAATGTAACATGTACATCTTTTGACTGATCAACTGAAAATTTTGTTGTATACATATTTAAATACCCGAGTATATACTAAACATAATTATCTTCCATCGACAGCCACCACAATCGTGAAAGTGTGAACAGCAAACGTTTCCAATATTCGAACAATCTGAAGTTCACTTTATTATGTTTTGCAATATCTTGTGTCATCATTTTACAAATACACATAGAATATCAAAATAAAAAATTGTAGTGAAATGATTAGGAAAAACTTGCGCTTGCGTTAAGGATATACTCCCGCACAAAAATAGAAAAAAAGCTCATATAACGTTTTAATATTAAGTATAGATGGAGACGTACATATGTATCTGTATATGTTCAAGAAAATCCCGAAATATTATGTATGTTCATTCTTTTATATCAGACGCCAAACTGGGCCTTTATTTATACACAAAATGTATGTGTGTGTGTAATAGTAATATAGTATACGTATAAATAGAGCCGATAGTATTTGAAGAGCGCAACAAAAAAATTTGATCCTTTATATTTCCTTTTCGTATGCTGTTGATGCTAATCAATTATTTTCGTTTTATTATTGGATGTATTTAGTTTCTTTGATTCATAAATCTTATTTCCGTCAAACTTTATGACTAGTATACAATTTTAAGTATCGATTACTAAACACATTACTATATACCATATATACAACCTAACAACCATGATTGAAAGCTCGCTCCGCTTGATTAAATTGAAAATGGGATAATATCGATGTAAGGTTAATTGGTAATGACGCGTGAAGATTTATTGGTAATAAATAAATCTGCATGACATTACCTGAAACTATAAAAAAGATTTTATATAATAACGGTCGTTATACATTACTTGATTAAAAAGCTCTGGCAAAAAAATGATAATAATAAAATGATGTGCTTTGTATAATCGAAAGGTATTTAAGCTAGTGAACTAAAATACCACCGCTAGGACCAAGTTTTTGAAATCTCGATAAAAATTATAAAAATTGATTACCAACCGCCAAAGGGCGAGGGATTGAAACTGTTTAATACTGAAATGTATTCGTATCCGTCTATTGGTTTCCACCATACAGTTTTCAAAGGATTTTTTGTGGACTGTATTCATGATTTTCTTTAATTGCCACCGGGTAGTAATGGAAGGATGTTATTCTTTCGGTTTTTGAATGTTAAACATTTTTCAAACCAACTTACACATTTGTGAATTCATTTTTAACTTATTTTCTTCCGAAGAGAAACACTATAGTAGTGTTGCTTTCGCTAATCCGCTTAGCTAAGCTAAGAAATGTGAAAGCAACAACTTTTAGCTTTAATGTTTTAATGCGTTTTAACTTTCTGTGTTGGTTCATTTTCTTAATTGCCGTGTTTCTTGACCTTCATTGATCCGGATCAGTTCAAATTTTATATGGAAAACATGATCCAAATTTTATTTTAGATCACAAATTTTGATTTTAAATCTAGCAAGCGCCTTTGTGTTGTTTCATGAAACATGAACTGAACTGGATCAGATCAAGCGTCAAGAAACACAGCTAATATTTATTTTAGTTTTTTTTTATTTTATGAAATAGAACAAATTAAATTCGGTATTTTGCTATCAAATAACAAATGCTAAATTATTCTACAAGATAAATTTTTCGAGAAAAATAGAAAAAATAACGCCTTGCGGTAAACACCATAACCAGAAAATGATTTTATTTCCCCTAATCCTAAAAATTTTTTTCTTAACATTCTAAAACAATCGGCTTGAATACAATGCAATTGTTGTTGTAATCTTTTAAAAGCAACACAGCTTATATCTATACCCACCATTGTCTTGGTTTTACTTCAAATCAAGTGAAAATTTTTATCAACAATGCCATTACATACGATGGTTTTTTCTCACACATTTGTGTGGGTTGGACTAAAATTGGGCCGATTTTTGGTTTTTCTTGGTTGAAAAAGGGATATAATTCATGATGAAAACGGTGGATTATTTTTCTTTGATGAGCCCGGTGGAACTGGGAAGGCATTCCTCATGTCATTGGTTTTGGCCACTGTTCGTGCGAGATCCGATATTGCTGTTGCAGTTGCTCAGCATTGAAATTGTCGTTTAACCTTCAATCGGCTGAAAACCCGACTTGCAACATTGCGAAACACTCGGCAATGGCAAAAGTTTTGGTAGCAAGTAAAATCATCATCGATTATGAATGTACAATAGCGCACAAATACGCATTGGAAGCACTCAATCGAACTATGAAGATCTACGCAATGACTCAAGATGTTTTGGAGGGGCAATGATTCAACTGTCATTGGAATTATCAGAAATATATTTTGTTTTCATTTTTTAGCTCGAACGAAAAATTTAATTTGATTGTCTGTGGTTAAACGATCCATCTGCCGAAGATTTCTCCAAGCAAATGCTGACTATCGATAATGACCGTGTTCCGGTTGACGAATCGAACGGATTGATTTCGTTTCCTCAGAACTTTTGCAATTTTGGCTCAACGAAGGACCACCTCATCAACAAAGTGTTCCCGAACATCATTACTAACCACAAAAATTACAATTGAGTGAGTGAATGAGTAATTCGTGCGACAAAGAACAAAGATGTGTATCACTTAAATTTCACAATTCAAAATCTAATCGTCGGTCCACTTCATTCTTTCAAATCTATAAACTGTGTAACAAACAAAGACGAAACTTCCAACTATCCAACTGAATTTTTAAACTCATTGGTTCTGGCAGGCTTGCCACCGCACAATTTACAATTGAAAGTTGGTGTGGTAATCATCATGCTACGAAACCTGAATCAACCAAATCTATGTAACGGAACGCGTTTGGTTTTGAGAAAACTCAAGGAAACTTCAAAGGTGAGGAAGTTCTCATTCCGAGAATTCTGATGATCCCAACCGATATGCCATTCGAGTTTAAACGAATTCAATTTCCGATTCGTTTTGCATTCGCCATGACGATTCCCAAAACATTAGGACCATCCTTGATTCTTTGTGGCCTGAATCTAGAAAATTAATGTTTCTCTCACGGCCAATTGTACGTAGTATGTTCACTTGTCGGCAAACCATCCGCTTAGTTCGTTCTCGCACCTGACAATAAAACAAAAAATGTCGTAAATCACAAGATGCTTTACTGAAGGGAATCGACCCTATTGCAACCCACCCAGCAAATAGTTTAAAAGAAAGTAGTGCAATAATGCTACGCGAATCATTTCGAATCAATTCAATAAAACGAAAGCCTTGCTGTCACGTGAATTACATTCATTTCAATGTAATTAAAATATATTTCATTTTGATTGAATTTAATTAAAATGGAGTATTCATTTTATCCTCCCCGGAGGTCTCGGGTTCGATTCCCGGTAATGACAAGGAAAAAATTGCACGGCTGGTTTAGGATCAATGAATTAATCACTCATTAGTCATTATCCGAAATGAAAATATGATTATGAAACCTCATTTGAGGCGGCCAAATCCCTTGATGGGATATAGTGCCAGAGAAAGAAAGAGAGAGAGAGAGTATAATTATTTTTTGTTTTATATTGATGATTTATTTAATTTAGTCACACGACCTCTAACTCTCAATAATGGATTTGAGTTAAGAAATGGATTTAACTATTTTAATGCACTATTGTTTAGACGTGATTTCCATTGAATAAGCTTTCGAATTTTACTGTCTAAAAATGTCTAATTTATAACCAGAATGAACGATAGCTGAACTTGTACAGATTCGGTTTTTAACATAGTCAAATATCTAACAAATAGAGCCCGTGGAGTATCTAACAAAAAATAACACGTATATACGGTTCCAATTGGAAAAGATGGCGGAAACATAATGCTTATTGGATACAAATAGAATACAATAGCCGCCATATCGAATTGCTTTAGTGACTTGCACTCTTAATATTTTATAAATGCAAATTAGTGAAAATTTTATTAAAAATTATTTTATATTAAATAAAATCATAATTTACATAATAAAATTTAAAAAAGATAATGGGGTCGATTCCGAGATCTAAAATTATAATATGTTATGTTATGTTTTCAAAACAAATTCCAATAGCAAACGGGGAAATAAAATAACATAATAACAATTTTATGCAACGAGAATCGGGCCCAATAAATACAAAATATATATTAAAGAAATAAATAAAATTAAAGCTTTAACAACAAAAAATATCAAAAATGTATGCTTATTACAAATTTTCACTCAAAATATTGAGTATTTTATTAGTATGGGCCAATAACAAGCCACTTCCAGAGATTAGGGCAAGATACCACTATATAGGCCGAATTGGCCTATCTAAAGAGAACATTTTCCAGTATAAGGTGTTTCCAAGTGGAGAAAATGTCGCCTTGTAAATAACACTTTTACTATTGCGTGTACCAATCTGTGAAAGTGGATTGTTATTGACCCAAATTGTAAAATATTCAAAATTTACTGTGGAAAATTGATATTAACAAGGTTAATTTTTCTCCGCTAGGAAAAACCATAAACCGGAAAATGTTCTATATAGATAGGCAAATCCAACCTATATAGTGGTATCTTGCCCTAATCTCTGGAAATGGCTTGTTATTGCCCCAAATGATAAAACACACCTTATTTTGATTGAAAAACCTCCACCGTGCATAACAGTGCTTCGTAAATTTCTAACTGCTAGCTGCGTATTACTCTTTATCCAAAGGTAGTTTCTTCCGTCTGATCCAAAAAGGTTAAATTCGCTTTTATCAGCAAATAAAACAATGTTCCAAAATGTTTCATCTTTGTTTTTATGGTCTTGGGCAAATTAATTCTAGCCTTACTATTAACCTCACTGATGCATGGCTTTTTCCGTATTGTCCTACCATGAAAATTTGATTCTCTTAATATTCTGCGTATTATTTCTGGATGACACTTGTTATGTAAATATGTTTCAGCTTCCTCGGCCCACTTTGGAGCACTTAATTTGGAGTCTTCTTTTATTTTTTGGACAAGCCATCGACAATCTTTTCCGGAAAATATTTTATTTTGCGTTTTTCTAGGCTTATTTTCAACACGGTGTTGATAAATGAAGAACTCAATAGTATGCTGAACAGAATAGAAGAACTTGTTTTTACCATTTTTGAAATTTTTCTTTGAGTTTCGCCATCTTTAAAGTGTTTAATAACGCGTTTCAATAATTTTGTGGCAACCCATTTTCTCAATTATTACAAAATTTCACTTATTTGCCCTATATTGACTATAATCGCATAAAACGTTGTTTAAAACTGATACTCAAAATTGACTCTGACACTAAAAACTTTGTTTTGTATAAAAAAAGTACCGCTATTTTCAAAACAAAGAGAGTGCATCATTTTAGATGTGACTTTTTTGTGCGTGGACATTTTGATTTTTGTTACTATTTTGTTATAAATTGAAATTTTATATTTGTTTTGTTTTATGAAATTAACAATTAATACTGAAGCTGAATGTAAATTAAAAATAGATATTTATAATTGTTTTTTGGAAATTTACTTTAAAAAAAATAAAACCTGCTTGCATCATTTTGGCTGTGACCCACTGTATATAGTAAATAATGTTCAGTAATATAATGTTTAAATTAATAAGTTAATTAATTTGTGTTTTATTTTGATTATTTTGTACTCTTTCTTTTGCTACCATCTTTGCAAAATAAATCGAATATGAAAAAAAATGTGGCACCTCTTTTCGTTTCTTTCTATTATAATATAGTTATTTCGCCAAAATTTTAGTTTAACAGTGTAATTACTAGTACATTTTGTGTATTAAATTTTTTTTATTGCATTTGTTTATGTACACGAGATTTTTTTCAACCGTATATTTTGGATTTTTTGTTAGAAACTTCACATCGGTATGTTAACAAAAAAAATTATTCAAATATAACATTCCAATTGGAATTTCGAATATTTACGCTACACATCACGCATGGTGAAAGGAATAATCAAATACCTTAGCGATCTATTGAGCCATAGGATTTAATGGAGGAGTAGTTTGCTTTTCAATTACATATGTGTAGAAATAAAGATATTTTCTGTTTATTGGGCCGAACGTCCTTTCTAAATGAGGGGCAGAGGGAATCCTACA
The DNA here is from genome assembly GCA_947310385.1 of Nephrotoma appendiculata. Lineage (NCBI taxonomy): Eukaryota > Metazoa > Arthropoda > Insecta > Diptera > Tipulidae > Nephrotoma > Nephrotoma appendiculata. Next base: position 14,074,581 of record OX371224.1, on the reverse strand, counting down.
ATTTTTTTTAATAAACTTCGTATTGTACTTGTTTGAGTAGTTTTATTATTTAGTTATAAAAAAAACACGGAGTTTCTTCTAAAATGCCTCCCTATGGAAATGACGGCCATATGTCCGTCGAATTAAATGCGCCATACACCCTTACTAAAGAAAGGACAGGGGATTCCGTCAATTGTTTGAATAAACTTCGAATTTTGTTTGAGAAGTTAAGTTTAGTATTTATGTCTAATTATTTGGTTGTTTAGTAATCCAGTGCCCTCCTTCTCCATAGAAGGGCATTCGAGATCAAACTCTGACATTTGTATTATAACTAAATACTAAGACCACTCAAACAAGTAAAATTGGACGTGTATTCCTACAATTGTCGGAAATCCCATGCCCTATATTTTAAAAAGGCATGTGGCCCATTTGATTAGTGTTATAACTTCACTTAATCAATTTCTAGCAGTTTCGATATTTTGTCAAACTTTTCGTTACCATTTTGTATGTATGAAAACTGCGCATTCATTTTCCAAAATTGTCTATTGTGAGTAGTGTTGTGAAAATAAAGTATAATACAAAAATTAGACAGACATATGGCCGTCATTTCCATAGGAAGACATTGTAGAAGAAATTCGGAGATTTTTGTTATAACAAAGTACTAAAACTACTCAAACAAGTAAAATTCTGCTTTCCATTAAGACGTACACCCAATAAATAGAAAATATCTCTACTTCTGTACATAATTGCAAAGCAAACTGCCCCTTCACTCACTCAATCATATGGCTCAATAGACATTTCATTATTCATCTCATATATAGCGTCATCTTAGAAAAATTCTTCAAACATTTGTTCTCGCTCGAGCCTTAAATACCAAACAAGAAAACTTTTTAATTGATCTTGTTCAAAAGCAGTCCTGCTCTCTGTTCGGAAGTGGTTTATGGCAATCACATGTGCACGACTATTTCTTCCGAATTGCTGTATTTTATAAGAATTAGTCAAATTTTTGATATATTTAAAATTTATTTAGTATTTTATTTTTAATTAATGCAATTAATCAAAACACTAAATATAAGAAAAAACACTAACACCAAAATGTATTAAATCTCTCAACTTTTATCTATTCTTTCAACAAACAGATAATTTTTGACCTGTTTGAGTTAAATTCTAAATAATTGGTCAACTCTTTCTAATTTTATGTATTTGGCTCAGTAAATTGCGTATTTTAACAGTGTAGCAGAAATGTTTGAAATTCCAATTGGAATATTAAATTTGAGTGTTATTTTCTTGTTATATTTCATTCACAGGCCACTCAGTTTCTTTTATACGATACAACGTCTTTGGCCTTTGGCTTACTGATATTGTTAATAAAGCGCAGACAATAGGGACGATCTTAATTAATTTCGTTCGAGAATTGAACTTAAATTCCATTTCTGTTCAAGATCTGTCTAACAATTCGCTTATTTACTGCAACAGTAACACCACGAAAAATTAAAAATGTTGGATTGTGTCACTCTTGCATATTCAATTCATATTCAATGTTGACCAATTCGTATGACATAAATTTGACAGACCAGGCCACCATAACTCTGGTCATTTCGCTGTTGTGGTTTAAATCCATGTTTAGCATTACAATATTGGCAATTTTTCATATTTTGTTTTTGTAAAATCAATTTCGAATATAATTCTTCCTCAGTTCCTTTACAATATTCAATAGTAGAATGTAGTTGTAAAGGAACTGAGGAAGAATTATAATCGAAATCAACTTTCCAACAATAAAAATATTTCAAATTGTCACTATAAGGATTATTTGAAAGTAAATTGTAAGGCGAGATTCCACGTGTAATAAAATCAACTGGATTGGTACCTGAAAAAATAGTTGCCAAGTGTAATTTTTTGTCAAATCCTCTATGCCACTAATTCTGTTGGTGCCAAACATTTAATTTTAAATGGTACTGTATTGATCCAGGACAACGTAACTGTAGAATCCAAACACAATAAAATTTTATTAAAATCGATCAACGCTGCTTCAATTACTGTGTTTAGCGGCGCATGTTCTAATCTAGGTAAGGTAAGCGGTTCTATAGGGGCGACTCTAGATTTTTTGCAAAGCAATTTTATCAAGATGTTATTCATTTGTTGTTCGCATTTACAGAAGCATCTAAAACCCTTTGTATAGTTATGTGTGTAATACCTTTGGTGGAATTACATAACGTGCCAATTTAATTTCATTTACAACGTGAAGAATAGCTTGGAATTGCTTCCAATGTGAAAGGAAGTTCATCGTCTTAATTGAAATGTGACTTTCATAGCGTTTTAATTTGTAATTTTGCAACGATTATTATTGGCCCCAAGGTACACCAAAAATGATTTGCTTTGTCAATATTGGATAATGCGTTTGAGGAAGTATGTAATTACGAATTCGTCTTTGTAAGGTCACGGGGGAAGGAGGGCTTTTCTCGCCCATTTTTAGCATATCAATTAATTCGGTCTGTAGTCGCAATGGATCATCTAATGTATTCCAGAAAGTACGTCATCGGCATGTAAAAACTATAGGTTCTCCCCGTGATACTCAGCAGTACAGCCTGGGCACCCGGAATGTGTGTTGGGGAGACGTCCTCATATTTTATGACAAGGCATCGACTTCTTGCGTAAGCATATCCTTGGATCGATGGTATATTCGAGGGGTCTCCCCAGCAGATATGATGAGGTTTAGTTGGTTATTAAGAACCAAGCTGAAATCTGACGTAACATCTTACACATTTAAAGCGTGGATTATTTTTCTACGAAGATATAGGAATGTCTGTTTGGTGATGAAATAAAAAACGTTGAAAACAACGATTCATTCGCTTGTACTGATAGTTATAATTGCACGGCTGCTATAGTCACCTTTTTTTGTTAAGAGTCTGAGTACGATTTAAAATTAAACAAATACAAAAACTAAACCTAGATAACTGAATTAAGTGCAAATTGTATTTTATAAAAGTTCTTTAAAGGATTAAGCTCTATAATAGAATTATAAGTTTCTTACTAAACCAACTCAGGATCAAAATAATTTTCATCTAGATGAGCGATAACAAATCCTATTCTCAATAAACATGGGAATTAAAACTCCCGCTATATTATAAAACTAATTATGTAAATTACATATATGGATGAAATCAATTGTAATCTTACGGCTAATTCCTCGTCACCGATAAATCTGTATGCCCTACCTGAAACGAAAAGAAAAAAAATAATTTATTACCGTTCGCTATTATTTGCACAATCAACTAAACTTGCAAAAAATAAAATATTTTATAGTTATATTTTAACACCCTATTCTACATAAATCAACTTGTTTTTAACCACTGTTTTTTATAATTCTCAACAACGATTTACTGCACCGGTGTAAGACAAAAAAAATTCCCCAAAAAAAATCTAATATCAAATCTCGCCAAGATATCAAATTATACATCCATTTATATTATTTGGTGTAGAACAAAAAAAAAACAGAGAAAATCCTGAAAATGGCAAGAAAAACTACTCAATTTATTACTATACGAATATTTGTATCTACAAAATTGTATACCGTTCATTCACACCGCACAAATACACCGCTAACAAATTCAACGTTAATTGGAGTTCACAATTTCAACTTCCAGCGACGCGTTCGACACACAAACACACAAAAAAATTATTGAGTGACTCAGCTCATTTGGCATATCTGTGTAGAAAACACAAAAAATGAAAAATGATCAATCACCCATCACTGATTTTGAATGTATATTTGCAGACAAAAGACTATATAGAAATGTTTTTCCGTGGTTTTGATTCATTAATATTGACTAAAAGTCAAATTTGCGAAACCAATTTTCGCAAAACAGTGAAATAAAGTAGTTACCATTTTTCATTCATTTCCTTCCGTTTTCTCTTTCTTATGGCTGCTCTCTATCGCGTCAAAAAATTCGATGAACGCCCCCAATTCAATAAAAAGTCATTTCCACTACAACACTTTCATCATCATATCATCATCATCATCCCGCATTTTGAATTTCTGATGTCAAATTCGTTTGAAAGATATAGAAATACCAGATTAGAAATTTGTTAGATTTATTCTTTCAATCATTACACAAAAGCAATAAATTGAAATAGAACAAAAAAAATCGTCTTGTTCTGTTTGATGTTGTATATATCAAAACCATCGTCACACATGGAGGAGGCAATTTTCTTTGTTTTCCTTCAAAACGCTTGAATTTTTCCCCTATATGATTTTTCATGCCCATGCCCATCCTCCAATGTTATTTTTTTAAGAGTTGAATTGATTTATTTCTTATCTCTAGGCAGAGTTGATTTTTCTCGTGTGTTATACTCGCAAGAAAATCTAACAACAACAGCGACAAACCCCAGAAAATTCATTTTTGGCATGTCGTTAGAATGATTTCCAAAAATATTTTTTGATTATATTGTTGTTCATAAGCAAAACATAAATGGTAAACAATAATATTAATAATGAAGAAGCAGCAGCAACATTGTATATGTATTATACATTGTATGTACATATATACACGTATATATGCTTAGCTACATACACATATTGAAAAATCATCATAGATGAATATTGATATATATGATTAGAAGCACAAATAAAACCTCGTAGGGAATATTCATAAACATTTTCAGGTTATTATTTAATATTTTTTAGATGTCGAGGTTTATATTTGAAAAGGGGAGCGAGCATATTGTGACCCCGCGGCGACGAATTATAATGATATCTCGTTTGCATTTTCTCTCATTTCCTATCAAATATATATCGAATTAATCTGCCGGTTAAACAATATTGGATTTTATTTGCCGCATGTTTTTCCATTTAATGTATTATTTAAGGATTAAAATTAAAATTTTAAAATTAAATCTTTGTTCGATGTTATTTAGATTTATTTGGAAAATTTGATTTGTAGTGTGGGTAACTGGAGTCGGGGCACTTTTGCATTAAAAAAAATCCAAATACAATTCACCCCTTCCCTTTTCCATTTAAAGCAAAATTTGCACTAATGGTACATTTTATAGTGCTTATGGGAACAAACTAGTGTTAAGTGGTCAAAAATCCGAGAAAACAAAAGTAAAAATTTTAAATTTTCCTTATAGCGTAGTATTCTAGACTTCTCATTTATAGGGTATTTCGAAAGTCTAAAATATGTTGAATTGTATTAATAACACTTAAAATTGTAGTATAGTGATTCATTTTTTCCGTTTCAAAATTCTAAAAACTTGATTTTGAAAATCAAAAATTTAATGAGAATACCGTTATTCAAAAATATCCATGAGCAAATGTGTCGATTACATCGAAAATAATTTTAGCTAGAAATTAAATTGTTTGTTATACTGCAGCAAGAAAAGGGTGGAGAAAGAGAGAGAGAGAGAGAGAAAGACAGAAAGAAAGAAAGAGAGAGAAAGAGAGAGAGAGAGGAGCCGCTTACGATTAAACGGTAAATAAAGAAAATTTGAAAAAAATTCCCGGGTTGCACCTTATCGCAAGAAAATCATACAGTTTCCATTGCATTTCGTTAGGTAATCGATAAGTCAGGTCAGGCCGAAATCAAAATTGAATTATTTCAATAAAATCAGGCTCGTTGCTGATTTGGAAACTTTATTTTACAAAAATAACAAATCCAATTGGAATATACATTTGGATAAAAATATATCTTTTATAAAAGAATCGTATCTAAAGTAGAAGACATAAAGTTAAAATTAGTTAAATTTTTTGGTTGATGAAAGTTTTTGAGCTCAATAAATTCAACGATCGCAATAGTTTGGCCATCTACCATTGAGGATTAGTCACTAGTTGAATTCGTTTGGTAACTTCAACGTAACGATTTATTGCGAAAAATAGTAAAAAACTCATATTTCCATCAGACTGGGAATGTTGGGGTCTGGAAAGTTTACTAATTCTACTAGTTTTATAAATCCAAAGATTAAAATCATTTGGTCAACTGTTATAAAAAAAGAGTCACTAGTGGTTTTCGTTTAGTCAACCCTTCGGAACGATTTATTACGAAAATTAGATTTATGGCCAAGCGAATAAAAGAAGTGACCATCCTCAATGACAATTGATTGGTAAACGTTCAGATTTTAACAAGCCGAATCTGATAGAATGTTAAGTTTTTTACGAATTTTTGAAATAAACCGTTACGAAGGGTTGACAAAGGCAGTTAATTTAGGAGGGGTGCTAAAAAGGCGGAGCTGTGAACGCGTGACTGAAAAATGAATGCACCATTCAAAAATTACTTTAAGTTTAAACCGTTTTTTTCGTACACCGTTATTTCGGTTTGAATGTTTTTGGGGTTTGGAAGGCAAATGCTTAAGAATAATACCAAAATAATACCTTCAGCAACACACTAGCTTATGAGTTCGGCGTGTATATGGATTTTGACAACGACTTGAATTAAAGTTCACCCAATCTGTCGATGTCCACAAACGAGAAAACCAATTAAAAAACCGTTTCATTCCTGCTAACACAAGAAAATCACCAAATGGTAAACTAAAAAATGGAGGAGTAAATATGTTAAACTAAACCAAAAATTTAGGACACAAATGTTACCCAAACCCACTAAGGTTGGAATCAGAATAGTTGAAATTTTGAAATACATTCCGGGAATTAGGAATTCCAGCACAACATAATCCCAATAAATTACATTATTTAGTGTCACAAATAACTCTTCAAAAGATGACACAAAATTGGAACTTGATTCGTGTTCGCCATTTTCTTCAAAAATTGGATGGTTCGTCCTACGCATCTGTTATTATTGCTAGCGATACCAAAAAAGTACTGACTTTTGAAGGATTTATTCGAATTTTGCAAAAAAGGGTTCAAGTGTTAGAGTCTTAACATTTTGGAATGTCGTTAATTTACTGAAACTTTCCCAATACTGTTATGCAGTAAGGGTTTACTAGGGCACCATAATTATAAAGCAAGTTTCAGGGATAGGTGACGCGCTACCACATGAATTAAGTATAAGGGTTTTATACCAAAAGCTTCAAGCATAACGAATTATCTCTGTACCATCCCTTGATATACGATTCAATCAGGTTCAGGTTTTATAGATCACACTCCAAGTTTGATAGAAATATGCTACCTGTAAATTTCGAAGTGGCTGCGATCTTTATTTTTAGGCTGCATAGTATAGATATGTTGATTGGCCCAGCGCTGTCTCATGCACTGTTTACGGGAAATACTATGAAAATCTCAACGGAGCTTCCGCTGTTTCATGAGAGTGGTTTTGAATATGTGGCCTGGACCAAAACCAGTTCGACCATTAGCACGGAATATATATAGAAGCGATAAAACTACATTTTTATATGAATTTATTTCGACTCGAATATTTGATTTTTTAATCAAAATAGGAGTGGTAAAATTGTTTAAATGGTAGATAATAGATAGCGCTAGTAGTTTTCAAAAAAAGTAAAATCGATTATAAAATCTTCGCAGTGTACGACTAAAATTTCCTCTCAATTGGCTCTCTCAATAACAAATGTCACTTTGATTTTGGTTACATCAACAGCAATACGTGTTAATTGGTAAAATTAAAACATTTCTTTATATTTAAAACTGATGAGACAGAGTGATATGATACGCAATCAACAATTAACAACAATACAATACAAAAATCAGCATTCCGTGCTAAAATTAAATTATGTACTGAAGAATATCGTCGAATGGATAGTAAGTGGTGATACATTTCAATCACTTCTAATCAACCTGTATGCTTTATTTTTAAATTATGTGCATATTATTATTATAAAGGTAGATTGTAACAAATGATAATGTTCCAGAACAGAAGTGAGTTTTAATAATTTATTACAAATGAATTAAATATTCTAATATTGGTTTATTTCTAGTTATGTGTTCCGTTTGGACGGAACTATGCGGCAAATTGGTAATTCGTATGATGGTGAAATGGGAATCAGCGGGCTGTCAGCCGAAATATTTTTAATTTGTGGCGATAAACTGTGAAATGTTATGTAATGGTGGCCACGATTTATGTAAAATGCTCGCATTGTATTGATATGCCGTTGGATGTATACTGTAATTGTATCCACTTTATTTAGAAATGAGGTTATTTGTCCCATTTAATAGATAGCCTCCTAAAATCTAATGATAAATTGTGTCAGATACTAGAAACAACACCAGACAATCTAAAATCATTATAAATTTATGAATTGAAAATCGTAATGTTGAGTCATGTTGCAAGTTCACATATTGGAGCTGAATTATTAGCTGAACGAAAATCTATGTTCATGATTTATATCCTGATTTTAAACTGGACAGTTGTAAGTCGAATTTTTTTTTAGCTACTGTTTGCGTTAAGAATCGTATGTCAGCAGAAGAGCGGTTGTGTGAAGAACATTACAAAAATAATTAACAAAGAATGTTTTCAGCTACCTATTCCATAAAATTCGAAAATTGATATCTTCAGTTATTTTCGTTAAAATGCTAAAAGATAATTCTTGCATAAACTGAAAAAACGCTATTTCGCATCGAATGTTTATGACCGTATATTTGGTCCTTGCTCACATGATAATCGCTCTAGCCTCAAGTGAGTTGGTTTCAGGAAACAGTAAAAGTTACGATTTCCGTAACGTGGTTTTAATTGCTTCGTTGAAAACTTCTTCAAACATTCTTTTCAATAGTTGAACGATAGTGGTAGCGGTCATACTACAAGGCCGCTTTTCCACTGTGCTGAGGTTTAGAAAACATACTCATATTTTCATTTTTATTTGGATAGGGTTTGATCGCCGTTTATTATCACGGTAAAACTTTTCATACATAAATAATGTATTTTCTCTAATTTGGATCGGGACGACTTCCCACTCCAAGCTTACATTGATAAATGGGTAGATTTTAAAACTCAATTAAAAAAAAATTGCAGAAACTGTATGTTTCTCGATAAGTTCTGAAGTCTTATGTTCAAAGAATTGAACTTCTGGGTTTCGGTGATATTAGCATTAAAAATTTTGGCTGTGTTTTTTATATCAGATCCACTGATAATACAGGTCAATATCATGTGACTATTATGTTCCAAATCGAGGTATCACCTCTAAAATAACAGACAAACCTGCGGTTAGAACTGTATGCAGTGTAGCTTGTAGCTGAAGATGATCCCAAATTGATAAAATTTATGGGCATTAAATTTGATGCAATTAAATTATGGTCAGATTCGGAAATTTCAGTATTTGTTGAAAATAGACTTACGCAAATTCAAGAGGATTCCTTGCTTAGCACTACGTAACAACTGGAGTAAACCCTTCGGATTGTGTACAGCGAAGCTTTTTTTCGAAGAATTTAATAATGAGCATTTGTGGCCGACCGGTCCAGAGTATTTGACTAAAGATAAAAAATATTAACCTAATAATCCTAAGAAGCTCAGGTTTGGTTAACTTGGAAACGGTGACGTTTAATTCGTCGCGTCTTTCTACATTAGTATTGCGTTAGAAAATTTTTGCCCAGTTTATCATATTTGTATTTTAATGATTTTGTTTGTTTATAGAACTCGGCAATTCGTCGACTAGGAACAAGAAATATGTATATGTTACTACACTTTGAAATCACTTTCTATATGGTTACCTGAACGATATGAACTCCTTCAAATAATTAAAGCAGTATTTAAATCCAAACCAAACAAAACGGCGTACCCTTCATCCCAAAATTTCTAAAACATTCGCGAAATTTAGAAGCTTTAGGGTGAGTTTTCGCCAAATAATACATGAAAGCAATTTTATTCGGCAACATAAATTACATCATTCTTGGATGTAACACAAAACTTTGACAAACTAAACCTTTGGAAATTTCTTCTTTGGCTTAAACAAAATCATATTCTTATCCAATAAAATATGATTTATTTCGTGGCAATGGTCAGGTCTAAACCATACAACGAAATTCGAACGAATAGATAAATATTTTTTCTGAACGGTCCTATTTTGCTCTCCTTAGATCGATTTTTGTTATAAAGTCTACAATTTCAAATCAATCACTATTATACAAATGATTGGCTGAAAATTTTATTTTTCAATTCATTATCTGTATTTGTGTTATACCAATCAAAATTTGATTGATGTTCTCTACTGTATATAGCGATGCCTCAACAGACCAAGAAAAAGAATAATGGAATTTCCATCAACAAACAATTAGATAATTGAATTTCATCCTAAAAATTGATTCGGAAGTAATTTATACCACACTCAAATATGCGGAGGTTATTTATGACTTAATTTCAACTCAATCAATAACACATTTTTATGAGTCCAGTATCCTCGAACTCATTTTCATGTTGAATTTGTGCCTTACATAAAGACACAAACCCAATCACAGACAAACAGGGAAAAGCTAATTCAGAACGATTGCTTTTTGTATTATTTACTGTCAGAAAGTGTTCAAGGTTTTTGTAATTCATACATAGATAAGCGACCCTTGGCAGAAAAAATCCCATAATTTGAAAGTAAATCATATACACAAAAAAATTTTGTTTTTGTCGCAAGGAAATACCACACAAAAAATAAAAATCGAAAATAAACCCGGAAAACTTGAAGTGACAGTTTTACATTTCTCTTTATTTTCATCCTCCCTTATACACATAAAAAAGATTATCAAATCTCTAGAGGAAAATTCTGGAAACAAAACTACCAAAAAAACTTCAACAGAGAATAAAACGAAATGTTATGATAAAAATACAAGGAAGCTTTACACGCCAATCCTCCATATAGATGATATAGATAATTTTTCTCTTCATCTACAATACACCGCCCGCTATACCCATGACGAAAATTCCTTACGTTTTCTAATTACAATATTAAATTTCAACAAAATTTTCCGAATAGATGGATTTTAATTCCAAGTATTTATTTATTGTTATTTTAATTTTGAAGCCCGGGCCATAAACCAAAACTTTTTTTTCTCTAAAATTCAGTCATTTTTGGCAGAAATATTTTATCAATAATTTATAAGAGCAGCGGCCAAAAATTATTTATGTCATAGATTGATACATCCAGATATGACGATATAACAGACGAACCTTGGAACCGATGTAGGTCAAATATAAAATATTGGTAATAATGTCTACACAGTCGTATTATGTGATTATAGAAATATTTCAGCTACAGGGCAACAGTATTTTCATAATGTTAACGGAATTCTTTATTTTAACCTGTAAACATGCGGTTTTACTAATTATATTAGCAAGAATTAACGAGTCTAATTAAAACTTTTAATAAAAATGTTGTGATGAAAAAAATGTTTTTTGGTGGGTGGGTGTAAAGTAAAATTTTCTTTATCTAGAAAAATAGTTTGCTATACGCAAATTTCGGCCTAAATATAATATATATGGCGGCATTTATTGCAACATACGTTGTATTATCAACTTTATATCAAATTTAAATTAGTAATTTAAACATATGTATTAGGGACTAGAAACATAAGGCTCTGTGTTGGCTCGTTGAATAATGATTGGCTGATAGACGTGAACCTGCCATCCATCTGTCCACACAATATAGAGACAGATATTAGAAAAATCTTTTTTTTCTCTTTCCTTATTGACTGCTTCCGTGAATATGAGAAAAACACCAATCGAAATTTACGTTAAAAGTCAGAATATCGATCTAAACGAATTAACTATATAGTTGTTATAACAATTGTTATAGTAATTATTATAACAATGGAAGAAATCACAGCACAATTAAATGTAATCGGAGACCAGCTGAAAAAAGTTACCAACTAAATTTAATATACCATAATGTCGACGTAAAACCTGAGGAAAATGATGAAGTGACACCGAACACAAAATTGGAAAACGTGTCAGCTGTAGACTTATTTAGGACCCCTGGATCAATTTAGTCCATATAACATTTTGACGGAACCGGAAACAACAGTCCGCCTGGCTGAAAACAGCCAAAGATACCGTCTTACATAGGATTCCAACCGTGTTTTTCAGACCAGCAATTCGGTCTGTACATCCCTATATTGAGGGAAAAGCAAAAAATATCTTATGTCGGCGGGGAACCCTCAAACATATCTAGAAATCAAGGAAATATTATTAGAACCACAGGGCAACCACCAAGAACTTTTTTATTCATTTGTTAACTTTGGGCTAACAAACAAAGCGATACACTGACTGTGCACTTACTACAAAAAAATTAAAAAAACAGTACGAAGCATTAAATCACTCTCTAGATAAAATAAACTGCGTACAGCGTGATTCAGGGGCCACAATCAATGCGTTTATCGAAGAAAATGCGTTGGCTGCATTCATATTTGGCTTGAAAAGGCCATATTTTGATTTAGGCACAGGCGACTTAACCTAAAGAATTTGAAGAGGTTTACTCAGTTCTAAGTAAGTTCAGTTCTAACAAACTAATTTCGGGTAATTTAAAAAAACTGGCACAAACCAGTTATAACCCACAGAAAATAAACCTAGCGAATCCTAAGCAACAAACGTATTCGGTGAAAGAATCGCCAATTAGAAATTAATCGGTCAACAAGGTCAAAGTGAATGTAACAAAATTTTTATTAATAACCATAAAATCGCGCAAGAAATTGGAGAGAATCTGTCACAAGTCTAATACGAAATAATCTCGGCGAAACTCAAAAAAAGGGCTCAGGAAATTTTCAGGGAACTCAGAATTCACACGGAAGATTAAATTTCCTTCTGTATCTGAAATGTTATAAAGAACATATTAAGCGCGAAATAACACTTTCAGTTAACACCGGTTATCACACCATTGTTAAACCGGAAAACGCTATTAAACCGGAAACGGTCGATTAAATGAAATCTAATCATAAAGATACAACAACAACAAAAGAATAATTAAAATCTGTTATGAACCCACGAAATTGAAAATAAAGCAAAAATGAATAACTTAGGGAATAACATGCCACCGCAAGTATTTTATGAACTAAAATTACACAAATTGTTCAATGGAATCTTAGGCTCAGAATCCAAGACCAAGATGAATGCTACATTAGACTATACATCTAACACAAATAACCTAATAATTGCGTTTATAAATTTGATAGATATGTTACCATAATGATGAATACAACTGAGAACGGCAATTGGCTAGTGCCAAGCTTCGATAGATTAAACCATGGTATAGCCGGGGTTGTATATAAAGCAGCACATTTTAAAACCATGATTAATTGGCTTACAGGAGATGCCAAATCACCAATAAGAGTTCCAAAGTTAATACTTAAAATGAAAATCGCTAAAACGATCAATCCGATTCCGTCAGAACAAAACGTTTGAGTGCAAAGGAAAAATCGGTATTAACTATCTTTCAAAATCAAGCTATTCTGTAAAGGAAGCCGAATAATTATCGGCAACGACAATAACTAAACACAAGATTATCAAGATAGACTATAATCCAATGTTTACAAAAACATATCGGTATACTTGCAACAGAAAAGACGTCTCGTCACCCTTGGATGAAAAATAAAATGGATGCCTCAGTACGAGTAGTGATAGACTACCGGAAGTTAAACGAAAAATCCCGAAACGATAAATTCACAATCCCTAAAGTCGAGAAAATCCTCGACGGACTGGGTAAATCCGATTACTTTTCCACGATAGATCTTACCAAATTACAATAGACGAAATGTACCAGGAGAAAACACAGGTATTAACGGACAACGCATTTTAAATTCCCGTAAGCCGTTTGGTCTGAAAAATGAGCTGGCCACCTTTCAAAGGGCGATGAATGACGTACTACATGGCCTAATAGGTAATATTTGACACGTATGGTCACATAGGTAATTTGGACATAGTGTTCGTAGTGTAGTTTGGACAAAAGGTTATCCCAATTCAATCTAAAAATTCAAAGCTGGATTTAATTAAAATTCCGCTAAAATAAACAAAATATTAAATTGGACGTAAGAACTATATCGGCGGACCAGATATTAGAGTATCCAGACGTTTCAAGACCGTTCATGTTAACGACAGATGTATCTGATTTTGCGCTAAGTGCAGTCTTGTTGCAGATTCAGGAAGGTATCGAAAGACCCATCGCATTTGTCTCCAGAACGCTAAGACAACAGAATCAAAATACTCCTAGACAATTTTACATTTACATTTACAACAAACCCTTAACATTATTCCAACTTGTAAAAGGAATGTGAAAATTCTGAGGTTCAGTCAGCAGATACCCTAGACAATTATTTCTTACACTTCCCGGAACGTCCCACCTACAAAAAGGGGAGGAGGGGTACTACTTTTAGCACTAATGTATGTCCCCTCGGAATGATTAAATTTTGATATTGGACATTTCTTTCATAGAGTGCTTATTTTCCGAGATAAATATTTGAAAGTTTCAGCTTAAAAAAATCATCCGATATAAAAATTTTAATAGAATTTATCATTTCCACGAAATTGTTCGAAAAGCAAGATATCCTCAATGATTTGAAGAAATTCCAGAATGGTAAAAGGTTGATCATTCTATCACCGTAGGCTATGGACCAGAAAATATAGGAAGTATCCAGGAAAAGCTTTTCAAGAAACTGTAATTTTGTTTTTGCAACTACGATGATCGAAGATGTGACAAACGAGCATCGCCAAAACGACATCATCATGAAAAAAAGTGAACGAGCACATAGGGGGATAAGCGAAGTGGGAAAGCACATTAGACGTTTCTACTTCTTTCCAAATATGGTAAAGAAGATCAGAAGTCACATTAACATCTGCAAATATTTTTAATTTATTTAACTCTTTGAGGCACACAATTTTAAAGAAATTAAAAACCCTAGTTGCACAGAATTTTCTTTATTATAAAAAAATCTAAATAAATATTCATTACGATTATTTAAGATAAATTGATAAGGTGGGACATATATAATCTCACCATGCAACTAATGCTTTAAATGATATTCGTTGAAACACAACTTTTTACCAAAACAATGTGGAACTTTGCACACACTACAACACCAGGGACCTCGAACTTCCTATTTTTTTGGTGCTGCATAACGTACATCGTCTCCGACTAGTACGTTTTAGTAGATGTTTCCAGTCTTTTCCACGTATTTCCCATGAAATATTTGGTTTCAATTTTTTTATCTTGAGTGGAAGTCCAGATGTTGATGGTGCAATTTTGTCAATTAAAGCCTGGACAACAAACCCTTCACCACACTGCCCTTTAAAATGTTTCAACTCCATGTTGTCACCCAATTATTTGTAAATAATATATGAATTAACTACTCTCTGTCTCTCGCTCTCTCTTTATCTCTCTCTCTCTCTCTTTCTCTGGGCACTATATCCCATCAAGGGATTTGGCCGCCTAAAATGAGGTTTTATAATCATGAAGTTTTGGGTTATTCTGCTAAGAATAAGCAATCTGCTTTTCAAAGTATTTTCAATATTTTTGTAGTTTGGTCACTGCAGTCTTATGAGACGACAGAATTTTTTAATACAAACAATTCATTGTTTCGTTAGTTCGAAACCAAACTCGAAATTCTTCGTAACCTCACCTTGATTTTATAATCATTTTCATTTCGGATAATGAGTTATTAATTCATTGATCCTAAACCAGACGTGACATTTGGCACCACCGGGAATCGAACCCGGCACCTCTGGTCGCTGGAGGTAAGCATGCTGACCAGTTTGCCACCGGGGCGGCGAATTAACAACACCTGTATCTAAAAAAATAGCACAATATGCGGTGCCACCATTTTTTACTTCGTCGATCAAGTTTATAACTATCCTATTTATTATATATTATAAGCTGATCACATTTATCCACTGCATTCATTTTTATATTATAATCAATTATTAATGAGGGACAAGCGACTGAATGATTATCCCCATTTTTATCCTTTCTTTGTACTGTTCCACCTGATTTGGAGCATGATAATTGGATAAAAGATATACATCACTATTATCAATCCATTTTGTGGTATTCATTCCTGTGTTGCTAACTATATTATAGCCAGACTAACATATGATCAAAATTTTGTGTCATTTGGTCCCTTGATTCCAGAGAAATAATGTTTTTTCATATCTCGACTACAGTGCCACCTACCGCGTTCAAAATTTACAGAAACTCGCTTACAGCCAGGACAAACATATGTTCAAAATCTGGAGTCAATTAGGCTTGTAGTTTCTGAGATTAGCGGTATCGAACAAACACACCAACGTTTTTATATATTATGATAATTACGTTAAATAAGCAACCATATATTTGTCAAAAATTTTAACCAATGAAAAGTTAAAAAGTTAAAAGAGTACCACGAATAAATTTTTAATTTTTTAAGTGGCATTTAAACCGATTGAAACACACATTAACTTCAACTTTTCAAGGTGGATTAAAATATGTCCCCCCATGCATGAAAAGCTAAGCAAAAGGTGGGTCAGTTTTTAATCCACCTAACTGCTAAGAGTTAACCCGAATAGTGATAACTGAGACAACCTAAAACAGATATTTCATCCTATGTAAACGTAAAAATTTAAACTGCGATTTCATTTTCTGTAAATAGCCGCATACAATCAAAAATATTTTGTTTTTTGCGTATACGTATACGCAGTTTATCGAAAAATCACAGATACAACGATGACATTGGAATTATCAGAAGTTTGTTTTGTTTTCATTTTTTAGTTCAAATGAAAAATCTAATTTGCTTGTCTAAGGTGATAATTTGTGAAGTTACAATGGCTCCACATTACATTGTATACCACAATACCAGGAGATAAAGCCACCAAGTTCATATCAGGTGGAAAAAACATTTTTTAAATTTATTTATTTAACCCGAATAATTTGTGTAGCTACTTTGGGCCACATTAAAATTTCATACCGCAATACCTGGAGATAAAGCCACCAAGCGGCATATATGGCCAGATAGATGTAAAGACCATTTTTTAATGTGTTTCCACTTTTTCGGGATGGCTACACTTATCCAAGAAATCCACCAAACACTTCACTGACTTACAGAAAATGGCAGTTTGTGAAAGTTATACGCTCTCAAAATCTTGATGTGTAACTTTATGTCATCAAATTTGGTGCTGTAAAGTTATAAAACAACACTTACGGTTATAGAGTCGAGTTACATTTTCTGAATTCCATTTTAGTACATATCGGAAATTTTACAGTTACAGAGCTTACATAAAGTTTGTGTACTAGACCATTAGTTTCACATTATATTCCAAAGTCCTCCTCAACTATAATGTTAGTAATCATACAATGACATGAAAATGTATGTATACAGGGTGGTGAGGTTTTCTCTATTCATCTGTTAGAAATAATTCATTGATGATAATATTATCAGGTCAGATTCATCTTTAATTCTATACAGTGTTCAGATGGTCACGATAGAAAAGTGTTCTATTGCTTTCTATATAAATTCAAATTAGTTTTGAGGTTTAAGTTTATCATTCGTCTTAAAAGTTTGCAAGTTGTCTCTTGTATGTGTGTATGTACGCCCGCATCCAATTATATCTAAATATGTATAAGTAAAGATAAGTACGTACCACCCTGTATATGTAATTTAATCGTTATAAACAGATGCAATCATTTCAGATAATGTCATGGGTGTGCTCTGGATAAAATAAAATTTAATTTTTGATCATTTACGTTGTCATCTCTTGGTATACTTAGTTACATTCACAGTATCAGTATTATAAGACATATTAAGAAAATAGTTTTTAAATTGAAATAGAAATAAGCTCCAAATATTTTTTTTAATTAGTAAGCCTATCCTTACCGTAATTAATATTCAATTAACTACCTGGTAAATACATCAACCTAGGATAATTTAAAAAAAAAATTTAAGGCATTTAACGTGTGTGTAGGTAAGCTTAATTGGTTTACCTTGTATAT
The DNA here is from genome assembly GCA_947310385.1 of Nephrotoma appendiculata. Taxonomy (NCBI): domain Eukaryota; kingdom Metazoa; phylum Arthropoda; class Insecta; order Diptera; family Tipulidae; genus Nephrotoma; species Nephrotoma appendiculata. The sequence continues at coordinate 14,056,776 of OX371224.1, read as the reverse complement.
TGCTATGAAAAAATATTACACTTAATTTTTAAATGCCCAAATAAAGTATATATGTACATACACATATATAGTTTAATCCAGAACATTTTCACACATTAATTGGGAAATGAAAATTCATTGTTAAAACCCCAAATATGGTAAAAATGACAAAATATTTCACCTTTAACAACGTAAAAGTGTTTCTGACATATTTTTCTAATTTAAAACACACCAAACAAATTATTTGTTTTTATTCTCATATTTATATTTATGTTAATTAATATTTCAAATTAATGAAAACCACACATTTCAGGTATGAATATATGTTATATGTTCAAAATTCCATCGTACTCGTACATATGTGTACGTATTTCTATTAAAAATTTAAGGAATTTTGTCTAGGATTAAAACATAAATCCTGCTAGGTTTTTTATACAAACAATTGAATTATACTTATAAGTACATAGGAGTATTACACAGAAGATACTCCAATGTAAGAATATGTTTTCACATTGTTATACTACACATGGTTATTATCAGTCTCTTTTCTATATAAAATTTAAGATAGATACTCGAGTGTTTAAAGAATGTATGTTACCTACTTAAAAAAATAATGTTATTGTTTGAAAATGGCTTCGTTTCCGTATGTAGTGTACGAGTACATTAGGAAGTAAGTAAATATTTTCCGGTAATAAAGAAAATTATACATATACTCTCTTACAATGTTCTTATGCGGTTTGTACGTACTCATTTTTAAATACTGGCAACTAAACATATCTTTCCAGTAACATAAATTGCAATCAGTTAGTTTACAAAAAAAGGATCAACATTATATAGAAAGGAATACATATCAAATTGATATGAGATATAAGCTTTTGGGGTGCGAAGCTTTATAAATTTTTAATACTTTTATTGAACATATCCAACAAATTTAATTTCTCACCCTAATCAAAAGGTAATATACGTTTGTAGCTTTTACCCTGAAAACTGACCTAAACTGTACTTGTATGTATATATATATATGACTCTAATTTCGAAATAATTACAAACCTAAATCTTTTTCTAACTATAACCATAATTTAATGTTTAACAATAATTTATTAAGTATGTTTTTAATATTTTATTTAATTTATATTACGGTAAATATGTAATATCCTGAAAAATATCCATCTATGTCTACGTAACTTTACGTAATGATTAATTAATAGAAGGAAAAAAGCTCGATGTCTTATTTATCTCCCTCTACATATATACATATCTGGCTTTTGATGAATGGGCATTTTTGATGAAAAAAAAGTTGGGTGGTTTAAATTCGAATATGATCCATATGAAAGGGGTGCGACAATTTTTTTTTTTGGGTGCCTAGAGCGATGTAAACATTTTTATGAGGTCAGAACTGTAAAATAAAATCCTTTATCGAAATGTACATAAATGATTAATGTTGGTACAATCGTAGAACATAAAAATATTTGAATTCCATGTTTGGGGGTGGTTTTATTGCCCATTTAAGATTGTTTAGAATCGGAAAAGGATTAATTAAGCATTTCTTGAACTTTGATATATGGGTTTAGCTTTTCATTGGTTATATAAATATTAAACTTGAAGTAAGCTAGCACTAAAAAAATATTAAATTAAATATATACGGTTTTGATGGTATCAATGCACGCAAAACATCGATAATTTGTTTTGTCTGTAATTAAAATTATAAGTAAATTAATATTATCGTGCGTTCTAATCATAAAAGATTGGCGTTTCGGAAAACATTCTTTGTTATCCACCATGAAGTAATTAGTTAGATAGTTTATTGGAATGGAAATATTCAAATTGTTTTGCTTTAAAGGCTTCAGCCCAACCTGGTAACTCATCAAAATAATTCATAAGATTTTTTGATAAAGCTATTCGACAGGAGAATTGTTGTAAACCTCCAAATAAGCCAGTCTCCACAAAATAAGTCAGGAATTTGTCCGCAGTCTTAATACATTCAGGCGAAACGATCCTTTCTTTAAACCTTATAATATACGCCGCAATATTCTTCATAAGATCTACTACATCGAAATTCTTTTACCCGGAAGGGATTTCCCAAAATTAAATTTTATTCTAAATTGAATTGGCGACCGCTAAGAAAATTATAAATACCTTCAATTTTAACTTGAGAAACTCTCACGTCTTACACACTAAAAATTTTTGGTAGAAATTTATTATAAAATCCATTTTGGCTTTAGTATACTTACATTATTTGGTAGACGAACCGTACAGTAGTTTGATAGACATGCAAAGTGTGTTGGCACCCAAAAAATTTCGAACATATTTGTGATTCGTATATTGTAAAGACTTTGCTATGACAAATCCAGTTCATATCTTTGGATTGTGAACATCACTATAAAATTGACGGTTTACAACAATTATTTTACCTTGCACCACTCTCGTCTAAACTAGGACTCCAAGATGATTTGCAGCCGTAGTTGTATTTACAAATTCTCGTTAAACCGACACCGAACCCAATCGGCTAATTCTCGCTGCATTTATGCCCAGGAGGCGAAAACGTAACACTATCGAGATGTCTCTGTAACATTAATTTAGCCTATGCTAAAAGCAAAGGAGTAAATAAATTGGTTGTGAATCTGAATGTACCCGCAGTTTTAGACAAATGCCCAATCAGATGGAACTCTAAACTTGTGTAAACTTCTTCAATGTATGTATTCGTCGCCTTAGAATTTTTCTTATCTGTGCCCAATTTTTGGTGAATTTGGGTTAGAATCTAGTTAGGGTAAAATGATCGGCAACGTGCGCACTCTCATCTTAATTCACCTGTAAAAACAAAATTAAACCATATAATTTTGTCTGTATAGGTGAGAGGAAAGAGACAATGTAGAAAAATAACATAAAATAAAAAAAAAATATTTTCTTTTGAATGCTCGATACGAGAGGTTAAATGTTGAACATGATTTTTTAAAGTGTCAAAAACATTAAAAATGTGTGCTTATCGAAGGTAAGATTATTTATTTTCTATATTTTGAAAGTTATTTTGAAATGTGTAAATCAATGGTAAAAATGTAACCGTATCGAACGATTTTTGGGCGTATCAAGCCACTTCAAAACAGTACGTTGCCATATGGCTACGCTGGACGTTACATAGAACAAAACCTATTTTTAGTTTAAATTCCATATGGCAACGGTGGTCATTGAATAGCAAGTATTTTTATTATTGTTAAAATATTTAAATTTTTCGACTGTTTGAATGTTTTGGTGTTATCAACAGTTTTATTTATTTTTAGAGAAACAATGACGATTGAAGACGACGATGCTGAATTTATAAATGCTATATACATCGAGCCAACAACCGAAATTGCTCAATCTGATGAAGATGATGGCGCAGAAGACGGATCTGGTTATAATGAAAAAATCACAAGAAAGCTGACTGTCAAGTGATTATGAGTATTGAAATTGAATGACCCTGATATGAAACTCTTTTAGTAGCTTGGATGTTGACTTACTATGTACAATATCATCTGCAACTAACATTGATTCGCCACGAAACATTGATTCAGAATTCCCTGGTATATCTTGCGCATCCGCAAAAGCAAGTACTTCTACATCAATGGATATTCAAGGAACAATGGAACAGACAAATGCTGAAAACTCGTCGGGTGCTATATGACATTCAACTAAAAACACTTCCAAACAAGATGAACTTGCATCAACTTTGGATGAAACAACAGCAACCAAAAAATCCCGTCGTTGTACTACACAAACCTCTTGATCAAATTGCAACACCATCAACTGCAAAGAAAAGGAATTCTCAACCAGAAGAAATCTGTTGGGTCGAGGACGATGATGATGCACTCAAACCTATGTTTAGCTGGGATACAAACTAAGATTAATGTCGTAATCTAGAACCAATTGAACAATTTGAAAAAAAAATTCGATGATGAAGTTCTAAAACTCATTTGCAAGGAATCTAATGAATATGCAGATTTTAGAGGTGAACAAAATCCAATATTACGATAAATGATCTGAAAGTGTTCATTGGCATATTGATCGAATCCGTGTACTCTTATGTTCCAGCTAAACGAAGCTATTGGTCAAACGATGTTGATCTGCATAATGAAATGGTTTCTCAAGATATGCGTCGACTTAGATTTGAAACTATTTTTCGATTCTTATATTTCATCGACTAAAGTCTACAACAGCCAAATGACAGTGTCAGACACTTTGCCAAACATTTTCACCCAAAACAAAATTTATCTTACGACAAATCAATGATACAATATTTTGGCCGTCACGGGTGTAAACAATTTATTAGAGGAAAGCCACTTAGCTTTGGCTATAAAATGTGGTGGGTAATACACCGTCCGGGTATTTGATTAATTTCGAAATGTCCCAAGGTCATAACCCGAGAATATTGCTCCATTATTTGATATGATCGAAGAATTCGACGAATCTATAAAAAAGCTAGAATTCTGTTTTTTCTTTGATAATTTGTTCACATCACCAGCTATACTCTGATTGGATTGAAAAATCGTGGATATCACGGAACGGGGACTATTCGAGAAAATTTTATCCCAAGAACTTGTCCATTGCCAGTAAAAAAGGATTTGAAGAACTCATCATGTGGAAAAATTGCGAGTGCTAAAATGGATGGGTCAGATCTCAGAATTACAAAATGGGTATAGATAACTCGGTTGTTGCAAGAGCTTCAACTTTGTATGGAAAGTTAACAATTACCAATGCTACTCGATATTCAAGAGCCGCACATCAAAGCGGTACAGACCGCATGGACCAAAATGAAAATGCGTATAGAATAGGTGCTAGAGGAAAAAAAATGGTGGTTTTTCTATTTTCACTTGGTTAGTGGACGTTTCAGTTCTGAATGCATGGCTTTTAAATTGAAAAGGTGGTAATAATATGCCTCAGTTGGAATTTAGACGTCAAATTACAATGCGCTACAGTCGCACTTTTGGTGATTTCAAACCACCAACTAACTATCGGCGTCCAAAACAGTCAATGGAGTTTCTAGCAAGATACGACAACGTTGAACATTTTCTCGTAAGAGTCCCAGAAAACAAAAAACGTCATTGTGCTGGTACTAATTGCAAGTCTATCGACTGCACTATGTGTAAGAAGTGTAATGTCGGGTTGTGCATTGAATGTAACGAGAAATATCATTTCATCTCGCAATAAAATTTATTCGTTTACATGAATTATTTTTTTTTTAATTTAGAGCCAATAAATAATTATTTTCATCTGAAGTAAAAGACTGTATAGGCCATACTTATATTACAATAAAACATTTTTTAATTTTAGAATCTTATAAACGCTTTTTATTTAACACACATTTTTATTTTATGTAATGCTCAGCGTTGCCGTATGCCAACAGCCCTCCTACGCCAACCCGGGCAAAATTAACGAAATTTTAATTTGCAAACTGCTTACACGACAAACCATCACCAAGCATTTCAAAAATTAAGCCTATAGCAATATAGGTTTCCGCTGGTCATTAATGGGTTAAAATTAAATATCCTGAGAGCAACATCCAAAAGTGCAAATACATAGATACGTTCAATAAAAAATTTAATTTGGGGTTTCAACATCCTAAGAAAGATCTGTGGGACAAATGCGAGGTAATTCGGTTGGCATCGGCTGCATCCCTAAAGCAAACCTACGTGTATAAGGCACGTAATCTAAATAAAAATCAAGCGCGGCTAGAACGAGACTCCGACATAATAAAATCTACCCAAAGCAAACTGGTTAAAATTTGCAGCTTTGATATGCAGAATGTCTTCCAACTGCTCAAAGCTAACGATTCCAACTTCTTTTATAGGCGTTTATAATTTAACGGGAAAGGTTTGGGGTGATAAAGAAGTGTTAAATGCAATTTGATACGTATAAATATTACTATTGTAAACATTTCATTCGAAATAGGTAGCAACTTTTACATTTTTAAGTATGAAGCTATTTGTGGCCAAGAAGGTACTCACATTGGTAGAACAGAGAATAGCTATCACTGCGTAATCAAAGAATCAAAAACTAAAAAAAATTCTTAAAGATAAGATTGGATTCTGATTACTTAAATTACGTGAACGTTTACAGTGCATTTTCGATCATGTCTCAAGAACTCTATAACGATTACATTAGTAGTATGCAGTCAGAAATAATCGCTGACCAAAGCGCTTTTGGCAATGCATTAACTATAAGAAGAAATCAGATGGATATCCTTCTATGATGAAGTTCGGCGATCATTGTTCTGGTGATCCCAAAACCATTGCTGGCTTTTTCGCAAACTTTTTTAACCCTAATGTGAGTGACGTGGGTACCCGGGTACCTTTTGCACTTTTAGACGTCTATTTTGGTATGTTTTACTCCCAATAAAAACTTTAAATTTATTTAAATTTTAGTTCAATTGGTAGATTAGGATCATACTTAAAAATGAGAAATGTTACAACTTGGGCGAACGTGGAAAAAATAAGTTTCCATACAAAATGCATCCAGGTACTAATCACTCAAATTAAGATATTTTTTCTTCACTCACATGAGGGTTAATAGCGCCCATCCCAATAATAATGTCGAGCCTGATGCGGCCTACTTCAGTTGCATGGATAACAGCGCTCTAGCGTCTCCGGTATCTATTCAAATCGATCTTGAAACTGTGGTAAGGAGCATCAACAAGCTAAAAGATGATTTATCCGCTGGCCCCAATAGATTGCCTTCTATCGCTTTAATAAACTGTGTTGGTAACTTAGCGCAGCCACTTACAATGCTGTTCCAAAAGTCGATCTTCTACGAAATATTTCCATCAATATGGAAAGACTTTTTTATAATTCCAACCCATAAGAAGGGATGTAAATCAGACGTCTCTAACTATAGGCCAATTGCGAAACTGTCCTGTATCCCCAAGTTATTCGAGAGTATTGTGTACGATTCCCTTTACTTTCAATGTAAAACATTGTTGTCAATTAATCAACATGGCTTCCTTAGAGCACGGTCCACTACAACTAATCTAACTGAATTTGTATCTGATACTTTGAACATTATGGAAGTTGGAAAGAAAGTTGATGTTATTACCACGGATTTCAGCAAGGTGTTTGGCAGGGTTTCCCATAAGATAATTTTGTTTAAACTCAGAGCTCTTGGTTTCGGACCTCAATTCTTACTATGGGTGGACTCTTATCTGAGGAAACGTAGGTATCAGGTGACCTTTAGATCATCCATATCTGCTCCTTTTATAGCTACTTCAGGGTACCGCAAGGCAGTCATCTTGGACCTATTTTTTTCATCTTATCCATCAACCGTGTCGATTTCATGATCAAAAACTCGTCAATTTCCATTTATGCTGACGATATGAAAATTTACAGACAAATTTCTAGTTCCACCGATGTTAACCTATTACAGAATGACCTCAACAACTTCATAATTTGGTGTACTAAAAATAATTTAGATGTGAATGTGAGTAAATGCCAACGCATAACATACTCAAGAAAACGTGCAAATTCCATTAGCCGAGAGTATACCATCAACAGCGCTGTGGTTGTAAAAGTTTTAACCAGACGGGATTTATGGGTGATTTGTGATCGCAAACTTAACTTTAGAGATCACATCGATTCTATTATCAACAGAGCAAACTCTTCGCTTGGATTTGTGAAACGCAGGTCTAAGAAATTTTTGATCCCTTACGCTACGAGGGCCCTTTATATGACATTTATCCGGCCCCGTGCTTGAGTATGCTAGTCAGGTTTGGTCCCCGTACCATGAAGTGCATATACGAAGAATTGAAGCGGTACAACGTAGATTTTTGACCTTTGCTCTGCGCGGATTACCTGGGAATGGGATGGACATTTACAATTTGCCACCTTATCTCGACCGCTTGGAGCTTATAAACTTGAAGCCACTATGTAAGCGACGATCTGTTGCAGACGTCGTATTCATTCATTAACTGTTATCTGGCAGTGTAGATTCTGCAGCTCTCCTCGAAAAGGTAAATCTTAATGTAAATAATCGTGATTTGAGAACGATACCAGCTTATAGAATTACTCCTCATAGAACGACATACGGCCAGAACGAGCCTATTACAAGAATGCTGCGCGAGACTAATAAATATTTCGAACTTTCGCTATTAAGAAATTATTATTTGCCACCAATCGATCGATAAAGCAATTTTTGTTTTATTTTTAGATTAATTGTTTGTTTTTCTTTTTTACTTTCATCTATTTGACTTAAATACTCTATCGAGTATTTATAATTTTAATGCTCTCTCCATTTGCGTTTTTAATTTTAATTTTATTTTTGTTTAATTTTGTTTTGCTTTTTTATTTCTCTCTTTTTTCTTTTTTGTCTTTTCCTTTTCTCTTCCAGTTTTAAATTTGCTTGCTCTAAGCAAACCAGCGATCGGTCTCTCCTTTTTTGCGGCGGGGTATCATTCTCCTAAATTTAGTACATATAGATTCAGCCTTCATTTTTCTAATCATTGCTTTTTTAATACATTTTTCATTTCGATTAATATTAATTTATTTTTGCCGTTTTCTTTCATTTTTAATTTTTAATTTAGTAGAATAATGTCCTTGTCTAGAATTCCTTGGAATTATATTCAAAAAATAATAATAATGTTGATGGTGACTCCCGCGTGCGGTCAGGGAGGGGTGATTGGTCGTTGGGAATTATTATTATTATTATTGCCAATGCGCTTATAAAAATGTTGGGATTATATTAATTCACATCCGGAAGTGCAACCCGTCATTTTTTGGTGAGATAGCTGTGTGCCGCACATAATTGCATTATAACCTTTGCTGTACAGCAATTTTTAAATACAAGTTCATCGCCTGCTCTGAACTGGATTGAACAGAAATTTTCGGAGGCTGGCCACAGTAATATACAAAATACAAATACATGTATCTATTCCTCTCTATTGGCCTCTGAAGGAATTTATCGAATTACCAGAGGGAAGACAAAAGTTCACAGAGATACAAATGAAATCTTTGGAATACAAGGATTACCATAACACAGCCTATAGGTTGAACTACAGCCAAATACAATATAAATCGGTGAGAAGGGGTCAACTTACATAAAGTATCGCTGTGGTTATGATAGCAATTGATTATCACAAAAAAATCAAAAAAATGATACCGGTATACCCACAATTCTGCCTCTCTCAACTAGTGGAAAATCTCTTCACTGAAACTAAAAGATTAATCTGACATGCGTATCTACATGCCACCGGGGGATCAGGTGTTTTATAAGAATGTAATTGAAAGCCGGAATGATCCTTCATCGTCTAATGGCGGGCATGTTTCACATTCAATTCAGAGTGCAGAAACAGTAAAGATCTAAAGAGTTGGGGCCAAGAAAAAGAAAAAATATTAAGGCAATATTTATATTTTGTCAGTTAATTTAACTATAATGTGATTATATTTTGTATGCAATGAATTTATGATATTTGTGCTTAAATATAAATGCATTTTATAATTTTTATTTATAATATTATTTTATTAAAGATTACTTGGTGTTTTCTAAAAATTAGTATTTCCAAAAATCGAGGATATAGACAAAATGTTATGGACATATACAAGCCTTTCAAGAAAAGTTTGTCCAAGCCTCAACATAGACAAAACAATTAAATTTGAATCTTAAATAATTAAAATACTTTTTGAGTTTGAAGCATTATACTTCGTAATTAAGCATTCTTCTAACAAATATAATTGGAAACAAAATTTCATTAATCAAATCCCTTAGGGATATCGTTAACTTTCTAGCTAAACTTCAAACGCCCATTTCTTCAATATAGGCAAACTGGATATAGACAAGAATAATTCTGAGACGACGGTATCTAAGAAAAGGCGATCCACATTGAAATATAATATATAAAAATGAGAATCGGTCGTAAAGTACTTATATTTCATACCGCTAGGTGGTTAGGGTGTCCCTATCCAGAAAAATGTTTTCCTCCTACCTCCAAACTCAATTTTTTTAATCGCGATTTTAGTATTTTTCAAACGCAATGCCGCACGCAAATTTTGTACCATTTATTTTAATTTATAAGAAATACATATATACGTGTTTTATGATTGTAAAAAGGTTGGTAAAATACTAAAAGAACAAATACATTATCGAAATACCATTTTTCATCAGTAAGTACAACAATTTTGTATATTTGTGTGAGTGTGTGTGTATTACCGTGAACAATGCCGTGAACAATGCCAAAGGGGCCCAGAAGTTCAACAAAAAATGAAGTCTTTAATGATTTTCATTATAAAATTACACGTATTCGGTCCCACACATTGCTGGATGTATTCGGTTGAATGACAAAAGCGAGGATTACCTGATGTACACATTTTGATTTCGACAAAATGCGCCCTGGGGATATCGATAGTGTAATTTCGTATTTTGCGTTTACTGATCAACTACTGTTCGATATTGTTACCACACACATTTCATAGCCCATGCGATGATCTGAATCGTTTATCGCCTTGCATGGCAGATGGAAAATATGCAAAGCGTTTTCCTAAACATTTCACCAATGACACGATCACAAATGTCGACGGATATCCAATATATCGTCGAAGAAATACTGATAATGGCGGGCAATCATTTACGCTAAATATCAACAACGCATATTCTCCTCTGCTGAGCAAAACATTCAATACTCATATTAATGTTGATCTCTGCAGTTCGGTGAAGAGCATCAAATACATTTGCAAGTGTTTGATGCGATATGGCTGTGTTTCAAATGCAAAATACCGATGAGAATGCTCCGCGACTGAATGACAACGAAGAAATAATGCGCTACCAAATTGGCCGGTACATCAGCTCCAATGAAGCTGTCTGGCGTATCTTTGGTTTCTCAATTCATGAACGGGACCCAATTTTTCACCAACCAGACAGCAATTTAGCGTGCCATAAATCCATCCAAACTACAGTCACCGAATTTTTCGAATTGTGTAATCGTGCAGATACTCTTGATGCTTTTGCACGAACACTACTTTATTCCAAAATATCACGCTATTTCACATGGAATCAAACAAAAAAATAGATGTCACTCAGGCAAGGCACACTAATTGATGCGCGCCCTGGCCTATTCAAATCAAATACTTTGGGCCGGGTATATACAGTTACTCCAAGGTAGATTGAGTGCTTCTATGTGTGACAATTGTTGATTAATGTCACCGGCCCATTGTCATTTCAATATATACGCAAAGTGAATGGACTCGTTACTCAATTGTTACTCATAGTGTCCCACTACTGATTCATGAACAAAAAATTATTTACGATCGCATTATGCAGGCAGTTTCAGCGGGGCAAGCTGGAATCTTTTTTTTTTTGATGCATCAGTGGCCCCATTCTGGCTTTCCCCGGAATTAGGAATTGAGAAAATATTTTGCTGTAATTACATATTTCAATAATTCCCAAATATTTATTTCCCGTTCCCAAATGTATATTCTGATAGACTGGGAATAATTTTTGGGGGAAATTTTTTTTATTTTGGTTTTTATAAACTAAAATGCAAGTTGCAACCTTATTACAAGTTTAATTTATTTTTAAATATAAATTTATTAGAAAAAATAATGTTTAAAACTTCGAAAAAGTAGGAATTACAAATCCCTAAAAAAATAATGGGGAAAAATTAACGTCAAAACTGCTATAAAATGGAATTATTTTTTCCCAATAAAAAAAAAATCCCAAACGCCAGAATACACTTTGGGGAATAAAAAATTCCTAACTGCTAGAAATACGTCATTAATTCCCAATTCCCGGGGTAAATCACAATAGGGCCACAGGTGGAACTGGCAAAACATTTATCATTTCGCTAATTCTTGCCGAAATACGATCAAATAATGACATCACATTGGACGTAGCATTATCTGGCATTGCAGCAACTTTATTGGATGAAGCCAGAACAGCTCACTCAGCATTTAAGCCGCCATTGAATATTTAAAATAACCCAAAGGCAGTGTGCAACATAAAAAAACAAACGTCCATGGCCACAGTGCAGAAACAATGCAAAATTATCATATGGGCTGAATGCACTATGGTACACAAACATTCTCTTGATGCGTTGAACAGAACACTCAAAGATATAGAAAACAACAACAAACTATACGCCGGCACTCTGTTACTCTTTTCAGGTGATTTCAGACAACCAGTTCCCGTCATTTCACATTCAACGGACGCTGAAATCATCGCCACTGTGGCGTAATGTCGGAAAAGTCCCACTAAAAAATAAACATATGCGCGTCCAAATGCTACAAGATCCATCCGCTGACACATTCTCGAACCAATTGTTAGATATCGGCATGGAAAAGTTGGTATCATATGGTATCATACAAAGACTTGGTATCATACAAATCGATTGATACAGTTTGCGATGCCAACAAAGCTATAAATTATCCAACAGAGTTTTTGAACTCACTGGATTTGAAGATCACTGGATTTGAAGATTTGAATTGATCTTCGAAATGAATATTGATTTTCTTTATTTCATTTTCCTACTTTACGATAAAAAATATATTACTTTATGTTACATTGAATTGAAAACATGAATGGTTCGTCTTTTTTTGTTTTTATCGGCGGTCATCGTCTACACTCCATTCGTCTTTCTGCCATAGATCCCATCCCCACACACTTATAATACTTTCGTTATTTTTTATTTAACAACCAAAATATTCACTAGAAATAATTTATATGGCAGAACAACGTTTGCCGCGTCGGCTAGTGGCATATAGATTTTTGAATTTTGACAGCTTTCATCTATTGCACTAAGTAGATGGCTATTTGGAAAAATCTCTATAAGGATTTGTAATAATCAATGTCTTCTCCTTAACAGAAAAGAAGAAGATTATACCTTGAGATATTCGACCAAAGTCAGATCAACCTATTTTATCTTTAATCAAACATTTTCGGGCTAAACCCGTTATAAAATAACAATAGCAAAATATTCTAGGCGATGAAGCCGTAAGACGGCATAAAAATATATCTAAATTTTACATAATTGTAAAAAAACTTAACATCCTTCACTGGATTCTCGAGTGCCCAAGTACAAAAGAATGGGCACTGAACTATAATGCAGCCTTTACACTATCAGTAATACTGTCATTACTCAAAACATCATTACCTATATATATCCTATTTCCAGTGCAATTTTATAATTTTTTAACCTTGAACTACTCACCTTACTCTATTAGGTATAATGTGCCAGATTGAAATGGAAAGAAAATTTTGTAGAAATACGGCCACATAAGATGTATCGAAAACGTTCAAGAAAAATCGAACACTTTAAATTTATTTAAATTTCGAGTAGCGGCATTGTTTACTGCTGTAGCTAGTTTGAGGAAAGAATTAAACTAAACTTCTACAAAATATGTAAAATGGCATTGTTCTACAGTATCTGAATAATTTCAAATAACTAAAAGTATCCCTTTTTCATGTAAAACTGCCATTGCTGGTACATTTAAAAGTTAAACCCCATTTTGATACCTCGTTTTAAAATAAAATAAAAATTTTATCAGATAAAAATCGGTCATTAAATTCATTATGTACAAGGAAGAAACGGAAAACAATAAAAATTACACTTTACGCACGCAATTCAATGCATAAAATAACAATTTCCAGCATAATGGTGCAAATATCAAAGGATTGTATTTTATTTTTCTAAAAAAAATTGTAACGATTTATTGTATCGATTTTTAAAATTTGCCTGCGGCTAAGCGCACTCGACATAAATGTACACACCATTGCGACGTACAAGTGTAATGTGAATGGATGTGTTTATATTTGATTTAAAAAAAAAAAATTAAAATCCTGAAAATATCCTCAGGTGAAAATTAATGTTTTGTGTTTTATGTATAATATGTTTTAAACAAATAAAACCGGGATATGCAAATTCCTGTTTTATTTAAATTTAGTTCGCTATATCAAGACATTAAATCCCAATAAAGTTTCATGTGATAAAAATAAAACCGAATTCCATCAATCTCGTCCTACACAAATAAAGTCATACTCGTTTTCATCGATTTCCATTTAGTGTTTATTTTTCCGAATGTAACGTAAAAAAATCATTATCTTTACGTATTTTTAGGAAAGGATATACCACTGAAGGAAAATCATATCGAAATGAAAAATATTTTCATCTATATACAATAAATTTAATCAAAACAAATAGAAAAACTAATAATTTAACCAAAATTGAAAATTTCGGAAGAACCGAAAGGAAAAAATTGATGGAATTAAATGGTAAAGTGTGCAAAATAAATCGAATGGGGGGGGGAATAGGAATGTTAATACAGAAAACAAACCTAGAATAATAATGTATCCGTTTCTAGTTGAAATAATATTGTTGTTTGTAAATAACTGAAATCCTTTTTCTTTTATTGTTTTCCCTGGTTTTGAATCTGTCTGTATATAGAGCCGTGTGCCGTACAACGAAAAATGAGGTCAATGGAATTTCTTTTTTATACCAACTTATTTTGATTTGGTAAAGCACGTAACATAACAATGCTTGTTTCTGTTCACAGTAATCATGAGAGTTAATTTATTTAATCAATGGTAACTATAGGTTTTTGTTTGGTAAACTAATGAATCCCTATATACCAAAAATATTTTCCATGAATCAGCATAATATGAAAATATAAAAGAACACACATATGCGGTATATTTTTGTTAGACTTCCGCAAAATTTGAAAATAAGTCAAATGTAAAGAAAGTATGACATGAAATATGTATGCTAAACCCGTGTTCGTTATGTTTGCAAAAAAAAAAATCGTATACATTTTATTTATCGTTTCCCCGGTCCGTATCTAAATATTGTGGTAGATGATATATGGATGCCATATAGCTATCTTGATGGAGATAAATTTTTTTGTTGGATGCTATATGTGTACCCAAAATATCATGTAACAAACAAATATGAATAACTAAAATAGGTATTTTGTCAAACACCAAACCAAAATGCTTATTTAATTATTAATATTATAATTATGTTGTACACGACATATTATGGTAATGTCCTTAGCTACACAAACAGATACACAAATACGTGGTGAACAACATCAAATACACCGTTTAGGCATATTGTATATAGTGATATAACACTATACCGAATAAATCCTTGTTCACAATGTACAGTATAGATAATCGGGTGAAAAATGGTGGCGCCCAGATCCAATAAATTCGAAAACATCTCAATTTCTTTAAAAATTTACGTCATCTCGACATAGTTCGGGTTAATACAACCAAAAAAAAAATTCAATGACTTGGCAATTATGAGATAAACCTACATATCATTCATTATTAACACGACTTTACGTTTTTTTTATTTTTCCAAAAAGTAAATAATGGCAATTTTTGTGGGTATATACGGTGGGTGTGTGCACCTATCCCTGTTCTATTCTCACCATCCATTCTACCATTTTGATGGAAAACCAAAAAAAAAAAAAAAAGGTTTTCATTTTCTGTAGATTAGTTTTCTATACTACAATATTCTATAGTCGTCGATTTGTTGTTGTTTCTAGTTTTGCGGGGTTCTAAAATTGTATTGTCCCTTTTTATCAA
This sequence comes from Nephrotoma appendiculata, assembly GCA_947310385.1. Taxonomy (NCBI): domain Eukaryota; kingdom Metazoa; phylum Arthropoda; class Insecta; order Diptera; family Tipulidae; genus Nephrotoma; species Nephrotoma appendiculata. The sequence goes on along the minus strand of OX371224.1, from coordinate 14,041,263 downwards.
CACCATTTGTGGCAAAAAATACGCAAATAAAAAAATTTAATTTTCCTTCTGTATAACAATAAAATAGTTTTTTCTTTTTGTTTGTTATTACAGTTTTAGAAAAATAATATTTGTTTAAATGTGGGAACGAATGGTAGTTACCATTTACAAAACGTATCTCTATATAATAGTGGATGGAATTTTTTTTATGTATTTCTGTCTGTGTATGCGCTATTTGAATTGGCGGTCGTAGAACTACAAGAATACACCTAAAACATTTTTGTTAGTAAGAGAGCGCACTTCAATGTCAAAGGTTCCTTCGTCAAAGTCACTAGTTCCTTCTTTCGGACGAAGCGTCTTCTTGTTATTGTAGGAATTGGGCAAACATTTTTTCTAGGAAAACCAAAACAGTTTAATGGAATATTCAAATGAGCCTTAATATAGATAATTTAAAAATCTTTTGAAACACCTGTAAAGTAATACATTCGACATTTGATCAATTGGTAGTTTAAGACTTATTTTTTAACAATTATCCAGTATATTGTCCCTTCTAAGTGATTAGTTTGTTAATTTTGTCGTGGAAGCTCTGTAGAGCTTATATATTGCGGGGTTACAGAAAAAATACTTTAAATTGCTAATAAATTATTTTAGTAGTGCAAAGATGCTGTATAGGATGGCGGAAACTATTAGTAACTGAGTGCTACTCGTCCACTTCTTTACGAGGAAATAAAAAATTTGGAAGTAGAGCCAAATAGAAAATTTAGGGGGCGGTATTGTTTAAAATTGGCAATTTAAAGTATCTAGTTGTTGCGGCCAAAAAAAATCATTTCAATTTCAGGTCGCCATCTCATAAATTTCCAGAGATAACCAATAAGTACAATTTATTTCCTAATAGTAATGATAAACCAAATTTATAAAAGTTTTATTCGCTCTGTAATCGTTAGATAGAAAAACAATAGAGCGCAGAGTGAATTCTAAACGTGTTTATCGTCAAATTTTTTTTCTCTAATTTTTCTATATAAACTTTCTATGACCTGAGCTATTATCAAAACAACCGTACAAATTGATTATCGATGGGGGTTTTGAGCTATTGGTCAAAATCTGAAAAGAATTTATTAGTCCGCAAAACTCATAAAATAACTTAGAGAATTCTGATAAATTATAGGCATTCCTAAATTTTTAAATTAGATTCGCCAGTTCCCAATTCATAATTAACAAACAACCCTTCATCCCAATTTTAATATTTACTCTTATTCAGTGAACTAGGCATCCGCAGCTGGCCCGAAAACTATGCCGAAAAAACCTTTTAATATAAAGGCTTGCATCCTCACTTAATACAATAAAGATTTCTTAGCACGGACAATAATACAAAATAGCAGAAAAGTATAGCCGATCCCAAAAAAATATATAGAACGTTTTGCGACAGATCTGAAATCTATAATCTATTAATTCTATAATAAAAAAACCTTCAGGTTTCGACCAATATATCTCAGTCCACAGAGCCCTCTCGGTAGATGTCACGGGTGCGACATTTGCTTGATAAGACTATCAGTAGATCAGGATAACGATCATACACAAGCCATTTTCTATCCAATGGTTATGACTGAGCGATTTATACCAGCAGGTTTGACTTTGTGTATCTCTGTTCATAGAGGTTTGCAGATACAACGCAATATGTTATTTGCATGACAAGATTATCAATAAAATGCAATTACAATCCGATAACAGTAACAGTTAAATTATGAATTTATTAGTGATAAATAGTGAATTGTTCAAGAAGTTATAGATATTGGTGTAACTAAAATTTGTAACTTAAAAAACTGAGTGTTTTATTTGTAAAATTCAGTACCCATATCGAACGCCCATTTAGTGTCAGAAGTGAGATTTTGTAGATAACAGCATGTTTAAAATCAAAAACAGCTATACATCTCAACAATTAAGAGATAATCTCCAGAGCCTCAGGCTTTCTGGGGAGGATGGTGCCAGTTACCCCAAACGATGGGAAGAAAGTCCAGCCTAACAACCGCGTATAACCGCCTAATTCAAAAAAACAGAAGCCACCCTCTTACATGATGCAGGTACTCTTGCTTCAACTGAAGGACGTTAAGTTCGATCAACTTCGCATCAATTGGCTGAAACTCTATCAAATTAAGCATGCCCAAGATGGTCAATTTAAAGAACTAATGGAAGAAATCAAAGTTAATAACCAACTCAAGGAATGAGGGACTAATCAGACAGGAGCTTCGTAATAAAATTGATCTTCTAGAGGCCCGCTTTCAAACATACACCTCGTAAACTATTAGAGATGGAAATAAATCATTTTGAAAAAACGAGGTGCCGGAAGTTAAACAAAAATTTTAAATTTTCTGATACTCAACGGTGAGAGACCATTTGAGAATTTTAAAGTCCAGTTGCCAGCAGCAATAAAATACAATGGTTGAGCAAACTACATCCCCAAAGGTCGGGGTATGAGCGGGTTATGGCTAAGTTGGAACTAAGATATGGACAGTCTCACGTCAGTGAATTATGCAAGATACAACTACAAAACGAGAGGCAGGTACCTGGAAAGACCTTCAAGGTCTAACTAAACTGGTGCGCCAAGCTTTCCGAGGTAATGGAAGAAAATGATCACGTTCCCCGTCTTGTCAGCTAAAGTAAAACGTCAGCTTCTGTCGGCCACTGTTTAATAGGCTTTCTCATCCAATTAAACAGCAGCCGAGCGATGAGGTGTGAAACGAGAACAAATGAAGTTAGACGTTGAATGAAACGAGGAAAGAAAACACTTATCTCATTAAATGGGCATTAAACCAAAAAACTAAATTGTACCAGCTTTGAGTGGCAAAAGCTGGCGCAAGGTACAAAATGCCGCAAGGACACCATTAAAATCACACAACTTGGGGCGAATTAGAAAAGTGACGTTGTTATTGGCTAAATGTTCAGACTGGATACCGAAGCGTCGCAATCAATTGTTCGTTATGATATGGTAGAACCAGAACAGAATTATGCTACTGTCCGTTATACCTTGCTACCAGCAATAGGTGAATCTGCGATAGTCAAAAGAGAATGTACCAGTGACTTTCGGAAAAATGAGGTTTATATAAACATTGGTGTCATCGGACTGGATGTTATGAAGATAATGCGGCACTAAAATAGGAGTATTAAAGAAGTATTACTTCAAACAAATACAAGTGAACAAAATGCGTTGCGACTTTGCGAGTTATAATCGAAAACAGGGTCGAGATACCACTTTTTTTAGTCCATGCCATCAGTTTTGGAACCAAAGCACTCTCTGCTTTTTCGCGGTTTATTTTTCCGTCTTACTTTACGCATCATCTGCCAAATCGAAGACGTACGGCTATAGGTTCGATTTTTATCACCATCTGCACATTGCATAGCTCCATGCCAGCCTACCTGGCATGTGTTCCATTTCATCACAAATCGTAATCTGTAGATGAAAATTCCCTTTTGCATCCTGCCCCTATCGGAAATCGAATCCAGTACCTCCCGATGTAAACGCCAAAGCTTTAACCACTGTGCCATTTGGTTGAGATACCACTGATGTATGTTAAAGTGATCTACACCTAAATAGGCAACGACTTTGGAAATGCCAAGATGGGAATGATGACCTAACAAGGGGAAATCGATCGAATGGGTTTTTAAACTTATTGAACACATTTTTTAATTAAAATATTCAAAAATCTAATTTTTTGCGAAATAGAAAAACAAGTGTTTAATAAAATGTGTTTATTAAGTGTAAGTATGTTTCGCGAAGTGCCTACGCCAAATAGTGTAAAAAAGGAACAAGTTAATATCAGTAATGGATTTGCCAGCAACAAAATATATACTATAAATCAGGATTTGTGTTAAACTTCTCAGATGTTGTACGAATTCTGCACCGCCTCACCGAAAAAAGCAAAATATTTGAGTGGAAATTTAGAAATTATGTAGGGCTCCTATTTTGACGAAGGTGTATCATCGAAATTGCAACGAAGTTTTTAATGACCTTATAATATCAACAAACTAATTAACGATGTTAGTATAACGGATTCAATTACGCCCCAGAAGTAGGATGAAACTTGTACTCATTGGTTACGACGTTATAACATGACAAAAATGGACGAGTCTCGTCGGGACGAACATATTTAAGATATGTTTAAGAAGTGTTATAACGGTGCTATATAACACTATGGCGGAGTAGTTAAAGTGTACACCACAAGGTGTTCTCATCTCAACGGTGGCTGGTTTATTGAGCGATCATTATTCTTAGCATGCATCTTAGAATGTTGCCGCATAACCAATGCTGGTTTAATTAAGAAGTTAAAAGTGGTGGTAAAGTTTCACTGTCAAAATCCCTTCGAATCAACCAATTATAATATTCCAATCTTTTATGATGGTCTATCGGTAATAGTTCTTGGACAGGTGTTTTATGGTGTGGATGAAGATTCTGCTAGTGCAATACTTGTTGAATTCGGATTTGCTGTTACATCACTAATTATTTTACTAATTATTTCTTCGTCGATATCCAAATGATTTGGTGAGACTGATGAAGCACCACATCCGCTTATTTGATGTTGTTACGATATCTCGCAGTCATCACGCGAAATCCGTAAACAAAATGGATGTCAATGTACTCGTCACCTGAGAACTGTACCATAAATTATTTAAAATTATTGATTCACATGACACAACACTAGAGAATTTCTCAAAAAAATATTGATGAAAATGAAAATATTTAATTTTTGTTTTTCCAAAACAAAACTACGAAATGTGGGTACAAACGTGGGTACAAATAATATATTGGAGGATTGTAGGGGAGATCATGGCGAATTAAAAGTATGTATAAAAAAAATGTAACCGTTTTTTTGAGAAAACCCGAATTTTACAAAACAAATTGGTTTTACTTTAAAGCATCATAGCTCTTAAAGGTCTCAAACAGATACAGATGCAAGATAACTGCTTAGATCTGAACTAGGCCTATACCATTACTAGTCAAATAAGACTAAGTTGGCTGCTCTCCGATGAATATTTTGAAAATTAAAGTTTAATATTTATGTGTATTTTTTTCTGAACCATATTTTTTTCAATTCTATGTATCTCAAAGGATATCAAAAATTGACCTAACTCGCTCCCCTTCCCCCCACTCATACGTGATTATATTTACCATAACCTCCGTGAAGCTAGCCTGAATTTTCAGCCCGAAATTTTAATTTTTTACTTATGGCAATACAACTTATTTCATGACACAAAATATAAGCAAATTATAACTATAAAGCAAATTTGTGTCACACGCAAAATATAATTATTAATTAATTGTGTATTAAATAAATATCGAACTAATCGTGGCTTCTAAAATTTGATAAAAATAATAAAAACAAATTTATTACTGCTCAAACTTCAAAGTAAAAAAAAATGATTAGGTAAAGCTTTCAAAAAAAAAAATCTAAAAATGTTTCAATGAAAGTGTGGGAACTAAATTCAGCTTGAGAAAAAGTTTATCGGATATTAATTGGAGTATATTCTATTGTATCTCGCCTCATAAACGATTCACGAGCACTTGACTTATGTATATCACCGGAATTGCTAAAGTTTTGACTAGAAACAGACAGAATTTCGGAAAAATTCTATCTGGAATTATCTGGATATAGTCATTTGAATATCGCCTTACAAACGATTCACAACTACTTCACTTATACAATAAGAGATAGGACTCGTTAAAATCTTGGCTACAAAAATAAAATATTTCCTGCAAAATCCTAACGGGATACAGGTGATTGAACCTCGTCTCACAGGCGATTCACGAGCACTTGGCATACTATATACCACCGGATTTGTTGAAGTTTTGACTACAAACTGGGAAATTTGTAGAAAAATTCTATATGGAATTATCTAGATATTGTCGCATGAATCTCTACTCACAGGCGATTCACGACCACTTGGCATATATCTCCGAATTCGTGCTCGTGAATTGCCTGTGAGACAAGATTCAAACGACTATATTTAGATAATTCCAGAAGGAATTTTTCTACAAATTTCCCAGTTTGTAGTCAAAACTTCAACGAATCCGGTGGTATATACCAAGTGCTCGTGAATTGCTTCTCAGACGAGATTCAAACGTCTTTATCCGGTTATTTCCTATAATTTTTTTTAAATCTCTCAGTGTGTAGGCAAAATTTCAATCGACTATATATAAACAACAAATTAAAATTTCGGGCTGAAATGTCTTGCTCTATATTCATAGTGTTCAATCACATAATGCTAATTAAGTTTCCACATTGTCGTTTTCAGATTAGGTTTGGGCTGTGTAGATTTCAAAACAATTGAAGGGATAATTTAAAAATACGTAAAAGTTATATTTATAATTTCAGGTTGAATGCTCTAAATGTCATAACAGATTACCATGACACATTTTACTGTTGCGATAGTGGTATTTTTTCGGGCTGGGATATAAAACTTTCTCGATAGCTTTTGTTTAGTATTGCTAGCGGGCTTTTTCAACTGAATATCGGGCTAGCTTCATTTACCAAGCAATAGTAATATATCTTAAAAATACATAAAAGTAATTTTAAAATTTCGGGCTGATTGTTATAAATGTCATGACACTGTTTAGTGTCACGATAGTATCACTTTTTCGGACTGGGATAGTAATCTCTCACGAGATAGTTTAGTGTTCCATCGCGTTTTTTCGGGCTGAGTATCGGGCTAGCTTCATATACATTTTACCATATAATAATAATTGAAATCATCAATAATTGTAATATTCCCTATAATACAATAATTCGCTATCTCAATGGGTGATTAGTTGTATGTAAACTCTAAATATCCAGACTTTATTTTGTAGTTTCATGGCGGTAGTAATGCAGTTTTATGCGATTTCCGAATATCACAAATGTTAATAAAATCTTGACAAGATGAAGACCAAACTTTCGGCATGCTCATAATTGAGATAATAAATTCCGGATTTGGTATCTATATTTTTTCTCTCAGTGTTATCATAAATTATGACTTAGAATAATTCTTATTAATTGGATTGATTATTCTCAACATAATAACTACATCATAGCCATGGTTAATCCAATCATAATTTGTATGACAAATCTCATCATTGTGTGTTAAATACAATTATTTCATATGATTGTTTGTATTGTAATATGATATTCTTAATCATTCCATGTAATCATAACAATGATGGTCACTTTTATGATCAGCTCAATCATATTTTCTTCCTGAGTGAAGGTACCACTTCTGTAGGGAAATATTTCAATTTGAAGGAATTACCGTAACAACCATAAAACAAAATGAAGAAGGTATTAGAAAATCCGTGATTGCTGGAACAAGTATAAGTGCTCATACATCATCATACACAAGAGACATAGTAAAAGAGAAAATGGAGAAGGTTGAAATATGGATGGAGGATTGCTCACAAAAACGAATACCAGTTGATGGAAATATAATCAAGCAGATGGCATTACAAATTAACAAAGAGTTGAAAGCAATGGGACCACAAACTTCAAGTAAAAAGTTAAAAAAATTTGAATGGACCTGCAAGTCCAGGTTAGATGACGGGATTTTACAAAGACACGCGCTTCATAATCTAAAAAATTAAGGGTGAAATTGCATCTGCAGATGACGAGGCAGCTAAAGCATTTCAATACAACTTCGTTGGTACAAACATTGGATCAAGGGATTATTGCAACCTGTAAGACCTATTATGTAAAGCAAACATTCCGGTACATTTTAGATCAATTAATGAATGAATGATGAAAAATTAAAAGTCATGGACGCGTGGAAAAAAATTTCGTTTAATGACTGCATCAATCGTGCTAAATTAGCGCTATCCGAGCTCAGACGATCGACATTAAATGGATGCTGGAGCCCCTTTTAACTGGAATGCGTCAAAAGCGAAGATCCAATACCATCTAATTAGGTTGAGTATTCTAATATAATAACTTTAGCTCATGAAGTAGGCGGAGAAGGTGTTGACTTTAGTAATGATGAAATTATTGGTTTATCGCTTGAGACACCCGATGCCCATGAAATTAGTGACACTGACGAAGAAGTTCCTACCCTCACCATAGACCTAATTAAATAAAGACTTGAAATAGCTGCTAAATTGAGCGATCATTTTGACGAGCATGATTCTATTGGGGAGCGTGCTGAAAAATTTCAACGTGACCTAAAATTATTAATGGGTAATTATCCAGAATTACGTAACAGTCTTATCACAACTGGGAAACAACCATTGATAATGGATTTTTTTTACGAAAACTACTGAAACACCACCACTACGCAGCAATGAAAATGTGGTGGAAAATATTTCTAGTAACGAAAGTGACTCATACCTCCTCGCGGTGCTCCCGGGGACGAAGTCCGAGATTCATACCTCCTCGCGGTGCTCTCTGGGTAACTCTAAATGAATCAGGCGGTGTAGTGGAGACGAGCAGGCTAAATCCTGTTTATAGTCATGTACACTACATGTAAGGGCGAGTTATTGGCGCCTCAAAACCAATACCAAATCAGCATCTGTTCTCCAGGTTAGGTGTTGCTAAAGCTGGCATCTGTCTTGTATCAAGCGGCTTGCTATATAAATGTGTTCAAGGTAGGGCTGGGTGCCTTAAGATTCTCAATAGTACGTCACCCACACACGTAACAAGCGGGTTCAGCGGCAGGCCAACAACCTGCCCTCATAAAACCAATTAAGTTATGAATCCTAATCAAAGGCCTCGGATTACCATATCAGATTCATCAAAAAATCGAACTCGGAAATTATACACGGACAACGCTTTATTAAGTGTTCCATCAACACCCAGCTGGAGTGCGTCGTAGAGGAAGACCCCTACTGCGCTGGCGTGACGACGTCGAACAAGACCTACTCGTATTAGGATGTCGAAATTGGAAGGCGAGAGCGATGAACCGAGACGGATAGAGGACCATAGTGCGGGCAGCAAAACACGTTCATGGGATGTAAAAGCTAGAGAGAGAGAGAAAGTGACTTTCAAGTGTCACATAAACGAATGCGCATTCCATCAGATCCATCAGGCAGTGATGATAGCATTAAAAAATATATTTTATGATATGTTTTGCAATCTTTTTTTATTAAAATGAATTTTTTTCGATATGTTTTGTTAAATTATGATTTTTTTAATAATATTAATTAATATGTTTAATTACTTGTGTTTTTATTTATTTTTCTAAGTAAATATTATTCTCATAAACATAATATCTATAAAAAGTGTGTAAACCATGTAAAAACCACGATTTTCTATACTCTAATCACATTATTTTAGTTGATTTTACAAATGTAGAACCAATCCTTTACTTTTATATGGATGCCATATATTTTTTCGCGCAAGTTTTTTACGCGATATATATATATATATATATATATATATATATATATATATATTTACTTTTCTCAAAAACTTTAAATTACGATAGCTTTAGTTAGAATGTAACTTGTTTAAAAACACTCATTTCTGTAATGAACAGCATAAGATACGAGTATGTATTTATCTAACTAATCAAGCAAGTATTAAAACTAGATTAATGTCCAGATTTAAAAGAATTTAATTAAAAAGTTGACGGTTTCATTAATTATAATTTCTAAAGAATAAATTTATATTTAATCCTGATGTTAATTCCTGAATGTAATCAAAAGCCCATGGTTCATCACCTTTCTTCTAAATAATTGCACTTTTGCTGCTCTAAATCAAACAAAACTAATTTTTCAAAAACATAAAAAATACTTTCAAAACTTTAATTACAAAATTATACTATATTGCTAAAATGAAATGAAAAAACATAAAAAACTTTTCTTCAAAATATGTAATTACTCCAGATCGATTAATCATATTTCTATGCCAGAGAATTCATTGCAAGTTTTTCCAACTAAATAAAAAACTAACACAAACAAAAAGTTTAGTAACTCCTTCTATGTTATATACGAGTATTCTGCCAGTACGTGACTCTAGTACTCATTAAAACTTAAAAAGCACATGGATAAAATAAACTTTTTAAGTTGTAAATTATGAAAAATGTGAATAATTTCCGATACTAAAAATTGGTAATATAATAAATACTCGTATAGCGTTCTAATATGTGAAAATTTATTTATTTTTTTTAGAACTAATTTTATGGTTCAATAGACATGTAACTTTCATTTTACAAAATTTGTGAGAAAAGTTTAGCGTTTTATTGGTTTTCAATATAACATTATCGCTAAGAATAAGCTCGTTTAACCTTCAAAAGCTCATATTCATGTACGTATGATGTATATGGTTGTGTATAAAAAATGTATAAATAAAACATTTCTTATAAGTAAGATAATTTATTTTACTTAGAAAATCGATAAACCAAAATTACCGTTTTCAGTTTTATGTACATACAGCAATGTTTATTAAGTTGGCAATAAATAAAAAAAATATATTATAACGAGACATCATGAAAATAAAAAGCACCGTTGAAATAACTGCTAAACATGTCATATTTTCATACTTATGTGCTCGTATCTATACGATCAGAAGTATTAATCGACTGTACTCTAAGGAACGAAAAGAAAAGTGCCAGCAAGTTCACTAACCCAGAAAAATACTTGTCAAAACAATAAAATACGAATTACGAATAAAATCGGAAAGAAAACTTTATTTTTCCGTTAAAATTGATTATCTTTTGTTTTCATTCCATTTTCACTAACATACTTACATATAAACAAAAGAAAACTTGCAATAAATTGATTATAAAGTTTTGTACCAAATTTTTACGTTTCACACAATACCGAAATGTTCATGTACAACTTTCTATATTTTATTGATACTTGAAACTTTAATCGTATAGATTTCATTAACATACCTCTACAGAGCAAATCTTTGTTAAGTTCTCGTTATTGATTATGTCTCTAAATCCGGTAATGTGCTTGCATACGAGTACGTGGTATATATACGAGTAGATTCGGAAAATACTCGGATCATTTTTTATTGAAACGCGGTAAATAAAGGGGCACAGCAATACCAATTCACACACCGAAAGGCTTATGTACATAAAAATACGATTGTTAAATAAATTATTACCGTAAAAAGGGAAATTTTAATGGGAGACGCGAAACCTACGCTCGTATTTTAAGATCGTCACTCAAAGAATAAAAATGCTAATTAGAATTATAAAATTGTTTAGAAATACAAAAACGTGGCGATGAAAAAAATACTTTTAGAAATCAATTGCTACAATTAAGAATTTATATTTGGACGTTTTGTTCGTTAATATATAATTTGCGTATTGAATGACATCTACCATAGATTAGACTATTTATATAAATTATTTTGACTACTCGGAAATAGGATAGTTGTTTATGTAACATACAATATTTTTGAATTAGAACATTCATCCATTTGATACCAATTAAATTGTACCCAACGGCGACCGGTGAAAAAGCCATTTATTTTGTCTCTCTGATTTTCGAAGTCAGTTTCAATTTATTTTCTGGCCAAATTGTTGAACAATTATTAAGAGGTGTAGAATAGAGCCACAGGTTCCCATTTGATAAGTTTCTACTCGGCATAAAGTGCAATTCATAACTATACAACCAATCGTTTTTTTCCATTTTCTGATGTAACTGATTTAGAAAATTTCAAGAAATTAATGTCCCAAAAATAAACGAAAGTACTGTTACGAATTTCGGGCGTTTGATGCAGATTCGTACTTTATTTCCCAACAGCTTAATTCTGCAACAATTCACAAAGTCCATCCGTTCACTGCTCAATAAATTCACTTTAACTGTTTACTTTAAAACTGATCACTTCTATTGTTCTGTTTACTTTAAAACTGATCACTTTTATAGTTTGATATTTTATTTAACTTATTTGTTTTTTGTTTTTTTGTGTCATTTTATTTTGCTTGACTTTATCTTTTACTATTTAAATTTTTTAAAATCTATCAAATCTGTTTGTACTAAGCAGACTCGACTTCCGTTTTCCTGCCGTCTGCGACGGGTATCATCTTGCTTAACTATTCATTTAGCTATCTATTTATAATCACATTTGACTTTTTTTTTGCCGCTTTAAAATCCAATTTTTTAATTTCTCTGGTTAAGCATCTTGATATCCTTGTTTATAATTCACTTGAATTATACTCAAAAAATAATAATAATACAGATGGAGACTCCCCGCGCGCGGTTGGGAGGGGTAATAGGTCGTCGGGATAATTTATTATTATTATTATTATTATTATTATTATTATTATTATTGTTCACTCTATATTTTCCGCACGATTTCAAATTATTTAAAAAATCTTACTAATTACGGGACAAGAAAAAGCGGAGGACCCGATAAATGACTTGCCGACAAATACCGAGGGCTGGTTAAATCCACCAGTAATCCCACGAAAACTATTAAGCGCTTGAAAAGCGATTTGCAGTTAAATGTGTTCCAAAATACAATCCGCCAGGCTTTAAAATGTGTTGGGCACCTGAATTACACAAAAATGAAACAGATACCAAAATTGTTGCCACGGTACAAAGCCATGACAGGACTGGTCAAAGGTAATTGAAAAAATTTAGTTCTATATATTTATTATAACTAACCATTATTAAACAATAGTTAATTTATTCCGATGAAAAAAAAATAATCTGGATGAGCCAGATGGTATTTAGTACTACTGGAGAGATCTTATTAACGAACCAATATACTTCTCAAAACGCAATTTTTGTGGTGTAAGTCTAATGATATGAAGGCTCTCTCTTTCCATCAACTAGAATGAACAGCGCGGAGTTCATTGGCGTCTTAGAAGACCACCTCTTACATTTTCTGTACATTTATCAAGAGGGAAACTGGTTCTTACAGCAAAATAACGCTCCAAGCCATAAGAGGCAAATTACCAAATCTTTTCTAGACCTAAATTCATAGAAAATCTTTGGGGATTATTAGTTAGAAAGGTTTACGAGAATAACAGACAATTCCAGACGACCAATGAGTTGAAATTTGCAATTAAAATGCCTGGAACGAATTATCACCCGAAATCATTGATTCTTTGATTGGAAGTATGCCTCACAGGATTCTGGCGTTTGCCGAGAACACGGAGGGGTCGACGGCATATTAAGATTTTAATTTAAATTTAATGTGTTGAAGTTTGTACGCCTAAGAATAAGTGCTTATAGTTATGGTACTTAATAAATTTTTAATATATGAATTTTTTCTACAAGGGCAAATCGAATTGAATGTTTTTATTATTATTTATAAGTGTATTTTGTGACCTTCTTCCATTTTGCATTATTATTATTTTAATTTTTATTTAAAAAATATCCGGGAAAACTAGTAGTCAAATAGTTATGGCTCGCACTGTTTTTATATCGAAAAGTTCAAACGGCACATTGGTTAAAGCTTTGACGCTTGGATCGGTAAGTACCGGGTTCAAATCCCGATAGGGGCAGGATACAAAATGAACTTTTCACCAGCAAATTACGATCGGTGATGAAAATGAGCACAACTATGAGCCCCTGTCTGAGTGCAGAGATCATTCGCCGGCCCATCATTCATAGGCGGCATGGAGCTATGCAATTTACAGATGGTTCTGTGTAAATCGGACCTATAGCCGTACGTCCTCGAATTAGCTGTCAAACGGTGACAAGTAGGACGTAAAAAGCGAAACGCGAAAGAGTTGGGAGTGCCTCGGCCCCAGAACAGATTGCAAAGAATAAATAATAAAAAAAGTTGCTTTTATTTTCCTTACGAACTAACTTAAAGTACAGTATCATGACAAATTTTAATCACGAGATTTTTGCAGATTTACCATTCGAAGTCAAAAAAAGTTTATAAAAAATATGTGTTAGTGTGTATTACTGGAAACAGACATGCGGAAAAACGCGTGCGTTTAAATTAGAATACACTACTTTAAACGAAATGAAATACATGTATTCCGCATAGGATGCGTTTTTCCGCAAGTTGTCTCCATTTCTAAAAAAACGCACCGCAGCAGTGTTGACTACATAATAAAAAAAAATAACATGAATTAATATTAACATCACGATAGCTTTTCAATTTTATGACAGAAATTCAAAAACAAATTGTATATTGTTTATTAACACTAAACCTGCCGACATTTCATGTATACCTAATCCTACCATGAGCGGTCAAATGACCGCTTTAAAAAAACATGTATTTTTGTAAAGTAGACTAGATATAATATAATTTGTTTTCGGAAATTAAACAATAAAAAAGTTATAAACATTGTAAAATAGGTTGTTTGTATATTTTAGGAAAAGATAATAAGCCACATGATGATAAAGTAACGTTGTATGCGAGAAATTTTAAACGAAATTTTTAAAACGGTCATTTGACCGCGCATGGTAGGTTTAGTGTTAAAAACTCTACTGAAAAATACGCCCATGTAGTTAACTTGCGTTTTCGCATGCGTATTCGCATGCGTAAAATCCGCACGTCTGTTTCCAGCATATGTGCGAGTGCGTATATTGTGTCAAGCATACTGGTTGCCTTTGACTTTCAAGTCTATCAAACTTGTTTTTCAAAATTGATTTTAATACTTTTAAATTTTTTTTTCGTGTACGACACTCAAAGTTTATATTTTAAATAGTTGATTAAACTAAAATGTTGTACTGTGGATCAGAAGCTGATAGTATTGAGCTACCGAACAAACCGAAGGGACACAACCGAAGAAACAGAATTGGCACAACCGAAGGAACAGAAAGGGCAACGTTGAAGAGACTTAAATATAAGGAAAGTTGAATTTAGCATGACTTTTTAAAGTTTTAAATGAGCTTTTATGCTCAATAGGAATGCATGGTTCAAAAAATTTATGTATGATTAAATAATAATTCTAATAATGATGATGATTAAAAAGCACAAAAGGATTGACTGATGGAGCTAAAACTTAAGGTAACTTAAGCTTTCTCATAGATTAGTAGATTCCAGTGATTGTCAGCCAAAATCGGTCCACCGAAAGTGGCATATTCCAAATAAGCTTTCTGGTTTTTGCAAATATTTTGAAAAATATATCATTTAAGTACTAGAAAACTATCTCAATTCTAAATTAATTTTGCAATTATGTCGGTCCAGATCAATTTGCCAAAACTTAAGTGGAAATGACGAATTTTGACAAAAAACTATTTTTCGGATCTTAACTTTTTCGACAAATTGGGAAATCCCAATAAATTTTTGCTGAGATCGGTTCACTCGAAATGATTGCTTCCATAAGAGCATTTTCGTTTTTCTGCCGGAAGTGATAGCTGCTTTTCCGTTTCTTGCTTGTATTCTGAAAAAAATATCTTTCATGAGAAAAACAATTATGAACCAAAGGATTGTAAATTACTTTTGCGACAATACCGGCCCATGGGCCGAATTCTTGGAATCAGTGAAAATTTTCCAATGAAATTCTCTGTATTATTCGAACTTTGCATCGGCTACTTTAATCATTCTTTCCAATTTCTTTTCAAGTTTACTAGTAGTTGTCTCCTTACTAAGAGAATAATTTCGAATCAATTTACCCAGTCGGAATTTTTCCCTTAGAGGGGGGAAAAAATTATGTTTCTTAATTTAAAAAAATAAAAGAAATTTAAAAAATGATTAAAGGAGCCTTCGCAAAATTCGAATAATATAGAGAATTTCAAAGCAAATTATATTCCGTTTGGGGAAATTTGAACCGATTTCAAGAATACGGCCCCAGATCAGCTTTACAAAATTTAAACGGAAATGACGATTTTTGACAAAAAAAAACTGTTGTTCTGCAAAAATTCGGTCGTTAAACTTATTCCTCTAGCTAAGAATCCCGAAATCCAAGAAAAACTTTATAACAGGTACAACAATTACCAAAGTTGCAAAATATGGATAAAGCGACAGAAAATGATTGATTTAAATCAGTGAAATACTTAAATCGTGTGTAAAATCCAAACCAACCCAGAATAAACGTACCATTTAGCAGTCTATTTACCATTTAGTACTGGTCAATGAAATTGCTTCGGGCCAAAGTTTGCACATGATAAAATTTAAATTAAGAGTAAATAATAATTTGGAATGAATCAATATTTCCATTTAATAAGGCTAATTAGATTTTAGGAAATGGCACTCATATCTGGAGATGATGGGCTATTTTTGTGAGAAATTTTTTTATACGTTAAAATATCAAAAATTTAATGACCGAAACCAATAATATATAGTCAAACTATAGAGTTGCCTGAAATACTGGATAAAAGCAAACAATCCATATTTATTTTTCTCGATGCATTTGAGTGTTTATCACACCATAACGCACACATGACCACAATCGAAGTTCTGTGTTTAATTTCCGCCTAGGTTAATTTTGACGACCATATAAAGTGGCGGTCGCTCAAATCAAATGGACTTTGCATTAGAATTTGTGCAAATCGATAAGAATCTTTTACATTCAACTGGTTTGCATTAATTCAAAGTTGTTCACCAACGACAAAAGAACGTCTTTTAGCGATGGTCATAAGCACTATAAACATGACACCAATTAGTTTTGATCTATCGCTTGTACCACTTTAACAAAAGCTTGGTGAGCATTAATATTTAATTGGTCATTGTTTTCTCGGTAATAAAATGTGTCGATATAGTGCCCGTATGTAATAACCGTATGTGATAAATTAATAACTATTTTAATTTCGTAAATTGGTCCTCCAAACACCTGTACCTACTGTACAGTATCTCAAACAAGATATAATTCCAAGTAACAATCATATTCCCAGTCAGTTACCTGCAGTGAATTGGCGTATATCATTTAATGGCAGGGCTCCTAATTCCTATCGCAAATATACAAACTATGAGTCACTTTATAATTTAGCCCACTGTATGGCATGATTTCAATCACTCAAAGACTTAAACCTTTTTCACAGGATGCGGGAAATTTGCTAGAAGTACGTGGATATCTTGAATTCCACACGATCGTTCCCCATGTAACTGTGATGCGAGAAGTGAATCCCGATCATGTATTATATTTGTTCGTATTTAGACCTTTTTATATTCAACATAAAACATTTGGATGTTGTTAAAATTCCGTGACGCATAATATTCGCTCATAACGGGTGATTTTTTGCTTTTTGATTTTTCGTGTATATGTTTTTGATTAGCGACATCTGTCAAAGTCAATTGATCTCAGTTAGCATTGCCATTTTATCATGGAAAGACTAACATCCGAACAATGTTTACAAATTACATGTTGAATTTTATTATCTAATTTCATGTTCAGTGAAAAATTGTTTCGCGCACTTCGTCCATTTTATGATTATCATAATCGAGCTACTGAGCAAGCAATTCAAGTGCGCGACTCTGTGCGTATCAGAGGAGAGGAAAATATTGCTGTAGTGGCTAGTGTTGATCAAAACGACAACGTGTTCATACATCGCAGGACGGATACGGCAATTGGGATTGTGTTATTCAGCTACATAGAAGGTTGTACGCAAGGACCTTAGTCTGAAGGCATTTAAAAGCGTACGTGCAACAAATGAAATCAAACGACTTGCCACAGCGTCGAAGTTTTGGTTAGTGGACCTTAAACAACTTGAGGAAAATCTGTTTTTTTACCGAAAAATTGTGTTCAGTGATGAATCTAATTTTTGGTTAAATGGGTACGTTAATAAGAAAAATTGCCGCATTTCGTGTAATGAACAGATACTGATAATGCAAGAACTGCCAATTTATGGGCCGATGAAACCATCGGGTCGTATTTTATCTAAGATGACAATGGTCACAATGTTACAGTCTATGGCACTCGCTATCTTTCGACGATTTCAGTCCTTTTTAGGCCAAAACGCATGAACTGAATCTGGTCGATATGTGCACTTTATCTCACGTTTCGGTCCGGTGATGAAGCCTCTTGACAAATTTTTATGGGGCTACGTATAATCTCTCGTCTGTGCCAATAAACCATTAACAATCATTTGAAGACAAGGAGTCATTATCGAGATACCAGCCGAAATGCTCGAAAAAGTGGTGAAAAATTGGACATCTCGCATGGACCACATAAAACCTAGCCGTGGCCTACAATTACTAGAAATAGTCTTTTAAAGTTAAATGCCAATCATTGATTTATCGATTCAAATAAAAATTTCATACATTTTTGCAATTTTACTGTGTTTTTTTGAAAATTATAAACCAAACGCTTAAAAAATCACCCATTATTTAAAAATAAAGATAAAATATTAGATACAATAGCTTTTTGTAAATAAGTACCATTGCTATCAGCGACAGCTGTTTCGTCAACTGTCAACTAGTGTTGCACTCTTAAGAAGTACCCCATTTTGCGTCAATTTTATGGATCAATGTCCTAAATAACTTTGTTACGAATATAAACATCTCAGATACCATTAGTTACATATCAACCATCGTTTTAATCAAGATAGATAAAACACCCTCGTATATGTATAAAGATTTCGAAAATTCTTTATTCCGTATTTTATGCATCGTATCAAAGGAATTTAATTTTCCCTATTTTCAGGTATTTTTGTATGTCGAGACTTTTTTTTTTAGAATATTTTCTAAAAAATTAATATGAAAAAGTTTTAAGAATTACAGAGAAATAAAAACACAAATAAATAAACAAATGTTGGTAATAAAACCTCAAGCTACGCTCGAAGAAATTCTTTCAAAATTAACGCCGTTGAACAAAAAACCATTTCAATTTCAATCATAGTATTGATAAAATTACAGAAAAGATTTGAGCCAAAATTTATGTGGTTACCTAGCAATCAAGACAAAAATTAAAATTAAATACGTTCTAAATAAATTTTGAAAGTTAAAATGTTGGACTTTTTCTCGAGCAATACGTGTGTAATAATCATGAGATATTTGGCTGGCATGCATGTACAAAGGTGGCCCCTACGACACTACAGCTGTTTTCCGCCCGAAATATTGCCAAGGACACAGTATCATAACAGATGTACGCTTGATCAACGTTTGTGAATCTAATTTCTAGTCAATTCTGTGTATAGAGTCCCCGACCATTTTGAGCCGGTTTTCAATACAGGTTTTTATAGGTTCAATTTCGGTTTTCAATTAATAAAGGTATTGAATGATACATACGGATTTATGGGAGTGAGTATGTCAGTAACGAAATGTGTTGACATTGTTAAACGAAAACTTCTAGAATTTGATTTATCATTGGACAAAGATATTATATGCTTAACAACCGATGGTGCTTCTGTGATGGTCAAAATGTGTCAACTAATAAAAATAAATCAACAACTGTGTTTTGCTCATGGTATTCACTTAGCTGTTATAAATGTACTCAAAACAGACTGAATCTGAAGATGAATATGATGTTGATAATGAAAACAGTATTTTCACAATCGAAGAAGAAAGGGTGGAAACAGCAGTAATTAATTATAAAGAGCTCGGTCATTAAATTAATAAAATGAAAAAAAACCATCAAAATCTTTCGTAAGTCACCTATATCAAAACGACGAAATTGTACAACAATATGTTGGAAAAGATTTTAATACTAGATTGTAAGACTAGATAGAATTACTATGAGGGAACGATTCTTTTTTACTAAGAAGACAACCAGTTTCTCTGTTTATGAATATAACATCGTTTCATCAGCTATTTCTTCTTCAATTCCTGTTAAAGAGCCGATTGAGGCATTGAATCGCAATGATGGTAATTTTTTTACGGCTGACGCAACATATTAATTCTTATTCCAGGAACTTCAAAAAATAATTACACCACTAGGTTCTGAATTATAACTTAAATGTTATGTAAATGCAGGCGGCGAAATCCCTTCATGGGATGTGAAGGCCAGAGAGAGAGAGAGAGTTCTGAATTATTAAATGCAAAAAAGAAACGTATTTATGACCGACGTATTTATGTCACACCAAGATTTCAGGCATTATTCAATATTTACATCATGTAAATAAAGAAACATGTACAGCAGCAGAAGAAGATCAAGAAAAGTTTTCATTTCCAAAACTCACCAAAACTGTAAAGCCGGATTCGTACTCTTATTACTTCGTTCATTCATTCATTCAAACTATTTTTTTGACCAACCATCTCTTGTGAAAAAATGCAGAAGAAAAAAATTGTCATTTTGGAGCTATGTATATGATTTTTTCGAAAAAATTGTTTGAATGAATGAATGAACGAAGTAATAAAAGTATGAATCCGGCCTAATGGTCAAATCCTTGTTGAATATAGCTCAAAAATTAGATTTATTTAAGGTAAAAGAGAACGTTTATAACGAAAATAGTGATGAAGACGATGATGATGTGAAGTTCAAGAAATTAAGGAACTGCAGAACCAATTTCGAAACCTTAGTAAGAAGGAACTATTTGATCGCGGGCTAAATCGCAAGAAGTAAATTATGTGATTTCCGGAAAAAAAACAAAGAAAACATAAAATAATTCTAATCTTTTGAAAAAATAAATGGCGTTGTTCGAAAAAGAAGGAACACGGGGCAAATATAACCAGCAAATTTATTATGTTTTATTGACAATCCAGCCTACAATTGTTGAGGCTGAAAGACTATCTACGGCTTCAGGTCAAATCTGTACGACACATCAAACAAACTTGAACGATGAGTCAATTGATGCTTTGTGTTTCCTGCGAGCTTATTTTAAAACAACTAAAAATATATAGAACTAAAACGCTTATTTAATTTGTAGTGCTATATAGTTTTTGTCATTTTCTATTTCAGTATATTATTTGCTAATTAATCATTAGAAAAATGAAACAATGTGTTATATTCAAATAAAATATTCAACTCAATCGATTAACAACAACTCGTCACAGAGAGTGCTACAGAGCGATGATGACCGATTTTATATGGCCAGAAATTGAAGACATGGATTTGCAAAACTTTTAGTTTCAGCAGCATGGCGCGATATGTCACACTAGTCATCAATCTTTTGTGCATTAAATTCGATAATCGTGTAATCAGCCGTTTTGATGATGTCAAACATCATGTGATGTCATAAACGATTCAGTTATATTGGTTTATGTTTATTTTAATGCATTATTAAAAAGAAATCTGCTATATGGCACACTCCTTATTTTATTCGAATTTAGAAATAAAACAAACTGTTTGCATTATTGGCTCGTAAATTTTTTGTCTGGGGCCCTATTCTGGCTTTCCCTGGGAATCGGGAATTGGGAAAAATATTTTCATAGCATTTTTGTTAAAATTATACTTTTCTGGCCTACTGAAAGAATAAGTTTAGTGCAAAAAATTTCAAAACAAAGTGATTTGGGAAACTTTTGTTCCACAAAATTTTTGTAGGGAAAAATATTTTCCCATTTAACTTTGTTTCGAAAATATTAACACCAATCATGTTCCCTCAGTAGGCCAGAAAAATACAATTTAGACAAAAATGCTATGAAAATATTTTTCCCAACTCCCTATTCTCAGGGAAAGCCAGAATAGGGCCACTGGTCTGTTTTGTCTACGGGGAATAAAACCCGAAATCACCGAATAACAAAGTAAGCGCCATGATTGCACTATCTGGTACAGTGTAGCTATTATTTTTTAATGTGTGTTAGAATTTAGTCAAAACAGACCCAGATTGACAGAAAATAAAGCTAAAAAAATGTCACGTAATTTTAAACATAATTACAAAAATTTTTTTTTGGTTCGCGGACTTTTAATAACAAAAATTAAGA
Source organism: Nephrotoma appendiculata (assembly GCA_947310385.1). NCBI lineage: Eukaryota > Metazoa > Arthropoda > Insecta > Diptera > Tipulidae > Nephrotoma > Nephrotoma appendiculata. Next base: position 14,019,676 of record OX371224.1, on the reverse strand, counting down.
TGAAATATTTGATTTACAATGCAGCCTCTAAATCGAAAACAGTATTTTAAAATTCGCAAAGCAAATAATAACCAAATTACATTGTCCAGAACAAAGACAAATCCAAACATAGATCTCTCCCTGCATCTGATTGGTTGTGTTTTGAATGAGATAATCAGATAGTAGGAAACAGTTGTAAGAATACAAAAGCAAATACGAGTCTTTATCATCTGTTTCAAAATAAAATAGTAAATGTCTCCAAAAAGTTCTATTTATTCCAAACATTCGCAATAATTCCAGAATTAGCTTTTCCTTATTAATTCTGTCTATTCGGAATATTCAGGAAATCTAGCAGAATAATAGTTTAAAAAACTTGTCGATTATGCCAGTAGTACTAATTTGTTACCTGTTTCGGAATATTGAGAGCGGCTGCTCAAGTACCATTTAAATCAGGTAACAAAAAGATTGCCGAAACCCAATTTTACAAGCATGCTGTTTTACGAAATCATAAAATTCGCCATGCTATAAACGGATTAGAGTTATTTAGATTTGCGAGAACATCTAGATTTTCTTATAGTCTGAACAAGTTAATCGATCTAATCGATCAAAAATATGGAAATTTAGTAGAAAATTTGGAATAAGTGACTATACTGCTTCTAGTTAAGTGGTTGACGAGCGAAACAACTGTTATGTCTTGTGTTGTATCTTGTAAATTGCGAAAAAATATTCTGTGCCATCAAAGTTTAATGACTAGAAATATTTTTATCAATTTCATTAATCGGCCTGTTAGTGAACTCCGTAAGGTTCATTGTTGGGATTGATGGAATTGGCGTTACATCTCCATAACATGAAATATCATTCCATGTTCCAGTTTTAAATATTAAATAAAAATATTTAAATATTCGGAACAAAAGCCGTAATTACTATGGCTTTAAAATACAGAGAACTTAGAAAGGAAAGAACATATAACAAATGACACGTTAAAAACTTCTAGTTGCAACTTTTTACTGGTTACACTAAACCAGAGAGGGCGACATTTCATAATGACTTCATTCTTGTTATTTTCCACTTTTGGGAAAAACTCGTTTTTCAATTATTTATATCGGAAAAATTAAGCAAACATGTTTGATATAATTTGCGGATCACAAGTATTTTATTTCGCACAACGATAAATCTCACGTTTTAATTTAAAGTAACTCCAAAAACTTGTTGCATCAATCCTTGTTTTTTGTTGAATACAAAAGATATAATTTTTGAACTTGGTTTGGTATAGTAAATTTCGAAATGGTGATAACATATTGTAAATTTCTGTTCACTAGCCTCGGAATAACAGTTGCGTTTCTCTTTGTAAGCTTTAGCTTTTTAATTTGTTAGTCGATTACTTATTATCATCGTATACCTCGGACGATTTAGGTTAGGTTTAGTGGGAACAAATCCATTTGAAGGAATAAAAAACAAATAGAAAAAGTCTAATCTATTTGATCGAGGGCTCCATGTATCGAATGCAGTGAATTGTTTATCATTCCAACGGGTTATATTAACCGAAAAAGCTGCACTTATATGCGGCAGCAAAAATGGATTACATTTCAGATTTTATGCGCACTACACCAGTGTCACAAAAAAATATGCCATGGTAACATTAAACTTGAAAATATACTCATTACATCTTGGAATTTGATTTTATTATCTGATTTTGCACGGAAGGTTGGCTTGTCAAATAAAAACGATGGGCCAATTATTATTACGACGGTTGTCACTTCATGTATTCGAGGATTGCATCTCTGTAGCTCGAAGTTGTCTAGTATTGAAATTGTATTGCAGTTGGCTGAATTCCCAACCGCCATTACAATTCTAGATTGAATCCTTCCGTACATTGTAAGTGCTTTTGATTAAATGTTCGCTTAGCAATTTATAAGTTTTACTTTTGTTTTTCTAGTTATTGTTAGCCAAAGACGAAATGCCACGTGACGAATAAGCGCACTCGTCTATGATAGATGAGTTGTCTTCATGACAGATGAATTGTTTTCATGATAGATGAATTGCCACGCAGCGATGTTAATATTTTCCCAGAATATATTTTATCAGCAATAGCAAATCTAGCAACGGACGCTTCAACAATTGAAATAGTAGCATACGCTAAAATTATTGCAAGGCTGGCTGAAACTCCCGCACGGCTTTTAGAACAGTCGCAAATCAAAAATCCATCCGATATGCTACCGCAACTGTACGAACTGTAACTAAGTACATTGCATGAGATACTGCAACAAACGATTTCTAATTTACTAACCGACCAACAATCGATCGCCAAGCAAACGCTTATGGAATCGGGTATTACTAAACTGTGTGTATTTTGTGAATGGCAAAAAGCCAACGATATGATTTTGTCACACGCGATTACGTTTTTGAATGACAAAGAGGATACAAATTTGCTTGGCTCATATTTTGATAGCATCGTTGGTGTAGCGACATTACTAACTGAATTGAGGTTAATCCAAAAACACGGGCTTATTAATTTATATCAGAATCTGCATACTATTTAGTGCATCCTAATATAAGGGTTCGACACGAGGCATTGTGGAATAATATCGATCGCACCTAAAACCCTATCGGTGGTCGATGTTTAATGTAAAATTATGCCCGCGATTACGAATCATTTGAAAATACGGTTAATGCAGGTGGAAAAAACTGAGATATATGGATTGTCGGAAAACTCCTGTGCCAAGAACGATATTCGATAACTAAACTCGTTTTCCGGAAATAGCACAGTTTATTCAGGCGCTGGAGGATCGTAAGCAGGCACGCGGGAAAGTGACCGATGGAATCTCACCACAGTACATATTTGGAAAAAACGCCACTATTTTCTATTGCTGCATATGGTTCGGGGCAATTATTAGCTGTGTCCGGTAAAGATGGTACCCTAATGTTGTTACGGATTGATCTCAATTCAACGAATATGACTTTACAGCATGCATGTCATCTAGATTCATCATCGGTATGAACGATAATGAGGAAGACTTGATATGCAACCACTCAATCAGGCTTCCCAAAGTGTTATAATATTTGCTACCCTTGATTGAAAATACGCCCTTGTTTCCATTTTAATTTTGTAATTTCAAGCCAATAAGAATATATTACAAATATATGTATGTATATACAATTAAGCGCACAAAAAATATATTTAAAACATTTTGTTTGGATTTTTGTTTACAATTTCCTGATAATTCTAGCAGTGTGTTATTAACAACAAATTTGGTACAAATTATGAAGCAAATCTTTTCGATGAATTTAACCTGTTTTAATTCGTTTTAAATCTTCAGGATGTGGTTATCGCTTCGGATCCCATGTTATCAAAAATGTACCAAAAGATTATTCTTATTATAATAAAAGGTGAACAGCCGTTGACATAGTGAAACAGTATTTCAAATTCAATATTATTGTGAACATTTAACCGCGTTGCATTTCTTAATGATGATTACATATCGAACTGTTTGTGGCAGCTGCCCACTAAACATAGCTACTTAGTTTATTTTAATAAGAATTTTAAATTGATCGAGAAAAAGTTTTGTGAAGCGCTACCCACAATATATCATTTACATGAAAGTATTGCGGCAAGGCAAACTTTTATTCTGAGAATCATTGGATATTCGATTCTCTAAAATTCTGAGCTTTATTCTTAAAACATACACAGACTTTTGATTCAGAAAAACATTTTTAAGTAATCATATTTCATTATTCTATTTTATGGGATGCAGTTAACTCTATTAATTTCAATGGAACAACTGGCAAAAGAACTGTTAGTCTCCACATACATTAGGCTAATGTTATTGCTAATATAATCAAACAAGTACTTATGTAAGTATAAGTCTTACACCATTAATCTATATTAAGATGATATGAATATATGGTTACCCGAAAGATGAAAAAGTTTCGTACATCATAAATATTTAAGCTGAGTATGTGACAATGAAAGTTTTTCTAATCATTTTGACGTAAATCCGTTTAGTAACTTAAAACCAAGTTCAATTTTGATTTTTTCTTTTAAACTTAAACCATATTACACTTAACTTTTAATAATATGATTGGATGATATTGAGAGTATATACCAAAGAAACACCGAACGAGAGATTTCAGTCGGATTAAAAAATATATTTATTAGTTCGAAGATTTAAGATCTTTCATTTTATTTTGTCAAAAGTTTTCGATAAGTTTGTTTAATACGAATTTGATTTTAAAAAATTTATAGTCTTCCAGGGAATTGAGATAAACATCGATATCATTTTATCGTTAAATATGTCTTCATAATGTAAGCGTTAATGAGCTCGTTACCAGCTGTGCGCACATATAAATTGAACAGCTTTCACCCCAAAAAGCTCTAGGGGATTAAAACTCAGCTAATTGCATTGTTACAAATAATCTGACCAATCTAGAAAAAAGTTTTCCATTTATGTTTAAATATTCATGACCTAACACAAACATATCTTGTACATATACATGCATATATCTAAAGGATGAAAGCACCAACGAAGAACGAATGCATAATCCCATGATAATAGTTCTTAATTAAACATCTCTCTACCGCACACATATCATCATGTTAACTAATTATTTAGTGAATTAATAAAAAAAATGTAAAGTCGGCAAAAACTACCCCCCCCCCCCCCCCCCCTAATAAAATGAGGGAAACAAAACGAAAAAGGATGAATGCCATAAAACGTGACATTTTAGCTCGTTTAAAAATCAAACAAGGGGTTTGTGTTGCTTTATTTCTACATTGTATGAGTACAAAAAAAAATTATTACCTTAGTCTTAAAGAAAATGTTCATACGTATATACGCTACATATATGTGTATGATAGGTACTTCCTCCGAAAAGTGTAACTTTTTATTTTTTTATCCTTCGTGTAAACGTGTATGATAATAAAAACTTTTTTCGCACAAAACACTCACAAAAATATGAAAACACTTTAAAAATTCAGAACCACAAAATTTCCTTTTTATTATTTTTTATTATTTTCTTTTTTTATTTTTGTAAATATATACTTTCACTAAAAGGAAAAACACTTTACAACAAATATTTTGTTTTTTTTTTTTGTAACAAGAATTTTTATGGATTTTCCAGCCGATTAGTGTTGTTGCAAAATTCGTTTCACTTTATTCTGTGAAACTAGATTAAAATATTTCGCAAACTTTACATTTTATTCTTCTTTCTTCGCATACACATTTATAATATGCTTATGTTTTGCATTACACACTACTTAATGTTTAAACTATTTAGCATTAATTAACATAAACACTTGTCAACGAACAAAAAATTTCTAGTAAAATGAAACTTAATAAATTTTATAATTATCCTTTTTATCCTATGTAACATGTAAATTATATCTCATTGTGGAATAATTCACTCTTGTTATAGTAAGAATGTGTGCGTGTGTGTGGTTACACGACATTCAAGAAACAAGTGGTACATACACACACTTATAATATATTCACATTCACAATAATTTGCCACCCTATAATTCAAACCTCAAAATATTCACATTCTTTTTCTTAGAAACCAAAGAGATTGATTTTCATAACCGATATTTACTTTCCAATAAAACTGAAAAATTAATATAATTTTCTGTTTTTATATTATTTACAGATTCGTCACCCGTAATTGTCACCGTAATTATATCCACAAAAACATTCCGAAACCAATTTTCTATTCACATTAAATATTTTTTTTCTTAATTTAAATAAAAATTATTTTTCCTCTTGAAATCATTTCTCACCACCAACAATTCACTTTGAAATTCACATTTGAACTAAAAAAAAATTTCAAAACAAGAAAAATCGAAAGATAAAAAAATAAAAAAAAACAACTTGCTTTTTTATTTTATTGTAATTCCCAAAATCATCGTCATCACTATCATCGTTGATGACGATGGGAAATTTGTTGATTTCGTGATAGTATTTGTGTTGAGTAGTCCCGTTGTGCTATGTAAGTAATCGTGCTGTATAGATTAATGGAATAATCATTTCCCCTTTTTTATAAATGTCAGATAAACAAAACACATATGGTTTGAATCATGGATGATGGTGGTCCATATTGATTTTAGATTGTATTTTATAATAATTCTCTAAAAATTTATAAATAATTTTCTCGAGTTTTAATGTCTTTATTTTCAACAATTAATTTTATAATAATAACACAGAACCTTACAAATCCTACACCGATACACATATTTAACGACCTATCACAAACCAAAACCACATTAAAACAAAAATAAATGAAAGTCGTCAATACATGAAAATACAGTAAAAACTAAGTCCTGGAGAAAAATATTTTGGATTTTCCTTTTAATTTTTTATTTAGATTCATAATTTTCGTTATATTTTGCTCATGCGCTTAAAAAATTTCCTTCGATTAATAAAAAATTTCCCATAATTTCCCCTTCGATAAAAAAAAAACATCAAATTTTACGAAACGAGCACGAGCTTTTTTCGGAAATTGTCTACAAGCTTTAACAAATACATACACATATTAAAAAGAAAATAGAAAATATTTTGCTGTGGGAAAAACGGAATATTTATCAAAAAACAAACAAACAAACCATTTTCAAAATGTCAAATGCTCATTGAGGAAAAAACAAAAGAAAAACAGAAAAATTTACATGTTATATACGATTAGGAGGAGTAGAGTAATTGTTTGCTACTGACACTTGTGTATATCATTTCTTTGAGCATAAAGCTGATTGACTTAATTAATTAATTTAATCAATCAATTAGGGAAATTTCCATTCAAGAAAATAATGTTGTCTTTACACTCACATTATGTCTGGTTTTATTTGGTCAACAATTTTCCCAACTGAACTAAACCATAAAAAGAAAAACACTCGTACACATACAAACAAACAAAAAAAAAGGGAAAAATTGGCAAGAATTTGGTTTTTGTTCGCTTCGGTTATGGTTTTCCAGTTCTTTGTATTTTTGTTTCTTCTTTTTTTTTTTAAATTTGATTGATTTGACAAATTGGTTTTTACATCAAAAGAATTTTATTTTAATTTATTTTTGAGATAATTTATTTTACTTTTAAAGTAATATATAAAATTTATTTGGTGTTGGTAGGAATATTGGGTATTGGGTTTGAGATGTATAATACGAATCTATCTATGTATTGTATAGTATACTATGTACTATCATGAAAGGCTAAATCACTATTAGAATTACAAATTATGTGTGACTTGAAAAATATCTAAATGTTTTTACTAATTCTAAAGTTCATGTACCTTATTTTTTATTCATTCGGTAAGATACAGGGTGAGTCTGGAAAATAATGCGCCTCATTTAAACGGAAAATTGTTAATGATATAAAAGAAAGACCAATTACCATAGTTCTCAGACTGTAGGAAGGAGATGGTAATTTATTTGGTGTCCTTGAGCAATTAATAAATTCAACTTTTATAAAGTATATAGGATTTTCGTTCATATCATCGTAAACATTTAATCGTAGACCACAACATCGTAAATAAAGGGTTTTCAATAAGTGATTTTAAAATCGAGTAAAATGTAAATAAAACAAGTAGCGTGTGGGAAATCAACTCAATTTCATTTTTTATTTGAAAGAATATATTATGGCATCTTTGAAGACATGAATTGTTGGAGAAGGTTGACCATTTAGTTGACCACTTAAGGACAGCGTGTGAATAGCAATTCTTGCTATGCTCTTTGAACGGTTAATAAATTTATATTTTATTTATAAATATTATGTAATGAACCCGCTGAACCGAGACTAGGTGTCTTTACAAGATTATTTTTAATTTTGCGGCCATATTTGACGTCGTACTTATACTAATCCGATCATAAAAGTTTTTGAATCATCTTTTGGAATGTCGTCAATTAGGGTAAAAGAGCAATGCAGCTTTGGTGAAATGTGTAGAAGCTTACATATCATAGCCATCGGATATCATATTCTAAAAACCAAACTAGCCTTTGGGTATAGGCGAGGTGGCATCTAGGACACCCGTCTGGTTTCTGCCGTTAGCACGAATCCATACTACATCTTTTGCCAGGACTTCCTCTTCAATGTGATACTCGTCCTTTGACGTCAGTTTCCCATTTAATAATGCCAGGCAACTTCATAAACATTAATACCTGCGTTTCTCACATTTAGGTCACTCAGTGACTTCAAGTCACTAAATTCAAATTTAAGTATTATGATTCTCGCCGTGAGAGCGCGGTGAGTGAGAACAATGTCAAAATTGCTCACATATACGCAGATTATGTTTCTCACCTCACTAACAACTCGCCCGAACATTTAAAAGTCGTGCGACTATTAATTTGGAATTATATTTCTCGCATTTTTTTTGGTGAGAGTTGTACGCTGTAGTTTTATGTATTATGACAATTTCCATTAATTTTCATGTTGACAATACCATTATGTTTACATTTTTGGCCTTACTGAAATTTAGTTTTTAGTTTTAGTCCAGAAAATGAAGTGATCAACCCGTAAGTTATTAGTTGCGATTTTCATTTTCTCTGGTGATAAGTGACATTTGGTACCTCAAGAAAACATTTTGTTGTAGGGGCGAAAATGGCTTCAAAAAACCTGAAAAATTGATTTTCCGCGGATATCTACCAAAATATGGCAGTTACAAATTTTTTGTTCAAATAAACATTGAAGATCAGTTAATTCTCTACAAAAATGGTCCTTGAAGTCATGGATCCTTATGACTTTTTCCAAAAAATTGACCGTTTCCGAGATAAACGGGCCCACTTAGAATATTGAGTTTCTGTGTTGTATGCCGGAGAGCACTGTCCGTGCATTTACACATGAGCGAGCGCATAAATTATTCAATAACTTTGTTAAAAATGCATATTTTCTCATGATTCAAAATTCATGTGAAAAAGGAAATCTACCGCTATGATACCGTGACTTGAATCACGTTTTGACTCTCTGGCCATATTGGAAAAACGGGTCAAACTTTCTGCTCCCGCGCAATTTTGACCTCGCCAGGAATTTGTTCCTATTTTTTTTTGTATTGCACTAATTTGCTCCAAACTTTCTTGATTATGGGTCCACAGAAGGTCCTTTGTCATCTGTGAAATTTGTATAATCTAATTTTCTTCCATTTTGATTAAAATTTTGTTTGTTGAATCCCAATTTTTTGCTGTTTTTGGAGCGCGGGGAAATTTTGTAAACAACCACCAATTAAAAATTCATACATGATCGGATTGGTCTCTGTGACATATCATTTGAAAGCTGAGAACGTCTACTTACGGCTGTGCAATTATTTTTTTCACAAAATCGGGCATTTTCCAATAAATTAGGAAAACGCGTGCTCAAGGAAAAAGTGCACTTATTCTTTTCGTGTTTTTTTTCTCTCGGCTCTTTATTTCTGACGTTTTGACACCTTGACTATTGTAAAGGTGGAATTCTCACCTTTCCATCAATGTCTATAAAGTCATCTCATTGATACGTGGGGAAAAACCCCAGTCCTAAACGTAATGCTATAATTTCATTACTTTCATTTCTTCCGTCGTTTGTCGCGTGTGTGCTCTATATGTTGTTTTTCCTACTATTATACATATACATACAGCATGCCATGTATAGTACAAAATTATTGTAGTGTTGCTTTCGCAAATCCGCTTAGCTTAGCTAGGAAATGTGAAAGCAACAACTTTTGGATTTAATTTTTAAATGCGTTTTAATTTTTCTGTGATGGTTCATTATATTAATATTTATTTTATTTTTTTTTTTATTTTATGAAATAGAACAAATTAAATTCGGTATTTTGCTATCAAATAACAAATGCTAAATTATTATTCAATATAAATTTTTAGAGAAAAATAGAAAAAATAACGCCTTGCGGTAAACACCATAACCATAAAATGATTTTATTTCTCCTAATCCGAAATTTTTTTTTCTTAACATTCTAAAACAATCGGCTTTAATACAATGCAATTGTTGTTGTAATCTTTTGAAAGCAACACAGCTATTGAGTTTGTTACTTTTTTTTTCAAACGAAGAAGGTACGTCATTTCCGTTCATTCCATTTACAAGTTTACTCTAATACAAAAAATTTTGGTAGGCGCGAGATGTTTACGCATCAAGAAGAGTGATAAAAGTCAAGAATATTGAAGAAATATTGAGGTTTTTCGTTTAAATTAACTTACATCACCAACCTAAAACATAGAAAGTGAAGATTCAAATCTTGTCAAATTGGAGCAAAAGGTGAGCATTTGTTTATGTTGTTTTTATTCAAGAACATTTGAATACAAGTAACAATTCTGACTCAAATCTTGGTCTACTTTTCTTGTTGTAGAAAAATGGAGGTTAACTCCGCTACACCGGTGTGTTTCTTTTATAAGGAAGATGTTTCTGGGGATGATGCCGTCACCGTAACTAGGAGCTTAGAAAATTTGATTATTGTTAGAAAGGAAAGGAAGGATGAGCATCATTTATTTTTGGAAAACAGTCGTCTTTGCAAATTCACAAAGCGTGCAGGAGACGCTACATTCTCAAACGGATCCCAAAAGATCAAACAATTTATTTCTTGAAGCCTGGAAAGGGAAAAAACCGCCAGCAAATATTTTCCTCAGAGCTTGAATGCACGGCCCTTCGTTAGAGACAATATTTTATTTCTCCATGCGATTTCGGGTGGCGATACATTTTCTGCTTTTTTCGGGAAAGGAAAAACACCATAGTCACCAAATCAGAGGGAAAGATTACGAAGAACAGAGACACGGGACTGGAAGCGGTCATTGAAAGTTTTGAAAACCATAATCTTCCCCACGAGACCGTATCTCAGGACGGGCAAACTGTCATTGCGTCGATGTACAGTGATGATGATACACAAATCCTCTCTCTCTCTCTATCTAGCATTTACATCCCATGAAGGGATTTTGCCGCCCGCACTATGGTCCTCCATCCTTCTCGGTCCATCGCTCTCGTCCTCCAATTTCGACATCCTAATACGAGTAGGTCTTGTTCGACGTCGTCGCGCCAGTGCAGTCGGGGTCTTCCTATACGACGTACTCCGGCTGGTTGTTGATGGAACACTTTGTAAGTCATTCGTTGTTGTGGAGACCTTGCAACGTGACCGACCCATCTCACTCGATTAGATTTGATGAAGCCGATAATATCGCTACCTCCGAGAAGTTGCTTTATTTCGTGGTTCATGCGAATCCGGTATTCATTGTTCGCAACTTTAATAGGACCAAAAATTGAACGGATGACCTTTTTTTCGAAGGTAGATAATAATCTACAGTCATTAGAGGTCATGGTCCAGCTCTCGCTTCCGAAAGTCAGCACAGGTCTTATAAGTGCTTTATAAAGTGCGAACTTGCACGACTGCAATAGGTGTTTAGATCGCAATAATTTTGATTGGGCGTAGAAAACTCGTTGTCCGGCAGCGATTCGGGCTTTTATTTCTGCCTGCATATCATTCAAAGATGTTATAAGTGACCCGAGGTATTTAAAATTTTCGACGCTATCAAAGTTATGTTACACAAATCCTGACAAAAATTAAATACGAGATCTTCAAGCGATTCACCAGAGACAGAAACAGAAACCAAACCGCGCTCAAACTAGCAACCTTGCCACCCACAGCTGAAGCTGTAAGGCAACAACTTTATCGGGTATATCTACAAGTCCAGCATTGGCTTATAAACGAACTGTCACCAGAAAAATGGGGATGGAAACGTGTGGGGGTATACTCATGCCGGTCGAAACCACTATCGAGCCAGCGGTTCCGAAACTCTTAGAGATGATATTTTGTCAATGTAAGAAAGAATGTAAGGAAACATGTTCATGCAACAAAGCAGGGCTACCATGCTCATGTATGTGTGGTTCATGTGAGTCCCGCCAGTGTTCGAATCATAAAGAAAACCAAGATACGTTATCCGAAGAGGTAGAACTAGAGAAAACTCTAGAACCAGAAGGAGTTGTTGGCGAGGGCGACGTTGTTGACCAAGAATTATTATTGGAGTCTTGTGACGGGGACTGGTGATTAACAGATTTATGTCATAATTTCAATGTATTTTTATATAATAAATGAAATTTAAAGAAACTTTATAACTCTTTAGTCCAAAAACCTCGATCCGGATGGTTGCAAAAAAATTTGCTAAAATTTGCCGAGAACCTGCAAGAAATTGTTGTTGAGTATTATGGGTAAATATTTTTCACTCTTTAGAGATTATAATTTTCGTTAGGAAAAACCTCATTGGACAATAGTTTGTCATATGGGCAAAACTGACTTTCGCTGGTTTTTCGCCAATTGGTGGGGCCATGTTGCTGTAATTAATCTTATGATCTGCTTTCCTAATACATATAACTTAAGCCCTCATCTCCGAGTATGGCCCCGAGGATTTTGCAAGTGGATGGATTATAGTGGCGCCATATCTACAATTGGTTTCCACAGTCCAAAACATTGAAAATCATGTATTTGCAATACCTCCCCATCTCAAATTTTGTAAAAAAAACTTGCATATTTCACGAGTCTCAACATTTCAATCCGACTTTTTACTGAATTTGTCAACCCGACTTTTTGCAAAAAATATAAATGTTGCGAAAGAAATCATCTGGACCATTTTTGTAGAGAATTAACTGATCTTCAATTCTAATCTGAACAAAAAATCTCTAACTGCCATATTTTGGGAGATATTCGCCGAAAACCGTTTTTCCGGGTCTTTTGGGGCCATAAAATGAAAATTGCAACTAATAACTTACAGGTTCGTCTTTTTTTCCTACTTCATTTACTGGATATTTGGTCGTACAGCAATTTCAAAGTTTTATATGAAATATATATACATATATTTATTTGTGTCACTAATTATTTGTTAATAAATACTAATATATTATATATTGTTGTGTTATTGTATAAAATTATTATAAATGTTCGTAAAAATATATGATTTTATTTAAAATTTATAAGCAAACAGAAATAGTATTCTATTAAAAACATGATAAGCAACGATGATTTGTTCTTCCATATTTGGGAATCCCCGGGCTAAATCTGGATTTTCCTCCAAAATTTCCACCAATTTTGTGAATTGTTGGTTATTTTTAATTTTGACCTAAAAATTTTATAAAATAATAATAATTATTTCATAATGGTTTTGTAATAAACAATTTTTAATTGTTATGTACATATAAAATATAAATTGATTAAAATAAAAATTGAAAAACTTACATGCGTATATTAGATAAACTAATAATTATTATTGATACAAATGCACAACAATACATTACACAACAAAATTTCAGTAATGTGTTAAAAATGTAAAAATTACGGTATTGCCAATATGAAAATAATGGAAATTGTCATAATACATAAAACTACCGCGCACAACTCTAACAAAAATAAAAGCGAGAAACATGATACCAAATTAGTATACGCAGGACTTTTGAATGCTCCGGCGAGTTGTCAGTGAGTTGAGAACCATAATAGGGGTATACATTTTTTTTAAATCTTCAATTTGTGAGTATTAATTGAGAATAATCATACGTTTCTGTTTATTTTCAATGGTGGATTTCTGTTATTTGCCTTATAGTTTCGGCTCTTTTTCAATTGTATTCCAATTTTCTTGAGCAATTGTTATCTTTTGATGGCACTGATATCTTTTTTTGTTGCGTCTTTGGGGTATATTATGCTGATCTGTTGAAGTCAAATAGTGAGGTACTTTTAGTTCTCTGAGTGCTTTGGAATTTTGTATTTTACTTGTTTACAGGAGTACCGCCTGAGATATTTCTTCTATTAGTTCAGTTCATTGCATGCTGGCTTGATAGCCAGCGAGCATTCCCCGGTCCGCCACATACAGACGAGCCCGATCGAGATTACTTATTCAAGTTATTCCGTTCCTTCACAATTATTTTTTTTGGAATTTTTGTTTTACGTAGATAAGTTAAATCAGTTACAGTCTTCATAATATAATATCTTCCTTTCGGATATTATGAAGAATGTAACTACAGTTACAATCTTCATAATATCCGAAAGGAAGAACAAATTTTGACTCGCCACCATGCCAAAAGTTATGCTGTAAGGCGCAATTTTATATTGAGACGATCTTAAATTGGTTTTCGTTTCCAATAACGTGATAAAATTTTCTATTTATCAATCTTTCTAGGCCTCTTCAGCATTGTTGAATTTCGTCAGTGTAGACAATATCAAGAATTGATAGAATATGTACACATATGTAGAGTATTATTTTTTTGTTGATTTCTCTATTGATTTTCTGATTGAAGTCGTCGCCTTTTAGCTTTCCAGTTTAAATTCGGTTTTGCCTATAGTTTCAGTTTGACCTATATTTGCGGTTAAAATTCAATTTTATTAAACAAATGACATTGAAAATTTTAGTCAATCGATGCGATGTCTGCAATACTGGTACAACCATTAGCGATTTACAAGGCTAAATTCGGCTATGGTTTCGCGGTGCCAAATGTGCCGTCTGTCATGAACTTTTTTGAAACAAATACTTCATTTCTGATATTAACGTTCATTTTTGCGAAACATAGTTGGGGTTACTACGACACTTATAGCGTAAATGAGTTTTGTGGATTCTTTACTGTTTTGGTTGTTTTTTGATAAAAAGTGAAATACAAAACAAAAGATGTTTTTGACAGATAATGTGGTTTTCTAGACTAGAATTATCTGATAGCTGTGATCTTGTCTTGAACAAGAATATAGGTGGGGTTTTTTAATGTAACGATATACATTTTGCTCAGGTTAGCTCAGAATTACATTTGCCCCAGAGAATCACCAATTGATTATATATCGACGATTACATTTCCTGTTCCATTTTCACTATATTAATCTTTCTGGAAATTAGGGGCGTGTGGCAGAGAGAGATAAAGTAACAACAACTTCATCACCAACGCCAAACCACCATTGTGATTATTACAAGGTTGGGTGATCGCTTGGGAACATCCTAAAAAAAAGTGAATAATTAAATATAACGAAACCTCTTCGCCTCCCCCTTTCCTGGCCAGTATACCTCTTCTAGAAGCCTGGAATATTTAATGAATCATTCAATCATTGATCCATATTCAAAATGATTACAAAAACCAAAACCAGAATAAATAATAAACCAGAATAAATAATAAATAATAAATAATGGCAAATAATGCCACCCGGCAAATATCCGATACTCGACTATCGTACACGGACACGAATCGGAAATTAAAACATCAAAACTCTAACAGAAACGTGAAGGCTTAGCAACAAGAAAGAAGAGAAACGAAATTCTCGACCTACTTAATATAATCTCCGGAACGCAATGAATAAGGCATGGGCACACATATTAATTAACAAGGTAGCAGAATTCCATTCAAAAATACAAACACAAACTACCTTTAATTTTCATACTATCCAACAAAGGACGTATATGAAACAACCAAGGGTGAGTTCTATGAACTTACAAGCCACAATAACAAGGACACACAAGAAAATGATCAAAATAATAGAAGGGGAAATTTCAATGCAAAAATTGGAACATGTAAAACTGACCTGATAAACCAGATAATTCATAGAATATAGTAAATTTCCACACAAAAATATACACATATGGACATCACCTGAAGTAGAATAACCAACTATGTAGGTCACGTAATGGCCAACCAGAAAATTCTAAAGTCACTACAAGGTGTCAGGAGAACGAGTGGTGCAACAGACATTTACAGTGACCACCAACAGGTAAAATATCATAATTTAAAATTAAACTTGTCACTGTATAATGCATCAAGATAAATCGGAAAAACTACTCCGACAGATTAAAAGATGCCGGGTAGAAGCAACACATTCTGCGAAGCCAATGAAGAAGCAGCCATCAGTGTCGGACAAGAAACAAATCTAAGAAACCTATATTGAAACAACTATCAACACACTCGGGCCGGGTACCACTAATTCAGACGCAAACCCTTTAGATGAAAACATGCGCGCGTATACTAATTACATCACAAGTACACCAACCATAAAGGTACTGCAATATTCATCCTCTATAGAATTTCACCGACAATCAACCCGAAATTAAGATAGGAACATGCTGGCTTCAGACCATGACGAAGTTACACTAATGTTATCATATTTAAACAAAATGCATCTTCATGGACCAGTTTAATGAATGGAATTCACCGCTGTACCCTACTTAGATCTGCAAAAGAAGATGGCCTTAAAATAAATATCAGGAAACCAGAGATTAGGCTTAACACATCAATGAATATACGTTAGTTGTACTTTATCGAAAACGGGTGGCACAGATGAAGTTATAAATAAAGACATCAACAAAGCCAGTATAACATTGAGCATGTTCCACAAAGTCTGAAACACGTCTGTCCTATCCCGCAAACACCGAGCGAAAATTGTTTAATTCGTATATGAAGTCAGTGTTGCTATACGGTTGCAAAACCTGGAAGCGTACACAAACAATCAACAATAAGCTACACTAGGATGCTTCCGGCCCAACAAAATAACAAATATTGATCTCCATGAGATGAAATGCTCACATTGAGGAAATCGCAGAATTAAATGACAAGCAGGTCTCTGAAATGGAACCCACAAGAGAGAAGGAAAATCATGGTTGGCGATCAAAGCAGTAGAATTCAACAGAATTTGATGGTCCAACTTAGTAGACTCCTTGTGCTCTTCCTAAGTTGGCGATAAACTGAAAAATATTGCTTAAAATATCAAGTTATAGCCTTCAGTCATATTTTGGCATTATTTAGGATTATGAACCCAAGGAACTTGTACTCGTCTCAAAATTTTTTATGCTTTACCACATTTTATTGCATAGTAACGATGTTGAACATTGTAAAGGGTCTTTCGGGCTCTAATTACAACCGATTTTTTATGTATGTAAACGATTTTAAAATTTTTTTACTTTGCTTATTTAACGATTTTGGATTTTAACCGTAACATAACCATATAAATGTGCTTCATTACCATATAAAAGCTTTGGGTTATATTTTCAATGTGAAGAAAGAATGAACTAAATTTTAAAATAGTTTGATTTACAAAGAAATAATAGAATTTTGATAATTACTAACAGAAATAATAATTTTCGACATTGTCTACATTCTCTACATTGTCGACGCCATTTTTTAAATTTTCTACATACATTGTCTACACGTGTAGAATATTAATTATCTATGCGGTGTAGACAATACAGCATAACAATGCTCTTCAGTCGATTTACGCCTATACATATTTCCAATGCTGTAAATTTGTGGATTGAGAATAAAAACTTTATAGTTTATAGTGCCAGTCTATTCAACTGATGTAATTAAATGTAACCGAAATGAAAAATGTAACCGTTTGAAAATTTTTATAAATTTCTTATTTGAAATGTAACTATTTTGCAATCATTATTATTAATATTTATTATTTATATTAATTATTTTAACAGTTGTACACTGTTATAAGTTACATTTTTTTTTTTCAAATTTAAAACTCAGTAATAACAAATTTTGGGTACCCTGCAAACAATTTTTTCTACCTTTTCGCGAAGCAAGGTCCAAAAAATGAGTCGAGTGGTTCAGATCTTTACATTTCCAACACTGATATGTATTAAAATTACCAATAATGGGAAAAATGTTTTTATTCTTTGCTGCTACATTCGCCCCACTAGACAAGTTACCTACCACCTATATTAGCTTCTAATCGAGGCTGTTAATTTTTATTCAACACCATGAATAGTCAGGATGTTTTTTTTGTCGTTGGCAACTTTGATTTGCATGACCTCATGTGATCGCGCGCTCAGTATTCCACCCATTACATACCATAGCTAAGAATGCACATACCTTAAAGGAAACTTTAGTCAAGGATAATATGTTGAATTCAGGATTATCTAAAATAATAAAAGAGCAACATTAAAATTAGCCACCCCGGTGGCAAAGTGGTCAGCATGCTTGCTCCAGTGACCGGAGGTCGCGGGTTCGATTCCCGATGGTGACGAGGAAAAATTTCACAGCTGGTTTAGGATTAATGAATTAATCACTCATTATCCGAAATGAAAATATGATTATGAAACCTCATATCCCTTGATGAGATATAGTTCCAGAGAGAGAGAGAGAGAGAGAGAACATTAAAATTAACTTAGGAAGCTAGCTTGACATTGTATTTTCTTCTGAAGCTGTTAACAGTGTCGTTACAGAAGCTAACCTAGTATTTTCCACTATAGATCGTTGTTATATGAACAAGAGAGTGCTAAAACTACGTCAGACTCACCACCAAGACTTAATTTGCGTAATGCTGATTTTGGGAAACTCAATGATATTTTGCTAACATTGATTTCAGTGTTGATTTTAGTATTTGGAGTATGCCAGTTAGATGTAGTCCCACCCAGGGTGAGTCCCCTTACCAAGAAATACACATAAAAAGAATAGAGGTTTCTTCGTTTTGCTCTACGTGAACAAACCTGGGTGGAGCTTACTCCCATACATGGAGATGATGACATGATTTTGTGTTTGTTCATCAACTATTTTCAAAGTATCGACAGTAGTATTTTCAGCGGTATCGACTCATCTGTTTTGCATGATAAGATAAATTTAACAATCAGTAAACGTGCGCAAAAAACCGTTAATGGATCACACATCACGGAACAACGGTTTATGGAACAAAATTAACTTATTACTCGAATGCTCCACAAAACTGATCAAACATTTGAGTTTTTTTGACTTTGACATTAGTAAATTGTCTTTAAAAAGACTTTTTTTACTCTACTTACGCGGTGGTCCCTGTCACTTTCAATCCTATTTTTTTTTATATTTTTGTCATTGTTTAAACTTTAAATTTTAACTTTTGTTTTAGAATTGCGAATTCTGAATTTTTACTTATTTATTGTGTTTTAGTTTTACTATTTCACTATTGACGTTTCTAATCTGTTTGCACTAAGTAGAACCAACTGACAATTTTCTCTCATCTTGTTACTGTGGGGTTTGATTCATGCTGAACTACTTTATCACTTAAAAATGTTTTTTTTTTGTTATTTTATTTTAAAGTTCATTAAAGAAGCTTCTCTAAACTTTTTCTCACTATTTTGCAGAGTTTTGTTCACATAAAATTTTCTTCTTCTTTCATATTTTAACTGTCTCCAAAGGTATAGCTCCAAACAATTCAAACCTGTTTAACTCACTCACACAAAAGAAACTGAATTACCAGAATTTTGTTTTTCCCATAAATTTTTTTCGAATTGATGAGATGCGCCAGACAACTAGCGCCATATTGAACCCGTATATTGTACTTAACATCTACTTACAAAACAATAAAATATTACTGATTTGAACGAACATCGCACTACTAAGTCAATAGTTTTAATTCAATATTGATTGCGGTCTCAATACAAAAAATTATATTTATTAGTAACGCCACAACTGGAATACGTCACTTCATCAACAAACCTAACAATATTCTAATAGCTCTTTCTCGTGCAATATTTCTTATACTAACTGTAGTTTAAAACAATTAGAGCCGCCCAAGCTTCGAAAACACAAAATTTTAACTATTTTGTTAGTATCGAATGGTATTCTGAAGTATGGTTCTGAAAACTAGTTTTTTAGTTTAGAATTTAGAATTTCATATTAGGAACGTTATATAAAAGACAAAGTTTTTTGACGTGAGAACATTTTAGAGTAATTTTCTATGGAAATGTTGCGTGATATATGCATGTATATGTAATCTAGTATCATGCCGTATACCGTTGTGTATTAAATTTACTAACACGCCGCGGACTCAAGGTCGCTTCTTACCGCTGATTAAAGAAATTTATTACATTAAAATACCACCGACAGATATTATAAAAAATTGTGTATAAAATTGTTTGAAGGGCTCACCACCTTACAGCATTCATCAATTTTAGTTTTAAGTTGGACTTAACGGTCTCAGTTGAGATGCAATATTTACGGCCTCTACGCCATAATAAATATGTAAGAATGCCTTGCCTGGGGCTTAATTAATTTTGTTGTAGAAGTCCTCGTGCTGTATAGTGGAATTGGGTCACAATCTGTTGTCTAAGCAAAATACAACTATACAACAACAAGCAGCCATGTTATTCTTAATTACTTTCTTGCATAATCAAAAATCTCCTTCAAAGCTACCGCATATGCACTGATTTCCGCCAATTTTCAATAGGAATAATTAATTTCGGTCTGTAAGGCCAAATTATTAAAATCTTGAGAATAATGATGAAAAATTACACTGCTCTTTTAAAAATGGAAAGAAAAGAGTTTGTCCGTCCGTCTGGGTGTTCGGATGTCTGCACCGATGATATCTCAAGAACTTTTTTTATTTTTAATTCGCAGAATTGAATTTTCTTTTTTGCGGAGTCCTAAATTTTCCGGGGGAGGGTGGATAATATCGAAGAGTGAGAAGAAGAAGAAGAAAGAATTGCGAAACGAAAGGGTTAAGTATTATCATCCAAGATAGTGGCAAACAATTATTTACAAAATAATACTGAGTGGTAGGTAATTCCGTGTTAATTAAGTATATTTCGTATTGTTATTTAAGGTCTTATGAAATAATCGCCGATGTTAATTTAGAACGGAAAAACTACCTATCCTCCAAGTGTTTCACAATGCAGAAAATTGTGTTGTTCAAGTTATTTTTGTCCCTCAGCCCCGGGTACTAGGCATACATCAGCTATCTCTGTTTGTATCTCCTTGTCGCTCCTTGTCGCGTTGAATGGGTGCTACTCCGGGATTAGCTAAGTTCTACCAAGAAACAACTAGCATTTAACAAAATTAAATAATGCAGGCAATGATCACCTTTATTTCAATTTATGTGTAATTAACCAGGCCCCCCCTACTCCTATAAAATTAATAACGAATAAAAATCTCGCACAGAACTAAAATCACGTAAATCAAAAATATTCTATTAACTAAATCAAATATTAACATTATCATAATTTTACCATAACCGAAATACACGAATTTTTACTTTTTAATGAGATTGTAAAAAATTAATTCACCGCGCACAATCTCTAATTATCACTGCGAAAACTTGCTGTGAATACCTTTTATTCTACGAAAAAAAAAAATAATTTTATAATTTTCCAAGAATTTTTATGTAGTAATAATATTTCTTTTAATTGTTCCCTATACCTGTACACGTAAAAAAATCGTTCTAAACGAGATTAAATTAAGTTTAGATACAGCACACGAGATAGGATGCGATGTTTTATTACCGCGAATATGGAAATTCAGTATGTAAATTTAAGTATTTCAATTATCTATAAGCAAATTTCGCACAGGGTACTCCAATACATACATTACAACGTTTCTTTAGACATCTGTATTCTATGTTAAAAATTCACATATACTACTGTGATACCTTTACTGCAATTAACGGCCGACATCCTATGTCAATATACTGTCACACACAATGTTTTTTTGTTAAAGACTCTAATAATTATAAAAATATTTTATTGTGCGCCATATTATGTAATATACGACACATGTAATAAGGAAAGTGTGGTTATGTCGATAATAATTATTTCTAAACACGTGTTAAGGATTAAAATTGATAAGAATGTAAACAGTAGAAAGAGTTTTCAATTTATCCGCTATATATACATATGTACATAATGTACATGTGTGCATTAGTTGGAAATGTTTGGAATGGTCCAAAAGTTTTTCTCCGCAATTCCACATACATATTATCTTTTTGAATTAGTTCCAGCTCGTTCATGTGGAAATGACATGCGAATATATATATATATTTTAGACAACCGAGTCTTTCATTTTTTTAATAATAATTCCCTATAATTGCAAAGTATGTGCATGTAATATGTATAACGTACGAGCTACATTTACAAAAAAAAAAAATTCGAGACAACTAAAAACTTTTCGATTTTTATATAATTTTCCAAAAATTAATTCCTAAAATTTATACAGAAGAAAAACATTTATAATTTTCTTGTTTTAATTATAACAAACGGAAAACTTTTTTCCTGCTGCTTAAGATTCTATGACAAAATGAAATTTAATGAAAATTGGAAATAGGTTCTACATCGTTTATATTGTGTGCTTGGAAATTCCCTTTGAAAATGTTATTCCCTCCCCATTTCCAAGAAAAGTTTCGAAGATATGTGTAGGGATTAAATAAGAAAATGACAATTGAAATGCTAAAAGATAATATGACGTAATAAAGAAAATTATTTATTATTTTACTCCCCTTAGAAATTCCATCAATAATTTCAACGTTATATTTTCTAAATACCCATATCAATTAGAAAATCTAATTATCAATTTTCACTTTATCCTGCTTACCTGAACATGGGTTTAATAGATTTTCATGTGTGTAACAATAATGTAGGTCATTGTATGAGACAATTAGTAAAATATGGGGATTACTAATAATAGTAGTAATAACATAACTTTACGACATTAACGAACTAAATCAACAATAATTATACTTGATACGTTAGTGAAGAGCTTTATGAGAGATAAATTCAAATTATTTTTTAAATAGGAAAAGGTTTCATTCGCGATATGGCAATTGAAACAATTATTAACAATGTTCTATTTATAATATTCAAGCATGCCACCATAACTTGCTTCTTTGTAGAATAATCAACTTAGAACAATTGGGGGAAGAACAACAACAATGATGATCACAGTAAAATACAGACTCACTAGTTATTTGGTTGTTTGGAGATGTCGGTACCTTATGTCACAATCCCTGATAGTACTTTTCTAGCCCATATCGATGATCGTGATGTTCTAGTAAATAACAAAAATTTTCCCCTATAAGTACACTTGCTTTTCCCCTATAACCCTTTACTCGCGGATCGATTGCGACAAAAATACTGCAGTTTTGTGTTGAAGTTAGTCATTGCTAAAAATATTAGTCTATTTGGTACGTCATTTTGCTTGTCCAATTTTTCATTTGAAATTTTCGCTTGGACGGTGAATACGCCATATAAATATTTCTCAGTACTATAAAGGTTTCTAATTACGCATTTTTTGTAAAGGGATTGGCGTGCATTTTTTTATTAGTTTGACGTTTCAATTTTCGGAGTGAAGAATTTTGTATTTTTAACGTCTTTAAACTTTTTTTTTATTATAATTCTTCAAAATAGAAATACTCTATTTATAATTACATAGCTTAAGTGTTATTGATAGGAAAATTTAAGTAATTTAAATAGTGTGAGAAATGTTTTAACATATTCGTAGAAGGGTGACATTGTTTACGTGCACAGCTAAAAAAAAAATCATAGAATAGAATCCATCTAAAATAACACCATAAAAATTCAAAAGGAGAACTATTCGGTTTTAAAAATGATGTTTGCCTATTATTTGACCGAGCTGGAAGATACTATAAAGTTGAATTGACCGATCAACTCGAGCAGGTAATTTAAGGTTATATTATTGGAACTGGAACTAACTCATTTTTATTTTCTAAATCGACGTACTTATTCCGCATGGCGAGGAACAAATAAAGTCACATCAGTACAGTGCATTCTTAAAGTACGTGTAAATAAATGAAAAATGTAGAACTGAACCGCAGCAATATGAAAAATTGGTGAAACGAATGGTAAGTGAACTACACATAATTGGAGTAAAAAATCATGAAGCGACTGGCTGATAATCATGTCGGAATGGGGATAGAAAGTATAAGTTTACCATAAAATACCCTGAATTCTTTTTACTATATATTAATGTTTAAACTTAGACTGAAGTCAATCAAATTTACAGCAGAAGAATTGAAACTGCTTAACTTCCTTATTAAAGATGATAAAACTACTCCAACCCAATTATCCTGCTTGTTGGATCATTTGGAATTCGCTAGTGAGTCTCCAAAACTATATGCCACAATTACTTAGGAAATGATATCTCTTGGTATTTTGAATCGTGATGAACATTGCTGACGTAAAACGTATGAAAAATGGAGTTCTCGAGTTAAATTAAAAAAAATACAAATGGTTGATGATTCCCAATCCTAGCTCAAAATTAATTAAGTGATCAAAAACCAAACGTATTCACCAGTTTAGAATTGAGGCGTAAAATTAAAACAAATTATTCTCAAAGCTGGCTACATCCTTCTCCAGTATTTGATCTTGAACAAAATTTGCATGGCCCATTTTATACCAGTCCACAACACTTTCTGTTAGCATATCGATAGTTGGTTTCGCATCTTCGACCAATAATGATTTCAATCGTTTTCCAGTATCAGCAATTTTTCCAAAGCATGGAATTGTTTATCGTTATAAGTTAGAGAACGGGTAGCCTGATCGTGAAGTAAATGTTGCCAGAAATCACGTAATCGCTCAATTGCGGTTTTCTCTTTATCTTTTGCTCGGGTTCGGCACGGACATCGAATATTTCTGGTCGTATTTTGCCATTCTCGCGTTAGCATCTCATCAGTTACTAACTTTTCAAGACGCACAGGATTCATACTCTTATCAAAATCCACTTTTAATTTTACCACCTCTTTTAATAGTAATTTAGATTTATTTACTGTAGTAATATTCATCCTGTTTTACAGAAAAATATATCACACTGTTTTACATCACATTACATTTGTTCTTTTTGATTGGCAATCTTGCGGCATTCATTTGCTCAAAATAAAAAATATTTCAACTCGATTGCGGCAAGAGTAGGCGGGTCATAAAGCATTCACGCGCAATTTGATTGGTTTAAACTGCGGGAACGATTGCGACAATTCTTGTATGCGCAGCATAAAATTCAAAAGAAAATCATAATTGAAGTGAAATGCCATGTACAAAATATATAGCGTATAGCTCTCTATCTATCTCTAGCTTAGACATCCCATGAAGGGATATTTTGCCGCCAATCCTCCAACTATCTCGGCTCATCGCACTTTTCCTCAAGTTCGACATTCTATTGTTTGCAGGTCTTGTTCGACCTCGCCACACCAACGTAGTCTAGGTCCTCCTCTGCGACCTAGGCCGATTGGTTGTTGATGGGACACTTTTCCTAACTCGGTTTCAATTAATGAATCCGAAATGTAAAGTTCACAAACAGCTTTAAAACTAAAGTTAGGGGAATTTAGATGGTTGGTTATTTTGTGTGATCTTTACCTTCATTCACGATTGTCACCTAATTCGTTCGCTATATATAATTTTTATTCCTTGCTGTTTGTTTCACAGAATTTTGACCAAGTATAGCTTTGGACATCAATTCAGTGTTACGTCAATCATGAGTGATATCAAACAAACTATGAGTGAATAGTATTTTTAAGAATAACTAGTTAGTATGTGGGATAATCCAATGTGGCACTGGAGCATATCCAAATAAATACATATGATATTGCAAGGGAGGGGGAAGGGGGGCAGTTAGTATGCAAGTGGTCCAACATTTTGATCACTGTAGACATACAGTGGCAGTGACAGAAATCCACAACACCAATATTGCCTATGTTCACATCTATTTATTTTGGTTCGTCAGTTGACAGTGCAGCACTTCAAGCCCTCTATGTGACAAGTGTAAAAAGATTTGCACAAAAACGTTTATACTCAACGCAATAGTTCAACGCCGGCGCACCGTTCGAGAGCCAAGGACGTGGCGGGACCATTACACATTCGCAAAGTGGTAATTGGTATGGATTTGTAATAATGAACTACTTTAGCAAATTGTAGTATCTTATACAAATTAGTAATTAATAGCCGTTGTGCAGTCTCGATGGAAATTCACTCGGATCAAGGAAGAAATTTTGAGTCGGTGATATTCCAGACAATTTATCAGTTGTTTGGCATAAATAAGACAAGAACAAGCATTTGCATCTGCAGTATAATGGTATGGTGGTAAGATTTAATAGTACACTGGAGAAATATTTAACAAACGTTGTGAATAAAAATCAATGCAACTGGAATCGACATTAACACAAGTGTTTCTGATGGCAGCAGCAGAACTCGACTCTTCGTGTAAGATTAATTTTCGGGAATAATCTACAATTACCGGCAGATATTAAGTTTGGCACTGTTCCATCAGCAGCCCAAGATGAACCAAAGGTAGTGCAATATACTGCTGAGGTGGTGGTTTGGACTCTTTTCGGGTTATGTATCGATTTCGGTCGGTTGGGTTTGGTTAACTTCAACAATAATTCTTCAATCAAAGGTTGAAGTTTAATAAAATTTGTTTAAGATTGACATGTAGATTTAAGCATTAGAAGTAATTTTATAGCAAATTAGTCTGGAACAGAACCATTGCGAATGTTGTATAATCTAAAATATTCACCGCGGTGTATAAATAGGGGTGAGACGAACGCAATTTGTTAGTCTATTAGTCTTATGATTATTACAATATAATTCCAAAAACTTAAAATTACACAAAAAATTAATTCAATCACAAGCCGATTGCACAAAATCATAAAATTTACATATAATATAATACAGATATAAAGTTAAGAAAATCTCATTAAAACACGACGAAAATTAAGTCACTTCAGTTTATTTTTGAAACAAGTCATTCCGAAATCAAAAATATCACAAAAATCGTTAAAGTTCGCAATCATAAAGTTAATTTCGTGTACTGAGTAATTGGAACGATGAAAATCCGGCATCAATAAAAACCTTGTTCTAAGTTGCCTTATGGGGGCATAAATATTCAAACGCGAAAGTATAAATGGACAATCAATCCTTCCTTCCAAAACATCAGCCACAAATAAAGCCGCACCAAAACAAAGTCTGATTGTCAAGGGCTCTAAAGTTAAAACGAAACATCTCGTATTGTAACTAGGTTTATTAAGAAGATTATAACAAATCAGTCAATCGTCTGCCCATGTTAAAGTTGTTAAATTTAAAAAAGATCTGCCGCGTAAATTTTCGTTGAATTTTTTCTATTCGTTCAATAAGTACATTAAAATAAGGAGCCCACACAACTATAGCATATTCTAAATTTGATCGACCCATTGATGAATATAAGATTTGAAGAGTCCTCTTTTCTTTAAAATTGTTAGAAACCCAACAAAGATGACGATTTTGCTATTATTTTATCAATATGTGGAATAAAACTCAATGTAGGGTCAAACGTTACTCCTATAATAGGTCTGTGATTTGGGAACCCGAGCTAATGTTTCGTTATTAATATTGTAATCAAAATTTGTCAGAGTTGCTTTCTTTAAAATAGACATAACAAACACACTTCTTAATATGTAACTTTAAATGTTTCCTGCTACACCTAAAAAAAAAAAAGAATCCAGGTCAAATTGTAATTCAGTGCCAACCGAGGGGCCAACAATGCGACATAGAAGTTTGAGATCATCCACATACAAAAGTCCCTTAGAGTAATGCATTGCATCCAACAAATCATTAAGAAATATTGTAAATAATAGTGGACCAAGTGCGAGCCCTACCGAGCACCGGGAACAACAGCGTCTACAAAATTTTTCTAAATAGCTGATGTTACGTTAGTTGGTAACCAAAAATTTCGTTCATCATCAGGAATGCATATAATATTTGGTATAGGTTGAAATCTCCGGTTACGATAAAATGTGTGCTCACCTTATCAAATTTACAAATCAGATTGCATATAAATGCAGTAAATATTGAATAAATTTTCAAATTAGTTCGCGGTGTTATGTAGATAGTAACGAAATAAATAAATCTATACAGAGCGTCCCCGATTGGGATGCTAATCCGTTAAGGGGTGATTCCATGGTTCATTTCATGAAAAAATCGTTTGGTAGGGGGGGGGGTCAATTTTTGATATCCTTTGAGATACAGGGTGTTTAAAAAATTTGGTTCGGGAAAAAAGTACAAGCGAATATTAAACTGTAACTTACACAATATTTATCGGACGGCAACCAACAACCCCTCATTTGACGAACAATTGAATAGGCTATATTTAAGATCTTATTGGCTATCTTACACCTGTATGCATTTAAGAGCTATGACGTTTTAAAGTTAAAAAAAATAAAAAATAAAGATTTTTTTTTATAAAATTGAGTTTGATGACGCTATGATCTCCTCTACAATCACCCAATCCGTTATTTGTTCCCACGCGCTATAGTTTTTTACTTATGAGATGAAGAATGAAAACATTACACACAAATATTATCGAAAATACGGTTTTTATAAAAATAAAATAATTTTAAATAAATATTTTGGGAAGTACAGTTTAATATTTGTGTGTAGTAAATCCGGTCACTGATGAACTACATTGTTAAGCATTGCGTCTTTGGGGATACTCGATGCTGGATGTTTCGATTGAATGGCAGAAACGAGGGTTGCCGCATGCACACATTCTTATTTAGTTAGTCAAAAGAATTCCAACAGGCTAAATAGCTGACATCATTTGCGCCGAGATTCCTGATCCCGAAACCGATCCAGACCAGCATGATGTTGTAACTACGAACATGATTCACAGTCCGTGTGGTTCCATCAATCCCCAATCACCGTGCATGGTCCACAGCAAGTGTTACAAGCGTTGTCCACAAAATTTAACCGCGGAGACAATCACTGGCAACGATGGTTATCCACTGTATTGGCGTCGATCACCCGATGATAACGGTTGAACTACCACAACGATAGTGAGAGAAAACGAGTTCGTGATCAACAACACTTGGATTGTTCCGTATTCGCCATTTCTTTCCAAAACATTCAAGGCACATTGCAACGTGGAGTACTGCAATTCAGTGAAGTCCATCAAATACATTTCCAAATATGTCACGAAAGGCAGCGATATTATGGTTTTTGGTATTCAAAATCCTAATAAAAACGATGAAATCACGCATTATCAAGTTGGTCGATATGTGAGCTGCAATGTGGCGATTTGGTGTATATTTTCATTCCCTATTCATGAACGTCATCCCACTGTTGTACATTTGGCGGTGCATCTGGAGAATGGTCAACGAGTTTATTTCAACACATCGAATGTTGCTCAAAGTGCTGAAATACCTCCAGCAACAACATTGACCAGTTTCTTTCCGATTTTTCAAAGTGACCCGTTTGCACGAACATTGCTCTACTCTGAGATGCCACGTTATTACACTTGGAACGCTTCATCAAAAAAATTTCAACGTCGGAAGCAAGGCGATGAGGTTCCTGGTCATCCAAATGTGCGTTCTACTGATGCTCTTGGTCGTATTTACACAGTTCATTCGAAGAATAACGAATGCTTCTACTCGCGGTTGTTGCTGGTCAATGTTCGTGGGCCGACATCATTTGAATCACCTGGAACTGTCAATGGTGTAGTGTGCCCAACATTTCTTGCTGCATGTCAACAAGTCAACTTGCTTGAAAACGATACTCATTGGGATATGACAATCGCTCAATCAATTATTTCTGCATCTTCATTATTTTCTATCATTATTTTGACATGCTTCCCATCGAATCCACGTGAACTGTGGAGCAAGTACAAGAATGACATGTCAGAAGACATTGTATTTCGAATTCGTGTTAGTTCAGGTAATCCCGATCTCGGCATTTGTTAGTTAAATTAGGAATGCCAACGCCATGTCGTTGAATGAACGACGCTTTCAAACGAGAATTGGAACGTGAACATGAATAAGATCGAGATGCATTGAACAAATCAGTTCGAACCAATGTACCACTTTAGAACCCCTAACAGAAAGAAGTGTACGTTCGTTAATGAAGGCAATTCATGAAGGAAATGGAGGAAATGGAAATTTTTCTTTGATGCGCCCGGTGGAACTGGCAAAACATTCCTCATGTTATTGATTTTGGCCACTGTTCGTGCGAGAACCGATATTGCTGTAGCAGTTTCTTCTTCTGGGATAGCAGAGACATTGCTAGAAAGATGCCAAACGGCTAATTCAGTGTTGAAATTGAACCCGACTTGCAACATTGCGAAACACTCAGCAATGGTGAAAGTTTTGGTAGCAAGTAAAATCATCATCTGGGATGAATGTACAACGCACAAATGCGCATTGGAAGCACTCGGCGGCACAATGATTCTACTGTCCGGCGATTTCCGTCAAAAAATACCAGTCATTCCAAGATCGACCGCTGTCGATGAAATAAACGTTTGCCTAAACTTATCGACTCTGCGTGGCGCTATGTGAAGAAACTTCAGCTGACAACAAATATGCGACTTGCATTGTTAAACGATCCATCTGCCGAAGATTTCTTCAAGTAATTGCTGACTATCGGTAATGACGTTTGCAATTTTGTCTCAACGAAGGACGACGTCATCAACAAAGTGTTTCCGAACATCATTACTAACCACAAAAATCAAAATTGGGTGAGTGAACGAGTAATTCTTGCGGCAAAGAACAAAGATGTGGATCACTTAAATTTCACATTTCAAAATCTAATCGTCTGTCCACTTCATTTCTTTAAATCTATCGACTGTGTGACAAACGAAGACGAAGCAACCAACTATCCAACTGAATTTTTAAACTCATTGGATCTGCCTGGCTTGCAACCGCACAATTTACAACTGAAAGTTGGCTCGGTAATCATCACTACGAAACCTTAATAGACCAAAACTATGTAACGGAATGCATTTGGTTTTGAGAAAATTCATGGGCAATGTGATTCACGCGACGGTAGTCCAAGGAAAGTTCAAAAGTGAGGAAGTTCTCATTCCGAGAATTCCGATGATCCCAACCGATATGCCATTTAAGTTTAAATAAATTCAATTTCCGATTCGTCTTGCATTCGCCATGACGATCAAGAAATCACAAGGCCCATCTTGAGTGTTTGTGGCCTGAATCTAGAAAATTAATGTTTCTCTCACGGCCAATTGTACGTAGCATGTTCACTTGTCGGCAAACCATCCGCTTTGTTCGTTCTCGCACCTGACAATAAAACAAAAAATGTCGTATATCACAAGGTGCTTCAATTAAGGGAATCGACCCTATTGCAACCCACTCAGCAAATAGTTTAAAAGAAAGTAGTGCAACAATGCTACGTGAATCATTTCGATTCAATTCAATAAAACGAAAGCCTTGCTGCCACTTGAATTACATTCATTTCAATGTAATTAAAATATATTTCATTTTGATTTTTGTAATTTCATTGAATTTAATTAATTTGGAGTATTCATTTTATCTTAATAAAAAACTCAATCTAATTGAGCTAATACCTTTAAACAACATTTATTGATTTTGAGGCGGTACGAAGTTCTCCGGGTCAGCTAGTAAATAATAAATTGAGGCAAAAAACTCGACACTATTAATGGGTTCGTGGAACTTAGTTTCCGTAATTGTGTAATTATCATATTCAGTACTAATAACATATAATCATAATAAGAAACTGACTTCGATGGCATTCCACCAATATTTAGATAAAATATAGTTATATTTTTAGCATGAGATGCTGAAGTCAAATTGGCATTTGTAGTTATTCCAGAAATTGGGCTCGATTTTGATGACAAAAATTTCCACGACGAGTGTGATACTCTTTAACAAGAATATTTTGTGGCAAAATAAGTAAATTCTCATTTCCGATGCATCAAAACGATTATTAGGTCTTGGTTCAATTTCATGACAGTTGGAACTCGATATTTGAAATTTTCGATAAAGAAAATTTTTAAATTGATCATCAGGAGTAAACGTTGATATTCTGGATACAAATAACCATTTCTTCGGAGTTACAGCCGATATAATTTCGCTCGAATCCGAATCGGCAGGAGCAGTCCCAATAACAAATTGGCTCCAATCGGCTGTGTTGCATGGCCTCTTGAGAGACCTGGTTGATGGTCAATTTTAATAGATTGGTCAATGTTCTGGCATAAATTCTTTATAACCTAACGTTGAGAAGCAATTCTGTCATTTAAGAGATTTCGGTTTAAAAGCGAAAGTGAACAGTGCGAAAAATTATTAGGGGTATTGAAAATGAAATAAATTATGTTATATGTTTATTGTAAAAGTGAATTAATTGCGAAAATTACTTTTTTGATGTTTTAAGTGTTGAGTAAGTATTTTCAGGATTATTCCGGAAGTGTTGTAAATTACGCAAAAATATGTTCAAATGTAGAGGTCATAAGGAATAATGAAAATAAAATTGTATTAAAAGGACGCACTTACTTGATCGTCGTTTCTAACACCCGTTTGTTATGAAGGAAATTATTTGGCAGAGCCTTGTTTAGGCGGCCAAAATACTTCATAGGTTGAACAGTAGCGAAGAATAATCTTATTTGTTTGAATGAAAAATAAAAATAAATAAATTATAGTTGGACCTCTTCCACGTAATAGTAATGCTTTTGGTACACACATTTTACTACATACTCTAACTTAGAATGCATAGAATTCATCAAGATACATTTGTGGTTAAAGTTATTGTATTTTTTATCAGCACATGCAGTTGTCACTTTTAATCCTTATCAAAACAAGACGATTTGTTTATTGTTTTTATTAACTGTATGTCAAATGAAAATAAAATTTGAAGATGAAACGCTACATGGTAAAACAGATATATTTATAATATATTTGAAAACAATTTTAAATGGAAATGGTAATTCACTTCAGTTACATAAATATTGTTTATATGTATATATGTGGAGTGCGATGGTTTTGATAGAAATTTAATAGAGTTTGTTATGAAATGATGTCAAAATTTGATATTATATTCTAGATAAACGAAAAACTGATTTTTTCATCTACAAAACTTTTCGAGTTTATTACATTTTCGTCATTGGTATACATTCCCCATACCAAATTAACACAACTTAAAATTGCAGCAACAAAACGAAGATTAAAATTCTAAATAATATAAAAGACATAAAGTTTTCACCGAATTGCAATTCAGCTAATGTTCCCCAGCTATGTATATGAAACAAAATAAACTTGATTTTAAAATCACGTAGCACAACAAACGTTTTTTTTGTTCATTGTTTAAAAGAACTACTTCATATACAACACTAGAATTTAAGTTGATCAAAATGGTAAATTAATTTTTCTTTTGTAGATTTTAAAAAGTTTTTTTTTTAAGGAAAAGCTTTGCATCTTGAAAATAGTAGCCAAAAATAATTTCATTTAACATTTTCTTGTTACGGTATCTACACTATTTGCCATTGACAAGATTTAAGAATGAATTGTTTATATAAGAATGTTAACATGAATATAATATAGATAGAGAGCTTCCTTGCTAAGTTTGTAATTTTGTTTTTGTTTATGTAAAAAAGAAATTTACATATTATTTTACAATAATTTTATTATGTTGAATTTATTAGGTTGGTGTAAAAAATTTGATTACACAAATAAAATGATTTTCCCCACTAACGTACTTTTATAACCTACTTTAATATTATTTGGGTTGCGGAGATATTGATTATCGCCTCTTATTGCGTTTAACACTTTTATGCCATCCCAATAAAATGAACTGTGAAACTTCAAATTTTGAATATAAATGCAAAAATTAGTGTTATTTAAGTTTTGTTCAGATAACATGTTAAACAAAAAAAAAAAATCAAAAAGCTTCATTTGATTAAGCAGTCGAAACGCAAGCATATATTATATATGTATAAAACAGAATAACATTTAATTTTCTATTTTTTTCCCGAAAAAGTTGTAAATTTTTGAAAGAAGTTTTAATTTTTTATGTTTTTAATTTTAATTTATTTATTTTTGTGTTTTAATGAAAAAGTTTATTTATTTATTTTTTTGTGTGCTTTATTTTTTAAATGAGAGAGATTTTGTTGTGTTGTTTTTTAACGTTTGGTATATATCAGGGTAGATTTATGAGATTTATAAATTTTAATTAAATAAGATAATGTTAATGGAATACTTTTTTTTTTTTTTGTTAATGTGAAGTATTGTTTTAGATTAAAAAGTTGTTCCCTTAATTCAGGTATTAAAATGCACAGTGAAAATATGTTGTTTTAAGTACATACGTCTACACACACAATGATTATTTTGAATATTTCTACGTCGGTATACACGATATAAAGTTAATTTTCGATATAAATAAAAGTTTAATACGATTTCATTACTATTTCATGTGGAAACCACAAGGTTTGCCATACTTAAACTAATTGAATTAAAAACATGAAAAGGAAATTTTCTCAAAAAATTTAATTGAAACTTTATAAAACCCATATTAAATTTAAATTAATGAAAACTTAGTAAGATACATTAACATAGAATACGAGGTAAGTTATAATCACACAAAGTGTGTTTTACATATGTATACACACCCAGCCTCGCTCAACTATATACGTATACGTACACCTAAGAAAATTTATAATAAAAATGAGAGGGGGAATTTAAATAATTCATTTCATTACAATTAACATTTTCGTTTTTCATTATCATTACTGAAACAAAAGAAAAACATAATTAAGATGAAGAAAATTATTTTTTTTGTTTCGAATTTTCAGAAAATGTATGTGCGTAAATTTCGTATAAAAATATTTTTGTTTACCGCCAATATCGTATACCTTGTGAATTCCCATTGGCTTCTTAATTGTCTTAATTAATTCTCCATCAATGTTTTGATAACAATACACTTGCATCTAAGTTCACACGGTACATTCAGGAAAAAAATAAAACACCGACATTAAAGTGTTATACCATATCGTATACACAATGAAATTTCAATTTAACGTAAAGAAAACTTGAAATTCGGTAAAAAAAAGGTGGAAAACTTTTATTTTTTCATCACCAAGGAACGAAAATCTATCATTCATTATAGTTCTTAAGAAAAATGAGAAACGGATACGATGGAAAATACCGCTCAACACACTCGTATCGTAAATACATACAAACAGTAAAAGCATGAAAATGAAACTTTTATCTTATCATTAAATAGCTTTTTCTACTTTTGTGTAAATAGAAAAATTCAACATGAAAAACTGAAAATTATATTTTTCTTCATTTTTGTTTTATTTTTATCTGATTAACAGTTCATTAATTAAAACAAACAAAATCGCTTTGCTGCTTGAAAGTTGATACCAGCGGTTAGGTATTCATATCACTATCTGTATCCCCGTTTAGAATGCAGACTCCCTTGTATCTTTACTATTTATGTGAATTTATATAAGTTGGTTAATGCAATACATAATGCAGCAACCCTCCCCCTATTATATTCATGATACGATGGAATTTTTTATTCTATTTGAACGATATAAGCCAGTTAAAAATCGACTTGAGATATTTTTATAAGTACTTTAAACAAAACAATGGGGACCGTTTGCAAGTGATTGTATCTACTACATACCAGATAATGATTTTTTTTTGTTGGAAATGAGGAGTATTATCTTGTGTGTGAATGTTTTTGATGTTCACGTTTAATTGGGGTATACATTTGGAAAAGGAAAATATTTAGATTTCCGGAAATAATTTAATTAGGTACCTAGATAAATAACATAGAAAATTTAAATTTTGTTGTATTTTAAATTACGACACAAGCTCTTAAAACAACATCTGATTAAAACACCAACAAAGTTATTTTCTTATGAGAAACAACAACTACCCGAAAAACTGGAATTTGGACATAAAAGGATGCAGTTAAAATCAGGATCAATGGTAGGACAGAATTTCAACAACAACCAACAAGTAATGCTAACATTGTAAACAGAACGAAGATGCTACAAAGAAAGATAGTTCTTGTGTACGATAAAATTCAGAGTAAATTAATACATCTCGCTCAATAAGAAATGGTTTTATTTTAAATAAACTTGAAGTCATTAAATACATCAGAAAAATGAAAACACTCGATCGTTTGCAAAATTCTGATGAACATTTTCTGATTTGAACATTTTTCAAACGTCATAAAGCGCACGATTCATCAAATTATCAAAACCGTCATCAAAACCGTTAACTATAAAATGCCAAAAGTTAGTTTCAACCAAAGCAGATTGGTTTTGTCAACAGGACTCTGAAGCCAAAACCATGCAAATCCAGTGTATTACAAGCAAAATATAAAAAATGAAGGAGGAGTATGTTGTGCCTAACACGCGACTTTATTTTACCATGAATGTATAGGTAGATCTCGAATACATCACTTGATTTCTAAAACGAAAAATTAAACTTACCGAACTTGTGGTAAAGCTGTCTGCCAGTACCGGTACACAGGTTTACTTTAAATTTCGCAAGGATTTCCCAATTAATGGAAAAAGTTAAAGTATAAAGGTTGATTCCGAATAGTCAATCCACATGCTAAATTTTGGTGAAATAAAGTTTTTTTATGAAAATTTTTAGTTTCCGGTAAAATTTAAAAAATGACCTGAACTAATTTGGTTTTATATATAATTTACAATCTTTCTGTTATTAATCGTTTTTTTTCGCAAATACTACATTCTTTTCAAACTATTTGCAAAACGAAAAGAAAAACGAAAAGTGCGCTCCTATGGCTGCCACTTCCGGTAAACCGATTTCAGACAGAAATCTTCGAGATCCCCAATTTATGGAAAAAGGTTACGTATACGCACACACACAGATTTTTTAAAAACAACTTTTTTTTGTATTTCGGCGTTTTTTCGTATATCTGCAAAAATCTTGAGGTCAAAATTTTTTATGATTACTATACTTTTACTATACAGAACGGTGCAAAAAATTCGCACAGTTGCATTTTTTTTTTTTTTTAATTTTCTAGCGAATTGAAATATTTTTTTGAAATAAGTATGTCAAGTTAAAGATCATTCATCACCTATCCAATGATTCTACGTGTGTGTATTGTCTGTTTAAAAACAGGACAATAACAACAATAGAACACAACAACCCGAAAACGCTCGTGCCAGGTAGCAATGTTTGCGGAACTTGTGGCAGGTATAAAAGGGTTTAAAGCGTACCCGGAATTGTCATCATTCGCATATCAACGCTTAGCCTGAACGGTCTTCTATCGATTACGCCTTCATCCGGAACAAGAAAATGAATACCTCACCAAAAGGTAGCCGCTGAAGTGGGTGAACTAATTGATACGAGCCAGAACCAAAGTGAAGTGGCTCAACAACCAAATTTGAGCCGATTCTTCATTCGTCGAGCGTGGCGGTGATATCAAAAAACTGGCTGCTATATAGAGGACGACAAAGATCTGGCTGACGACTTCATTACAAAATCGCCGTTTGAATGCGGGTCAACTGGGACAGCGGAAAGTTCGTGAAATCGAAGTCAAACGGTGGACAGTTAGAAGGCGACTTGGAGAAGGTAATCTGACTGCACACAGATCGGCACACGGGCCGAAAAAGTTCTCAGCTCACCGACGAGCTCGCCTTCAGTTCGCTCGAGAGCATTTGGATTAGACAGAAGAACGATGGAGAATAATTCTGTTCTATGACGAGTGCAGGATGTCTTTACATGGCAACGATGAGCGAGGAAGAGTGTACTGAAGATCAGGAGAGCGATTTTTACAATATTACATTGAAAAACGTGTCTCGTATGGCGGTGGATCATGCATGTTCTGGAGGGGCGTGTCACTGGAGGTGAAGATAGATCTTGTATTTATCTACGGAGCCTGGCCGTAGATCAAGAGAATTAACTTTTCAACGGTACATTGAGGAAGTACTCGAGGACTAAGTAGTACATTTTGCCGGGTTCATTGGTGAAAATTTCCTGTTCCTGTAGGATAATGCGAGACCGCATACGGCTGGTATAGTACCTTCAAGTGGTGGATGTGTCTATTATGGAGTGGTCGAAGCCTGGACCTCATTCCCATCGAACATTGTTACAACGAACTTCCAGGAGCAGAGGAATGGGAAATAATGGTGAAAACTTTGGTGAAATCATAGGAACATCGAATGGAAGCTGTCATTCGGGTTAGGGAGGGAATACTTATTAATAAAAATGATTTCCATGTTTTAATTTAAACAATTATAGAAAATTGTTAACCAAAAATATTCTTAAACTATTGCCGATTGCTACATCAAGTGTAAATTATGAATAAAAAAATTTCTTTTAATGATTTTGATGTTCTTGCAGTAAATTAACCAAAACATTTTTAGGGAAATGCGGGAATGTATAATTTGGCAGAGTAGTACAAATTAAATTAGCAGTAGCACCGAACCGATAAAAGTATATAGTTTAATACCTGATAGTGGTACGTTCGACAGCTCTGCTCCCTACACTCCGTATACTATTAGCTAGTGCATGAGCTCCATGGTTTGCTTTTCAAATCTTACAAGTATTTTCATAACTATTAAAAATTCACAATCACAAATTTTCAAGACAATCTATATGAGGTTAGGAATCTGTAAGGGTTTATAAATCTGTATGAGGCTATAAATAACACGAATAGCTCATGACCGACCAGGTCCAGGAATTAAAAAATAAAAAACGTAAATTTTCTAAATTTGCAGGAATTTAAATAAATGTAGTGTTGGGGTCTGAGTCGAGGTTGACTCAGCTCCTCCATTATTAAAAATAGAAAAAACTGTATAAATTTTATTGTAGAATTAGGAGCTATTTATTGATTTAAAATAACTTTGATTTTTGAACTCAACTTTAAAACCACAAACATTTCTTAATTAGTTTTAATAACTAAACAATCGCATATTGAAATCTAAATATTTTAATGACGGATATGATGTATCGATTTATAAAGTCACGAAATACGTACGATTTTTGAGGTACTACCCCTTAGCACGAATTTCACCAATTTCTCGAAACAACAAAATCTTTTAAAATTGCCAAAATAAAACATTTCACAGTTGGATATGATAGATCGGTTTATGAGCTCACGAAATACGTGCCGAAATCAAACTGCACGTATTTCGTGAGCTCAAAAATCAAAACTTCTTATACGATATTTAAATATTTAATTTTTGCAATTTTAAAAGAATTGGACGTTTGTACTTTAGAAATTGGGATGCTATTCATGCTATAGGGTAGTAGCTAAAATTTCAAACTGCACGTATTTCGTATTATCATACATCGATATATAAATTAAATTTTTGCATGTTTTAAGAAGGAGCTCAAAAATCAAAGTAATTTTAATCTGAAAAGCTGATAAATACCTCCTAACTCTTTACGAAAAATGTATTCAACATTACTTGTTTTATTGGTAGTAGGCTGAGTCACTGTTCCTCAGTCACCGCCCCTCTCCACAATAACAATTATTTAAATTCTTGCATACCTGGCCGAGATGAACATTTTTGGTTTACGTATTTCTAAAGCTAATAATTCTGCACTAATTGTTTTTCCAATTTTTCAAGGTGAAAGGGCCAGCTCAAACAAATGTGAATTCAAAAACTATATAATTATTGAAGTTGAGATATTTTTACATAAAATCTACTCATAATAAATATTATTAATTATAATAAACAGATTTTAATTGATACCAAAAATAAAGCTCATTCATAATAATAGTAAGCACCTAGTAGTAAGGGTCTTCCAATAAGTACTTTTTTCAATAAATTGTTTTGATGTTCAAAAGAGTTTTTTGTAGAAATTAACAGTAGAGAGTTGATCATTTAGTAAAATGAATTTAATTTCGCTTCAAAATCGTATTCAAATAATTAAAATCCATTACGAAAATGATGGATATGAAAAAGCAACGTTTCGTAAAATTTACGTTATTTTTGGTTGATAACATCACCCAGCTGGGTCCGCTTTGTTCAAAATGTTGTGTAAAAATTTGAGTAACTGTCAAAAATTTGAGATACGTAAACAAATAAGAGCCACCCTCATCTTGATGATAAAACTACTTTTTTATTTTTTTTAAAGAAAGTATTAATTGTCCAGTGGATTTCATGTCCCTTGAAGGTCAATTAATACTCCTCTTTTCATTCATGCACACATCATCCATTCACACCTTTACAGTATACTAGCTGCACTACAGTATACTAGCTGCCATGTCAACCTGTACTAAAATAAAAATAAAACTTTCAGAAAAGCGTCAGGCGAATTTTTATTGAATATATACAGGTACTTAATATTGGAACATGTGTTTGGTAAGTAATCATAATCAGTAATCACATTATACGTGTGAAGTCAGCCGAATTTTTGCAGCTTTTTAATTCTTACATGCAGAGCTTAAGACACACAAAATACAAACAAAGATAAAAAAGGGTTTGAATCATAAACCAATGTTTGGAGCTGCAAAACAAAATAAATATTGCTTTAATATCAGTGGTGTCGGCATAATATGAATAAAATCTGAGTGATGCCAGAGTTGCTGCCTCCAAAACCAGATGGATACTGGGAAATAGTGGGACGAAATTTGCCAGACAACCGATTTAAAATAAAATATCGAGTAAACAGGAAAATTTTTGGATACATATGTAATGTTGTTCGTGAAGATTTGTATAGGTCAAATACGAACATGAGGGCAGCTACGAGTGTCGAGGAAAGAGTGAAAATTGTTTTTCATATCATGAAAACCAATTGCGACTTAGGCACGATTGCAGATTTTATAAGGTTGGTAAAAGTAGCGTTGACAAGTTGTTGAGGAATTCTGCGACTCACTGATAGATAAATTGTACGAGAAAGAGATTCGTTTTCCCGTCGCAGAAGACGAACGGGATTCTTTAAGCATAAATATGTATGTAATGTAAGTACCTGAAGCAATAATCACTATCGACAGGGGCTATTATTACAACTGAATATGAACTACTATTCAGTGTTTGTAATTAAAATAATCTTCTCCTGGCTTTTCCGGTTTCTTAATTGGAATATGGGTGCCTCCAAATTTAGAAAATTAAATTTGGAGGCACCCATATTCCAATTAAGAAACCGGAAAAGCCAGGAGAAGATTATTTTAATTACAAACACTGAATAGTAGTTCATATTCAGTTGTAATAATAGCCCCTGTCGATAGTGATTATTGCTTCAGGTACTTACATTACATACATATTTATTAAATGATAATGTGCATTTTACTAAATAATAATTGCTTCGTTTTCTATTTTAGGTAAATACATTAATCTCGGCAGGCGAGATGCATGATCTGACTAACACCATTACCAAGCATCACACCATAGCAGATGCAGCATTTCCTCTGCTCTCAAGTCTTCTTAAACTTTATCCAGGTGCAAAACGCCCAACATTTTCATTTTCGTCTAAGCTCAGCACGGATGACTGTTGAGGATAGCTTTGGCAGATTGAAAGGAAAAAAGCGGATTTTATCAAAACGGATTGATTTTTCACTGGAACATTCCAATAAAATCATAAAGGCATGCATCATAATCAATAATTTATGTGAACGCAACAATTGCCAATTTTATGCAAGTTTGCTAAGCAAATCGAAAAATATCGCTGCAGATTTTAATGAGGTTCCTCATAAGGTAATTTAAGATAGGAGAAGAAAAGTTGGCCTGAGAAACCGCGATTCAATAGCTCGGATGCTATTAGACGAAACACGCATTTAAAGAAAATCAAAAAATTATTAAATATTCAAATGTTAATTCATTACATTTTATCACAATAATTATTACATATGTTTCAATTCAGTCTTAAGAATAAATATTAAATTTAATAATATAAAAAAATTTACAAGAAAACAAAAATTATTTTAAATTGAACTCCAAAATATGGATTACCTTTGCTACTTTTTGACTCTGTTCGGCCTCTTTTTTCTCGTTTTTCTTGGCTTTCTTCTATTTTTAATAGAATTTCCAAAATATTTTGATTTCTTTCACTTAAGCCTATGAGGCATTCGATGGCATTATCGGATTTTATTTTCTTGGTTAGCTTAGAAGTGGAGCTAAATTTTTTGTTCCTATCAGTAGGATCTCCGAAATGTGAGGAATTTGACTCCGATACAATTGAAGAGTGGAACAACTTGACTGGAGTTCAATGATCTCTGTCTTATCCTCCAAATATTGCACTTCCTCATACAATTTTTCACAGTCATCAAAATTTGCATTAGAATTTCTATAAAAGACAACTAGTATTAATCGTGTATTAGTGGGTATACGTAATGAAACGTGGTTTTGATTGTGCGCTATTGCATCCTTCGATAAAACTATCTTCACCCAGATGACTGTTATATTTATCTTTTGCTCCAAGTATAAAGTTAACTTTCTCAAGAACTTCCATGTTAGAGCCTCTCCACCTAAAACGTTCAATAAACGTTTATAATCAAATGTAAAACATTGTAAAATATAGTAAAGGTGACATGCACCAGATTTTGGCTTGGTTTTGTTATATTCCTGTTTCAAATTGTTTATTTTATTTTTTATTTCTCCCGGAGTCCTTTCATTTCATCTGAAGTTTTGCTAAATATTAAGTTGTATTTCTTGAAATTGTCGAACAACTTCATAAATTTGTGCTCGCCCCAAATGTTAATTAATGTGAACGTTTTTTCGTCACAGAAAAGTTTTTTAGGCGGTGGCGTCATAATAGTGTACAAAAATTTATTATTACATATTTAGAAAATTGATTTTAAATAGCGTACGAATTATTATTTTTATTAATTTATGAGGTAAGGTGACCCACAAATTTTCTCTTTTTTATTGTGTATACACTAATACCTCAGTTTATTCTGTTTCGATTTGAGATGTTTCAGTCTGCGTTCATTAATTTTTGAAAGCGAAAATGTTCACTTTACGCTTTTTCTGATTCGATTTGCGTTGATTTAAAAACAAACTTTTTTCACTCGATTTGCGTTTTTTCGTAAAATTTTATTGCAAAGGAAAATATAGATAAATTGTAATTCCCTTTTAAATAATTAGGTACATGGATAAACCCAAGAAAAATGAACTAAACATTGATTGAAACATGCTTAAACGATTTTGTAATGGTAAAAAGTTGGGTTTTATTGGAAAAACACTTAATTTAGCCCCATCAACTGTGCGAACTATTTGTGAACTAGATGATGAGAAAAATACAGCTGCTGCGACTGCCTCCTTTGAAGAAATCCTTCGATAATGAAAATGGAATGTTTACTTACCAATTGATATGAAATTCAAACTCAACGAAAAATGCCTTTAAGCCAAAACATTTTATAGGCAAAAGCTAAAAGTTTATATGATGATTTGGCTAGAAAATTAACTAGCTATGAAAACGCTTCTACTAGTGCTGAATCGAAATTTGAAATGTTCGAGGTGGATGGTTTCAACGGTTCAAAATTCAGGCAAAACTATTCAGGCAAAACTAACATTTCCTTAAAAGAAGAATCTGGTAGCACAGATTTTCTTGGTACTAAGTGTTTTAAAGACGAACTAAAAGGTTTATTATCGGAAGGAGGTTACATCGTCAAGCAGGTGTTCAACGTTGGTGAGGCCGGGTGATAAAGTTACTAAAGAACGGCTTACCCTACTACTTGGATAGTGTACATGCGGATTTTAAATTCAAGCCTCTGGTAATTTATCATTCGAAAAATTCAAGAGCATTGAAAAACATCTCGAAAAATAATCTTCCGAAAGCATGGATGACAGCGACTTTATTTGACGATTGCCATTCGATTTACATCAAAGAGATATCAAACAAAACGAAATTCGTATTTATGTCACCGAATACACTCTCCTTAATACAGCCAATGTATCAAGGCGAGATTCCACGTTATTATTTAAGGCAAACATTGAACACTTTTTGATGCCACCGATGTAGATGAAGACATTAAAATCAAGAAGTTTTGGAAAAACAATAATGTTGTAAACGCACAATATAGCTTCTTCTTGGGATGCAGTAAAATTTTCCTGTATGAATGGCGATTGGAAAATATTATGGCCAGGGTGTCGGAAAAAGGCTGCACTAGAAATCGAGATTGGTGAAAGATTCAAATGATTGTTGAAATTTTTGTCGACATGGAAGAAATAATTTATGACCCGAAGAAATGTCTAATCAGGTTTTGATTGAGCTATACCAGAAATAGGAATTGTTTGAAACGAAGATGAAAAAAAAGATAAGGTATAGAGGTATGCAGTTGCAAAGGAACAGTTGACAA
The DNA here is from genome assembly GCA_947310385.1 of Nephrotoma appendiculata. Lineage (NCBI taxonomy): Eukaryota > Metazoa > Arthropoda > Insecta > Diptera > Tipulidae > Nephrotoma > Nephrotoma appendiculata. Next base: position 13,976,042 of record OX371224.1, on the reverse strand, counting down.
TTTCAAAAAAAAAATTCAGAAGGTCTAAAACTCATCAATAGAGCTACATTTTAGCAGAGGTTGACGATAACCATGCCGAATTTTCTAAATTTTGCAGAGATATTTCTATTAATCTCCAAAGATATGAAGAAATATACCTTCAAAATAAACCCAATTAGATCAATATTTTAAGTTCGAGTGAAAATAACACCGAATTTATGTATTCACATGATTTATTTGAACAATTAAATAAAAACTCAATTTTATACTTATAAAATAAATTTGATTAAACGATGTAGGTTGAATGATATAACGTAATGCTTTGTTTCATAGTTTTATTGAAAATAATCTAAAATGTACGTATTTTTAGCAATTTATAGAATATTTTTAAAATTAATCCAGAACCTATCTTGGCATTTTTCATCTATTCATTCATCTATTTTGCATTTTAGAACCAAACACCGACGCAAACTGAGGTATTGGTGTACTTTTATTTATATTTTATATATTTCTCTTTTTATTTTGTCTGTGTGCGAAACATTCTTCTTATTCACTTTTTTGACATATAGATTGCTGCGATGCACCCGCATTTTCCGGGAAGTAAAATTATGTTAACACGTTGCCGCACACTTTCAAATGTGTGTTTTCATAACTTTTGTAATTGCAATGATATTTCGTTGCGGAAAGGAATGTGTTGTTGAGAATTGAAAAATATGTCGGTATTCCTTAAAAAACGAAAAAATTGTATGACGGCTATAGCCGTCATTTGCGCGAATGCGTTAATTAAGGGTGTTTTGGATAATAGTTTATAGTACTAAATTGTACTAAAAATGATCAAATTATATCCGTATTTTACATTTACTGTGTAATATTACACTGATAATTCAAATTATACTCGATTTAATTATCGTGTCAAGATAAAAATCTAAAAATCTAAGGGCAGTTAATGAGCAGCCATTGCATTCTACTCGTATTACTGTATGGTGTGCTCTCTAGTCCGGAGGCATAATCGGCCCGTATTATTTCTAAAATAAAGCTGGTAACGCGGTTATTGTCAATGGTGTTCGCTGTTTTAATGGCCAATATTTCAAATCAAATCATCGATTACTAGCGTCTTCAGCCAATGAAGCAATCTGTTAGTTAGCCACCTAGAACGTGCGATCTAACTACGTAAGATTACGTTTTGTGATGCCAAAGATAAGGTTTATGAAAATAACCAATAACGAATAAAATAATATGGCCCCGTTTATGTAGAAATGTGATCGAAAATTTCGACCAACCAATCAACTTCTGCAAACATGCTCGTGTTGGACTTTTGCCAGATATTTTTTTCATCCATAAAAAGTCAAGTGTCTAGACTGGTAGTGCGTTCCTTTTCTGCTTCGACACGAGTACTACAATATTTGGTGATTTCTGGATTCGATTTATTTTATTCAAGTATAATTTAACTCATAATAAGGATATTTTATTTCACGAAATTTACCGCGACTTAATCTATATATATAAAAAAAAATCCTGTTTGTTTGTTTGTTCCGAATGGGCGACTCAGCCGCTCAACCGATCGCCATGAAATTTTTACCATGTACAATTTGCATATCCAGAACCAACCTTACGATATTTTGGAAGGGACTGGACCCCAGGGTCTAGCGGCTGCAGTACAAATTTTTTCGAAAATTTTAATTTTCTTTAAATTTTTCCACGAAAATGAGTTTATGGGGCTGATTATATGAAATTACTGACATGTTCGAATCCGAGGGGCCCAGCCCTGGATCAATAATTAATTTTTACATATATAGATACAAATATTTGATTATTCCAAAATAACTTCTCAGTCGCTCAACCGATCGCCATGAAATGTTTATCATGCAAATATTGCATGTTCAGGACCAATCTTACGATATTTTGAAAGGGGCTGGACCCCGGGGTCTAGGGGCTGTGGTACAAATTTTTTCTCAAATTTCAATTTTTTAAGATTTTTTGACGGGAATGACTAAGGAAAGGGGTTATATGAAATTAGTGACATGCTCCAATTCGAAAGTCTGCCCTGGATCAAGAATTCATTTTTACATGTATAGATACAATTATTTAAATGTTCCGAAATAGCGCCTTAGCTGCAAATTTAGACACCAAAAAGGATATCTAGCGTGCGATTGTTATACACAAATCATACCTCTACTATAATTGATTTAATTATTCAAATTAATTTTATTAATTTAAATTTAAGACAATCTTTCATCACTTTAACTGAAGACAAATCTCTGAACACTTATATTATCCATACTAATAAACAATTTTTACTGATTTGACATGTACTGTTTAGTGATATTCTATTTATCATATCCTGTTTTGAAATGTACCATAGTCAGCGAGTTCTAATTTCCACATAACTTCAGAAATAATTAACATTCTATTTTAATCCACTATTGCAACCGGCGGCTTTTAATGAAAATAGTAGTTTCATACTAAACGCCAATAGTTTATTACTTCATTAAGTTTATTACTTAAATAATCAATGATTGTTTCATAAAATCAATTCTAGGAAAAGTACTAAAAAATATTGTACGTATAAACTGATTTACTTTGAAAAGTACTAGCGTTTTATATTTGAAAATAGCACCGTCTACAAGAAACATCCTTGGATTTTAATTATTGTACGTGTAAAGTTGCCTTAGTTTGAAAAAACTTCTTTTGTTTTTCGAAATGTCATTTTCAACCACAGTTCGCGGTAAAACCTATCGAAGTGGACGTAGTTTTAATCGTTTTGAATAAATTAATATTAATTTGTGTTTCGGATGCCGTTGTTCTCGATTAGTTAGCTATATTGCAATAAAATAATTGTTGGTGATTATTTTCCAGGTATTAAATATTATTTCAAGTGAATATACATTCTTATTAGATTTAAGTTTTCAGTTTATAAACGTGTTAATCTATGATTACTTTTTGATTGTAGATAACATTTGATTTTGCTTAAAAAAAATACCGTAAAGACATTTTCAAACACAGTTCGCGGTGAAATGTATCGAAGGGAACATTAAAATCGTTTTGATAAATTAATACTAATTTCTGTTTTGAATGCCCGTCATTCCTGATTAATTAGCTACACGTTTCATTTTTGCTTAAAAATGCCACCGAAAAAAAGATCAATTGAGCAGGTAACTGCAAAGTCAAAGAAGATTAGAGCCGCAAGGGTGGCTGAATCAAGCGAACAGTATGAAACACGACTTGCAAACGTTCGAAGCAGGATGTCTTCTTCTAGAGCTAATGAAACAACTAAACAGCGTGAAACACGACTTGCAAACGTTCGAAGCAGGATGTCTTCTTCTAGAGCTACTGCGACCCTTGAACATCGTGAGGGCCGGCTGGAAGTCGATCGGTTACGATATGGACGATTAATAGAAACTTTTAGAGGTGATTTAAAGTTAGCAGCATTTAATTACGAGAAAGACTATGATTACAATGTTTCAATTGGGCAAATGGAAAACATTTGTTTGTATTGTCATGCTTTAAAGTTTCACAATGAATCGCCTGGAATGTGTTGTTCAACTGGAAAAGTGAATTTGCCTCCTCTGGATGATCCACCTGAACCTCTTCTAGCTTACGTCTCCGGAACTACTGAGTTATCCAGACGTTTTCTACAAAATATTCGAAAATACAACTCATGCTTATATACCTCCCGTGCAACGCCGGGTAACTCAGCTAGTTAATTATAAATTTCAATTATAATTATATTTATTTTAGGATGCTGATTGCTGAATATTTATATCCAAAAATTAAATCAAAAATAATTGTGTTGTCTTGTGCCAACCATCTTACATTACATTTCAACTAACAATTTACTAACTATTGACTATACTTAGGTGTCCGAAACCGGGTCAATTTCCATAATAATTAACAAACCTTTCCTATCCCTCCATCTTGTTATATGTAAAAGAGTGTGCGGATGGGTTCGGCGTCAACCGACAATCTTACTTAGGTTTGGTCGGACATTCCAATCAATCAAAATAAAAGGTCCGAGTGTCTAAACTAAATTTAAATATAGAATGGCAAATATTTTTAACAAAACGTATACATATTTAATTTCCAATTAAAAAAATGTCCTTTTCGGAAGAACCCGTACAATCAGTGTGCATCAAATAACGAAAACGGGTTATTTAGTGCCAACAATTGTAACATTATTTATTTTACTTACCAATTATAAATTATCGATTTCTAGGAAAATGGAATGCGGTGAGCCAAACGGGTTCCTGCTTGATCTTGGCCGTATAAAACAATTAAACAATAAAGAGGCCAGTTAGCTAGTTAAAGCAATCAGTTGACCTTTGAAATATTTAAAGCGGTTTTTACAATTCTGTGAATGTACCTAAAGTGGAGCATAGCCTATACATATTGCAATATAACATATCAGTAATTTATCTTCGCAAAATTAAAATTTACTAACTATATTCCATCAGCTCATCCATTATCTAGTATCTGACAAGAGCAGTAAATATATATACGAGTCTGTATATAGATTTCTCACATTTATAATCGAGTTGTAAATCTTAACCTCATCGTTATATGTATTTTGTGTTTCTTTTGCTATCCCTTTAACGTTCAAACACAAGGAGTTTCATCGTTTATATCCTTACAACAGATTTTCTTTATCCAAACTAATTTTGAATGAAACAATATTATTATTCTCATCTAATAAGCTTTTTCGCAAAGGTAAGATTTTCCACTTTGGTTTATTCAAATGAATTAACGAATATGTTATAAGTAAATTTCTTATTAGTCTCCAGGAATTATGTATCCTATGTATGTATAAAAATACATTTTCTGATAATTTCCATGTGTTGGTGGAAAAATGAAACCAACACAAACCAATTACACAACGAGTATGATTCTTATTATCAAAGAAAGATAGCTTTTCTTATACATGCAACATTTTTTTATAGAATCATCAACATAAATTTCTCTCAAGTATACAAAGAATAATGTAAGAAAACCTTTTTAAATTAATTTTAATGTTATGGTAACCATAATTAATTTTTTTACTTCTTTCATTTCTCTTTCAATAGTGTTATGTAAGTAAAAACCAACGGAAAATTGAAAGAAAAAAACTTAATCAAGATTTGATTGTTTTCAATTCATAAATGAACAAAAATGGCGCACTTGAAATGTTAAGCTTTATATAAATTTTAAGTTTCAGGATTAAATTTTAATTGAAAATATTTTTTTAGCACTAATATACTTTGAAATATTTAAGGGTAAAACTACTTTGTACTCGATATTTAGAAAAAAAAAAACTTTTATATCTTTAGAAAGAAACAAACTGAGTAAAAAACGACTAATCCATCCATTTTTTTAATATTCAAAATATTTCAATTTTTAATCGTCTCTAAATATTTTTTGTCTATTTCAAATTTTCCAATATTCCAACCAAAATACTAATATAAAATTGATACAGTAAACCGATACCAGATATAATACTTTGATATATCGAAATATGAATATTACATCTGTGCTTTGGATGTTAAGTGCTGTGTAGAGGAATATAAAAATGCATGAAGAGATGACGAAACAAAAAAATACAAATTATGCAAATTTCTTATTAATCTTTTCATTTTCTTAAGTAACAACAAAAACAATACGGTAGGAGCATATAACCTAGAAGAAAGTAATTTGCATAAAAATTAAATCATTGAATGAATGACTGACGGTATTAGGGCGAATGTAGATTCATTTTAATGGAAGTTAATCCATTTGAGATATAAAAAAATGTAAATACGTATACATTTATTTATACGTACACGTACGTAGGTTTAAAAAATATGGCTTGATAGCTTTCAATCTTAGGTTGATTTCTTTAAAAAAAAATTAAAGCTTCATTGTAATTTTATATATGCTTCTTTGTATACATTACTCGCATTATGTAAATTAGTAGCACAGTTCTCATTTTCATTTAAGAATATAACCACCCATCATGCTAAATTGAATCGTACGACTTTATTTGTTCGTAAACTTAAAACAAATGATCGCGCTATACCAAATGAATGAATCTTACACAATTAGAATTAAAAAAAGAAAAACGAAACTTACGAGCAGCAAAAGCAACAACTATAGGAAAAAATTGATCGATCCAACATAATACAAAAGAACAAAATAACTTTTCTTGTCTTCCACGCTAATTAAAAGTTTTACAGAAAAGCTTTTTTTTATTTTTCATTTTTTCCGTGTTTCTTATTTTGACTTACCCAGTAAGTTTAGAGCTGGTAAAAATGTTTTTTTTGCGTTTTTGGAAAAAAAAACTTAAAATTGAAAATGTTTTAGTTACTTTTAATTTTGTTTGGTGGTATCTGGTATTTCTCTTGGTACGTGAGTTTATGTACATATGTGCTGTGCCTGTACATAGTATATGATACTATAAATATATACAATTTAAATAATAATGTTATTATCGAGAATAGAGCTAGCGAGAAACCAGGTGGGGAAATAGGTAAAATAGATAACCAAATTTCGTGAAGGTATAAATACTGTAAAACTTTATTTTGGTTTTTGATGCTATGTTCTCGTAATTTTTTTGTAGTAGTTAGGTAGTCGGTGTTGCTCTTATTGTTAAAATTTTCCAAACTTTACTTTTATTATGTTCATTATTTTATTTTTATTATAACAGTTTAGTTAAAGAAAAACAAAATCGTTTTACCCGTGCAACGAGTCTCTTTGCAATTTACTGATTTCGTTTACTAAACTTTTCGATAAAAGGTATTGTGTTCTGACCCGGAATAATAAACGAAATATTATAAATTTTCTGCAATATTGCATATGGTGCGATATTAAAACTAAATTTAGTTGGAAACTGTATCTTTTATTAACCATAAAAATTACTAGTTAAATGCGTCGTAAATTTTTTAAATTTAATGTAAATGTAACCATCGTTCAACAATCATAAGCACACACCTTCAAAAACAGTTGTATGGTAATTAACTAAAGTTATGACAACCGTAAAATCTATGTCGTAAAATATTTAACTGACAACAACACCTCGACACAAAACTTCACTCCAGTCCTCTTTTTAGTATTAAAATCTGGATATTATTAAATCATTCGAATTAGGGTTTCGGAGTTTGATGCGCTCTACTGGGCTCAGCATCTTTTATTGTGACTTCCAGTGAGTAGCACCTGATATCAGAACAAAGTTGTTTTAAATAAATTCCAGAAGGTGACTAATCCTGAACAATAAGCTCGAATGCTCTTTTTCAATTTTATCGTAAGGAGAACAAAAAAAAATTTAATTTATTTATTTTAATTTTTTGCTGTTTATAGTGATGAACTTGGAGAAAAAACCGGTGGATGAAAATTTGCGATACAACTAAAGATGATTAAAGATGACGAACTTAAATGCTGCGTAGATGGCCGATTGATGAGTTGTAGATGTACGAGACGTTTTAATTCTCCCTTCGTTGTTTGTAAGGTTACCAGTCTTGTAAAACCATCACTTCCAGGGTGAACATTTTTGATTCTGCCCAATATCCATTGACTAGGATACAAATTGGCCTCCCGTATAAGAACAACCTCAGCAACTTCTAATTTATGACTTGTCAATTTCCATTTATACCTGTGTTGCAATGATGTGAGATAGTAGCGATGCCATATTTTCCAAAACCCCTGGAGGCGCTGTTGTATGTTTTGCCACCTTGAAAGTTTGCTTAATGGTACATCATCTAAAGTTGGTTCTGGAATAGCAGCTAATGAATGGCCGACCAGGAAATGCACCGGTGTTAATATTTCCAAATCCATTGGATCATCATGTATTTTATATATCAGTCTCGAATTTAGTAGACCCTCAATTTGAACAATTGGGGTGGTCATGTGAGGATGATGTTCAACACTCATTTTACATGAAACTTGAACGACTTCACTGTTGCTTTCCATAAACCAAAGTGTGAAGCATGTGGAGGATTGAAATGGAAAATTACATTTTTCTGCAAAAGAAAATCAGAATTAATTTGTAATTTGTGACACGAAACGTTTGAGAGCAGCCAAGAATGATTATGTGTCAAATCCAGTCACAACTTCAAGATGCACCGCTTTTATAGCCAAACAAACAAAAGCTGCTACGTATGCTTTTTCCACTGCGCAGTTTCTACGTTTGTTACTTTTAATGTAAAGTTGACCGGCGTAGTCTAGGCCTGTTTTTGAGAATGGTCTACTCTTGTTGCATCTAGCTGCAAGCAAATCGACCATTTTTTGTTGTATTTTGTTAAAACGGAATTGAGAGTACACAATGTGCATGATCTTATGGATTTTTTAATTACTCTTCTCGCTGTTATCCAATATTTTATGCGTTATATGCTCAATGTTAAGGAGTTGCCTGCATACATGTTGTTTTTATGGATGTCGCGAATTATCATTTCACAAAATGTATGGCTTTTAGACAAGATGACAAGGCATTCTTTGATGGTAACGTACAAGTTTTATTGAGAAGAGATAGTTCGGTATGAAATACTGTTTTGTGGAGGTTGCGAATAATAACACTTTCAGCAGCATTCAGCTCGATTGGAGTAATTGGACCTTTCTTCAAATTCGATTCGCTCGTCAAAATCGTAATACATACACCACTATCTTTCGTATTGTGAACCAAGAAGAACTTGTTAGAAGATTTGAAATAACATCATCTTCCGTAATTGTTTCGGTCATGACATTAACATACCTTGGCATTTCCTCTAAAGCCATCTCATCATTAGTTACTGTGGTTGATTTTGGTTTTGGCCTTATCTTCGGCTGTACACAGCCAACTTGGTTCAATCCACCATAGATGCGAATTTGTTAAATCTTGTAGTTTTGCTCCTCTCGATATGATATCAGCAGGGTTTTCGTTGTATGCTACATGTCGCCATTCGCTTCGCGGCATCGATTACAGAATGAATGAAGTTCAATTCCTTAACAGCTTCGCAAAGCTCCAATCTGGGAAGTGTTACTTGTTTTATGGGGAAACTTTACTTTTTCCATACACCATTCGCAGCTTCAGACGCGTCACTATATATCGTTTAGTTTTCTTCATATTGTCAAACATCTAGGAATTTGGGTTTTTTCAAGAGCCGACAGTGATTGGTATATACATTGCGATGAATTTATAATGTGATTACGCAACTTGGCATCCCAATCGAGATTTAACAACCAAATTTTTTGCACCAATATTTTGAATAAGATTGTTGTTGGTGATGGGGGATCGTATACTTTAGATGCCCTTGGTCCAGATCGTTTTATTTACGTTTTACTGTACTCTAAATGGTAAAGTATTTGAATCCGAGTTCTAAATGACTCCCAACGTGTTTATAGATGGGTCATCTTCAATTAGCTTCGGTATAGTTTTGATTTACTCTCTGGAAAATGTGTTTAGAAATTCAAGTGAGTTCGATCTCCATTTGAGAAGATTAAATCCGTTTTTGCTTAAAATCTCGGTGAGTTGATGCAGCTGCATCTGCAACGGTATCGCATTCACTGAGCATGTCATCAATATACAAATTTTGTTTTATTGTGTGTGCTCCTTTAGGATTTAAATCTTGATACATATCTGCCACAGGCAGTGCCATACGTGACAATATTCAATTTATATACCTTTGGCTGGTCTAAAGGATTTTCGCGCCACAGGATTAATTGGTAGTTTGCATCCTCAGCGTTCACAAGAATTTGTCGGTACATTTTTTCGACATCTGCAACTGGGGTAATTACAGTTTGTCGAAAGTTTAACAAAATTTTAATTAGAACCGTTTGGATATTTGAACCGATTTGCAGGATATCGTTTAACAAAAATTTGTGTTTTCGCTTTACACGAACCGTCAAACACTACTCGTAACTTCGTAGTGCTGCTAAAAATATTCGTCGTCATTACTTCAGGAATCTGGTTTGACGGTATGTAGGTTAGGTTAGGTTAGAGTGGCTGATATCGCACACTTAGGCCAGTAGTGGCCCATTGTGATACCACAGGATCCTATCTCCCCTTTACTCCCGTTGAAACCATCCAGAGCTACTTATGTAGCGTAAAATATCTCGCACTCTACAGCCCGCGAGTTCCGAAAGGCTGTCCATACTGTACACACCTAAGTACTTATGCCTTCTGCCTGATAGTGCCGGACACGAGCATAGGAAGTGATCCAACGTCTCCTCCTCCTCTTCGTCCAAACAGCTTCTACAAAAGTCATTAGTCTGTAGACCCATCCTTCTTGCATGTTCCCCAAAAAGGCAGTGTCCTGTCAGTATCCCTACGACCAATCCTAACTCTCGTTTTCCTAGGGATACTAGTGCCTTGGAGCGCCGCAGGTCCAGTTTTGGCCAAACCTGTTTTGCTACCCTGCACGTGAGAGAGTTGGTCCACCTCTCATTTGTCAAGGCAATTGCCTGCTTACTGAGCGCCAATTTGAGTGCTGCTATAGGCCTCCCCAGACCCGCCCTTCCCGGCTGTATCTGGAGAGTCGTGCCGTACCTAGCTAGTTCGTCCGCCCTGTAGTTTCCCGTGACGTCCGAGTGACCAGGGACCCAGATTATCTGGATGCTGAAATACTCGCTCATCTCGTTAAGAGATGATCGGCAATCCAGCGCCACCCGTGACTTCAGACAAACCGCCTCCAGCGACCTGACCGCCGCTTGACTGTCCACATAAATTGCGATATCCCTCACGGATACCACATTATGCTTCAACCATGTCACGACTTCGCCTATCGCCACCACTTCAGCCTGGTACACGCTGCAGTAGTCAGGGAGACGAACGGAAATATTAACGTTAAGCTTCTCACAGAAGACTCCGGCTCCTACCTTACCGTCTAGCTTAGAGCCGTCCGTGAAAAATTGCAGTGCCTAGTTTTCCAGTATTGATCCGTACACCTCCTTGAGGGGTTCCTCTAACCACCCGCCTTCTAATGGTGGCCTCCCCCAGTTCCGAAGTAATAATCCTGCTTACCAGCATCTGATTTATCAGCCTTATTATGGGGTAATCCACGTTCAAAGGTAGCAGTCCTTCCATGATCGCCTCCGTTTTTACATTATTAAAGGCACCCTCAATGTCGAGAAATGCTACCATACAGAACTCTTGCGAGTAGATTGACTTCTCAATCATGCGTACCAGATCGTGCAGAGCTGTGTCTACCGACCTACCCTTACAGTACGCATGCTGCGACGTTGCCCAATTCCTGGGCTCAATTTTTGATCGAGTGCCTACATCTACCAACCTTTCCAAGGTTTTCAACAGAAAGGATGATAGAGTTATAGGTCTCAGGTCCTTTGGATAGGCATGTGAGCTTTTTCCCGATTTCGGGATTAAGACCACTCTGACCTCCGTCCATTTCCTAGGAATATAAGCTAGTCTCAGACACCCTCTGAAGATACCATCCAGCCAGGGGAGGATGACTGCCGAATTCCTTTGGATCTCTGCTGGTATAATCCGATCCGGGCCCGCCGATTTATAAGGCTTAAAACCGTTCAGCGCCCAACGGATTCGCTCCCTGTCCAAGATGCCCTCCATCTCTAATGAAGGTGTTGCTCGATGAGCTCCAGGCTCCATCAAGTCTTCAAAGCTTCCCGGAAAATGGGTCTCGATTAGGAGCTCCAATGATTCCGCACTTGAAGTTGTCCATGACCCGTCTGGTCTAATTAAATAACTAGGACTGGTTGGGTTAGTAGCTAGAATTTTCCTAAGGCGAGAAGTCTCAGAGACCTCCTCCATCCTACAACAGAAGAGTCTCCAGGACCCCCTTTGTGCCTTCTTCAACTCTTTTTTGTACTTTCTTAGGTCCTCCTTATAGGAGTCCCAATCCCGAACCTCCCTTTGACGGTATGTAAGTCATATGTCCAAATGATATGTACTCCTTCATAAATGACTTGTACGAGTCAAAAAATTCCGGCATCTTCAAAAATTGTCTCTCCATTGCGATGAGACTTTGACGTGCTACATCATATGAACTAACCACAAAGCGACGATCTGAATTCCTTGTGCTTTTCTGATCGCAATATACTTCACAAGGGTGATCATACCCATACTGATTCAATGACTACGCTATATCTTCAACCTCCCGAAATGTATGGAGCAACTTATGAATATCATTGTCATCATGTTGGATATCTGGTCCATTTTTGGAATGGACATTTGATTCACCTGTTGACTGTGTACTCCATGTACCTGCGATAACCCAGCCTAACTTTGATGCTTGAAGTATTGGCAACCCGTTAATCAAAAGATTTTCTGGAGACAGAATTTGAAAGAAAACATCTGCTCCTAAAAGTATATCAATTTTATTAGGGTTAGAAAATTGTGGATCTGCTAATTTAAAACCTGCCAGCAGATGTTTATTATAACTGATGCGCGTGGAATTCGTATATTTCTTGTCGATACATGAATGGATTGTCATAAGGATCTCCTCGGTAGATTTTCCAGCTGTACTTGTTTCTAATCCGTAAACTATTGTGGAAGCTTGACTTTGCATAAGGTTCAGGCGTCTAGCGTAGGATTCGTTCACAAAAGATGATTGTGAATTGGAATCCATTAACGCTCGGAATGGCTGAAGTTCTCCGGTATGTGTTTCCGCGTAAATAACGGCTGTAGATAGTGCCGTGGTTGGCGATGAAAGGCATAAATGAAGGATGCTCGTATTAGTAGTCGTCTGAATCGGTGTTGATGCGCTTTTGATTTGGTAGTATCTTCGGCTGATGTTTCTTTAAATGTAATATGCGTTTGACTTGAACAAAGTGTGGTGTCGGTTACTGCAAATGAGACATGATGAATTGAGAAACAGTTAGCACTCACATGTCCTCGTTATAAATAATTCCGGCATAAATTCACCTCCGTTACTAGTTTTATCCTAGCTTCCAGTTTTATTTTTAATCATGGACATCTAAATAGTGGTTGTTGTTATTTACAGGCATGGCACTCAACGTGGTGCTGGTTTTGGTGGGTATAAAAGTTTTGAGAGATGGTTTGGTTGGACCTCTTCTATAGCAGCTTCACAAATTTCCAACGCATGACATCTTTTATTCAGAAATTGCAGCATATCATCAAATGAAGAAAAGTCTTTCTTAAAGGATTCAGTTGCCCATAATTTCTTCGTTTTAGTGTTTATTTTGCTAATAAAATATGGATGAGCCATGGGTCTCGTGTCTCTGCATATGCATAGGAACTTTGCACTAAGTTTGTCCTAAACATAAAAATTAAAAAATTAGGACAAACTTAAGAAAAAGTTTACGCTTCATAATACTTAAGAGAAGTTTGTACTGAGCATGTCCTAAACCAGCAAAACAATGTATCTTGTTTATATGTATATGTGAAATGTGGACATTCAGGCGAATGCTCGAAATAATCGTTTGTTTAAATTTTGTCATGGAATGCTAATAACTTGCATGTAAATAAATAATTAAATAATATTAAATTGAATTAAAGTAAAACAAATTAAAATTTGTAATTAACAATTTGTTTTTTAAATGAAATAGCATTATTCTCATTTTACATAAATATTTTTTAATAGACAAAATATCCTTATATTTAACATCGAAGCAAGAAACACGTATGCTTGGTAATAAACAAGCTTACACGTTATTATTATGGTGCAATCAACAAGTTTCATAAATTTCCCGTGAAGCTCACTTAGTGATACAGACCTTTGAGTGAATTTACGTCTTACATCACATAGGGCTGCTGCTTTAGCGTAATACTAAATAGGGTTACAGGTTATCCTCATCGGTTTTACTTATAAGGGAGCAAGATAATAGTACTACTGACACAATCAATAATTTCAAAAATTTATCATGGAGCTCATTTAGTGATCCAGACGTTTGAGTGGATTTACGTCTTAAATCGCATAGGGGTTGCTTTACGGTAATACTAAATAGGGTTGCAGGATTTTCTCATCGGTTTCACTCCTTGGGAAGCAAGATAATAGTACTTCTGACACAATCAAGAAGTTTCATAATTTTATCATGGAGCTCACTTAGTGAGACAGACGTTTGAGTGGATTTACGTCTTAAATCGCATAGGGGTGCTACTTTAGCGTAATACTAAATAGGGTTACAGGTTATTCTCATCGGTTTTATTTATAAGGGAGCAAGATAATAGTACTACTGACACAATCAATAAGTTTCAAAAATTTATCATGAAGCTCACTTAGTAATCCAGACGTTTGAGTGGATTTACGTCTTAAATCGAATAGGGGTTGCTTTAGGGTAATACTAAATAGGGTTGCAGGATTTTCTCATCGGTTTCACTCCTTGGGAAGCAAGATAATAGTACTTCTGACACAATCAATAAGTTTCATAATTTTATAATGGAGCTCACTTAGTGAGACAGACGTTTGAGTAGATTTACGTCTTAAATCGCATAAGGGTGCTACTTGAGGGTAATACTATATAGAGTTGCTGGTTATTCTCATCAGTGAAACTTAATAATTGTGACTATAATCTTGCTCCCTTACAAGTGAAACCGATGAGAATAATCTGCAACCCTATTTAGTATTACCCTAAAGTAGCACCCCTATGCGATTTAAGACGTAAATCCACCCAAACGTCTGTCTCACTAAGTGAGCTCCATGATAAATTTATGAAACTTATTGATTGAGTCAATATTACTATAATCTTGCTCCCTTACAGTGGAAACCGATAAGAACAACCTGCAACCCTATTTAGTATTACCTTAAATTGGCACCCCTAAACGATTTATTAGATAAATTTATATCAACGTCTAGAAACTGTTTGGCAATTTATGAAACTTGTAGTTTAAATTAGTGTGTGTATTTAATATAAGTTTTGTGATATATTTATTTTATTTACCGTTTTCCAGTATTATTTAAAGCAAACTGTTTATTATAGTTTTGTTTAGCGGTAATGTTACCAACTTTTTGTCATTTTAAATACACCGTGTGATCGCCTAAATGTTTACTTTTCACTAATACACACAAACATTTTATATTGGTTTTGTTGGTTTAGGCCAAACTTAGTACAAACTTCACATCGGTCTCTGCATTAGGTCCTAAAGCGCGAACACCACGAATTATCTCATCTGCTGTTTTGGTAATACCACACAATTCTCTGCCGTTTGGATGTATGCTTGACTTTTGATCAAAAAAACCTTGAACTAGTGATGTTGTTATTGGTTAAACTTGCAGCATAGTTTGTTCCGACACTTTGTTAAAGTTTGAGTTTTGATAAAAACAGAGTAGTAAGAATTCGATGTTAATTTTGAGCAGCTACCGTTTAATTATACAGTAGGCAAATGAAGAAAGAAGAAAATTATATGAAATTTGTATAGTCCTAAAAACGGATGTTTATGTTTAAGTAAACGCATTTCGGACGGTTATGTTTAACTTAATATATTCAATAAAGGATGTGCACCGGAATTATTTTCGGGCAGCCCAGCCGACATAAAATCAAAACTGGTAAAACCAATTTCTGATAGTTTATTATTTTGTTCTTGGTGAAGAAAATAAAAACGAACACGATTCTATTCAATTTGGGATTTCGTGAAAAATACTTTTTTTTATTATATAAAATTTCTGTTTAATTTAAAATTAAATTTTAAAGTATTTTTATGTATTTTTCTTGATATGAGAGCTTATAACATGTTTGCATTCTCGAAAAAAATCGACTAAAAATTAAAATATTTTTTTATTCAACAAAGGGTTGTCCTTGTTGGTTTTCGAAAATTGACACAGGAATGGCCTTTTTGGATTAAACTTACCAAAATTCTACATAGTGTTATGTTTTGCATTACGCCTTAGAAAGGTTTTAAGATTCATTTACGTTCGTGTTAATGAAAATCGGGTGTTGGCCAGAACGTATAGACCATTCACACTACACGTTTCTCTTGATGTCAGATAAATACTACAAATGCAATTGTAGTTTAAAGTTATAAAAATAAATCAATAAAATAGTCAATCGAAAAGCAAATAATAAACGTAAAACTTTTATTGAGTTCTAAATTTTTCTTCACCTTTGAATATTACAAAAATTTTATTTAATTTATCATATTAATTGATATGGTTGCAATTAAAAGAAAATAAATAAATCGATTACGGTCGAAAACTGCTGACATACTCGTATTTCTATTTACAAATAAGTATGAACGTACAAACAAAAACGTAAAACTACCATCCATCACAATTTCACAATTTTATACCATCAATCTCATTATCACCGTCATCACCATCACAGTCGTCACCATCATACTAAAAGCTGTATACAGCTAATTTTCGCTTTAAAAAATTACAAAATGAAAATGTGAAAGAAGAAAATCGAAAGGAAATTTTTATAGAGCTACTCCTATGAAGAAACCTACCAACAGTATTTTTATATTCAAAGTACACCATAAATAATCGCATTTTTCTATGTCAATAACCAATTGTGTCTTAATTCTTAATTGCGAGTAATAATTATTTTCAATAAACTTAGCACCATCAACCAGTACCGCTGTATAGGGTGATAAAACGTGCAATTCAATCTGTATAGATTATCAGCAGCAAAAAAGCTCTATTAACCGTCCAACCATACCGCTTAAACACATTTCCGACGTGTTACCACCTTATACAGTGAAATGATCAGCCAGATAAGAGTTTATTGTTTGTTATTGGTGCTGTAATATTTTACCTGTCACTGAATAATTATAACAAAAAAGGAAAATGGAGGTGAATAAATTGACTGTATAGAGTTCACAATGAGTTAGCGGGAGATTATGTATACTGTGAGATTTTTATTTCACCCATTCTAGTTGTTATGTGCGGGATCACATATTGTTGAAGAAACTAAACATTATTTAATGAATCTAATTAATCTGTCTGTAAGTTACCTGGTAGATAGTTAAATTTGTCTAAATATTTTCTAAAGTTACTTAATAGACCAATATTTCATTATTTGAATACTAAATGAAAGAGGGGAAATTTATATCTGAGTTGATGGCCATGGAATACGAAGAGAGAATCGAATTTGTTAATGGTGTTTAATCATTAACGATTTTCTATATGCTCATTTCTTAAGAAACATAACTCTTAAGTATATAATTAAGATAAATGAGACAAAAATTTTAGTATGGTAGCTAGAAACTGACATCATTAATATTTTATGTAATAAATACCGTTCAACAATGGAGTAATCATAAGCTATGAACTTCCAACTTGATGCACAAAACAACTAAGGACATAAATCAGAGAAACAATAAGTTTATTAAATTTAGTCGCTGATGCTAAGTCGAAGGAATTTTAAGACATGACAATTTGAATCCTGTACTACCAGAAAAGTTCACCACGCAAATAAGTCCATCCAAAATTATTATTCAATTGTTTACTAGAGTCTCGCCAGGAAATTTAATTCCCAAAAGTAATTTAGTTTTTCTATATTAAATATTCTAGAAAGTAAACTTTATTTTCGACATTCATCGACTTATAACAAATGTACCCCTAACAATCTAATTTCCAAACAATAAAAATGTTTATGTATTTCATAAAGTTTTATTAAATCAAAACTTTCTTGTGTACTTGTGCCGCCTGAAAATCATATACATGCCATTGTTGCTCATGAGATCGATTTTTAAAAGTATAAATCATTTTTTATGAATTTCTATCGTGTCTGTCACATCACTTTAATATACATTCAATGAAAAACATAAATAAACAAACAAGCAAACAAAAACAACAACATGAGAAAAATGTTTTCCATTAAAGTCTAACTTTAATATGTTACAGACATTTTGTCCTAATATTCCACATCTCAACATAAGCTGAAACATAAAACTTAATTGACATTGGAAAATAAATCATGATGGTGTAGAATTAAATTGAAACTGAAACAGATGCTATTAAGGGAAAATATGTATAATATACCAACAACAAAAATTTGCTTTGAAAAATCTTTTATACATATTTCAGTGTGTGCGAGTGTGTGTGTGCTTTTGCCTTAATACATAAAATTTGTTGTTGGTTTTAATGTTGGTAATATAGCTTATTACACTTGATGGTAATAACGGTTATATTACACTATAGGGCGTTTCACGCTTCAACCCCTTGTATTGCTCATTTGGAATTTGAGGCAGCACTTATAGAAAGCACTTTCAAATGGAAATTCGGACGAGATAACGAAGCCCCAAGTGAGCGATACATAACCAATTGTAGCGTTATATGTTCATGCCCATTTTTTGAGTTTTGTGAACTTGAACCGCACATGACTTTATAGCCCATATTGGAAAATAATTGGACATTGACGTGCCGGACTGCTGGCGGGCAGGTACTCAACGTTCAGCGTCCGGTTTCCCGATTTTTTTATAATACCGATTGTTAAACTTATGTTACAAATTAGAAGTAGAAGAGATTTGGTTTAACTTCCTGAGGTGTAACAATAAGGCTTATAAATGCGATTTCTCGATTCGAATGTTTTCTTTGATATAGGTGAATGCTTCAAACCGAATGGCACACAAACGCATTCGTATACCGGCTAAAATTACCTGAAAGTACTCGCTTCATGTCGGTGAAAACTTAACTAAATTCACTACACAAATTTTGTTCACAAAATTTATTATTATTTATTAATTTTTTAAATTAAAACCTTTGCCATTTAATTGACATTTTCTCTTTCCATTGAAAATGTCTCACCAACATTCGCGTCCACTTAAAATAAAAGAAATCATACATTAATGAATTGAAATGTTACTTACCCTTATCCACTGCGATTTATTCAGCCCTTAAGGCTCATAGTTTTAAATACCTGAAAAAATAATAATATTATTGAATTTTATTACAGTAAAATTGAATTTATAATTATTAATTTGTATACTTACATTTCTTAAACACTATTTACACAAATGTCAACAACAATTACAACCAAACCTGTCATTAAATGTAATTTCTATGTAAATCAAAATGTAATAGAGGTTTGCGGTACAAATCGGTTCATTGTGCGCAAACGTAATATAATTTTGAAATTCATATAATACCGGGAAATTTAAGTTTCCTATTTTTTTGGGTTTACATATTAAAATGACAATTTAGTTTTATTAAGAAAAATTATATTCATTCCTTTATAATGTGGTGAACAGAAAAGTTATAATTTTATAAAAATAATAAATACAGTGTGTTAATAATTTAAATAAAGTACTTTTTACAATAGTTTGGTTCTTAGTTTTCATTCAGTGTGTGCAGTCTCAACAGTGTACCTTATTTTCTCCATCAATAAATTCAACTTTAGCCATCATCAGCCACAATAGTTCTGCAGCAAGTCATCAACCAGCTTCTCATCTAATTTATTAATTGGCGGATTCATCACGACCACTTTTTCCACATCCACTTCATCTTTTGGACAAACTTCTATCTGGTGGAATACAAATGTGAAGTTCAAGGTAGCGAAGTACACACAGTTACCGAGTTTATCTAACATATAAGTTACATTGGGTAGTGAATATCTATTAAAAATGGTTTACTCGTGCCGCACGCCACTTAACTGTTGCAACCATCCAAACCGACGAGCTGTGTGGGGAATAACTAGATCTGATAATTCTCTGTGTCATTATTTCCATAACTCGTTTTACTACATCACTCATGTGCATATGTGGATCATATAGGGTTTCACATTTCCCGGCAAATAATAATTCCCAATAAAGTAGAATATTTCGAACGAAGATATTCCCGGGATTCCCGGGATTCCCGGAAAAACCGGGTTTCAATATTTACTAATTAAAATAAATTTATTAATTTAAAGAAGCAATTAAAATATTTATTTTTTTTTTCATTAAAACAAAAAACTTAATTACTAACAGAACAAATAAAATTTATTTTAAAAATGAGTTCTGAGACAAACTAACGCATTAACCGAATTGTCATTGAGTCGTGCCCTAATTTTGGTGATTAAAAGGCCAGCAGTCGAAAATTCTCCGTCACTTTCCACTGACCAACCTAATGCAAAGGAGCGCATCTAAGAATATTTTCAAATTCAATTCTTTTTTTAGTCTTATATTCTGCAGTATTTTTTTTTTTGGTGCGCAATTTAAAATTTTGTAATAATTCGCGAGATATTGAATTGTCCAACGCATTTAACGTCTCGCTTAGAAACGATAGAATCGTCTCACTTTTTATTAAATCCATATCACGTTGACATAATGCTTCGAACAACTGATCTTCCCTTTCAAGTAGATGTGTAGCAATAATTTAGCGCAGACTTTTTTAATCGGAATTCTAATTTGCTCAAATCTTTCCAACATACATATCTTACAAGATATTTCACCTTGTCATGCAGTCTAATGATAAGTTGAATTCTTTACCACATTCTTCTTCTGGATTTTACGGTTTCGTTCTTTGAATTTAAGTTCACTTATATTTGTATCATGTTTATATGATATGTCTTCAAATGCTGAATTTTCGTCTTTATCAAGACCATCATCAATTTCTTTACTTTCGACGTCGCTATCATCATCTGCATCTATTGGTCTACTCGGTGCTGCTGATTTTGCTTCTGTCTTAGTAGAAACAAAAAGGATATCTAAAATAGCCAGATGAATCCCGTTGAAGATGAAGGCAAGAGCTAAGTGCCGAGCGATTTTTGTTTAGTTTTATTGGTTGGTACAAAAATTTACTAAAAGCAAACAATGCATGCAATGTTTTTCAATATCGTAACAAATAATTTTGAAAAATATAAAATACGTTTTCGATTCGTTGCTTGTCCAAAAAAATGCAAAAAATCGGATATTTGCATTGTTGACAAATTCAAAATTGACATTTCTTGCCAAGATGCCAACCTTTAAAATTATAATTTTAGAAAAAGTGGGAATGGATGGACGATGAATAGGAAAACTTTGCGTAGAATAATTTCATTCCTATTCCTATA
Organism: Nephrotoma appendiculata; assembly: GCA_947310385.1. Lineage (NCBI taxonomy): Eukaryota > Metazoa > Arthropoda > Insecta > Diptera > Tipulidae > Nephrotoma > Nephrotoma appendiculata. The sequence continues at coordinate 13,955,246 of OX371224.1, read as the reverse complement.
AAAACTTGGAATAAAACCATTCTGGCTGGAATGAAATGTTGTAAAATTACCAAAGTAAGACGCACAAATGCTAAAAAAAATCCCGTGAATTGACTTTTTCTCGGGAAATCGGGAATAGATATTTATGCGGATTTTCCGGGAAATCGGGAACGAGAAATCCAGGGTGAAAAACCCTAGTGGATAACGATAGCTATTTATGAAAAGAGATTTGTCATTGCCTATGTTTAAATCATGCTCCCATCTCAACCTGATTTTTAAAACGTGAGCTGCTGATTGTTGTTTTGAAATATGTCCTCGTATTGTCAAAAATATTTTTCTACTGCTTTCTTATTTTCGTTGGTTATGTGACTTGTGTAACTGTTTTTAGAGTGATTTGGTTACTAATTCATTCGTTTATAAGTGGATAAAGATAATTTTTTTCATCTTAAGTTGCCGAATGATAATTTTCGAATCTTTCACTTGCGATTGAATATTCTATTATAAATTTATATTCTGGGTTACTAAAATTAACTAGAGATTGGCTTGAGATGTCTCCATTTTAAATATTTTTTTAAACCCACAGGAATGAAGACGCAGATAGAATACAAATGGTGCAACTGCATTGTGAACTAAAGTCTTTAATTTTGGAACAGATAGTTTTTATGACTGAAACAAATTGGGTTGCGCCGAGTTAGTGAACCATTATGAGGCTTGTAGAAAAATTTAATACCCATGGCAGTGTCCAGCGCTCTGCCATCGAGATCAACCACCATCTGGCATGCCGCGAGGTATTCTCTTTGCGTTTTCATACGGTTACCCAAATTTGTACTAACTAAAGCATGGTTGCTTGAGCGGTGATGATATTGTTTCCGTCTTTTCTCTCTATGTTGCTTACCCCAAAAAAAAATTAAAAAGATTATGGTTGGTTGCAAATAAATCCAAGTAAGCAGAGTAACGTTAGCGTTTATCATTTTAATGTCAAAACCGTGTTTCTGAATGGAATTTACTAGAGAAATGTTTCGCGGATTTTGAACAGCGAATTAAATTGATTCCGAATAAAATTAAGTTTACTTAACTTGAATTCAGAAGATGACTTGAAATTCAGAAGATCCACCAATTCGCCATTTGGATTCTGTCAAAAGTTATTACATTTTGTTGAGAGCGATGAAAATTTCATAAATTGCTTATTTATGTCTGCGAGGCACACCTTCATTTAAACGAAAATGTAAACAAGCAAAAAAAAATCCTCAAAACATACACCCAAGGTGCTTACATGCAGAGCGTGTAACTGCGTCGTGTGCAATATTTGCCAACTGTATTGTCGGCCCTCACTTTTTTGAAGAAAACGATACAAATGTTACATTGAATGTAGGCAATGGAGCCAGTTGTCACAAACAAGACTGGTGAGCCACGCAAAACGAGTTAAAATAATCTTTAAAATAATAATATTGGAGCAATACCCCGCGGGGAACATTAACAGCGGCAATGAAAAGCGTGTTGGTCAGATACAGGATTTGCATGAATGAAGGTGGAGAACATCTAAAACAAATTATTTTTAAAAGCAAATTTCTATGTTAAAAATTTAATAAAATTCTTGAATTAAAAAAACAAACAAATAAAAAGAAAAGAAAAACAACAGAAATATTCGCTTTTGTTTTTGTAGCAGCATTCGGGCCCCAGTCTGTACAATTTTTTCACGAGAATTGGGTTAAAAATAATCTGATTGAAGGGTGTCTCTCGAAAATGCTATTTTTTCTTTAAATTATTAATTTCGATGAATATATCCAGAGTGGTTATTTACAGTTAAGTATCTGATGGATTGACTAAGACTACTTGGTAAAAATTCTATTCCCCAGTTTATGTTTCTAACGATAATAAATAATTTGTTTGTACAATATTTTGAAATTAATACTTATATTTCTGAGTTAGATATGGATTATATACCGCAGTGAGAAGTTTGATAAAGTTGAAATTATTCGCAATATTTTTGATAACCTGGTTTTTTGAACGATAGTTATCGTAAGGACTGTATTCATTAGCATCGACTATATAATTTTATTTTTATTATACTAACATTGTTTGGATGGATTAGTCATTGCTGCTGCAAGCAAATTTGCCACTGCACTTTTCCCACCAATTGAATAAGTGAGTGGATGTGTGTTGTATTTATGGGACGCAACACGACTGATATTCGTTTCAAATGTTTGGATATTTTGGCTGTAGGATGTATCTATAGTATATGCCCTACTTCTTATGCAGGCTCGTAAATTTGAATTAAAACCATTCCAGACAATAATATTCATATTTTATTGTATATTTTATCGTTCATATTTTACTTTAACTAGAACTTTCCGAATTATGCTCTTGAAGCTTCGATTATCAACAGAAACATTTCAACTACATTTTATCCCGTGTTTTTTAAATAACATGGTTTAACAATTAAACCATGTTATTTAAAAAATATCGATCCTAAACTCCCATTTTGTACCATATCGCGTTTTGATAATTCGCGTTTTAAAATATCGCGTTTCAAATGGGACCCGCGATATACGATCGAGTAAATTTAGAGTAACAACGTGAAAATTCTTCTATTTTCTTAAATTTAGTTTCGTTTTCAATTTTAAATCATATTTTGTATTGCAATGGAAATTATTTCTCACAAGAGTGACTAGTGTTCCGAAATACGATCGAGTAAATTTAGCGTAATAACGGAAAATTTTTGTATTTTCTTAAATTTTGTTTTGTTTCCAATTTTAAGTCAGTTTGATGGACAAAAGAGTGACAAATTTAAGAAAATATAAAAATTTTCAGCCAGACTAAATTCGATCGTATATCGGAACACCGTCACTCAAACTGACAATGTGATTCGAATGTGATTCAAACGATTCTTATTTAAAATCAAATATGAATCTAGTACTCTCGTTATCGAATCGAATTCCCAAATAGTCCCCCAGGTTGAAAATTTTTGTATTTTCTTAAATTTTGTTTTGTTTTCAGGTTTAAATCATTTTTATTTTTATTGCATTGGAAATGATTTCTCCAAAGTGTGACAGTGTTCCGACATACGGTCGACTAAATTAAGTGTGGTAACGTGAAAATTCTTGAATTTTCTTAAATTTTATGTTACAGTAGTGGTCAGATAAATGTTACCATACGAAAAATATTCAAAGTTGTTCATACAAATGCATTTTTGTCGAAATGTTTCAAGGTTTTCTTAGTTTTTTTGTGTATATACTTAGTTTTTATAAATTTAGGAGTAACGAGATCAAAAAAATATCTTTTTGTTTTGCTCTGAAATTTCATCAGTTGTGATCAAAACTGCGGAAGTTGTAGTACGAAAACAATGAGAAAATTAAACTCCGAGTATAAAAGCGTAATCTTAGCCCTGCGAAAAGAAAATCTTTCTGCAAGATACATAGCAAATATAGTGGGATGTAGTCACGTTTTGGTTTTGAAATTAATAAAAAAATTGCTATTACAAATACAACAGAAAGTGCCGCAGGGACAGGAAAATCAAACAAAAAGACAATCCAGCGGATAGACAAAAAATAAAAAACATGTGTTTGACAAACAGATTTTCTACTTCTAATGAATTAAGTAATGAGGTAAGAGAACGTTTTGGAATAAATATTAGCGCAATAACAGTTCGTAGAAGATTGCAACAAATGGGTCTCACTGGGCGAACGCCAAGGAACAAACCGGGGTTAATAAAAAAAAATGCAAATTGCGTGGCTCCTCCCAAATAAATTTCCAACAAGTTTTATGATCTGGGGATGCATCAGCTACTATGGATGTGGAGACTTGGCGTTTATTTATGGAACATTAAACGCTAACGGGTATACTGACATCTTAAAAAAATGTTGGATCCCTCAATTGAAAGGCTGTTTCCAATAACCATTAACCCAATTTTCCAAGATGATTCTGCTCCGTACCATCCAACCAAAAACGTAGTTATTTTTTTTTATTTAGTGTATCATATTGGCAATCGAATTGTATTGTAGTGGACGATGTATCTACTTCTACATTAAACAGGTGAATGAATATGTCCAACAAATAGGTATGGAAAAACTGAGCTGGCCTGGCTACAGTCCCGATTTGAACCCGATAGAAAATTGTTGGGCAATTTTAAAGAAGCGGGAGTGAATAGAAAAAACCCAAAAACTAAATTAGAATTAAAGTAAGCACCAAATGATGCTTGGGAAAACGAGATATCGGTGGAATATTGCAGGAATCCTATTAACTCCATGCCCGATAGGGCGTCAGCCGTCATTAAAGCCCGAAGAAGTCACACCAAATATTAAAATACTTCTCAATGGTCATACTTGCAACTATTCGAAAGTTTTTAAAAATTGTTTTCATTTTTACTAATATTTATTGTAATGAATTACTTGATTGTGCTAACAAATAAATACCTTTAATTTTCATTTAAATAAATATTTCTTGTGCAACATCCTTTTTTTCATAATTAGCTTCGTTTCCATTTTAGTAATTTAGTATTCCGAATATTATTACAGAAAATGGATTGAATGAATGGTTAAAATTGATTTTTTTTTCGAAACATCAAAATTTTTTGGATGGTAACATTTATCTGACCACGTCTGTTTATTTTTATTGAAATGGAGATGATTTCTCCAAAGTGTGACAGTGTTCCAGTACACGATCGAGTAAATTTAATGTGGTAAAGTGAAAATTTTTGTATTTTCTTAAATTTAATTTCTTTTCAATTTTAAATCATTTTTATTAAAATAAACATTTATTTCTTAAAAGAATGATAGTGAGCTGATAAACGATCGAGTAAATTTAGTGTGGTAACATTGAAAACTCTTGCATTTTCTTACAATAAATTTGGTTTTTGTTAATTTTAGTACTTAAGTTTGGTTCTAAAATTTGGTTTTGATATTAAATCATTTTTGTTGTAATTGAAATGATTTCTCAAAAAGATTCAACCCCTAACTGTTTTGTTTCGGGAGAGAAGTTGATAAAATAAAATCACGTTTATCGCCAATAAATGCATTTTGTTCGAATTAGATATCTCTTTAGATTTAATTTATTTATTATTCTATTTTCTAAATTTACTTTTTAGGTATAAATTTAACATAGAACAGGCATTGAATAACAAAATATTTATGATTTTGGTCCATATTACTACTTTACAATTACAGAATCTTCATATTTCACATCTTCATCTTATACATATTTAATTATATTTATTTATCTAAGTAGAATATTATCAGGTACTTCTTTAATGGAATATCTGCCAGCAAATATTCCATTTCCAAAAGTAGAATTATAAATTGTGATTGTCCTGTGCTTACCATCTTATTATATATTTCACTAACATCTTTACTAACTAATCGATCAGTCAGGTGTATGTAACCGGGTCGATCTTTTTATTATAAAAAATGTATTCGTATGTCTAATATATTGTAATGTTCATATTTATAAATTTTTTATTTGGCGCTAGTAAAAGCGCTGTTGCTGCTGCTTAAAATTAATTTACAAAAATCATGGTTTACCAAGTTTTCCTGTTACACACTTATCCGAAAGCATAATGTTACAAGATAAAAATTAAAAACCCCACAATATTCTTAAAAATAATAATGGTACAACAATAATTATTAACTTACAAAAAAAAATTAATTTTAAATTAAAATATAAAAATTATTTTTAAACTAAAACTATTTCTGAAGATATTAACAAAAAAAATAAAAATTCTTGTGGTAATTTGCGATTAATTTTTATTTTTACACAAGAATAGAAAAGAAATGAAAACTAAATACAGTTTTATACAGAAGAATGGAAAAATCATTAAGTGAAAGAATTAAATTCGTTATTTTCTAATTTTAGTTTTAAATTTGTGTTATTTTGGTTTGGTTTGCTTTTCCCCCTTTCGAAATTTCTAGTTTTCTAAAACAAAAAAAAAATAATTTTAGATAAAAATTAAATAAATAGATAGAGAGATAAACCGATAAAAATATTTTCTTTTTGTTTTTGTATTCTACGCCCCATAAAAATACTTAATTTTATTGGAAAAATGTTTAAATGTCGTAAAATAAATTTGGTAATTAAAATAGTTTTGTTTTTGTTACAGGCACAGATATAATCGTGGTGTTATAAATCATTAAAATTTTGACATTCATGTTTTGTATATATAAATTAAAATTAAATAATGGCATGGCGACAGGACTCGAGCTACATAGATAATGTATCATAATGTGATCAAATAATATTAAATAAATAAATCTCAATTAAAATGATCACATATAATATGAACGTCGTCTGTAACCCGTTTTTATATCCGTCATTTATTCTGCTTAATCACTCTAACCACATTTACATTCTACAAGATGACAAAGTTGATAAAATTAATAATTTTCTTAACGACAAACGTATTTACCTTACCTTATATTCAAAACACACACAGAGAGACAAGAAAACTTTGCTTAATTGATTACTCAGATATAACTAAAGGAGGGTACCGTCATAAATTAGTATTAATTAGGATTTACTTTAAATAATATAAAAAAATATTATAATTATGGTTTACTAATATACAGTTTAAACCTTGAACACGCACGTCATTGGCAAAAAATTCAGTAAATATAACAATTTTTTTACCCAAATAAATTTCATATTTTTAACGATCTTGTGAAAACATAAAATAATAATCCTATAAAATTTAATCAGCATACACACACACACACACATACAATAATACTTAAGATATACATGTCCCTAGAGAATTATCCCAAAAAATGTTAATGCTTTTGAAAATTGAAAAATTTTCCTAACACAAAATATGTAAAAATGTTTGTGTACGAGCATATAAAATTGTGTATGCCGATATCAATTGATTTATTGGTGACATATTACTGTAAAAACATGTAACATTTAGAGGGAAAACTATCGTCTGGTTTGGATAAGGGGGAAAACTCTTCCTTTTCATTTTATGGATTATAACCAATAATAATGTGTTTTTGTTTATCTAATTTACATGATTGACAATCATCATCTACAACAAATATTACCATAATAATATAGTGACATCGACATGTAACTAAGATAAATGTTCTTGCATTTATTTTAAATTAAGAAAATACAGAAAGTTAAAGAGTTTAAAGGGTTTAATATGTAACGCATTTGAGGTTTGGCTTAAGACCAAACTAAATTACGGCCAAATCGTAATCGAAAGTACACTTTGTATATGATGTGAAAGAGACAACTACGTTATGGAGTACAAATTTTGAATTGACCACTTTAAAATGCTTATCTTACTTTGCACTGCACACATGGCTAGTGCATCTTTTAAATGTGCCGCTATTTGCATTTAGCTTAATCAATAATTAATAATAATTAATTTTATACAATTCAAATGAAATGAAATTTTTTAATAATTAGGAAGGACCTCTGTGAAGATAACCCAAATTTCTATCCCCGAAAATCGAAAAAGTTGCTTATGGCAATACTATACATGTTTATGTATACTATTACGACATTTAATTAACAACTAATCGAGTATAAATATTTCTGAATAACAGCTAAACAATAAATAAAAAAGATAAGAGTCTAATAAAAACAATAAAAAGTTATAAAACGCGTAAATAAACAAAAAACAAATAAATTCGACTAACCAAAAAATATACTGACAGGGAAAATAAAAAATTACATTAAATATTCATCCTTCACCAAAATGCAATATTGTTCCATGTTTAGTATTAGAGATATAGTCCATTGAACTCAGAAACTATTCGTTGGCCAGACTAGTGGGTTACATCGGGTGAAATAGGAACATTTAACGTATTTGAAATAATTTCAATTGACAGTTCAAGGGACTATATCTCGAATACTAACCATACAAAAACTCTCAAAAAATTAAGTCAAATACGTTAAATGTTCCTCTACCATCCGATGAAACCCCCTAGTCCGGCCAACTAATATCTGATGTTTTTGAAGGACTATATCTCAACTCCATTCCATAGAAAAAATCTAACATAATCTCAAAACTTACTTTGAATCACCAGACTAAAGCTGATAGTTCGATCATAAAATAAATCACGTACAATTTCTTAAAAACATAATATGGGTAAATAGTTAATATAATTTTTTTGTCGTGGCCTCGAAAATTTTTCTGTTTCCATATTATCATGAAAATGCAACATTTTTTACTGTCAGCGCCGAAAAACTTTGTGTCGTGATAGTTTTCGATATCATGACAATAAATATTTTCTGGGCTGAGAGTAAAAATGTCGCACTTTTCGGAGTGGATAGTCAAAAATATCATGATATCAGTTTTAAGAAAATAAAACCATTTTATATTTATGGTGTTCACCGCAAGGCAGTCATTTTTTAATTTTTTTTGATTTTTTAAAATTTTGTTTAATGTGTTTATATTTAAAACTACATAATAATCAATTAGCAGACGATCAAAATTTGACATATAAAAATTTTATTACCAATAAAGGAAAATTAAAATGCATCGAAAAACTAAAGCCAAAAGCAGTTGCTTAGAGATATTAAAGTAAAACCCGCTTAATTTTACCATAGCAAAACACCTATTGACTACTCGATTTAGAAATTCCACTGTGGCGAATAAAAATTTCGTCAGCCATAGGCCCATAAGATTCTCCTCGTTCCAGTCTATTAATTTTAATAAATGGAACGAAACGAAAACAGATCTTATATATCTGGCAAAACAAAATAAACCTACCAAAATGCTAAAAAAATAAAAAATAAGGAATTATATGTTGTGACCAACACCCTGGTTTAAATTACCATTATTACTGAACCTAAATTATTGTGGGTTGTTGCGACTATAAGAGTAGGAAAACCTACTATTAACTATTACTGTTGATGTTCATAAACGATCCTGTTTGCAAGGTTTTTGTTTTACCGGAATAATTTGTGATACCAAATACTACACTACTCGCAACTGCTTTTGATATTTTACAAAAGTAGTTAGAAGCACCCCGCAGGAAAGTCATTGACACAACCTTAATAACTCATCAATGATAGGCAAGCATGACACGGATGTAGAAAGGTATACAAGTAACGTATATACAAGTTTGAAAGACAGCAAGGAAATCAAAATAGACGAAAATACAAAAATATGTCAATGCAAATTCAAGTGGAAACTAAAGTTTCGGATGAGGGCCAGGTCAAGCTCGAGCAGGCAGCTGTTGCTGACAACACATGTAAATTCGTCAAAACAGCTGATAATAATCAAACATGCGTTTTAAAATGTGAGCTTGCACACCTATTGGCAAAATGTCCTCAATTCAATAATATGACAAGCAGTGAAAGATGGAAGATCATACTAGCAAACGGTCTACGAAATCAACAGGCGTGGTCGAGATTCATCAACTATCATAAAAAAATACATGTCTCTTTTTTCAATAGTACGAGTGGTACTACATGGTCGAGAAAGTAGCGTCGAAACATATGCTTTCTTGGATGGGGGTTCCAGTGTAACTCTGCTAGACGAGGAGGTGCCAAATAAATTAAAACTCGATGGTCCACAAAAGAGCCTAGAATTAAAATGGATAGGTAGTACAACACGGACAGAAAAACGCAGTCGTCTAGTCGATCTGGAGATGTTGGGTGTTTCTTGGTTGCACGCCTTGATCTTCTAGCTCAAACAATGGAAATTGATAGTACCACTATACCAAGTTCATTCACTTACGAAATGTACCGTTTGTCTGCTATGAAAATGCTAGGCCTAGAATTTTAATTGGGTTACAACATTTGCATTTAGCAGTACCGTTTCCGATTCGAGAAGGCCATATGGGGGAACCAATCGCTGCCAGAACACGTTTGGGATGGGCAATTTTCGGTAAACTAAACCAAATCCAAACTAAATGTATCAATGAGCATTTAGTATTACACATCTCAAGCCAATTCGATGAGAAATGTATGCAGCCTTCAGTTCTGGAAAATCAAATACAAAACACTTACGATGACCTACGTGACAAAGTGAAGGAGTTTTTCTCATTAGAAACTTTCGACGTTAAAATTCTAGAGAAATTGATTGAAAGAACTACACGGAAAGTTGGTAATCATTCCGATACCGGATTGTTATGGCGGAGCAAAAATGTTGCTATTCCAAACAGATACCCTATGGCAGTGCGACGACCAGCCTGTTTGGAAAGAAAACTTAAAAGAGAGCCACCTTTGATTGAGTAAATTAAAAAGCTGTTGAAAGATTATAAGAAAAAAGGGTTCGTTCGAAAATTAAGCAAGAGTGAAACGATGATGATCTACAAGCGAGCATGGTACCTACCTATTTTCACAGCTACCAATCCGAATAAGCCAGGGAAAATTCCATTTGTGTGGGATGCAGCAGCAGAAGTAAACGGAACATCGTTAAATTCCGCTTTACTGAAAGGGCCAGATTTATTAGTTCCACTGTCACGTTTCATCAAATTGGAATATTAGAGGAAGATCAAAAGCCGCAACGATTTCTCTCGCGTGACAGAAGAAAAGAACAACAACCGGATGTGTATGTCATGAGAATAATGACATTCGGGGCAACATGCTCGCCGAGCCCGGCAAAATTCGTAAAAAACCTAAACGTAATGAAATACCAGGAAGAGCCCAGAAGCGTTAAAGGCGATCATAACCATTACGTAGACGACTGGCTCTTAAGGCCTTAAAAATTGCCAAGGAAGTGATTCGAATTCGTTCACTCGGTGGGTTTGAAATAAGAAATTTCATTTCAAATTCTAGAAGAGTATTACGGGAGGTGGGAGAATCTGAGCAACTAACGGGCAAAAGTTTGAATATTAGCGAAGAATCCGATGATGCGAAAGTGCTTGGAATGTGGTGGTCAGTTGCAGATGACACTATCTACTATCGTCCAAAATTCAATCGAATCGATAGTGAGGTCATGGATGGAATAAGAAAACCTACAAAACGGGAAGTTCTTGATCCGATTTGATTGACAGCCCATATCCTTGTATATGTCAAGATTTTTCTTCAAGATATATAGCGAACAGCAGTCAAATGGGATGACCCGATCACTGATGAACAAAATAAATTCGATAAAATACGATGGATATTCAATCCGCCAGCATCTCCACATATGAGCGGATGTTGGTAACAACTGATACAATCAGTTAAAAAATATTTGACAGCGGCAATGCCAATACGGAATCCTAACGATGAAGTACTCCGATGTTACCTAACGGAAGCTGAAAATATTATCAATTCAAGGCCGTTGACCTACTTTTTTCCGGTATGAAGCCCATTACTGATTTAAAAGGTGACGCCTACTTGGCAGATCAATTTTGGCGTCGATGGATGCGAGAATATTTACCTGAAATTATTCGAAGAACTAAATCGTTCCAGAAAGTTAAGCTCATTGAAATCGACGACGTTGTTGTAGTGATAGATGAAAGGAAACGAAACTCATGGGTGAAAGGATTAGTAATTGACGTTATTAAATCAAAGGTTAGTGACCAGTTGCTCTATTTTGGTAATTTCCGGGTTCGATTATAAATGTTTTTTTTTTTTTAAATGATTCTGGACCCAAAAATCCGAGTTGTTGTGTGGTGGTTGCTTCGGTCCAAATTGATTCACTGAGTGATCGACTGGCTTACTCTAAGATACCAGGTGACTTTTTAATGACATAATGATTTGAGGATTTCCTCCAAAAAATTTCGTATTCAAAAATTATTTGTTTAATAATATTGATACTATTTTAGAGTAAGATGGTCTGGCCACGTTGCAAGGTCTCCACAACAACGGATAATTAATAAACTGTTCCATCAACAATCAGCCGGCGTGATGGCGTTGAACAAGACCTACCAATAATAGGACGTCGAAACTGAAGAGCGAGGGCGATGGATCGAGACAAATGGGGGACCACTATTCATGCGGCAAAATCGGCTTCACGCTAGAGAGAGAGAGAGAGAGAGGTGCACTGAAATTTTTATTTTTGTGTTTTCTTATGAAAAGGCAACTTTGATCAGGTTTGGAAATATTTTTTATTCGTCCAGAGAAATATTTTAAAGCAAACGATTTGTCCGTTCAGATTTCTCGATTCTATGTTTTTGATACCAGAATTATAATAAAAACAATCGGAAAATGGAAATTCTGAGAAAGCGAACCCTATAGATTTTACCACGCAGCCACTTTCATGATGTCTTTCTCAACATTTATTATTTTGTTAAATTTAGCCCTGCTAGTTACCTGGCATCCTAAGCTTAGTACGTTTTCTTGGTTTAAATAATTATAAAAATAATAATTTTAGAATATTCGAAAACCTATCAGACAAATTCCAAACATGTCTAGTTCAATTCATGTTTCGTCTTATACAGGTAATAACACTAATCATAAATACCTAAATAAGTCGGAAGCAATTCGTAATAAAAATTAATATGCATTTGGATCAGCGATTTCAATTTATGTATTTTTTTATCTCTAAACATGCATGTAACGCTATACCAGAAACGTGGAGAAACAATAAAATGATGTTTACAGTCTTAAACTGTTCGACTGAACACCTACACTAAGGAAGTTTTAATGGTTATATTGCCTAAAAAAATTATTTCAATCCGTTTAAATTTTCCTTTCCTATTTTATGATCCCGATAAAATAATATACATACCTACTTTACTTAAATTTGAAAGATGATTTTCTTATGGTCATAAACTAGTGCCCGGGCTATAATAGTAGACTTCTCAAACTTTATAATACACCTATGTGTATGCTACTGAATGAAATTTTTCTCACTTTTTTGTTGATGCCGATTTTTCCAATATTCACAGTTAAACTGCCCAACCAATGAATCTCGTTTTAGTTTGTTGTTGGTGTCTACGTTACGGTCTTGTTCCAAATGAACGCCTTTGAATTGTTCTTGTTTTTAAATCTAATCATCCCTAATGTTATTCATCTGTGAAATGAAAAACAACGGCAACCGAAAAACCGACAATTCATCTAAAAAAAAACCGTGAAAATGTTTGTGTGAGTGTAGGAAAATTATTTATAGTTGTTTATGTTTATTTTGTAGATGTGATATACGCATACATGGGTTCAACACGAATCTTTGAAATTTATGACGTTTTCTTATTAATGATTTGCTTTTTCATCGTTTTTCCTTGTATATATTGTAACTAGGCGTGCGTTTGGGATGGGATAGTAATTTATTTTACGGTTAACCAATTAGTACTGTAAACAATAAATAATTTGATATGTGATATAATTTAGTGTAGTTAGATGATGTGTGTATGGAATAAATTTACTTTAAGAAATTGGCAGGCTGACCTAAATTTTACTCGTAACTTAATATTAAATGATGTATAGCATTATTAGAAGCTTATAAAAATGTCTCAAAATTCCGTTTAAAAACAAAGTTTATTTTTTATATAAAAATAAAATAAATTTGGTTGGTTAACGTTAAATTAAAATAAAAGTGACACCTTTTTGATTCTAGGCCAACCAAACAGAAATTTTGTAAAAAATAAACAAATTTTCTCAGAATTATATTTTTATAATGTGATTTATAATCAAAATTTGTATAAATTCAAGCCAAGAAAATTAAAAAAACATTACCTTGAGTGTATTCGTTTGTTCCGGTTCGGTGAAAATTTATATGTGGTACAAAATTTTTGAATATTTTTGTAATGCTTTATTTAATTCACAGAACGTTAACATAATCCAGGCTGGATGTATAGCTTACATCATGTTTTTTAAATAAAATTTTCCCGTACAGGAAAGGCGCTATTTTTTAAGTTTACTTTCAATTTTCTACATTTTATTAAGGGTACAATCAATTCAAAACAATAAATATTGGTTTTGTTACTAAATTATGTAAATAAAGGGTGATAATAAATATATAGTGTGTTAGTTCATATTGGTGATAAAACTATGAGGAAATTTTTTAAGATTAACTTGACAGTTTGCAAATGGTATGTATGTTTGCCGTTTTGTGAATTATAGCACTATTAAAAATCAGTTTTAAACATACTTAGATGTCAAAATTTGAGTGGAGATTCTTTATCACCTTACACAAGATATGTATAAGATTTTATACATAAGTTATCCCTACGTGACTATTAATATTTATAATAATGTTTAACAATAGAAAATTATTTGAACTGAAATTGCAGTAGTTAGGATATCCCAGGAAAAATCGTTTTAAAAAAATCTCTCAAATCTGCGTATAAATAAAAAAACAGTAATTACTATTAAGTGGTAAACAATCAACGGAAAAATCGGTTATTGACCTTCCTTTCGGCCTACAAATTAGAAATATTTGAAATTAGATCATGGTCGCCTTCAAAAAATTAATCATTTCGTTTAACTGCGGTATTCTGTGTAGCTGTGAAATTCTTAAAGAACGGTATTTTGACCGAAGTTTCGGTAATTTTAAATTAACTAGTACAAAAATATGTTTGTATAACTTTATTTTATATTCTGTAAATAAAGGTAAAACTATTTGCCAACTGTTAATATATTCCCTGCCATCGTAACAGTAATGCTTTTGAGTATTCTTAAAAATATAGAGCCCAACGAAATTTCTATTTATTGAGTTGAGAATAAAAGAGTCGTCTCATGAATCTCCGTTTAGCTTTGTATTCGATTTGCGTTGAGAAATATAAATAATATTGCATCTTTCCACTATGGTATTTCAATCATATTCCCCTATTTATGTTATTGAATCATCGTTAATCCTCAAGCGAGTTTAAGTTGTCTTCGGTGACCCAATAGGAAAGAAGTCAGAGATTCCTTTATTGAACATTGTGTTTTACTTTTGGAGAGCCGCAATTTTAGAAAATTTTTAAAAAGGACTTCACTAGACAACTCAACATTAAATAATTTCTAAAATGTATAAATTAGGTTTTTCTAATCATATTGCTAACCATATTTATTCATATGTACTGCATCCGAATTGAAAGATTGTAATGCGTTTTCCACTAATCGTGTAAAAAAATATGGAATATAATATATAATCCAACCATTCAAAGTCAACAGATTATCGGTATTTGTGATTTTGAATTCCTTTAATGGAACAAGTGTGTCTGGAAGTAATATAATTAAAGAACTGAAATAGCTAAGTTTGTCATTCACATTATTCAAGAAAAATATCAACTTTCAATCCTAGACAACGAGGTGCCAATGCCATCACTCAGCAGTAATGAGTTTTGATTAATAGTTTCTACAGACCGGCGGTAGAATTAGGTTTCAGAAAAATCGATATTAAACTAAAAATTATATAACTTTGTATATCGGTACGTAAATTTTGAACAAACCAGGCGTTCCGGAATTAGTGTAAAAAATATGTATATAAACAATTATTGCAGCTTTATATAATGCAAGTATTCAAGTAAATTTGAAATTGCCTATACAGTCAAAATATTATTGTATTTAACTAAGTATTAGAAAAATTTATATTTATAATTTTATTTTTGCAGAAATTTGATGTAAGACGAACTATAAAATACCCCAGCCCAGCTAAGTTTTCAGAAAAATTATTCTTGATTTCAAAAATATGGTGCGTAATGGTGAATCCAGGTTTTTTTTCTGATAATCTTAAAATTAATATTGTTTTGAAAAATCACTAACGTAAACCACAAACCACACCTCCGCGACAATTACGTCGATCCGCTCTATCTCCTTACGATTGTATTGTACAGTGCTGTGAAAAAAAAAATTGGGCAAACATATTTTATTGCAAATTGGATTATTTTTTTGCTAGAATTACAAAACTTTTGAATGCAATTTGCTTATTTTTGCATTTTAAATACATGTATGACGTAATTTTTTGAAAAAAAAATTACCTGCAATTTAGGGGAAAAACCCCGAAAAATGCCATAATATTCAAAATACGGTGATCGGAGTTAAGGTAATGGAATAAATTAAACACTTATTTTTTAATTTTATTTTTGTTTTTTATTGATTTATAGAAGTTCTATCTTTAATATTAAAGTTTTAGTGGACCGCCATTTGCTTTTATTACAGCGATACACCTCAGATTTATTGAATTTGATAAATTTTTCAAAGTCATAGGAAGTATGGATTCCCAAATCGTCATCAACAAACTTTTTAAAGCTTGAATCGATCTGGGCGCTTTCTTGCTACTTTTAGCTTCATTATAGACCAAATATTTTCAATGGGATTTAAGTCTGGACTATACGAGGGCCAGCTCAACACATCGATACTTATTTCTTCGAAGTACTTTTTTACCTTTAAATGAACCTAAAAACAAATTTTTAACAAATTATTTATGTTTATCTGAAAGCCAATCTTTTTATCTACAATTCAAATTTAATAACTCACAACTTTGGCGGTATGGCACCGAGCGTTGTCCTGTTGAAAAATAAATTTGCAAGTCTCGCCAAAAAGCTTTAAAACAGAAGGCTCAAATTCGTTGTGTAGGACCTGCGAATGAACAGCTGCTGTAATGCTGCAACTAAGGAAGCACAATCGACCGGTTTCATTTCCAGAAAAGCATTCCCAGACCATAATTCCTTCCTTTTTCGGTGGAAGTCTTAAAAGACATTCGTTGCCAAGCCTCTCGCCCGGTTTTCTTCTTACCAGAACTCTTCCATCTCCAACATACAGCTTGAATTTTGATTCATCGAGGAAAATCGCATCATTCCACATCTCTGGAGTCCAAGAAACATGCTCCTGAGCCCGTAGCAAAAGTTGTTTTTTCACTAGTAATGTGAACTCAGGCTTCTGGACTGGTTTAAGTGCTCTCAAACCAGCTTTAACAAGTCTTTTTCTCACTAAGCTGGCTACAATTTCTTTTTCTGTTGCTCGCTCAACATCCCGTCTAATGTCCGAAAAGTTTTAAAACGGTTCCGACGACATTGTAATATTATGAAACGATCTTCCACTGCTGTTGTCTTTCTGGGAATTCCAGAGCCTTTCTTTCTTTGTGTACTGCCCATCTCTCGCAATTGTTTAATATTCCACGCGGCAGTACTTGTAGGAATGTTTAATCTTTCAGCTATTTCACGCGTGAAATTAAAAAATAAGTGTTTAATTTATTCCATTACTTTAACTTCAATCACCGTATTTTGAATATTATGGCATTTTTCGGGGTTTTTCCCCTACATTGCAGGTAAATTTTTTTTTTCAAAAAATTACGTCATACATGTCTTTAAAATGAAACAATAAGCCAATTGCGTTCAAAAGTTTTGTAATTTTAGCAAAAAAATAATCCAATTTGCAATAAAATATGTTTGCCCATTTTTTTTTCACAGCACTGTATATCAAATGAAGTTAATCGTGGTGCTTAGATTTAAATCACCTTTCCAACACTAAAATTAAGTAAACATAGACATGTTTTGCTATATGGTACTAAATTGAACACCAAGCCGCCATAAAACCTAAAAATTCCGAGCGACATTTTCAGTCCCACCTACTCGCCGGTTAAATTCGGTCTATAAATAAAATTAAAATTATATTATAAACTTTTCATTCAATATCATTGATTTTGGATGTAGTTCTGAAATTTGGGGGTTTACTCGATATAACAAATAAGCGAAAAATAAAATACCAAAAGCCAATAAAAGAAAATTAAAAGAGAGAAACCGAGCCCCCCAAAAAATATTAAGTTAATTAAAATGGTCGAAAATAAAATCTCTAAAAGCAAAACCCCTAAATAATAATCTCCAAAAATTTCCATAGACCAAATTAATCCAAATCTACGCAATCTAATTTGGTTTTATTTAAGGATTGTGTCAATTGTTAAATTTTCTTTTTGTCCTTTATCAACCTTTTTATTTTTGATGCGCAAGTGAAAAAGCCATCATCCCCCATTTAAATATGTCTATCTTTGACATATCTAAGAGCCGCAAGTTTGCTAGTAGAACACGAAGAAACTTAAAATAACTAAAATAGTCAAATTTAATTTATTTTTGTTTCACGAGGAGAAATGGAGTGGCGAATATGTTTTTGCAATACTCAACTTTTCTTACCACGATTGGTATACATCAAATCTCAGATACACCATAAAAAATTCACAAAACCAACCAGGTCAACCCTTGATGAAAATTAAATCTTTAAATTTATTTGAATCTTTAAATTCCTTGTAGTCTGTGCTAAATGCTAAACTTTTCCATATCATTGCAAAAATTGAATAAGATCACATGAAAGCTACCACTTCCGTCCGGTTCACAAATGTTCACCATATTTCGCTTAACTCTCCAAATTAATGGAAAAGTTTAGTTTAATGATGTGTGGCTCACGTCGATTTTTTTGTCTAAATTTCCAACTAACTAAATTGATGGTTAGTTCATACCAATCGTTCAAAGATGACACAAAACAAACCGCATCTGATGTTTAATTAAAATCTGCTATATAAACTTATAAATTTAACATTCTATGAAACATTTCTAATCGATAATTGATAAATCAGAACTAAGTTTGCAGTTTAGAACTAAATATCGGGTAGAATTTGGTTTATAAATATTAGAGACATCCAACAATACCTAGGTGAACTAACGATCAATTTAGTTAGTCGGAAATTTAGACAAAAAAATCGGCAAAAAGCACAAAGTATAAGTATGATATTGGATTCCATATAGTCAATCCACCTTGGGTCATATTCTTCAAATCGATGGAAATTTCCCCAATCATTAATCATTTTTTTAATTTTTTTTCTTTTTTTAAATTAATGTCGATTTTCATTGATTTTTTCTCACTCCCAAAATGTTACCCTCGTTTTTTACTCCCATTTGGTTTCAATGGAACAAAAATGTACTACTCTACTACTCTCTAATGTTTACTTCATTATTTATATTTGATTTTTATAATTTCACTAATCAAATTACCAACGCGCCGTATATTTTGACAAATGACAGAAAAAAATTGGCGAATAGATTTATAACAACAACAAAATCGTATACTCCACCAAAAAACCTAGAGTATAGAAAATTACCCCGGGAGTAACAAAATATTACCCTCATGGTAATATTTTTTTCAATGAAACATTTTGACAGCTGTTGGAGTACCATAGGGTACTATTTTTTCTTCAATGAAAATCGACATAAGAAACATAATTGTTTCTCCCTACTAAGGGGAAAATTCAGACTAGGTAAATCGATTCGAAATTATTCCCTTAGTAGTAAAATTAGTAAACTTGAAAACAAATTTGAAAAAAAGATTAAAGTAGCCGCTGAAAAATTCGAATAATATAGAGAATTTCAAAGAAAATTTTGGACTGTAGAGATGGCAAATTTTGGTGAATTAATTTTTTTTTTTTTTTAAACTCGTCATTTCCGGGAAAATTTAAAAAATGATCGAAGTCAATTTTGTGTGAATTTTAATTAACAAAAGATTGTAAATTAAAATTCACACAAAACTGGGTTCGATCATTTCCGTTTAAATTTTGCAAAGCTGATCTGGACTGATATTGTTTTTTAATTGTTTAATTGTTTAAATCAATTGTTTTCTCGTAAATGACATACGTTTCAAAAATATTTGCAAAAACGAAAAAGTTCCTATGGACGCTGCCACTTCCTGGTTGTTGATTTTAGCCAGAAATCACTGGGATCTCCCAATTTATGGACACAAACTTTTAGGCTGCGCGGCACCACATACACATAACAGATATTACTACAGAGAACCTTTTTAAAACTGCTAAATATCTCGAGGTCAAAATTGTTCATTATTACTAAATTTTATTTACAGCGTAAAACAAAGTAATAGTTTTGGTGAACTACAAAAAATCGGAAACATTTCGAAATTTGACCTTGCTTAGTGAAACCCAATTATTTCTTATGTCCTATTCGGTATATAACATAGGTATTTGGACTGGATTGGTATTATGCAGTATTATGGCAGTTCCCTAACCGATTTTAGATCAAATAATGTGATTGGGATTCTTGTATGTGAGACAATGTTTTCGGATTTGACAATGTTCTGGAATTTGGTTTTGTAAGTGGAATTGGGATATTTCTTAACCGATTGTGCTAGCTTTTCAATTTAACACGAATTTTGAACGATTTTTTAGAATTTGAACATGATGAGTATAACTCGGTTATTTCCTAACCGGCTATGGTCAAATTCGGTGTGTAGGACAAGTTGGGTTTATAATATGAATTTTGGATGAAGTTCTGGCGTTTGGCTGAAATATGATCAACCCGAATGGAACAGTGAAATTTCTTAGCCGATTTTGGACAAATTTAAATGGTAGGAATACTACTCCTTCTATAAGGCCTAAGATTTAGCAGTGCAGGTTACACATTGGCCATTTTTTAGCCGATTATGGACAAATTAGGACTGTAGAGATTTATATATGAATTTTGAACTTAGTTCTGGAAGTGGTACTTGCTGTATCGATTTTGATTAATTCTGAATAAAATTCTAAAATTGGCCTCGTTAATTGAACCTAGGCGATCCCTTAATCGATTATGGTTTTTACTGTTTAAACCTTGACCATTCCTGAACCGATTATCATTACATTTAGTTTTGCTTACTCAATAAAAAATCTCAGAAAGTTCCTAATCGAATATAACGGAAGATGTTTGTATTTCATTCAATGGTGATCCAAACCGTTTATGGGACACAGTGCCAGTGAAAAATGGGTGCACCCAGGCTGTATATACTTTATAATTAAGAAATTTTATAATTAAGAATAATAAAATGATCTGCAACCAAAGAATTCCAAACTTGAACAAGTAGACTAAATTACTAAAACTCGTTGACTGAACGGTATATTTTAACTGCACACCAAGATTTAGAAAAACAGAAACACTCTCATAATTATTGATTTACAAAAAGAATGGCTATGTGTTCAAAACAAAAAGGTCACGGAGATAATTTGTTGATTATTAAACTGCAACTGTATTTTTATGACTTGAAACCGATTAGGCCTTCCGGCTCATTTTCGTTAACATAGAAATCCTCATGTGTATCGCGACTGAGTTTCATGAAACTGCTGACCCTCCTCGATCTCAAAGCTTATAGGAATGTAAGTGTCGGCGAAAATATTCAAGGTCACCAACATGAAAGTGTCCAGTTTAAACTGAGACAAAGAACTGAGACAAGCTAGATTTGTAGAAGGGCTAGCATGTGTTTGTGCTTATAGAATAACAAAGGATACTTCTTTGCTGCTTCCTCAGTTCACTTTTGTATACATTGTTAGACTCTTCTCATAGGAGTACCTAGTACCATTCTAGCTTGAATAGTACTTTTGGCTTTATTGAAACTCGGGCATATATATGCTGGAGAATCTTTCACTTCCTAGAGTTAGGTGGCATATTCAGGAAAGGAAATCGGAACAAATAATATCTCAAATGCAAAATTTATAAAATAAAAATGAGTTTATAAACATGAAAGTTATTCTCGATGTTGAAAGTCAAAATTTTCTAATATTTTTGGTGGTGTAGTCCAGAAAACGTTTATACTGTTCAACAGTTGTTACCTTGGTTGAGCGACCGACGAAAATTGTTTAAAACGGCATACTAAAATATGAGAAAGTAATACGAAAATAAGAAAAAACATATTTTCGGTTTTTGTACTGTGTAAGTTCTTTTCGTTTCTTTATTAACCGTTTGAGTCACAAGCAGCGCGATCGCGCTTTTGAGATTTTATGTCGAAAAAATCTACCATATTTCAAACATTGTCAACCAAATGTAAATAGTACATTTTACAATAGATTTATCTCAATATGTTGCCTTTTCATCTTAGTCATTTCATCTTTCTCTCTCATTTAGAGAAAGCGCGGTTGTGCTGTTTGGGATTCTTCGACAGTGTTCTTACAATACCTCCTGGGACTCAAACGGTTAAATTCGATTGACATTCGTTCATTTTTACACGAAAAGGTGGGTAAGCTGGTAAATGAAATAAACGAATTGAGTTAAACTTTACCTACGGTACGTATTGTTATGTTGTTCCGCAACTTTAAAAACAATAACGTTAACATTAGCAAGTAAAGAAATCTTTTGATGCTTGAAGTAACCCGGAAAATAAAGAACAGCCTTCAGTTAACCAAACATAAAACATGGAACGTTAATAATCCATCCCTGAGATAAACGAGATGGGGAATGTATTTTTATTTTTTGTGCTTATTTTATTAGTAAAAAAACAGCTTTCAATCTGTTCACTAACAAAAAAATTTATCTATAGAAGTTTCATATATCTCGTAATAATTTCAACAAACAGTTTTTTTACCCAAATAAGAACACGGGGCACCATTTGTTTAAGTTTACAACAATTTCCAGTGGTTTATGTATAAAATACGTTATACACCAAAAGCTTAATATATCTAAGACCAAAACAAAAAATTTAATTCATCAGTTAAACTTTAATAATCTTATATCAAGCACATGGAATACCCATGTCTATAGATACAGACTCAAGTAAAAACCATAATAAATTAAAGAATTTTCCTCCTATAGAGTCTTCCCAAAACAACACAGCACGATAATAATAATAATAACGTAACTATACAGTCAAGTTCTAAATTGCATTGTACGAAAAAACAAGAATTACCAAATAATTTAGTTATGTTGAAAATAAGTACGAGTACATAAAGAAGCGAACAATCCCGTTTGACTTTATTCTGACCTTTTTTCTTGTACATACAAAATAATGTTTTTCTTATTTCATTCCTAATTTTAATTTGCTTTTCGTTTGGATTTTAAGCGCGAAAGGAAATGTAAAACTAACAACAACAAAACTACCTGGTACATATGGAAATTTATGTAAAATAAAAATGGGCAAGAGAGATTGCCTGACGGTAAATTCAATTATCATTCAAATATTCTATGGTAAATCGATCAACTAAAATTGATTTTTTTCGTAGATTGTTGATACGCAGCCCGAGCAACCACCTTTACTCTATTACCAGTTAGTAATGATCACAACAATGTCAAAACTGCGGTAATATAGCGGAAATGTAATTAAAATTTTAATTTTCGAGAGGAAAGAGTCTTAACCCGTAACATCAACTAAATTATACCAAATTTCCTAAACCAGTTAGCCATTTTTCCTAGAATTCACCCTGTGTCCGTGCCATGCGAGAGCACACAAGCAGAAGAAAAATTCTAATACACCATGTATTTAAATTTTCATGATGAAAAAAGTGAAAATCAGTTTTATGTCTAAAACATAAAATATGTTCATTAATCAAAGTCAAATAACATATTTATAATTTATTTTCTAATCATAAAAAATCTGTGCAAGAAAAATAGAAAATGAACATAAAAATAAATTAAATTTGTTAACACATAATGACCAAATTCAATAAACTCTTAGTCGTGCATAGACGCGTGATATAAATTACGGAGCAAATCGGTTCCACCTCAAACTATTTAGTCGGACGCATAATTTTAAATCATCCGATTTTTTTTTTTTTGGAAAGTTTATCAGACGAAATTCATTAAATAGCTAAGTACATTGTTATGCTCCTAGCAATGAGCATTAGATTGCATATAACCGGGTAAGGTAATAATTTCTTATGTAATAGGAAGAATAACAAAAAACCAATAAGATTGTTAAAGTGCGGTACTCAAAATAAGAAGATTAAGAAATGGGTATATTTTGTATTTTTGAAATACTACTAAGAGAGCGAACAGGGGTGGCTCGAATGTTGCAGACTGAGCGAGCGGTGGTTGTGTTGGAGATAAATTAAAACTGTAATTTATACTGTTACGAATTTCGGTTGTTCGGTACAAATACGTCATAATGGATTTTGCAAATAAAACATGCAGTATTTAAAGTTTTACTTGTTAAACAAATTCACTCTTAACGCACTCTGTATCGCTATTTCACTTTTACTGCTAGACTGATACTACTGTTAAATTACAAGAGAATGTAGAGTAGAATTCGTTACTCTACCCCCACTTTAAGTGTCTCCATTCCGAACAAACTTCATGTTGTAACGTCGGCAATCTATTAGTGTGAACAACTATCATCTTCTCCTGGAGCCTAGTTGAATCCGATACACAACATCGGTAATTCGTTTGACGATTTCATAATATCCTTCCACACTTTGTTGTTTTTCGATATAATATCGATCCCAGGTATCCTGATTGGTATTGACATTTTTCCGCAGAAGTTCTTCAAGTGCCCGGTTAAACATATATCTACTATTCGGTCTGGCTGTGGATGTAAAGGTGTGATACAAGACTTCTTATTTTATGTTAAGAAGTTTGCAAAATTCTCGGAACACAGATATCTCTACCTTAAACCGACTGTAATCCTTGCAATACTCCGAATCTGCTAATCCAATTTTTTAAAAATGTGGCGGCTACTGTCCGGGCTTCTTGATCAACCAACAATCGGTGGCGACATTTTCGATAATTTGTCGAAGTTTACATCTCTAGAACAAAATTGGCAACTGTTTCATTTTATATCATGGCTGGTAACTGCTAGTGTTAACTCATTGTGACATTCTACTTTATGTCTATCACGAAATAATTTATTTTCGATACTTCAGCAAAATTAGGGAAAGAGGGATTATTGAAATTTATTGTAGTAGGTTTTGGTAGCAATATATAAGAAAAAATTTGTAAATTCAATCAAAGAGAAAGAGACAACAACTTCGATAAAATATCGAAAATGTGATGGTAGTCATGTTACCACCGACTTCCGATATTTGTCGCTTAATCCATCTAGCTATTTACCCCTCGGGTTCCTTAAACTGCATCAACAACTGCACCATACAGATAATTATGGAAATGTTTAACTGTCCACCAAAGCCAACAGTTCTCTGTGTGTTACACGATAGTTTTTCTCTACTTTAGAGAGAGATCGACGATAAAAAGCGACAACTCGCGCTTTGCTTTCTTGCTTCTGTAATAAAACTGTACCTATTGACTTGTAATTGCTACCATCTATATCCAAAATGAATATCCCACCTGCCTACGGATACGCCAAAATATGGGGGAGGGGGCTACATAACTTCTTAGTTGATTAATATTTCATGGTATTGGCCAATCCATTACTGATACTAACTTCGTTGGATCCAGTGGCTTACCATTGCTAGTTACTGCGGGATATCTTATAGTACTTACCTAAGGTTGTGAACGTGTCCATCATATGTGCGACTTAGTACGATGATGTCATCCAAATAAACAAGACAAGTTTTATAATTTAGGCGTCTTAAAACTTGTTTATCTCTCAAATGTTGCAGGCGCAATGTATAATCCTTTTTTTTAGGTTATACGGCTGTATCCTGTTGTCTCTCGAGTGGTAATCGTCTTGATGTTTGCCGGATTGGTGTAGCGTTTCCTGTGTCGATGCTATGTTGCACAATATTTACTTTTAATAATCGATCACGAGTAAGAGCAAATACATCGGCAAATATATTCAATGCTTCTGCTCTGAGATCTAATTGTTCTGCTGAAAAATGGTTGCACAGTGAGCGAATGATCATCTTCAGCTTATCTTAGGGATGTTGACATCGGAAACATCGAAACGGGGAACGTGATAGTTTTCTTCTGTTAGCTTGCCGTGGTTCCCTATCTCCTCTTATAATTAGTGCCTTTATTTGCGTGATATCATGTGAATGCAGCTTGCGCAAGTATACTGATTCAGTTGTTAAATTTGTTGTGGGTGCCTCATATTCTAAGGCGAACGATAATACTTCAATTTGGGATTACTAGGATTACGACCATAATTTATCATTCCATGAAAATGTGGCTTAGTAACTTCCGTACTCAACAAGATGCACGGATTACAAAATATGCCCGCTTGAAAATAGACGACTTCTCTTAGGCTCGGCTTTTATTGGTAACGTTTTGCTTGGTCACATTGATTTAGCATTTTGGAAAACACATCGATTCATGTACCTTGCAGAACATTTCGAAACCATGAGTTTTTAACAATAGAACACCATTCCACAAACTATGGAGCAAACAACCCCATTAATAGGATGTCGAAATCATTCAACAACATCGACGACCTATTTGACTTTAATTTGTCAAAGGACAACTTCAAAAATATCCTGAAGCAATTTTTAATTGATTTTATTAATTGGTTGACTGATTTTATTTTAATTGATTTATATTTTTGTTTTGTCTTTAAGTTTTGTTGTTTGAATTTTCTTTTTTTTATAATTTTTGTTTTAAACTAAATAATCTGAAATCAAGGTTTTACCTCTAGTAATGGTTCTCAAATGAAGTTTTAGATGATCGTCTTTGACAGCACTGATAAACGTGTTCATTGTGAGTCAGATCAACACATCTGAAGCTGCATTACCGTAAGCTTGACGTGCCAATTTCGTTACCTCATTTAGTAGGTCTTACAGGCTCTCCACACGTAATTGACGCTTGTTTTGAAGTTGTACCTTGCATAATTCTTTGACGTGTGATCACCCTAATCTTAGTTCCAACTCAATCATTACCCGTTAATAGCTCCTTTCTGTTGCAGATACAGTTTGCAAAACATCTGCAACTTTCCCTCGAAGAGCCAAAACTTTTATGATTTCCCGGAGTATTGGCTTCCACCCCTGACTTCATCATTAGTTTAGTTATTTGTTGGTTTCTGATAATGGAGATGAAACAGTCAATATCCATTTCGATTTGTTTGACGTGGTCAAAAGGTCTTCATATATATATATAGAAAAAAACATTCTAGTGTGAAGCACTTCTAGGCTATAGTTGTATAATATTTTATTGGTAAAATTTAATCCGCATAATAATAATTGTATCGTAATCTATACCAAATGCCCTTATTTACTATCAAACAATTTGCATCTTACATATTATTTATATATGTACATTTAGATGAAGAGATTAAATATTCTATAAACATTCTAGATAAATAATTAGATAGCATCTACATTAATTGATCCAAATTTAATTAGAGTAAAACAACATCCCCTCCTGCTAAACCCAAAATGTATAATTTACTCCACTTTCTACACTCTACATTTTTCATCTATTGCCCCAATACAAAAAAAGTTCAACTTGTCTGGTTTCTGTGTTTAAACAAAAATTCTTAATTAATTATAATTTATTTATAATAAATAAATTATGATCACAATCATAATTATATATGTTTATTGTATAGATGTTTTATGTACACATCATGATTTAGGAGTTTGTTTTTATTTGGCTTCCTTCTATACAAGAATCGGCTCAATAATTTATCGTTTTTCTGAACATTGCAATGGTGAAAATCAAAATGTGTTTTTCTGTGTCTTTGATATATCTTTATTGCGTCACGGTGAAAATAAAGAAAAAATACCACCACCACGGTGTTCTTTTCTGGTTTAGCAAATATATTATATGATCTATATCACTTCTTTGGTTTGGTACGATTACACTTAAATACAGTTAATCTTCAACCAATCAGTCAAAAACATCGTTCCGCTCTCCCAATAGACTTAAACAAATTTCTCATATCTAAGGTAATCATTAAAATGCCATTAATATCCCTTTCCACATTTACCCAAACCGAATATTTTACCATCGACCAAATTTGGTATCATTACAACAACAATGCGAAATGATAAATAACCCACCATAATTTAGTTTCATTTCCTAAATCCACAATTTTCAAGTATTTCAATTTCCACTCTCGCCTTGACACGGCAGTCCCCCACCTTCCTTTTAAAAATTAATCCATTTATAATTTTTGTAGACAAAATATTTCATACGATTTTTTTTTTTTTAATTTCTTCACATTCAAAACCAAACCTAATACGTAACAATTTTTTATCCATCCATAAATCTTTTGCATTAGTTAAAGGTTAAAACTAGGAACACCCGTAGTAAGTGAAAACAAGGGAAGAAAACATAAAAAAAAATTCGAATTATAAATGGAAATTTTCGGAAATTGTTTTTCTCTTTTACACTTCTTGGATTTCCACTTTAATTGTGCTTCTAGAATGTTTTTAATTAGGGTGTATTTTATTGTACGATTTAGAATTATTATTTAAAGGTGATGATGCGTGAACAAACGTAACATATATAACATTAGTTTGAGGGGGGTTAGAGTAGCATAGAGAGAAAGGATGAAAACCACTTCATCATCATGCCAAACAGACGCATAATATATATTTATGAGTTTATTTAAGGCTAAATTGATTCACTTGTCACCACAGTGTTTGAATATAACTTGCAAATTTAATGATTTCTAATATTCCGGGGATTTGACAATGTGAAAATATTAAATCCTGAATATCGCAAAGACGTTAAGTTTTATTTAAGTACTATGGCTGAAAAATTTAGAAGAAACGAAGACCTAACAAATGCCAGGATAAACGCTTTATTTAGAATTTCTATTTAAGATGTTATAGCTTACATCAGCTATTTAAGATGTTATAGCTTATATCGTAGCTTGTCTCAGAAAATATTACTCAAAGAAATAATCACGGTCATTGAGACAGTACTACACACAGAAAGAGACTCTTTTTGAGAGAGGAAAAGAAATCATATTTTTGTCTCATGTAATGATGACGGAGAAGAATAACTAATTTCTACTACATTGTTTCGAGAAGCGAAAGCTGATGAATGCAAAAGCGACCCGAAGTACATCCTGGTATCAAGGATGTTATTGTTGATACGATAGTACTTTTTCGATACTTTGAGCACAGGCAGTGCCTACACTAAAAATTTAATTCATTATGCGAAATTATTGCATATAATAGACTAGGCAAAATGTAACCCCGAACAAAAGAGCAAAGAGAACAAGAAATACAAAATATTTGAATGTGAACATTCTGTTAATGCGTTCAAAATTTAACCTCAAACCATATTACTTCCCTACAGCAAAAGGTCACGCGATCATTTAAAATGCAGCAACTTTTGGTTCATCAAATAAAAACGAGTCAAAGAGAAAATGGTCACGGTACATAATTTTTGTTATTTTTATTTTAAATGTGCATCTTAAATAAATCTAATGAAATAAATTTGACCACAAATTCCATCCTACGTAAAGAACTACACAAGATGAGCATACTGTTAACGGGTTAGATAACACCATCATTTCCTTTAATCAAATAAAAAAAACAGTGCTAAACTATGTTAACACTATTAATTACTGAAAGTATTCTCATTAATAGTTTCATCTGATTCCAGCAGCTCAAAATATACCATACCTTTCTGATCCCACCAGCAGATACAGAGCATAACATTATTGCAACGAACATCTTGCTTTGGTTGCGATGGATGCTCGTAATAAATCCATTTTTTGTATCCTATAACTATTCCATGCAAAAACTTTTTCATTCTTGTCTTTGAACCAGTATTTCACAAATGGTTTTTCGTCGTTCAAGGTCTCTTTCTTTTAATTCATGTTGAACCCAGATACTAGCTTTTGAACCATTCCAATTTTTTGTAAGCGTATTGCAACAGTTGATCGATCAATATTTAATGCTGCAGCTAATTCTGATTGTGTTCGAGAAGGATCTTCGGCCAATAACCTTTCCAATTCAGCATCTTCATTTTTTTTGGGGGTGGTTTTTCATGCTTTTTATCTTCAATGTCAAAATCATAATTTTTAAATCGTCGAAACCATTATTTGTACGTTGTATTCGATGAAGCATGCTCACCGTAAATTTCCACAAGCAAACGATAAGTTTCCACTCCACTTTTCTTTATAAAAAAATAATGTAATAAAACTTCCCGTAAACGATGTTTATCTATCTTCTATCTATTATATTAATAAAAATCAATTGGCGCATGTATGACTGATCATCACTAGAGAACGGTTGGACCGATTTGGCTGATTTTTTTTTTGTTGTGTTCATAACTATCAGGACAAGGTTTGTATGAAAGAAAATGTTGGGAAAATCCACCGGAAAAATCGGAAATTTCGGAAACTCGAAAAATGATGATTTGTACGTGATTTGGCACGTATCCGATCGAGATGGTCTTTTCTAAGAGAAAAATTGGAAAATATTTTTGGAAAACTCGGAAACTTCCGGAAAAACTCGAAGAAGATTGAACTTTCTTCTGGTACGTCAGTTGAGAACGGTTAGATTTGTCTCAATCTTTTTTTGAAGTGTTCCCAATTTCCAGGAGATGGTTCTTATCGCTCGATCGAACGTTAAAAGATTTGCGCTATAATCAGGACCTTTTGGAGGTCCGATGATTCTGCTGGCCGGCGATTTTCGCCAAACGGTACCAGTCATTCGAAGATCAGCAGCTACTGATGAAATAAACGCTTGGTTAAAGACATCGAATTTGTGGAGATACGTGGAAACTCTCAAATTAACAACGAATATGCGAATCGCGTTACAAAATGATGAATCGGCGTACGTGTTTTCAAAGCAACTATTAGACATTGGCAATGGAAAAATTCAGGTTGACGCTTCGACTGGCTTCATTTCGTTACCACCTAATTTTTGTCAATTCACAACTTCTAAAGAAGAATTGATCACGAAGAGTTCCCAAATATTGGTGCAAATCACAAAAACCATGTTTGGTTGAGCGGACGAGCCATTTTGCCAGCGAGAAATAAGGACGTAGACGATTTGAATATAAAAATTCGAAGTCAAATCTCTGGCCAATTGCATTCTTTTAAGCCAATCCATTCCATTACAGATCCAAATGAAGTCGTTAATTGTCCAATTGAATTCCTAAATTCATTGGATTTGCCAGGAATGCTGCCGCACAATTTGCAGCTCAAGGTCGGTTCGGTGGTAATCATGTTACACAACCTGAACCAACCAAAACTATGCGATGGAACAAGACTCACTGTTAAGAGGCTGATGAACATAGTGATTGAAGCAACGATAACCATAGGAAAATTCAAAGGCGAGGATGTTCTGATTCCAAGAATACTATTAACTCCAACCGACTTGCCGTTTCAATTTAAGCGTGTTCAGTTTCCGGTTCGTCTTGCATTCGCAATCACGATTAATAAATCACAAGGCCAATAGTTGGAAGTGTGTGGAATAAACCTTGAATTGCCGTGTTTTTCCCATTGGCAGTTGTACATGGCATGCTCGAGAGTAGGTAAACCATCAGCGCTATTCGTTTTCTCTCCAGACAGAAAGGCAAAAAATATCGTTCATAACCAAGCGTTACGAAGAACGCATTATGGTAATCAATATCATAAATCAAAATCATTTATAACAAAATTTGCAGAAAAATCTTTTATGTGTGCACGCTCGCAAAGATTTTAGCGTTTGAAAAGTCAGGACTGGACCCCGGGGTCTAGGGACTTAGAACAAATTTTTCGTAAAATTTCAATTTTGGTTATATTTTTTTCCTGGGAATGAGTTTAAGAAAGGGATTATATGAAATTAGTGACATGTTCGAATCCGAGGGATGCGTCCTCGCAATCAAGGAGCCCATTCTTTTGCGTTCCTGTACTATTCATCTGATTGCGATGAAACGTTGATGATAGGTTGCGTGCATGCTCGCGAAGGTTTCTGAGTTGGTGAAATTAGGGCTGGGACCCTGGGTGTAAGGGCATCGGTAAAATGTTTTTCTAAAATTTCAATTTTTAATGCTTCCGGTGAAGCTTCCGATACTGATTTCAGTTCCTGATGAATTCCTGTCATATACAATTGCAACTCCAGTGACGTCGAGAAATTGACTGCAAAATATCGAATTTTTGTTAATGAGTCGAAATTTCTCCATACCAAAATAGCGTTATGTCTATTCTGTCAATTCTGTGCCAAACTCTCGCCAGATTAATAAAAAAAAATCATGAAGAAAAATTCCAGTAGTATTAAGCGAAATTTTCTAGGTACTGCAAGAACACCTTACCAATTTAAGCTACGTTGATTCAATTCTGTTTCGTCACAGCAATTTAAACTTGTTTATTTCTTTTTATGTACTGATTGGCTCATCATCATTTCAGTCGATCGGGGTAAAACTTCAATAAGAGCTTTTTCGTTTTTTGCAAATATTTTGAAAAGTATATAGCACTTACGAAAAAATCATAAAAACAAAATTTTGTAAATTAAATTTCAAATCAAATTTGTTTAGATCATTTTTTGTTACAGGACCATAGCGAGTTCTGATAAAAAAAATATTTCACCAAAATTTGGCTTCCTACAGTTCAGGCGGTATAACTATTCGGAATGAAACTTCATGCTTCACCTTTTTCCATTAATTGGGAGATCCTTGCGAAATTTGGTGGAAATGTGGCGGAAGTGACAGCTTCCTTGTGAGCTTTTTCAATTCTTGCAATGACATTGAAAAGTTTAGCATTTGCAAAATTCTTTATCATTTAAAAGATTCAAAAAATATTAAAGACTAAGTTTTTGACAAGGGTTGGTTGATCTTGTTGGTTTTCTGAATTTTAAGCAGAAATAATAGTTTTTGTTTATGATTTTGATTGTCAAGACAGTTTTACCAAACATCCGGTAATTTTAATTTTGCGCTATAAAAATTAAGTGTGTCTAGATCTATGTGGCCACAAGATCTATGTGGCCATTTTATTCACCGCTCCATTTTTTCTATTCAAAATATCATTTAAATTGAGGTCTCTTTCGTGCATACAACTGTTAAGAAATTTATTTATTTTGTCAATTAAAATCAAAACTACAATGATTTACAAATGTGGTATTACCTAGGCACAACAATCGCGATAATCAATATTAGTGATTGAAATAACTGTTATCGTCTATGTGGCGTGGCTATATCTGATATTTGATACACTTGAATAAGAATTAAACCTACCAAAATATTGTTCTATACTATCTTCTTTTTGGTTTTGTTCTATAGAGAAACTCTGTTAAGCCGAATTTAAAGGGTTAAAGGATTTTTCCGGCTTTGATGACATTTTTGTGCATAGAACTGTCATAATACATAGTTATTTTGCTTTCGCAAAGCCGCTTAGCTTTAATATTAGAGGCCAATTTTGGTTTCAGCAATATTTGTTTGTGAATTTTCAGTAACGGAAAATACCTGTTCTTCATAGTTGGCTTTTATGTTAGTAGTAATTGTAATCTGAATCAGTTTTATGAAAATCTTTTTTTTTTTACAGCAAATTCTTTCGAAACAAAATTTTGATCTTAGATCAAAAAAATGACTGGCAATGCAATGCATTTCAATGATATTTCAATCAAATTTATTGCATTGTCAGTTATTTTTTGATCTAAGATCAAAATTTTGTTTCGAAAGAATTTGCTGTTAGTGTTATTTAAAGCCAACTCTACTTTAATTACTACTGATAAACACGCCAACTATGATGAACAATTATTTTCCGTTACTAGAAATTCACAAACAAATATTGCTGAAACCAAATGAAAATGGGCCTCTAATATTAAAGCTAAGCGGGCTTAGCGAAAGAACCACAGCTTTTATTTTGCATATTTATATGAATGGAAATAATAAAGTAATGAAGTCTAGCGTTATTCCCATTAAATTAATTTAATTATTAATAGTTTTAAAATAAGTTATAATAATAATTATGGTTTGTGAGTGATGACAATTTTTGACATAATTTTAGTTTTTAACCCATTCTTAAAACCCAGTTTTTTGTACAAGAACTCAAATTTCCTACCGCATCAGGGTTTTCGTCATAAAGAGACTTTCGGTACGATACTGCCATACTGAGAAACCGATATACTTTTCGTACTGTATTTGGAACAGGGAAATCAATAATTGCCCCCACGCAACGATATAACTGAAATATTTAATGTTTTTAAGTAGAAATTTACTTTTAGCAATATCGATATCATTTAAAAAATTTGTAACCTGTCCTAATAAGTTATTATGCTCAGTGAAAGATCCCGAAGCAGCCAATTAAACATATAAATAGACGAAGATATGGTCTTGCAAGTGCGATGGAACTACTCGGTACATTAACCGGCACATGGTTTACGGTACGGTCAATAGCTTATACGGCACGGTAAATTTTAAACATATGACAGGCAGCTACCGTGAATGTGATTTTATTTCAGGACTCTCGAGTTAGTGGGACGTGTCCAAAGGCATTTTACAAGTATACACTTGAAATGTACCTATTGTGCTCCGACTCAAAAGTCCGTCGATAATCAGCAAAGTTTACGCATCATTGTCCATCACCTTGTTCAATTTAAGTGCGTCTAGACATAGATGATCTTTAGGCTTGCGAACTAATACCGCCAACGCTATCCATCCATTTTCTGACTCTTCAATAATCTCGGATTGTAAGGCAGGTGATACCGGATTATGTCATTGCTTGATTGGGAAGAATGTTAGTTGAATGCTATATGGCGGACTAGTGATGTTTTACCACGTTCTAGGGTAGAACAAGAATGAAATTCTGCTGTAACTTGATTAAGATCACTAATCAGTCAATGAAATAGTTCACTTGCCTACCTCTTCCTATATTTGAGTGAATATTTTTAGTCTTCCACTGTTTTATTTTCATTTTTTTGACTATTGTTATTAAGAAAGGGTGATCTAATAAGAGTTATATATTTTTAATTTGAAATAAAGAAAAAACGGTATAAAATATCAATATATGTAATTTTTTATTTCATCTATAAATGAACTCTGCCTTTACATTTTCTAAAAACTCCAATTGGACAAACACCAAAATTGTTGGAAACTTTTTCACATAAATCTACACTTATCACATGACCTTGGTGGCCTGGTCACATTGGAATTATTGGGGATTACCCGGTCTTAAACATTTCTCTCAATAAATTAATTGTGTCATGAGATGTATGGCATATTGCACGATCCTACGTGAACCACATATCGTGCCAGTCGAAATCATCTAATTCATGCAATAAAAAATCAGTAATCATGTGTCTGTAGCGTTCTCCATTGACGGAAATTGCAATGTCATTTTCATTTTCAAAAAATGTGGTTCAATTACACCTCCAGATCATAAACCAGATCAAACTGTTAATTTTTGTGGGTGTAAACGTGTTTTATGGACAGCATGTGGGGTTTTTCACTCCAAATGCGACAATTAAAGCCTAATCTTTCCACATGTTGTATGTTTCCATGGTGATTTGAGAACCAATACTGAACACAAATGTGAATTTTGAATCGTGGTATTTCAATGTATTTGAATTGAAAAGAAATTAAAAACAGAATAAAAACAACTAATAGATTTTAAATAGCGATTACGGTTTGTAGTTAGGTTCCATATGCGCTGTATCCGCTGTAAAGGAATTTCCCGGATATTGAATTTCCGACTTAGATTTTCACTGCAATTGGTTGTCATTGACACGCTGCGTAAAAGTAATTTAAAAAGAAAATATACAGCAAATGTGATTCTTTCTTTAATGACAGGTGGACATTAGATGGAGGTAGTAGAAAAAATTTCGCTTCCCTCATTTACCAAACTTTTACTCTCGTACAAAAAACAAGAAGTTTAGGCCGTACGAAATAACGATTTCGGTACAAACAAAGTAAAGTTTTAGGTTCATAATTTGATTTTGTATAAAAAATCAAAAATCGACTACCAAAAACATTTTTTTATTTGATCCTTCAGTTACATTCAATTTTGGTATTGATTCCACATTTTCGACATATTAAACAAACCATTTTGTTTGCACTTAAGTTCACCAAAATGTACACTTCTAATATTTTGATTTTCTGGTATTAAACAAATTGACGATAATTAATTTCATAAACATGTATTAAATTTCGAGTAGTTTTCTTTTAATTATCCCATTACAAAATATGTTTTGTGAACTGTTTGATGTGGGTTTTATATTTTTGATAGACACAAACACAATATAACATGTGAATGATAGACAAATTTATGTTCCAACTAAAGGTATCATCATATCGTTACCATAGTTTATGCGTGATAGTTTCCTCATGAAATAGCAATTATTTAATTATAAGTAAAATCGATGTACTATGTAATTTGCAGAACAAATATGTAATTTATCGACTACGCAGTTTTATATCCATAAATTAATATATATATTTCGAGATTATCTTCACATAGAATCTATTCACGATCAATCAAAATAAACTATAATAATGTAATATTGTGTAACATCTTCCCCCCATTATACAATCATAATATATACACCCTAACCGATAACATCATATCAATTTCACTCGAAAAAAGGAAAATATGTATATAAACAAATTTTATTTAATATACAACATAAATATATGCCCCAAGTTTCCCTATATGTACTTTATATATAAAACTTAAGGACTTTGAATTGATAACAACAAGAAACCATTATAACTTGTTTATCACAAAACTGGTAAATAAATCTATTAATACAAATTAATTTTCACTTTATGAGCGTGACCATATTATAAACATACCTGCCTACGTACTGCCTTATAGTAAATAACTCGTAATAACAGCAAAGACAGGTAAATAATAAAATTTAGTTCGTCTAAAAATGTCACGTGCCTTGCATGATACCATCAAAATATGAGCGTACGTATTTCTAACAACGGCGATCTTACCATCAAAATATTAATTGCATATTTCAAAGTTCCATTTACTTCATACTCATATGTTAATATATTAAGCAATAAAATAGACTTGCCTCCATATCCAAAAACGTATATGACGTTTATAAAAAACAAGAAGCTATCCGACACCATCCTTTCTGCGGTACACGTCTGTGGTAGACGCATGCAGAATTTTTCGTTTTGACCACATCCCATATAATCTAATATCATAAAAAATCACGTCATAGCGTACTATGTATATGGTACACGGTACGTGCCTATTCACATTATTGTATAACATATATCTAATTGCTTTATTTGCTTCTAATACCAAACAATTTTAATTTTTTCGCTAGGATAACAAATAAACTGAAAATATTGAAAAT
Organism: Nephrotoma appendiculata; assembly: GCA_947310385.1. Taxonomy (NCBI): domain Eukaryota; kingdom Metazoa; phylum Arthropoda; class Insecta; order Diptera; family Tipulidae; genus Nephrotoma; species Nephrotoma appendiculata. Next base: position 13,918,654 of record OX371224.1, on the reverse strand, counting down.
AAATCAATTTATTATTATATTTTTAATATTACGGGTTGTTGCTGGAATTATTACAAACATATTTTGATTGTGTCAACTTTCGGAAAATCCCTCACTTCATTATCCGTCCATATTCCACATGTATTTCGAAATAACTTAAATATTTGTACATGTGGGGTATACACAGTGTGCGCTGTTTTTCGTCGTTCCGTAAAGCATTTTCAATTAAAATAGGATTTAGAAGGATATTTTTCGTCATTGTTATTTGTATATGTTTTTGTTTTGTTTTATATATTTTCTTGTTGCCATAATGTTGTTTGTGGAATTTTCGGTAGCGGCTTGTCAGTTTCCATATATACTACAGTATAAAATACATTTTTAAATTTTTTATTTACTCGTAATGAACCAAAAATATATATTATGGTTGGAGAAATATTTCGGTTATGGCTTTGTATATGTCTCGAACTAAACACCATGTACTATATAAGAACAAACTACATAAACAAGAAGGATGTAAAAAACATGTACATAAATATTTTTGGTTTTACTCTAAAAATATCACCCGTATTCCATTATCGTATTTATAATATTTTTAATATAATGGGCCCAATTCTCGTGGCATAAAATTGCTGTTATGTTATTTTATTTTCCCGCTTCCTATTGGAATTTGTATTGAAAAAAGAAAAATAACATAACATAACATAAAATTTTAGCTCCCGGAATCGACCTCAATATTATTACAAAAATACATACTCGTATGTATAAATAAAATGATATTAGGTAATGTGGGGTAGATTCGCCATTTTATATCAAAATTTTCGAAAAAAAAAAATTTAAATTAATAAAAATTTAAAGGCGTAGCATTTTTACATTTTTAAAGAGTACATATATGATTTGTGAACTTAGGTCGGACCATACAATCATATAAAACTTCTTTTTACATAAAAAAAAATTGACTATTTTTGAGAATTCTATGCCGAAAATCGACGGTAGCGAATCCACCAGATTTTTAAATTAATAATTATAATATAATAATACAAATAATAATAACTATATTGATACAAATTCTACTCTTTTACACTCAGTGGTCGAGTGGTTAAGTTACAGTCGGCCAAGTGTTATCAACCCAAAGGTCGCGAGTTCGAATCCAGCCATAATATTTTATTGTCGTTATTTTTTATTTTTTAAAATAAAAAAAAAATAATTTATTTATTTGTCGTTGCAAGAGAAAGTTAGTGATATATTAGAACTCATCAAAAAGAATTAAGGTGTGATTCATTTATACGTTTAAGAGGCTTCATTCACAATGCTGTAACAGGAGGAGAGTTTGGACAACTTTGCATTTTTCTGTAGCCCACGTCACATGCATGAAAGAACGCAAGACGCTAAAACATATGTTCGCACTTAAGGTCGGTCTGCAGCTAAATTCTGGTTAGCTGATAAATTACTCATATTGGTTTTATTAATCTAAAAAACGATATACTATAGGTCTACAAACTCAGCCATCGCGATTTCCACTTGATTCCCATTTTGTACAAGAAACAATGATATTTTCCTAAACCTAGCGACAATAAATATTTTATTACCGCCAAATTACATCACAAATGCTTGTCATTTCGTTTTTCCGAAATTTTTTTCTAAAAATCCTGAAGTGATAGGGATTACTGTGGTAATCTGAAATCTTACAATGTGTTTTCCCAAATATTCAAAAATGACAGCCATTTAGTAAAATGGCATAAATTGCGCTAGAAAATCGTATTAAAATAACTAAAATCCATTAAATGGTGGATCTGAAAGAACAACATTTAGATAATAGTTAGTAAAAGTTTAGTTAGTAAAATTCGCGTTATTACAAAACTAGTGCAAAAATTTGAGCCCAGTGTGGTTCAGTAGCAAACATAACGACAGCCACACGGGCTCGTTCAGAACGTTCAACTAATTGCTACAGTGAGAAAAGGTGTTGCAATACAAAACCATTATCAAAAGACACGCTGACAGAAGAAGACGGATATCCATCGTATCGTAGAAGTAAGCCCGATGATTGCGGATTTACAACAATTATGAAATACGAAATTAATAATACTGTTACGTTTTTGCCTTGTCACTCAAGGTTCGAATCACTGGATTGTGAATAAATATAACTGCTTTAATTTGAACTCACACAAATTTATTTACACAACACAATAATTATACAACATAAAATTAACAATTAATTATTACAATTATAACACACTTTTTAATTATCACTTTAATAATCTTTAACTCTATTTAACCTTCACTGTATCACGCACGATTAAAATAAGACTCAGCATTCCACGTCAATGTACGCCTTTATATACCAAAATATTTGTTTCCAGAATAATCCTAAATGCGCATCGAGCAAATATGTTAGTATACAAATAACGCCTAAATGCTGACCCAAATCACAGATACAATTAAACAATTATTGAATAACTTATTCTATTCTAATCTAGGTGTCACCGTAACACTACCCCCCACCTAAGCCTGTTCGTCCCGAACAGGATCCAGATCACCACCTCTGTAGAGGCACCACCTTTGGTTTACCTTTTCGTCCTTTCTGTATGCGATAAACCACGTCGTTCAACCTTTTAATGATAGTGTAAGGTCCTTCCCATGTCGGTTGCAACTTCGGTGATAATCCCTTCTGCCGTTGCGGGTTGTGAAGCCATACCAATTGCCCTTCCTCGAAGCCTTGATTATTTGCTCGTATGTCATAAAGAGCTTTCATTCGATCACTTGATATCTCCCGTACAAATTGATGTATTTCATTGAGTTCCTCTTTCATCCAGTCGACGTAATCCTGTCCACATAGAGCTGCTGATGGAACAGCTCCAAACTTTAAATCTCCCGCCATCAGGAACATCGGTATATGTCGATCCCAGTTGCGTTGGTTCCTTTCTACAACCTTTGCTAGATATTCCTCCAATGTGCCATTGAATCTTTCCACCATACCGTCCAACTGCGGGTGTAAAGGCGTCGTTCCTGTTTTATTGATACCAAGCATCTGACATATTTCCTGAAATACCACCGATTCGAAATTCCTTCCTTGATCCGTGTAGATTTCCATCAGTACACCAAATCTGGTAATCCAATTGTTGACCACGGCATCAGTTATTGTTGTTGTCTCCTGATTGGGTATGGGATACACTTCCGGCCATTTGCTGAAATAATCCATTATTACTAGCACATATTTATTTCCGCTCTCAGTGGTCGGAAATGGCCCCGCCACATTGTTGCAATTCTCTCAAATGGTGTACCGACATTATATTGTTTCATGGTTCCACGGCTTTTTCGTGCTGGTCCCTTTACTGCCGCACATTGGTCACATCTTCGACACCATTCTACTACTGACTGTCTACATCCGGACCAGTAGAAACGTTGGTGAATTTTGGCTAGTGTTTTATTAATCCCTAGATGATCTCTACTTGCTCCTACATGATACTCCTTGAGGATTTCCGCTATCCGACCTTTTGACACCACTACCAAGAATTGTTTTACTTTACCATCCGTGCTTTCCCACTTTCTTTTTAAACATCCATTTTCTATGTGTAGGCTATCCCATTGAGCCCAATAAGCTTTTACAATGGGGGTGTTGTCGGCTATCTCACTCCATGTGAGCCGGTGTTCCTCTTCCTTATGTTTCATGATGAATGACAGATCAGCATCCCGTAATTGCTCCTTCTTGATCATTACATCAGTACATTCCACATCAGGTAGCACTTGCATGAGCCAAATATCGATGATGTTTTCCTTACCCTCCACACTCCCACAATGCTTGCATTCCACGGGACATGGCCTTCTTGATAACGCGTCGGCATTTCCATGTGCGCTTCCCTTCCGATGTTCAATTTGGAAATCGTAGCTTTGCAAACGTTCGATCCAACGTGCTACTTGCCCCACTGGATTTTTGAATTGTAACAACCAGCGCAAAGCTCCATGATCCGTCCGTAGAAGAAATTTTTGGCCATAGAGGTACTTATGGAAGTGCTTAACACATCATACTATAGCAAACAAATCTTTCTGTGTCACACAATAATTTCGTTCCGGTTTTGATAACATCTTGGAGTAATATGCAATAACACGCTCCTCACCATTTGTTGCCTGTGATAATACTCCTCCTATACCATCATTACTTGCATCGGTGTCCAAAATGAATTTAACGTTGGGTATAGGGTATGCGAGGATTGGTGCTTCGCTTAATCGACGTCTTAGTTCCACAAATGCCTCTTCCTGATCATCCTTCCATTCGAATGCCTTGTTCTTAACGCCATAACGTTAAATTGCCACAACCCGTTACCCACACTGAATGCCGTTTTCTCGCGATCTTCCTCCTGGACTTCCACTTGCCAATAGCCGCTTTGCAGATCTAATGTCGAACATATTCGAGCACCCGATAATGTGTCTAACGTGTCATCGATCCGTCGCAATGGGTAACTATCCTTTTTCGTCACAGCATTTAATTTTCGGTAATCCACGCAGAATCTCATGGTACCATCCTTTTTCTCGACTAACACCACTGGTGAACTCCATGGACTGCTTGATGTTTCGATTACCCCTGCTGCTTGCATATCTTTTACCATTCGATCAACTTCTCCTTGCTTTGCCAATGCTAATCTCCTGGGTGGTTGTCGAATCGGCGTTTCTGTTTCTGTATCTATTCGATGTTTTACGATTATGGTTCTCCCATTACTGTCCGGTGTACTGTAGAATATTGGCATGTACCGCTCGAACAATTGTTTTGCCAAATTTTTAGGTTCCTTGGTAAGATCTTCGGTCCATTTCTCCATGAGTTGTTCTACAACCTCTTTATGCCCTTGCGAATTAGTCGTATTAATCGGATTTTTCTGCTCGCACTTCCAATCGCACATATTTCTTCACATTTTCCGATTATTGTCCCTTTCTTGATGGTTTTCGTCTTATTCGAGAGATTTAGAGTCCTAATTGGTACTCTATTATCACTGTCTGGTTTCACTAGAACTTTCCCGATCATAATTTCTCTGGATCCGCTCTCCGTTTCATTGGCTTTCACAACCCACAACCTGGGTGACCCAAAATCTCCTTCCAATCTTGCCCATACTATTGACTTCGAATTTGGTGGCAGCTTCTCCCGATGACCCATTATAATTTGCCTGGTCGTTTCTCCTATAGCGCTAACGTGAAGTGGCAACTCGATATTATCGTAGGTTAATACACCCCGTCCAACATCCACCATGAAGCCATTCGTTCTAATGAAGTTCATTCCCAAGATGACTGCATCTACAATATCTGCTACCAGCACCTCGTGTTGAAAGTGATTTCGCCCAATCCTTATTTTTACGACCTTTTTCCCTTTTATTGCTGAATTTCCTCCAGTCGCCGTTCGTAATTTCATTCCATTAGCTGGTTCTATAATTCCATCGATAATATCCTCACGAACAATCGTATGGGTTGCTCCCGTATCCAGCGTGATCATGCATTTCTTCCCATCAATATCGGCTTCAATTGACAAGCTGTCACCGCATCTTGCTACTCTCGAAACATGGATGGAGGTTATGAGGCAATCGGTTGTGGGAGCCAACTTCTGCCCCTTTAAGCTGACTCTTTTTAGTTTAACGACTCCGTTGTCGTCTGACCCTTCTTTCTCGATTCTATCTGCTCCTCGTTTGGTCTACGCTTCATAGGAGATGGCGACCTTGCTCGTTTCTTCTTAATCTCCCAACAGTCCCGTGAGATGTGACCCATTCTATCACATACCCAGCATTTAATCCTGCCACTTCCATCTCTGAACCTTGGCGTAGCCCGCGCGGTGTCTATTCTGGAATCAATCTCCACTCGGCAAATTTTCATTGCTGGTTTGATGATGGCCTGAGCAGTTTCGTTTGTTAACGCACAAGCGATGGTTTCCGTAAAAGTTGCCTTAGGTGACAACATCACTGCGTGTCTCAGGATCTGGAATACCGTCAATGAATGCATCTATTTTAATTCGCTCCATGTAATCGGCCGACATATTTAAATTGCCGATGAAAATTCCTGTAGCGATTCTCCTCCTCTTTGGTATCGGCCCTTCAATTCCATGCGATAGATTTCTCGTTTGTGGTAACTTCCGTATTTTTGATCTAACGCCTTCATAATTCCCATGTAAACGTTCCGTTCTTGCTCGGGAATGATTTGTAGTGTTTCCGCCGCTTTGCCTTTAAGAGCCACAATTACCGCTCCAACACATTGTTCTTCATTCCACTGATTTTGCTTAATCGCCGTTTCGAATTGGAACTTAAAAATACTGAAGGATGTTGTTCCATCAAATGTTGGTAGTTTAAACTTAACAGCGTTTACTGTCTGGATCACTTGATGTGTCGATCCACCTTGACATCTTGGAGCTCCTTCTCGAGACGTTTAACTTCCGTTTGAAAATCTTGTTTAACCGATTCAAATTTTTGTTGAACCGCCCCTTTAACATTTTGAATTTCTGCGTGTACTTCTGTTTGCAGTTTTTCCACTTTACCGTGTAGTGTAGAAGATAACTCCAGAAACCTCTCGTCCATTTTCTTTTGGTCAACTTCTATTTGGTTTTTAATGTCTGCCCCTTGTTGCTCCATCTGCTGTTTCATTTTCTGGTTTGATTGTTTAAAGTCCACTCTTTGTTGCTCCATCTGCTGTTTCATTTGATGTTTAATGTCCGCCCCTTGTTGCTTCAACTGTTGTCCCATCATATGCATAGCAGCCATCAACTGCGATAAATCGAAACTTCCAGATGGGTTTTGTGTTGTTCCGACCACCATTTGCACGTCCTTTTCTTTCTGGTCCACACTGATCTCATCCGTTTTTTTTCCTCCTCGAAATCATACACGTCTGGATTTAAACCTTCCTTCTCCATGGCCTCACGTAGTCACTCCACCAAACTAGCTTTTGTGCATTCACTGGCCAAACCTCGCTGTTTCAGTTGCTCCTTTAATGGCGCAAGCTTTAATTCGTAGAGAATCATTTTCCTTGTTATTCACAATCTCACCGCTGTCACCAATTGTTAAGTTTTTGAATTGTCACTCAAGGTTCACTGGATTGTGAATAAATACAACTGCTTCAAATTTGAACTCACACAAATTTATTTACACAACACAATAATTATACAACACAAAATTAACAATTAATTATTACAATTATAAAACACTTTTTAATTATCACTTTAATAATCGCTTTAATAATCACTTTAATAATCTTTCTATTTAACCTTCACTGTATCACGTTTAAAATAAGACTCAGCATTCCACGTCAATGTAATCGTCAATGTGTTCTATTCTAATCTAGGTGTCACCGTAACAGTATTAAGAATCATTAATATGATCATTAAATGTTTGTTTTGTAAAACATATTGAAACACATACTTTAAAAGTGTTTTTTCAGAAGATGATAATCATTGGTATGCTACCTTAGGAAATGCTGCCAAGCTAAGAGACGTGTTTGCAATTTTGCTGAAAATATGATATTGAAAATCCTGATTGTATGCAAGATTTTCAGTACCAAGAATAACTTACCAACCCACAAGGCGACGTTATTACATAAAAGACCAACTGGTTTCAATGTATGGACCACTACTATCTTCATTTGGTTTACCACAAATCAATAGCACAGCCACAAACCATTTAACTACTGATCTTATAAGAGAAACATCATACGATATCGATATGCTAACCCAAGTTGTTGCCAAATCGGAAAATGCTAATGAGTGAAAAAATTTCTCATCTTAAGGAAGGTGTCTATTTTTTTGGATACTCCTGGCGGTACTAGAAAAGTATTTATTATAAATTTAATGCAGCTTTGGTCAACAACAAATTTATAACAAATGATAAACAAGGAATTTTATTTTGTTCTGTAGCCTCTTCGGATAGCTAAACTGCACTTTTGCCTGGAGGCCGAATGAATGTTACGAATTCTGCTACACAGAGATATAACACTTGGTAGTCGGGTGGTTAGTATCTACGCGGGTTCGCGAACAGTGTTGTTCCCCGATCAAATGTGCATCCAATACTGATTGAAAATTGGTTATTACAATGGCATTCCAGGTAGAGAGGGGAATACTAGAATGAGAAAAGCAAATTGAAACGGCGGTGATAATCATCATGAAAAATACTGCGGGTCTATTATGAAATTTTTGACCGCGTTTTTTTTTTCGACGTTGTCGATAAATACTCGACGTGTTTTTTTTTAGATAACGTCGACTATTTTACGACAGCTCTTGTGTTGTTGCGTACATAAAAGAAAAGTGTTAAGTGTTGAGAAATAAAAAAAGTTCGTTAGTAAAAACAAATTAATAATTTAAACTTATAAAATTTTAATTAATAAAAATTAATTAATTAATTTAAATTTAATAAAAAATAATTAATTTAAATTTTCACATAAGAAAATAATTAATTTCATTTTTTGACATCGTCGAAAAAAAAGCTCATAATAGCGATTTTCGACGTTGTCGACTGTCGACGGTGTTGAAAAAAATCCGCGCGTCAAAAATTTCATAATAGACCCCCTGGACTTAAAACGATAAACTTAATCACAACAGGGGAATTGATGATTTGGAATATTCGCAAATACAAGAAAGTGCAAGAAATTTGGAACGCAGAAACAGTCGTAATTACAGTGAACAGTACAAGTTGAGCGTAAAATTGAACAGTAAGTATGTAATACAAACTAATCAAAGTGAAATAGTAAACATGAAATACAACAATGAAGTATACAACAAATTGTAAATGTGTATTGTGGATCGTAAATGTTGTTAAAGAAGTTACAGGTGTTAATAAATAAAGTTTATAACTTTAAAGCTGACTGATATTTCAAAGTCCATTACGAACTCGTATTGAACGCCCGAAATTCGTAACATTATCTATATCACTGATCGTAAATGCGTGGAACGCGTGCCAAACTTGGAACGTTTAATAATTCCGCTGGCACGCACAATATTATTCATAAAAAAACAAACAAATGAAAAAACCTCGACTTTTGAAACTTTACTCTCTAGGTTGTGTCGTTATTGTAATTATGAAGTCTGATTGCATGACCAGTGAAATAGCTAAATATGGAAAACCATTTGGTGATGGTGAATAAAAAAACAGCCAAATAAAACAATAAACGAAAAAACCTCGACTTTTGAAACTTTACTCTCTGGATTGTGTCGTTATTGTAATTATATAGTCTGCTTGCATGACCGGTGAAATAGCTAAATATGGAAAGGCATTTGGTGACGGAGAATTTTTTAAAACCGATCTTATAAACTGCGCAGAATCGCTTTTCGAGGATTTTCATAACAAGGATAAAATACTTACACGCATACACGTTGAAGTGCAAATACGGTAAAGGTCCGGATTATAAAATGAACGTTATTATGTGATCTCCGTGCAGCTGAAGTGTTTGCAGTTGATGAAAGCACTAACCTAAACTTCTATGCCTAGAATATTGCGGGAGGAATTATTGAAACTGGGAACATTACCTGAGAGGTGTTAATATTCTGAAAGTTGTCAAAAAAGCATTAATCGATTTGAATGTCAGTATTGAAAAAATTTGTCCAATTTTTTTCTGATGCATGTCCAAGCATGATCGGCAAAGAGTCTGGATTTAAAACTTTGTTGGGCAAAGAAATGGATCATCCAGTAATGAGATTCCATTGTATGATCGATTTGGATGTTTTATGTGCAAAATATGGATTATTTCATTTAATCATGTAATGGAAACGGTTGCTAAAGTTATAAAAAATGTCGTTGCTGGTGATTTATCGAAAAGACAATTTAAAAAGTTAATGAAGGATATGAATACACCATATGAAACCCTACTGTCTACTGATGTATAACCATGTTCATTGGCTTACTCAAACTTTATCATTGAAAAGCTTTGTTCATTGTTTGGACGAAATTCGTTTATTTTTGCTAGATACGAAAAAGGTATTTCCGGAGTTAACCAAGACCAATTGGTTACTGCAGTTAATGCTTCTGACTGACTTCAGTATTCATTTAAATAAATTTAATCAAAAAATGCATGGAAACGGAAAATCATTAGAAATATTATTCGGTCGTACTATATCGATAAACCAGAGACAATGAATACCTGGAAATCAACATTCGAAGAGTTATTGGCGAAATGCGGCTACAAATACTGCGAAAAGTTTGTGAAAATTGGTGTTCCAAATTGCGCCTTGAACGCGCCAGCCGTGGTGGTCACATGGCTGAAAGCATATTTAAACATTTATGTTATAAAATTTTATATCCAATAAAGCCCGTTTCATTGATTTTAAAAATATATTTCTTTGTTTTATTATAATTTAAACTTGTGTAACTCTATAAAAAACACCCTTTACATGGAATGGAACCTACCCTCTTCTCAAATATTTCCTCAATTTAAAAAAGTTTGTGGCAGATATTGACGTGTTTGAAATAGGAGAGGATTTTAGACTTTTTTATAAAAAAGAATAATTTGGTGGGGATAAATTGAACCATTACTGAAAATGGTATAGGAATGATATTAAATCGTGAAATATTGATGATGAGGTATTGAAAGTGTGGCAAAATATTCCAATCAATTTCACATCTCTAAGAAAGTTGGCAATAGCGTTATTATCTGTGTTTTCATCTACATACTTATTACTGCAAATTCCCATTTTCACAAATGAACATCGTTTTAACAAAAACAGGGGATATAATGGCCAGAAACCATTCAATTTTCCATAATTTAAATTTTAATTACAGATTCATTTATAATTTTATAGATTTAAATTTTGGTTCCTATTAATTTTATTTTAAGTTATTCTTGGTGCTTAATTTTAGAATTAAGACAGTTATGAAATTGGTGGGCACGTGAAACAGGCGATTTTAAAATAAAATTATTTTTTGGCACGCTAAAGTAGCAGTACTGGCGAACCCTGATCTATATAATCGATTAACTTATAAAAATTATAAATTTATGTTTATAAATATGCGAGTATACGTAAGATTACTAAAAGTAGGCGGTAGTTGGTTATAATAGAGACGGAATGAGTATTTTTCAATGATAATCAAAGAATTTAAATTAAATATAGAATGAATGACAGCAGCTGTCAAACGAGTCAAATTCGGAGGGTAAAAGAGAAAGCATCTAAATCAATGGGATGTAATCAAGAAACCAATATAAGAACTCCACGCCAACAACCAAAATTGTTTTCTTAATTTTTTCTGATTTATAACATAAAGTAAGGATAAATTTATCACAAATCAATAGTTTCTTAACACAATTTACATTTTACTTTATACAAACACTTATAGATGGTAAAATATTCTTTTTCGAATTTTTCGATGCGCATTTAGCAACATTTCACAAGACACTTCATTTTATTTAATCTTTATGTGACTGAATAAAAAAAAAGACGGGAAAGGTTCGGAACCGAACTCTATAAGCATTTTTGTTGTCTATAAAGATGTGATGTGTGATTTGCGTATTTCAAATATCACGCCCACCCACATCCACCCACACCCACCTAACCCCCCTTACACCCAGCCCAACCGACCTCAATTGACCATAACTCAACCGACCCCAATCAACCGCAAACCACCACACCTAAAAATTATTACCATCCTTCACCCACGTGCAAGTGAGATGAGTTTTAGGGGTTGGACTAAAACTTATCTCACCTGCACTATCCTATACCGCACTGTCCATATCAACACTACCTGCATCCCCACTCCCGCACACACACCACAGAAACCCTCATCCATCAAATCCCAATTCCCACACAAAACCCAAAACACCTTATCCCATCCGCCCCCTCCACCCCATACCACCACTCCTACCACCCCATAACCACACCATCTACACAAACCCACATTCACGAGAGATATATTTTTATTCCACGTTCACATGCTCTGTGAAATCAAAATAGTATAGAAAATAAAAAAAAAATCTATCAATTTTTAGGAGGGGGGTTAACAAAACCCTACGTATCTCCGAACACCCTGAACACAGAAATGTCCAAATCAATAGGGCACATTCCCATGAATTGCTTGAATTTTTAGTGAAAAAATTAAGTTGATATCTCTATCCGTTCTCAAGTTACGTAGACACAGACGGACAGACGGCAAACCGAAACCATATAGCATTTTTTTTAACAAAAATGCTTAAAAACACCTTTAGCAGACTGGAATGGGCACAATTGTACCCAAACATAAATTATCAGAGAATTTAGCTAAACGATTATTTATAAAATTGTTGTACATAGAGAAAAAAATTATATTTCTCCACAAGCAAATCGACACGAAAAAATGAATAAAATTATATATGTCAGTGAGTTACAGCCACCTACGGAAACTGTGTTATAAAAAAATTAGGACTCATATATGTATTTGGGTACAATTGTACCCATTCAGTCACATAAAGGTTAAAATTGTTTATAATTTTAATTATCAAATGATGCACTACCACGCACTACTACATAAACCACTAATTATTTTATAATTTTTTTATTATTTTAATGAATTTTAATTAATAATTTTAAAACCACAAAATTAAGTCGTCAACATAGGTTGTCACTGCGCACATAAATAAACAGATGATTTGGGGTTCTTATGTTGAGATATGAGTAAGCCATATGCATTTTTTATGTAACCATCCTGTTCCCACATGACTCAAAAGAGATAGCAAATATTATTTGATTTTATATGGGAAAAAAACAGTTGCTGCTCTGGTTAATGTAACTCTATTATGAAAATTGGTTGGCAGTGACTAACTACAAATATAATGTTTAATATTTCATAGGCTTGCATAAGGTATAGAACATTTAATCTGGCGAATTATATATTATACATATATATACTCGTATATTCCGCAAAAAGCTTTTAACCTATTGTAACCTCTCTAGGCATATTCTGGATTAAACTAGCCGGATTAAATAACCATTTTTATCCAATCATTCATTATTCCAAAGATCACTTAATTAACGTAATCTCGATAAGGCGGCCAAATTAAGGCGGTTCAGTGTTGCGTTCGTTCGTTTTTTCCTTCGTTCTGAATTTTTTTTTTAATCTATCAAAGTTGCTGAAAAAATTCACAAGTAAAAAAACGTCATTTTTAACCAATGAAATTGGTTTAAAAAAATTCAGAACGAAGGAAGGAACGAAAGATCACAATGCTGAATCCACCCCTACTCAACGGAATATCGTGCCATTGGAAAAAATTATTAGTATTAGCGATTTGAGTTTTTAAACCTTTTCATACCGTCAATATAAACATTTGTATACCTCTGACATAGCCAACCTTTCGCCTCCGAATCTAACCAAATAATATTAGTGGAGAGCTGTGCAATTAACCGCTATACCATATCTTGTGTGATATAATGCAAATTTAAAGGAACTATGTCGTTAAAACATTTACATACCCATATTGCCGAAGATGTTTTTATTCAATAAAACAACCTATTCCAAAGGTTGATATTCCAATAATAATTTATTATTGTGTTTATAGCATTATAAATGTCTTGAAAATGTAGAATGTGTAATAGCTTTACGTGACGTTAAAAAATATTTGCATATTACTGCGTAGAGAACAAATCGATAATAATTGTATACGAGTATCTATAGGCATTCATAGTGGTACGAGTTCGACAGTTAGTATTTGAAATCCTGGAATTTATCGTTGCTGGATTTAATATTTGAAACTAAAAGGATTGCCAATTTCAATTTGGGAGAAGAAAAGACATTTTCGGAAAATAAAATGAAAGTTTTTAACAAACTTTATAGATTATCAGCCAAAGTGACTCTACTAAACCAGGACTCATGGTGTATGCTTATGTAAAAACTATAGCAGATGGAAGGAAATAATGTGTTGGAGATCCTTTTATTATAAATTGATGGCATTAGACTGAATTTGCATAAATATTAATGCTCACCACATGCAATTACTTATTAAACATTGGTTTTACTTTATTGTCGAACCGGAACTGAACTCAAAACCAAAAATCGGTGTTAATCTTTATTCTATTGAATTGATAACAGTATTAATAATTATAGATGGAACGTTAATCCTAAACGGAACGCAAATTTTAAACGGCTTATTTTGTTCCTTTCGGTTCGATTCCTTCTTAATTTGTAAAATTTATATTTTAAATATTTTGGATAAATTGAGTTAAAAGTAAATATACTACTGTTTATAATTTTAATTGTTAAACGCACAGTGTGTACTAGTACATGTATCAATAAATGTATGATCAATCGAAAACCCTATTATGAATGCAAACTCGAACCGGTTTATCTCCCTGCTTTATTGCTAGCTAAATTATATAAATTTTTATTCTCCAAGCACTTCAAAAATTCTCGAATTTCCCTAGAAATAAAATTAAAATTACGAAGAGTATGGAAAAGTTATCTAACCGAGAATCTCAAGAAAGAAAATATAATTCTTCAGAATCGGGATTAATATTTAAGTTCAGATGGTTTTGTGTCATTAGCCTTATCAAATTCGTGCTCACTCCCGTATGTCGATTTTGTTCTGAAAATGTGATATTGTCTCATGAGGAATTGTAATCACCAAAAAATGTTTAAACGATTAAAGTTATTCAAATTTTCTTGATTTTTGGTATCTTCTTGAATGAGAAATTTCCCTTGTGAATATTTCAGCAAAATGGTAAATGTAACCAACAGTATTAGAGTTAAAAGTAGTATAAATAAATTAAATAGTTAAATTTATTAGCTTGTATGATGTGCCATGAATTTTTTATAGAGAACAGAATAGAATAATATGTAAGCAAATGATAACTACATACTTACAACATTGCGTTGTGTTGGTTGTAATATTGAGTGTAATAATATTCGCCATAATATTTATGAAAACCATCTTACACAACGTAATAATTTAGTTATAAGAATTTTAAACGGAATTTTAAATATTGAAAACAACAATGAAAAAAAAAATTCAATTCTGTTATTACATTGAATTTGAGTTGTGTCAAATTGATTTTCAAAGTCATTTAAGTATGTATATCATACCCTGAATTTTGAGAAAAATTTACAAAATATAAGGATTATACAACTTATTTTGAAGTTTTTTATTAGATTAAATTATTTTACAAATTTACAAATTCGAAAATTCAAAAAACAATCATTTACCGTTTATAATAAAAAAAAGTCAAGAATTTTTTGCAACGAAAATGATCATACACTTTTAGTACGATCCTTGATTTTTTTTAAATCATTTACATAAATTATGTTTCATAATTATTTTAATATCGAATTGGTCCTCCTTTATATTTATAACCTCTTTCATATTGAATACGGGCGTATACAAACTAAAATGTAACGATTGCGAGGCGTTCGGCTGGTATTAGAAAGGAAACTACCAACGAAGAACACCAAATAATAATTAATATGAAACGGACTGAAAAATCTAGAAAAATAAGAAAAGCGCAAAATAAGAAAATTAGTTGGCCGAAGTCATTCTACAGTTGCGTAAATAATATCCAGATTAAACGTCACACAATCGGTTGAAAGCGGGCAGCGGATAGGATGAAAACCAACATTTTCCAATCGGGACGAGCGTAAGATTTTGGATTTGATGAGATAAAATCCAAAAACAACCGCTGCAAAACTAGCTTCAGAAGTGGAGAAGATACTTAATAAAGCCACCTACCCCCAAAATATTAGAAAGGTTTTGTGGAAACATGGATATCATGGCCGTGTGCCACGCAAGAAGCCATTAATTTCGAATTTTAATTCCAAAACAAAAATTGAATTTGCAGAAGAATTAAAAACAAAAGGCTTCAACTCCTGGAAGACGATTGTTTTTACGGATGAAAGTAAATTCAACATTTTTGGAGCCGATGGGAGAAGTAAAATTTGGAGAAAACCTGCTACAACGCTGGAGCTAAAACACATCATCCCAACTATTAAACATGATGGTGGTTCGGTTATGCTACGGGGTTCAATGTCGGTGGATGGGGTAGGTAAACTTGTTTTTATAAATGATAATTTGAATCGCTGGAAATCTCTAGGTATTTTAAAGGACAATTTGAAACTATCCGTGGAACAATTACAGCCCTTGTCATCATGGATCTTCCAGCAAGACAACGATCCTAAGCATACGGTCCACATTGTGAAAGAATTGATTCTAAATAACATTACAAACCAGTTACATTCGCCACCCAATCACCTGACCTGAACCCCAATGAACATTTATGGGATCACCAGGAACGCAAAATTAGAAAATACAGGATTACCAGCAAAAAAATGTTGCAAGAAACAATAATGAAAAAATGGGATAAAATTTCACCGGAAGTTACCAAGAAGTTAGTAGAACCAAAGCCTAGAAGATTGAAAGAGGTTATATAAAATAAAGGAGAGTCAACTTGATATTAAAATAATTATGAAACATATAATTTATGTAAATGATTTTAAAAAAAATTAAGGATCGTAAAGTGTATGATCATTTTCATTGCAAAAAATTCTTGATTTTTTTTTCTTTTTTTTTATTATAAACGGTAAATAAATATTTATTTTGTATTTTTGGGTTTGTAAATTTGTAAAATAATTTAATCTAATAAAAAACTGCAAAATAAGTTCTATTGTCCTTATATTTTGTAAATGTTTCTAAAAAATCAGGATGTATGATCATTTTCCTTACTAACTGTACATACTTCTTTTATTTAAGAATGACTACCCATTTGTTCATTTATAATGCCTATTTTCGTAAGGTTGTTAGTACAGGACCAAACTTCGTGTACACTGGTATATAAAGGGTTATCCAATTCAAGCTTGATAAAGTAAACTTAAAAAAAAAACACAAAATATTCGGAATGTATTGTAATTTTTATTTCATTTTACAGATTGATCCTTGCCATTTCCTCCACGGGACTTCTTAAAGGCCTTGATTCTTTTGAGGTAATTTTCAATGACTTTTCGGCACATTTCGGGCGGTATCTCGGCCATTACCTTACGAATATTAGTTTTCAATTCGTCAAGAGTTTGAGGATTGTTTGCGTAAACACGATCTTTCGCGTAGCCCCACAAAAAGAAATCCAAAGGCGTTAAATCACAGGATCTTGGAGGCCAATTGACATCAGCCAATCGCGAAATCAAACGTCCAGGAAATTTCTCTTGCAAAAGATCTCGATTTGCTCGTGTTACGTGACTGGTTGCTCCATCCTGCTGGAACCACATATCGTCAAGATCATAATCTTCGATTTTCGTAAAAAAATAATCGGTTAACATGCGGCCATAGCGCTCAGAATTGACGGTAACGGTTCGTCCATGGTTGTTCTCAAAAAAATACGGCCCAATCACACCACCAGACCACAATGCGCACCCAGTGACTTTTTCCGGGTGTAATGGCTTCTCTACAATCAATTGTGGATTTTCTGAGCCCCAAATTCTACAGTTTTGCTTATTAACGTATCCACCAAGCGAAAAATGAGCTTCATCACTGAAGAAAATTTTGTTCGAAAAATCAGCATCATCAGATTTAATAATTTTAACGCGTTGGTCGATTGTTTAATGCTCCATATTCTTAAATGGCAGAATGTCAACTAAATAAATGACAGCGTACTTGACGTTTATCTTTGACAGATGTCGGTATACAGATTTCTACTTTATCAACCTCGAATTGGATAACCCTGTATTTGGATATTTGTTCTAATACAATTAAATTGCCTATGTCTTTAACCCTGATTTTTTAAATTTTTAATTTACCACTTTGTAAAAATCTTTTTAACTGAAAAATCAGCAAAGTTACTGATTTGTCTCTATCAATCACTCTGTAATAATATAACTCGTTGAATTAGTTCATTGTTAGTCGACTCAACGGACGTAAACCTGGCAACGGGCGAAAGGGCTTTGGTAAACCCGACGATAGTCATAGTTCTTTTTTGGTCACTGGTGAGGTAAGCTCAGAAAATAATCCTTAATAACATATGACGGGGGTTGCTTCTTTAAACAACCGTCGTTTTGCAGATTTTAGTAAAAGAATGGGAAAGTTAATTAGTTACCCAACCTAATAAATACCGTAGACAGTCACAGAAATCCCGCGATATTTTTTGTGTGTGTCCACGGTATAAGATCGTGATTTTTAAGTAAGTACGTAATTTTATATCTACTTAATATGTGTAATTCGAGAATTAATTTCTGAAATTAAGAACTTTAAAAAACCGCGTAACTTTGAACTAAGTGGCTCAATGGTGTGAGGAAAAATTGTCTGTTTTGAGTTCACGTTATGATTATATAAGATATGATATTCACACCAAGGACAGCAGTTAAGCTATGTAGTTTTCCTTTTCTATAACAATATAGCACAACTAACAAAACACTATAACAATATAACGATTATGCATTTAGGACACATACAAGAATTTATTAAAGTTTCTAAAAATTGAATTCTATAAGAGCAATCTATACCAAATACCAAAGAGAAGACGTAGAGAAAGTTATTTTGTATGAATAGTATAATATACATTATTTATTCATGAAAAATAAAATTTATTTAACTTCATGTATTGCCTTTAATGGAGAGGGCAAATATCAAAATCCCATAAGTACAGTTTTTGTTCATACAAAATAACTCTCTGTCTTTTATTCACTTTGGTTATACTCGTACCAAATCTATTATCTAATCCAAATCGGTTTTTTTCTCTTTTATTTTAACCTTTTTATTGTTAATTCCAGAAAGGTTTAGCTTTTATGATCTAACACTTCTTAAGCCGCTTTTATGGTTGCTGATTTTCTTTCGTTCGTTCGATCGTTCTGATTATTTTTTAGTCCAATCATATTGCTCAAAAATGACGAAGTTAGCAATATGATTGGACAAAAAAATAATCAGAACGAACGAACGAAAGAAAATCAGCAACCATAAAAGCGGCTTTATTTACTTAGCTTGGTAAGAAATGAGGATCAACATCAACGGATGAAGATCGAAATAGGTCAAAACTTTGGACGACTAGGTCCTTCATGAAAATATATCTTGTAACAGCCCCCCACCCCACCCCCAGCTTAGTAGTGCTAAGTTAATTAACGAAAAATGGAGGAATAAATTATGTCTACTAATGTCTGCAATTGAAAGTATCACCACAGGGCAAAAATAAAGATCGCTTAGGCTGTTTTCGAAACGAGTACTTATTTCAAACTTATTTACTTATTTGCCGCCATCTTAAATAAGTAAGCAAAGCCGTTCGAAATGAGTTTGCTTACTTATTTTGACAGCGACATGAAACATAGATTGCTTTCTACTCAAAATTCTTCGATGTATAATTTTTTCGTTACATTTATTAATTTAATTAACTTATTGATAATTTTAGGAATATATTTATAACAATTAAAATGTCTTTCGGCAATGAAGAAACATAAAAACTCGATATAATGTTTAAATGTGTTTGATTTTTAGATGGAACTCTGCTGTATTTTTTATATTAAAGAAATTTTTCTTTGGCAATGAAAGATCGTAGTCCTGATTACCAAATTAATAGAAAAGGGTTATTATATATCTTATCAGTATTAATAATCGTGTTATCCATATATAAATACACCGTAATGTACGATACTGTACGTTATTTTCCTTTATGTGTCTGATTTGTGCAAAAAGGTTTTTTGTACTCTAGATTGTATAATTTGGATGATCGCATCTTTAAGTTTATAATTTTATGTAGGTTTAATTCAGAAACATCCATTTGTTACCTAGAAATATTAATTAAATTCTAAAACAAAACTGACATCCATAAATATCAACAAAAATGACAACTAAATTAGATTTTTATGGAAGAAAGAGACAGAAAATAAGTCACCTCGCCAGCTTACTTATTTGAATAAGTTAGGTTCCACAAATAAGTATTCGTTTCGAAAACAGCCTTAGTGACTTCTGGTACCCTAAAACTGTCCTTTACTTATCAATAAGTAAGGATCAATAAAATAAGAGCTCAAAACCTGTAATATAAAATTCTTACCTGATGCCATCATCTCTTTTAGCACAAAAAAAAACAAAAACACTTCACTTATCCACACTTGACACTATAAGAAACCTCTTAACTGTAACACTTAACACTAACACACTTTCTGCAAGATTATAGCATAGAAAAATAAGTTTACCATAGATTTCTCATTTTAATAAATCGAACGATAAAAATGAATTGAGTAAAAAAGTTCTAACAATTCCAATGTCATCATTGTATTTGTGACATTACATTGCAAGTCACAAATACAATCATGACATTGGAATTATCAGAACTTTTTTACTCAACTCATTTTTGTTTCTTGATTTATAAAAATGAGAAATCTATGGTAAACTGATTTTTCTATGATTATAGTATATCACAACAAATGGTCGGATTTCTATGAAAATGCTATATAAGTTCATCGCGTTGAAATTCACAAATCGCAATAAAAACAAGTGTCACGTATGGGTTTGTTTGTTCACCCACCATGAAAGTGGTTTCACTGTACGTACTCACAGTACACCCTACACACTTGTCCGCTAAATGCACTTACTTCAATTAACACCTGCTTGTTTTTTTCATTTTACGGGATGAAAAAGGAAATATAACATACCGAGATAATTGTTTTCCGTGTACTACAAAATTAACACATAATAGAAAAAGTTTTTTGTAAAATAGGCGCGTTATAATTTTACGTCGATATTTTATCGTAATACATATTAGCAAAAAAAATAGAATTGGCAATGTATTACTACGAGTACATATCATACCCGCATAATTAAAACTATCACCAGAGCCCAAAAATTTTAACGTATGGGTGCATTCAGTAGTTGATATAGTGCTAATTTTCCTGAAATAGAAACCCTTGTAGCCGAGCTCACTGACAATTTTTATGTTTTCATTATCCTTTAAATAGAACAACAATTTAACGATTTTAATTGCTGTGTTTTAATATTGGAGCACTATCCGGAGCCAAATGGCAATTTTCTATTGAAACTGCAGCTATTATTCACTGGTGTCGCTGTACTATAAAAATTAAAATTAAATTCATCAATAAAACAAACATTTTTCACCTGAAATATATTAATTGACATTTATTTTGACATGACGTTATAAACAAAAATTCATTTTGCTGCGTTTTAAATTTTTATTGTAAGATTTAGTTTCTAATGGTTTCAGGGGTTTACAAAATTAAAAGCCTTTTCAAATTTCCCATTGAAATGGATAGCGCTCCCGATAGCGGCTCCCGATAAATAAGTGAGCCGAGATATTTTTTTATCGATTTTTAATTAAAAAGTTGAATGAAAAATCTTAGTTTAGATTTAAATAAATTAATTAAATGCAATAATAGCGCGCTAAATATAAGTTTTCACATAGAAAATTGGCTGCTCCGGATACAGCTATCGGGCGCTAATAAAAAAACACAGCAAATTTATTGAGAGAATGAAAAAATAATCATTTTAGCAAAATATTAATGCACTAAACTTAAGTATGTATGTATTTTAATTGAAGAGCTAAGATCGAATAACAATTAAATGTTTTGTAACAGGAAATTGGTAACTTTTCCATAAAGTTATTTACTTGTATGTAAATTTGCTCGTCAACATATCACAAGTTGTTGTTGTTGCACTCTTTGGTAAATTAAATTTCAATACCACGGCTAAACGATGTTTTTTTTATTTATTTATCTTTTTATTTCTTAATACAACATGACAAGTGGGTCAACAAACAACGGTCAATTCTAGTTAAATTAGTTTGTTACAAATAATTAAGTAGCATTAAACAAGAACTATCAACACGAGGACGCAAAAGAACGAACTTTTTCTTCGTTGCCCCACCCCCCTCCCCCCCTTCCAAAAAATCGGTTTTTTATGTAAAGAGGAAAAACGAAGAAAAATACCGGTCTTTTGCGAACTCGTGTGTCCTAGATTTGGGTTATGTAACTGTTTATATTGTAAGTTGAACTTCAATATAAACACAAAAGTTAACTTAGCGTTAACTCGACTCAATCCAAAAGATGTCTGGCTGTTTTCAAAACGAATACTTATTTGTGACCTAACTTATTCAAATAAGTAAGCTAGAGAGGTGACTTATTTTCTGTCCTTTAATAGGCGAAAAATCTAAATTGGTTGTCAATTTTTTGTTGTTATTTATATCAATTTATGACTTTTAGAATTTGGTTAATAATTATTTCTAGATAACGAATGGATCTTTGTGGATTAAAATCAAAATTAAGATAAAAAAAATGATTATCATAAAGATATAGCATCCTAATTACGAAATGAATGCATGCTTAAGCCGCAGCCACACGATTGCAAATACATATGTACCAACATTGGCGTATTTGTTCAAATAACAAATCGTGTAGCCACAAAACAAATGACAAATTCAAATCAAGGTTACATTTGTCCAACATTAGCGCACATTCGCTCAATAGGCGGTTTTTTTAAAAATATAAAAGGAAAAAACAAATACTACTAATCGTGTAGCCAGTAGAGTTTGTCAATTGTCATATTTTATCAATAATTGCCAAACACACCAACGTTGGTCGATATTTGCATTCGTGTGGCTGTGGCTTTACACAAATGAATTGAGGTCAGATACAGAACTAGCAAGACCACACGGCGTATTAATATATTCTATCTTTTTCTAATTAATTCTGATTAGACAGAAATAAAATATGTATATGTTTACATAAAAAATATATATTTTCCTATTATGGGGCTCATTCGAACTTCTTTGATTGTCTAAACGAAAATTGAAATATGGAAAATCCAGCTGGCTCAATGGGGTATAAGCACAGATAGGCAGAATAGACATAACGCTATTTTACTATGCTACGGAAAAATTTGGTCTTATTTATTTTTACCTCCATTTTTGAATATTTTTATTTCAAATAAACAATTATTGTGAGTCCATAATTACTTGACACTTTTACGGCATATTTCAACAAAAAACAGTAACATAACATCATTAATGTAATTATTAATATTCATATTTAAAAGTTATGTTTCCTATAAAAAATTTAAGGTAGGAAAAAAATTTCTTGGTCTACGCAATGTCTGTTCTGGTTATATTTGTACTCTGTATAAGTATTAATGTCAAGAACAGCTGAAACTAAGATTTTATAATCATAAATATATATTGCACTGATGATACTAGAATAGAAAAATAAGTCTACCATAGATTTCTCATTTTTATAAAACAAGGGACAAAAATGAAATTCCAATGTCATGATTGTATTTGTTATTTTACATTGTGCGCAATGTAAAGTCACAAATACAATCAAGGCATTGGAATTTAATTCGTTTTACACAAATGAGAAATCTATGTTAAATTTATTTTTCTATGATACTAGTTAACAAAGTAATGACTCCAAAACTATAAACAAAAAAATGGTAAACAAAAAAGTAATGAGAACAAAAATACAGTTTTCCATCATGAAATAACAAACACAACAACTACTGATCATTAAACCTATTAAATCGTACAATATTTCTGAGATTTGTTGGAATTGATTTCGATATAATCTTGCATCTCTCGCTAGGAATGATCCATTCATATACCTACCATTCATATACATAGTACTGAATCTTGGTAGAATTTGGTTACGTTTTTCCCCAAAGTCGTATTAGTGCGATATAAGCGCCACATAAAATAAAAACTTTACTCCTATGAACTACCGTCGAAAATTTATGCTACTTGGGTCGATTTGTAGAACTCAATTTTTTATGTGCCTCTTTGATATTCGGTATTCGGTAATATGTCATTAAATTTGTTATTTGTAAACAAAAAGTATTATGTTTTATAAAAAAGAATATTTAGCAAAATATTCAACTTTGAAATGTATTTCGTATTATAAATCAAATAATAAAAATCTACAGTGTTATCTCTATAAAGAAGTCACTGATGCAACAGAATTATTTATTGGGTTTTTGAAGCAATGTGGAGTGAAAGCGAATGTAACGGTCGGTTTACTCTTTGGTCATTCTCCAGTGATAATTCCTCTAATTTTAAGGTATAAACATAACGTTATTAATACGTAAATAAGCTAATTGTTAAATTTAATTTTTCAGCATTTTAAATAGTGGAAATTCGTTTTATTTTATATCCGAAAAGGAAAATTTGTTACTAATGGTCAAAGATTGTAAACGTAATGGAGTACAGTATATTTTAACCGGAAAAAACTTGGAACTAGAACTGATTAATCATCTAGTAATAAATAAAAATATAATAAATATTTTTGCAACGGACATAAAATTATTACAAATAAATGAAATAGATGATAATTCATTGGAATCCAATGTAAATATTTGTTATTGTGCAGCAACATCTGGATCTACTGGCCAGGCAAAATTCGTTAAAGTTCCATTTCAGTGTATAATGCCCAACATTGAAGCATTGATTTCAAAATTTGGGCTCAACAGTAATGATACAATAGCACTAATTTCACCTACAACTTTCGATCCCTTCGTTGTAGATGTATTTATGGGCCTCACTGTTGGTGCTAACTTGATATTCCTTGATAATAGCCTCCGACTTTCACATAGTATTCTTGCGTCATGTTTGTTCTCAAATTTAGAATGCGGCACAACGTTCATCCAATGTACACCATCCTATTTTAAACTATTCGGCGTTGAACAAATTAGAACAATTTTATCGGATACGTCAAGCTTAAAAACGTTGGTTCTAGGAGGTGAAAAATTTCCATTGCAAATGAAAATAAATTCATGGAATAACCGAAAGGACATCTACAATATATATGGAATCACAGAAGTGTCTTGTTGGGCTACAATTGAAAAATGGGATGTAAATCGAGAAATTTCATTGGGTGATCCAATAGACGATACCACGTTATTGGATGTACAATCCGAAGAACTGTATATCGGAAGTGCCAGTAGAATATGTATTTTAGATAACGAACCAGTTGGTACTATGTTCACCAGTAAACCAGTATGGCGAGCAACAGGTGATTTAGTCGAGCATAAAAATGGTCGATACTATTTTAAAGGCAGAAAGGATGATTCAATAAAACGATTTGGGATAAAACTAAACCTAACTGTTATAGAAGTAATGATTTTACAACTACTTCCTAAAATTTTGGAACTTAAAATAATTTTCTATAAACAAAAGGAGCTAGTACTGTTCTATAAATGCCAGGATTCCGACATAATCACACCAGAAGAAATACAGCAAATTATAAATATACATTTAAAACCTTATGAAATTCCAAGTAAAATAATTAAACTAGATAAGCTTCCACTTTCGCGCAACGGGAAATTATCGAGCCAAAAACTAGCGGAATATTATTTTGAGAAGTATATTGCAAATCGGTCAACCATCACCGCTTCGGATTTATTCTTATCGGAAATTACAAAAGTGAACAGCTCAATCATGGAAATTAAACGTAGAAAGATTGATAAGACGGATCAGTCGTTCGTTGCTTTAGGCGGTAATTCTTTCATAGCCCTAAATATTGTTATGACAATTGAAGCTCGGTTAAGAATTGCTACACCAAAACTCCTACCATTTTTGCTTGACGAATCGAAAACCATCAATGATTGTTTAATTTATTTGAATCAATTGGAGTCATCAATTGAACCCATCAAAACTATAAAATACAGAGAAACTGTAACTGCAACAATCTTGTCTAAATTAGACCTAAAAAAATGTATAGATTCAACACCTTCGATAAATCAACTTAACAACAAGATCGTAATATCGATTGGCTCACATTCTGGTATCATACTAAATATAGAACTATCCAACAATAAAATAATTTCGAAATTACAACTTCCTGATCGAATTGAGAGTGAAATTGGTATGTTTGATCATTATGGAATTGTGGGTTGTTACAACGGCCACTTATATTGCTACAATGTATTGAACGGAGAAATAGAATGGTCGTTCAACTCACGAGGTATGATAAAATGCAAAGCTTTAATTGTAAGTAATTTAATTCTGTTCGGAAATTATAATTCCGAGTTTAATTTTTATTGTCTTGGAATGAAAGGCGAACTAAAATATAGAAAAATGATTGGGACAAAGTCCATTATATCGAACCCTCAAATTTATTTTAATAATTTTTGTATAATTTGCACGTTGGATGGAACTTGTGAAGTACTTGATTATCTTGATGGCCAAACTAAATGGTGTGTTAATCTAAGTACACCAATATTTTCAACACCAGCCGTTATCGATGAACGGTATATTTTGATTGCAGAAGTAGGAGGTATTGTGCACTGTCTCAACCAGGATGGTCACAAAATTTGGGATTTCAAAACAAATAGTAATATATTTTCTTCATTTGAAGTTGAAACCTTAACAAAAACACGTTTTTTAATTTACTTCGGAAGTTACAATAAAAAAATGTATTGTTTGGAATATGATGCTAACAATCCGTTAAATATCACCTTAAAATTCGAATCAGAAGAATTAAAGTCTTCAATTTATTCAACTCCGAAATTATTTAATTTAGAAAAAAAATACATTTTGGTTGTAGCTACGGTCGGAATAATTTATATTTTTGATAGAGAAAATTTTACAATTTCCCATCAATTGACACTGCCTGGTGAAATTTTTTCTACTCCAGCTGTTATACCTATTACCAACAGTGCAATAAATAGTAGTTGTAATATAGCCATTGGGAGTCGTGATAATTATTTTTATTTAATTAATTTTAAAAATAAAAATTAATAAAAAACGATAAACTTTTTTATAATTTGCCTAAGTAATCCATATTCGATTTTAAACCAAGATAAGTTTGAACAAAGAGAATAGAGTTTTATAAAGAGTAATGAAACAAAAGTAAAAAATGTATCCAAAAATGCATGGGTTATGTAATTCAAATGGGTTAGAACAAGAATATCAAAGGAGATTTTTCATTTGAACTAAAAAATTCAAACAAATTTTTTTTCTGATAATTCCAATGTCATCGTTGCTTGATTGTAAGCGGCTATATACAGAAAATGAACACTCAGTTTAAATTTTTACGTTTACATAGATTGAAATACAAATATCTTTCTCTGGTTGTCTCTGGTTATACACTTGCACCAGCCTTTATACGGCCATATCACAATATAAACCGCATATATTGTGATATGGCGGTATAAATACATAGGCACTCGAGCTGGTTCGAGCATCCAATTGAATTCAACACAAATGTATTCTACAAGCCCAAAACGAAACCACTGCGTATGTATATATGGCCAAGCTGAAGAAAAATATAAAAAATAGGGTTTATATGTATGCAGCCCCAAACAACGTGAACACGAAAAAACACTTTTATACAAATGCTATGGAAATTTTTTTTTAAAAGAATTTTTTTTGACTTTAAAGCCATTCATTTTGAAATTGTTTTTTATTTTTCTGGTATTCTGAATTTACCATTTTTTCGAAAAAGTGCTCGTCTTTGATTTTATACATGTAAAATAATATGTGCTTTTACCACGAAATGATAGAAATTTGGTAAACAATACCACTTAAATACCAATGGGAATAACCATATAATTTAGGCTTGGCAGCGAATGGGTTAAATGAAAATAGTCCATAAGTTCAATTCAGTATTGAATAATGAATACACCACATGTATCTCAAGACTGCTGTTAAAAAATGGTGCATTATAGAACAATTGGCTCATTTCTTCATTTAAAAAACTTACAGCAACAAAAAGCGTATTTCATTTGCCAAATTACAACAACAATGCGATGTATTCAATACCCATTTGGAATTCGTTGAATTCCTACAGATTTGATGGTATTGAAATTCCAATTCTATTTTTTAGTTAATGTGCTTGTCACTAGAGTTTTCTCTGTAGAAAAAGATGATAAAAGAAATAAAACACGGGAAT
The DNA here is from genome assembly GCA_947310385.1 of Nephrotoma appendiculata. Classification (NCBI taxonomy): domain Eukaryota; kingdom Metazoa; phylum Arthropoda; class Insecta; order Diptera; family Tipulidae; genus Nephrotoma; species Nephrotoma appendiculata. Next base: position 13,890,917 of record OX371224.1, on the reverse strand, counting down.
TCATTAGTTATTTCTTTTGACCAAGAATTGAATTCCAATTCCTTGGCAAATGAAATACGCTTAAACAGAAATTTGATAACCCTTTGATACCCTGATCGGTTTATACTCGAGTACAGTTCGGCTTGTAGAATACATTTGTATTGGTTTCGATCCAATATAAAATGAAAATTATTTTACTCAACAATTGTCTTTGCAAGTGCCGCACTTTAGTTTTTGCGTGGAAAGGCAAGTGCTACTTTAGCTTTGTTACAAAACCCAGTGCGTGGAAAGGTTAAATGAGAACAAACCAGTATAGGAACCAAGCGCGCATTTTAGTGGAAAAAAATATTCGATATAATTTTTTCCGTTTAAATCAAAAAGAATGTATGCAACCAAACTGCTATACAAATTTTGTGCATGCAACCCGCATAAAAAACTAACTAAATTTAGACAAAATTTTATCAGTTCATAGGTACAGATATAAAATTTGTTGTTATTTTGAAAGCAATTTTTTTTTTATTTAGAAAGATACAATGAAATTCTTTTATACATATTTATATTTGTATTGTAAAAATGAATGGATGCTTTGACCTATATAATTTGACTACATATTTATTTTATAATATACATATGTATACATGTTCCAATTATATAAGTATTTTTATTTGGAATTAAATAAGTCACTATTTGGAACCAGCTATAATTATGAACATACATATATGTAGATTTTTGATCATCTTTAAAATAAAAATTTTTGTTTGTTGAACTCAAAATTAAATATTTCATTCAAATTTAGAACACAAAAGGCGACAAATTAACACATTTCGAAACGTCAAATACCAATGCGAAATGTCCAGTTGTTTGTAAACATAATAAAATAAATCAAAGTTGGACATACGTCTGCTATGATTAAAAAAATATTAAAGGTTGGACGTACGTTTTTCTAGCATTTACAAGAAATTATATCGAATATTTTTTTCCACTAAAATGTGCGCTTGGTTCCTATACTGTATAGGAACCATGCGCAGATTTTAGTGAAAAAAACTAGATATAATTTTTTTTCGATTAAATAAAAATAACTGAATGCAACCAAACTGCTACACAAATTTTGTGTATGCAACCAACATAAAACACAATAAAATTAGACAAAATTTTATCAGTACATATGGAGGGTACAGATAAAAAAATAAAAACTCGATATGTTAAGTAAAATAAACTTTATTTAAAAATTTATTAATTTTATTTATTTTTCGAAAAAACAATGACTTATGGTGTGTATATACATGAAAATTTCATTTAGATTTAATTGGAAGGGTACATCTCTTTAAACCTAATAAATAATGGAAATTATATTCATAAACATTTATTGAAATTAAAACTAAAGTCATCTTACTTTTTATCGTGTATACTGTACATATGTGTATCGAAAGAGTTTAATAATCGCATCCTTTCCCGTTGTATATATGTGATATATTTCAATATTCATGGCAATAACATTCGGGAAGTCGGGACACTAAACGGATAACACTCACTTTGTTGAATAAAATACAAATATATTATTTTATAATATACACATATATTTACACGAGTTCATGTATAATAAAATTATCTTATAACTTTTAATATAAAAATGTTTGATTTTAAGAAAAAAAATTATTTAACACGTCATATTAAATTTAAAACACAACAAAAAATGAATTATGTAAACATAAACAAAGGACGTGTCCGAATACTGTAATAATTTAATTTTCTGTAATAATTTTGACATTATTGAAATAATTTTCTCTTCCATAATTTGTTAGAGTTCGATTGCTGTCCGAATACTGAAATATTTTTGACATTATTAAAAAGTTGTAATAATCGTTATTGCATACAGAAAACAAGATAACGGAAACTTATGTTGGATCCAATATTTCAATAATTGTATTAATTTAGTTGAACAAACCATAATTTGTTACATTCATAACTTAAGCAAATAAGATTACGTAATTCAAAAAATGGCGCATTTGCAACAACAACAATGAAATAATACAAAAATTATTTCAGTTACGTCAAAAATTATTACGCATAGCTGTCGTAATAATTTGGTTGCATTCAGAATCCTGTCACAATTATTACAATAGAAATAATTATTACAGTATTCGGACAGGTCCAAAATGAACAAACGTTGCACACACGTCTACTTCAAAAAACGAAATATTCAAAATTGAACGTACGTTTTTCTAGCAACTACAAGAAATTATGTTGCTTTCAAAAGATTACAACAACAATTGCATTGTATTCAAGCCGATTGTTTTAGAATGTTAAGAAAACAAATTTTAGGATTAGGGGAAATAAAATCATTTTATGGTTATGGTGTTTACCGCAAGGCGTTATTTTTTCTACTTTTCTAGAAAAATTTATATTGAATAATAATTTAGCATTTGTTAAAAAATAAATATTAAGAAAATGAACCAACACAGAAAAATTAAAACGTATAAAAAAATTAAATCCAAAAGTTGTTGCTTTCACATTTCTTAGCGAAGCTAAGCTGATTTGCGAAAGCAACACTACGGCCCATGCCACACGTAAAAAAAAATGCCGCATTTTTCTTCGTTTCTTTCCCCGTTTACCTATGGTACAAGTTTTAATTGCGACTTAAACAAATTTTCTGTTCTACCACACAACTCAAACATAAATGAAATAAAAAATATTTCAAGGACATTTTTGACTCATTTTAGTTAAAATTTTATTTAAGAGAAAGCAGAACAAAACATTGGTAGAAAAAAAATGCCAAAATACAAAAAACTCTCGTGTGTCATTAGCCTACCACTACTACGATTTTTTTTTCGCTAAAATTTGCCCATGGTTCCTATAGTTCGTGTTTCTATTTATTTGTTTATTGGGTTCAAGTGATTGTCAAAACAAAAAAGTTTTGACTTCTGCGCGTGTGTTGTAAATTTCAAAAAATTTGTAGTGCTAATCTAGCGAATGTAAACAAATATTGTAAAATTATTTATGCTAACATTTTTTAAGTTAGTTAGAAGTTTTTCTAAAAATGCAGCCGAACTAAATAATGTTACTAGTAATACTAGTGTTAAAATGAAATTTTTGAATGTAGCAGAAAAAAATGACGCGGCCAAAACCATTGCCGGTTTACTATCTCGGGGAACGGCTAGGCGAGTACGTAGCTAGATATTGACTGCAAGCTTATTCAATACCTATTTGATTTATTTTAGAGAGATGGGCTGTCACTTTACAACAAAATCTATGAATTTGATGCACATGTACGTGGCCAGAACACTTTTATGGTCATGACTTCAGTTTCGGGGCATCTCCTAACCCACGAATTTGTATCATCATTTAAAAATTGGGTAGGATGTGATCCGATAATGTTATTTGATGCTCCGGTCGTAAAAAGTTGTCCGGCAGATTATGAGAAAATTAAAAACACTTTACAGCGGGAAGTTAATGGTTGTCATGGACTAATCATATGGACCGATTGTGATAGAGAGGGCGAAAATATTGGTTTTGAGATTATAGACGTATGTCGGGCAATAAAGCCAAATATTCCAGTATATCGTGCCAAATTTTCTGAAATTACAACCGCTTCTATCCGACGGGCTCTTGAATCATTAGGCCAACCGGATGAAAAACAAAGTCAAGCAGTTGATGTACGATCAGAATTAGATCTACGGATTGGCGCTGCGTTCACCCGATTTCAGACACTACGATTTCAAAAATTATTCCCAGAACAAGTTGCTACTAAATTGGTGTCCTACGGCAGTTGTCAATTTCCCACATTAGGGTTTGTAGCACAACGCTATAAAGAAGCAGAAAATTTTATTCCTCAAACATTTTGGAAAGTTAAAGGTGAGAATGTTGTAGATTTTTTGTACAACTAACCAATTCTTGTGTGTTTCTTATAGTTCTACATACAGTAGAAGACCTGACGGTTGAATTTTTATGGGCGAGAAAGCGATTATTTGATCGCCCGTCGTGTGAAGCATTTTTTATGTTATGCAAATCCAACCCAAATGCAGTTGTAACAAGTATTGTTGAGAAACCTAAGAATAAATGGCGGCCTGCTCCGATGGATACAGTAGAATTGGAAAAGCTTGGATCACGCAAATTAAAAATAACGGCCAAAGAAACGATGACAATAGCCGAGAAACTGTATAGCAAAGGTATTATCAGTTACCCAAGAACTGAAACAAATATTTTTTCAAACGACATCAATTTAACATCGTTGGTAGAAATTCAAACTCCTCATCCGGATTGGGGCCAATTTGCTAATAAAGTATTAGGTTGGGGTGTTAATCCACGGAAGGGAACTAAATCAGACCAGGCTCATCCACCGATTCATCCAACAAAATTTACAACTGATTTGGGAGGCAATGAGAAACGGGTGTATGATTTAATTGTCCGACATTTCTTAGCGTGTGTTAGCAGGGACGCTAAAGGATCGGAAACCATTGTTAATATAAACATAACTAACGAAGAATTTGTAGCAACGGGTTTATGCATACACGAGCGAAATTATTTAGAGGTATATCCGTTCGATAGATGGAATGCTAAAGAAGTGCACAATTATAAAAGAGGCGATACTTTCATCCCAACTGAATTATCAATGCCAGAAGGGACTACGACGGCTCCGCAAATGTTAACCGAAGCAGACTTGATTGCCTTGATGGAAAAACATGGAATTGGGACAGATGCGACTCACGCTGAACATATCAATACAGTTAAAGAACGTGGTTATATAGGGGAAATCGAGGGCAAATACCTAGTACCGGGAACGTTAGGAATGGGACTTGTAGAAGGATACGATGCTATAAATTTACCGTTGGCACAACCAAAATTACGTGCTGAGTTGGAAGCTGATTTAAAATTAATATGCGAAGGGCGGCGCAATCCTGCCGAGGTATTGCAGGTGCAAATTCAAAAATATAAAGAAGCTTATAAATTAATTTCGGAAAAAGTAAAAAAAATCGATGAAACTCTCGCAGTGCGGTTAAACGAAACGCCGAGAGACCCGCCTCCACCACAAACATCAGGCGTTAGTGGTAATATATTCAAGTGCCCAAAATGCACTCAATATTATATGCTTCTTAGATCTCGAAAGGATAATGCTGGTTATTTTATGAGTTGTGCGGGATATCCGAACTGTAAAAATGCCATTTGGTTTGATTCAAATATCGTTAAAGACGTAAAAATGGCAAATGAAAAATGTTCTCGATGTGGTTCCGAACATGATAAACTAATTTTTACTTTTAAGCAAAGAAGTATTTTGGCAACTTTAGGATGCTCTGAAGAATCATATAAAACCTGTGTGGTATGTGACCAAAATATCAAAGATTTGTTGAGCATAAGTGAAGAAATGGTAAAGCGCAGGCCGACCCAAATTAATTCAAATACTCTTAATAGTCATGGATCGAATATGGGGCCTCCCACTTCTGGGTCTTGGTCAAATAATAGAAACAATAGGCTAAATAATTTTCGATCGAACGGCTTTGATGAAGATGGAAGTGGTGAACGAATTCAATCAAATTCTAGAGGGAATACTAACTCATACGATAACAATCGAAACCAAGGGTGGTTCGGAAATTCAAATACAGATGCGTCCCGTTCAGAAACGCCTCAATCTAATCAATCAAGTGCAAATAATTATCAATCTGGAAGAGTCAATAATATGTCACGAAACCCACAATCTAATTGGGGCAATCGGAATAATACAGATGACGATGTTAAATGTACTAAATGTAATGCTAAAGCCGTTAAGTAAGTTTAGCACCTATATTTTGATTGCTTCCTAGAATGCGCAGTATCTATTTATTATTTTAGGCTAACAGTTAGACGAGAGGGTCCAAATACGGGTCGACTATTTTATACGTGTAGTATTCCGAATAATACATGCAAGTTTTTCCAATGGGCAGATGAAAATACCTCGGCGAACACTCAACCAACTTCATGGGGATCACATAGCGCAAACAATAACAGCAATGCAATGCCGAGGCCTGCAGCAAGTAGTAGTGATAGTAGGAGTAATACAAGACCGCTAGCAAAACGAAAATGTGGTTTATGTCGACAGGAAGGGCACACAAAATTAAAATGCCCGCGACGTGGTGATCTTGATTTAATGTAATTGTTTCATTATTTTTATTGTATATAATTTAAGATAGAATAAATAATTTCAATGGATGATATTGAACATATTTTTTACAGCAATTAAAATTTATTATTACGAAATTAATCATTGTACTTGGTTTGGAATTTATAATTTTGGATGTGTGCATGCAGCGCTTCGGGTTACCATTGATTAAATAGAAATTAGAAATGAAAGGGGAAAGAAACCAAATTTGATTCCGCAATCATGATTCCTCGTGTTTACGCACAGAAATACAAAAATTCGGGACATTTACCGATTTCGTACTTTATCCGATTTGTCAATTGTCGGTTGATAAATTTTAAAGCTGGTTTCGCCCTATAGACCATACCACAAAGAAAATTTGACAATTTTCTTCATAAATTCTCATTATGTCCTTAAAATTTAATCATCCATGCTACACACGGTCTCATAAGACCGGCTTCGCCTTCCTTTCTTTCCTCTTTTACCTACAAAATCCGTTTTAACTGCGACATTAAATTTTTCGGAGAATCCGAAATGTAAATAAAAAAATTTAAGGCCATTTTTGAGATGTAGATTTTTGTTTAAATTTTATTTTCGAGAGAGCAGAATAAAACAATAGAAAAAAATTGGTGTTTTAATATAAAATAAGGGTTTAAATTAACAATAAAAATCTATTATGACTTAGTTTGAAACCAGTGGCTGAAATCATGTGTAGCTTGGCTGAATAAGATATTCAGCTGTTCCACGCGGGTTGTCAAAAGAAGTCTGCTTCAAAATACTACCCGGTTTACATAAGACCAACATTTTTCTTCTGCAAAATGAATAAGATATAACATTGACTTTTTGCACATGAGAGACAAGAAAAGCCATATATCCCAACAAAATTTTGCAGAAGAATTTTTGAGCAAAAATGACTATAAAAATGAAAATGGTGTAAACTGAAGAAGAAAAATACTTTATTAGTAAAATACTATTATACTATTAAAGTAGCTATGGTGTAAACGTGGTATAAAACCTTATTTTATATTTTAGACTAGATATACCGACAATTTGACCATACCTATTTCTACCGACACCAGTCAAAATGACTGGTCTTAAAAAAATGGTTAGTGAGGTTTTCGGTTTTTATAAATTTTTAAAAATGATAATTTACTTCAATTAGGTTAATTGTAATATATTATATTAATTATAACTTCATTCATTAGTTAATTGAAATATAATAGTATAAAAAAAAACTAAGGTGAAGTAGTAATACTTTTTACGCTATTTGCCGTAGGCACTTGGCGAAACACACTTATACTTAATAAACACATTTTTATTAATCACTTGATTTTTGTTTCGCAGAATTGTGCGAAACAAAAAACAAGTGATTAATAAAAATGTGTTTATTAAGTGAAGTAGTAATTTGAAAATAAAATTGTAAAACCAGTCATTTTGACTGGTGTGGTAAATCTAGTGTTAAACACAAAATTTTTGTTGAAAAATGAGTTGCAATTAAGACTGGTATCATTGATAAACGGAGAAACAAACGAAGATGAACCAGCTTCTTTGACAAGCCGTGTTGAACGGTACGGGTTCGATTCTGGGATATAAAATTGTATGTTATTTTTTTAAATACAAATTCCAATAGGAAGTGAGGAAATAAAATAATATAACATAAAATTTTAGATCCCGGAATCAACCCCATATTAATATTTTCTTCATTAAACGTTGATAGTTAAATATGTCATAAAACATTACAAATAAATTTTAAGTTTTTGTTTATTACAGCTGTTGTCAAATTTTTTGGAGGAAGGCTTATTTAATGTATTCTAATTTTATGATTTAACACTCACGGTAAGCAAAATAAAAATGAGTGTGAATAGAAAACCAACTGTTCGTTCTAAAAATCATTTTGTCCATTTTAAAAAACAGGAATAAATGAGCACATTTTTTGATAATTATTTTTTTATTTACAATTTTGTAATTAAGTTCTCTATTTTCCATATCCCTTTAGTGATTTACTAACACAATTGTGCGGGTAGGGCAAAAGTACCATTTCAAAAATTTAGTTTTGTATGGGTTTTGAACCAACTTACACATTTGTGAATTCCTTTTTAACTTATTTTCGTCCGAAAAAACACTTTATCTATACACACAATTGTGTTGATTTTACTTCAAATCAAAGAAAATTTTTTATCAACAACGCCATTACATACTATGGTTTTCTGTGGGTTGGACTAAAACTGAGCCAATTTTTATGTTTTCTTGGTTGAAAAAGGGATATAAAATTCACATGCTTAAATTTCTTTCCTGCACTGTACAAATTGCCCATGGAACCGTAGCTGATTTGATTCAATTAAGTTTACAAACACAGCTGCATAAACATTTTCAAACGTACGATTTGTACTATTCCACTCACTACATCGAATGGCATAAAATGTCCAAAACGTCAAAAGCATCGCATAGGTAGACAGACATTGAAGTTAGTGAAAACGTTGTATTAAAATTAAATAAAATAACTTGTGGTTTAAGTAATTATCATTAGTTTTAAAATGTCTACCAATAAAATACCCGCTGTACCGTATGGTAAAATAATACTTACATTAGAGAATTGTCTACTACCTGATGCTAAACTGGAGCCTACTCCATCAACCATTGATGGCTTGAATCGAGAAGTCGAAATTGACTTGAGAATTTTAGGATGTGAATTGATACAAACGGCTGGTATACTATTGAAACTACCACAAGTAGCTATGGCGACAGGTCAAGTTTTATTCCAAAGATTTTACTATTCGAAATCATTCGTCCGCCACCATATGGAAACCACAGCGATGAGTTGTATTTGTCTGGCATCTAAAATCGAAGAGGCTCCAAGAAGGATTCGTGACGTAATTAATGTGTTTCATCATATAAAGCAAGTGCGAGCGCAAAAGGATATTTCACCGTTGATATTGGATCAAAGTTACATTGCGCTTAAGACACATGTAATTAAGGCAGAACGTCGTGTCCTCAAAGAACTTGGTTTTTGTGTACATGTGAAGCATCCACATAAGTTGATTGTTATGTACCTCCAAGTGCTTGGCTATGAAAAAAATCAAAAAATGATGCAAATCGCTTGGAATTTCATGAACGATTCTCTGCGAACCGATGTTTTTGTACGGTACCAACCAGAAACGATTGCTTGTGCTTGCATTTATTTGACGGGGAGAAAACTAAATGTCCCGCTACCAACGAATCCGTCTTGGTACGAGATTTTTAAAGTAACGGAGGAACATATTGTGGATGTGTGTTACCGTATCATGGCTTTATACAGGCGCACTAAGCCAAATGTGGATACACTTGAGGATGCTGTTAATGAGGTTCGAAAAAAGTATTTAGAATCTAGAAGTAAAAAGAGTGGACAAAACACTCCACCAGCTGTAGTAATTATCGATCGAAGTAATGGCGGCGGAACACATAATGCGTGGGGTGGCTTTATTTCACGTACTCTACCACAAACCGAAACTGTTAATCAATCATCGAATGCAACTAAGGATCAATTGGATAAAAATCAAAAGCGTTCGTATTCCAAATCAAGATCAAGATCGCGGTCTCGCACCCCATCTCCTTCCGATAAGCAAACCCAACATCATTCACGCAGTTTATCGAAAAAGCAACGTAATCGATCGCGCACACCACCTCTAAAATCATCGAAATCCAACAAGAAATCACGAAATCATTCCCGCTCGCTATCATTAACACCACCAGCACCATCTGCTTCATCTAAATTGCACCGGAAAAGTGATAAAAGACGCTCGTTAACTCCAGATCGTGAATCAGAGAAGCATTACACAAATGGAGATCGAGGTAAACATAGTCGCCACCGTGATCATCGAGACCGTGAACGTAGCCGGGACCGCAAAGAGAAAAGCTATTCAAATAAAAGCAATCATCGGTCATCAAAGCACAGTCGGGACAGGGAAAGAGATCGCAAACGATAAAAAATCGTTTCAAAATGTTTTTATCATTTTCCGTTTGCTTACATTATACTTTAAATAAAAAATGAATAAAATAAGTTTGAATTTTATTTACGAATATAAAACAAAATAGGGTTTGGTTTGTTTCTTCGGTATGAATTTGGCTCATAGGGATTGAAAGCATGTAGTATACTTTTTTGCCACTTGAACGCCAATTTGACATTTCATTTTTTGAGGTTTATTTTATTCAATGAAATTTTGTGCAAGTGTTTTTTGTTTGACGTACACATTTCTTATTTTATATTTTGCTATAATCTTTAGTTCCATTACAAGATTATTCGACAAATAATCAGATATCTATGAATTAATTTGGTTGAAAAATTTAATAAGCTTTTAAATTTTTAAATTATATAGGCAAAAAGACCGTATCTAGGGTTAAGCAGATTAAAATAAATGAAATGGATTTCAAAGTAAGCAATTTAGTGCTGTGCCCTTGTTATCAGATAGATACGGTTTCATTGTATTGTTAATTTTTCAGGAAATAGCATTAGTTACATTAATAATAGCGTTAATAAAATGTATAGATGGGTTTTATGTTCCTGGAGTGGCCCCCGTGGAATTTATCAAAGGGCAGAAAATTGATGTGAAAGCGGTCAAAATGACAAGTGTACATACACAGTTACCATATGAGTACTATTCACTACAATTTTGCGTACCAAAAAATGGGACTTTTCAATATAAATCGGAAAACTTAGGTGAAGTTCTGCGAGGTGATCGTATTGTAAATACACCTTATGAGGTTCGTATGGCCGAAAATATAAACTGTAAGCTGCTGTGTAATAAACCTGGTCAACCTTTAAATTGGAACCACGAGCAATCGGAAAAAGTTATCTCACGAATAAAACATGAATATTATGTTCATTTGTAAGTATAACACAAATAATTAGTTTTTAAAGTTAGTTTAAAAATGAATCCCTCGCATCCTAATCACTTTTCCCTCGAACTTAGCACTTAGTGCGCTTTACAATTGCAGTAGTTAGTTACGGTTCTCTTCCCCCCATTTTGCAGATTTACCATATCGCCGAAATCAGAAAAAGTGGATTTCAAAAATTAATAAATAAATTGGTTCAGATCATTATTTTGAAAATTTTTAGGAAAATAATCTTATAATAATTTCTATCAAGTAATTTGAATTAATATTTATTTTAAATTTTAGACTAGTCGACAATTTACCAGTTGCAACACGCATTTTAAATCCTGATACAATGGAATTTCAATTTGAACATGGTTATCGTTTGGGCCAGGTAGAAGGTCAAAAAATAAATATAAATAATCATTTAAAATTTATTCTTTCATATCATATGCATACCAAGTAAATATATTCTAATTTATGTTTAAAATTAAGCATTGACTTACCAAATTTATAATTACATTTCCAGAGACAATTATAGAGTGGTCGGCTTTGAGGTCGAAACATCATCAATACATCATGAAGATATAAAATTTAAAGGGGATACTTGTGAATTTTCAACGTCAGCGAGATCACAAAATCTAATTTTGGAAGAAAATAAATTGTATTTTACGTATTCCGTGGAATGGAAAGAGTCGGCCGTCAGTTGGGCTTCCCGGTGGGATATATATTTGGGAATGAGTGATGTACAAATTCATTGGTTCTCAATTATTAATTCTTTAGTTGTGGTATCATTTTTGTCCGGTAGGTCCTAATGACTTTAAACTGAAAACCAATCCCTACTAACATCTTATCTCCTTCCGTTAGGGATATTGACTATGATTATGGTTCGTACATTAAGACGGGATATTGCGAAATATAATACTGATGATAATATAGAGGACACACTTGAAGAAACTGGATGGAAATTGGTGCATGGCGATGTATTTCGACCACCAAAATATTCTCGCTTATTTTCTGCGATTATTGGAAATGGAATTCAAATATTTTTTATGGCCTTAATTACAATCTGTATGTAATATTTTACACATTTAAATTATAAATTATTAATAATATGAAAATTTTAGTTATTGCCATGCTAGGAATGTTGTCGCCATCATCTCGCGGAGCATTAATGACAGCCGCTATTTTACTCTATGTATTCATGGGACTAATAGCTGGTTATTTTTCGGCACGTTTATATAAAACTTTAAAAGGACGAGAGTGGCGTCGCGCAGCCTTTCTTACAGCAACATTCTATCCAGGCATTGTGTTTACATCGTGCTTCTTTTTAAATTTTTTTATATGGGATCGCCATTCAAGTGGAGCGGTACCATTTAGTACAATGGTTTCGTTGCTTTGTTTATGGTTTGGAATCTCCGTCCCATTAGTATATTTAGGATATTATTTTGGGTATCGTAAACAAGCATATCAACATCCTGTTCGTACCAATATGATCCCAAGACAGGTTCCGGTACAGCAATGGTATATGAATTGGGCTTTATGGTAACTTTTATGATTATATTGATGAACAAATATTTTAATTACATATTTATTTGTTTTTTTGTATTTCAGCGCATTAATGGCGGGCATCCTGCCTTTCGGAGCCGTTTTTATTGAATTGTTTTTTGTTTTCTCAGCGATATGGCAAAATCAGTTCTATTATCTGTTTGGTTTTTTATTTTTAGTATTTTGTATTTTAGTCGTCAGTTGCGGTCAAATATCTATTGTTATGACCTATTTTCAATTATGCGGAGAGGTATAATAATATTTTATACAAAATAAATAAAACGTAGAATTAAATAAAATATTTTTATGGTTCTACCAATTATTGCAGGATTACCGATGGTGGTGGAGAAGCTTTATTGTATCAGGAGGATCAGCCATTTACATTTTATTTTATAGTATATTCTATTTCTTTACTAAGTTGGAAATTACGGAATTTATTCCAACGCTGCTGTATTTAGGATATACAGGTATGATTATTGAATATGTAGGTAATAGGATATTTTTAAAAACACTATTTTTATTTCAGGTCTAATGGTATTTACATTTTGGATACTGACGGGTACAATTGGCTTTTATGCAGCGTACAGTTTTATAAGGAAAATTTATGGAGCTGTGAAAATTGATTGAAATTTTTATTTTCAAAAAAACACATCACAATTCATTTAATATTTCCAGGATGGTCCGGATTTTAAATAATATATTAAGCGTGTGAAATGATTTTCAATAAACAAGAACGAGTCTGAATCTCTTTATCTTTTTGTAAAACAGAACTTTTCAGAATATCTAAGTAATTACTGTTTTTAATATATTAATTAATATCCGGAGCACTCGGAACATATAACATTTTATTATAGTGAAAATTCATATTTTATATTTTGTTTTAGTCAACACTTCAAAGATTACAGATAATTAACGGAATATTTTACAAAATTAATTACCTAAATTTGTACTATCATTTTTCTCAAATTATGTACTTTAAAACATTACGTTTCTTTTTAATTTATTTATATTTTAATTAAGACAGATATTATTAATGTTAACTTGCTGCTATATTAAAAATAAGGTCGTTATTAAAATATTGTATATTAGAAGCATAAATCCTTATGTTTAATATTTTTTTTAAAACTCTTAATAATTTAAACATATTTGTTTAATTTGAGTTAAGGGAATCGATCGTTACGAACAAAATAAGGAGTTTAAAAGAATTTGGATATTTTGATTGGGAATTTTGTTCAAAATTTTCATAATGAGAAAAGAAATATATAAATGTAATAAACCAAATTATTGTTTTAAACAAAATTATTTTTTAAGTTTTCGAATCACAGCGCTAAAATTTTACTGCACCAAATTGTAGAGGCTGCAGCTAAAGGAAATGTGTGTTACACATCAAATTCGTGCAAATGATCGCAAACGGGAATAAATTAACAAGTATGTTGTCCTCAGTATATTATTTCTTAAATTTTAATTAAAGCAAATATTTTATTTTTAATTTACCTACCTTACTTACTAAAAAAAGGAAGCTATTTAAACGAATTACAATCTCAGTTTCTCTCTCTCTCTCTCTCTCTGGCACGATATCCCATCAAGGGATTGACGGGACCGCCTCAAAATGAGGTTTCATAATCATATTTTCATTTTGGATATTGGTGATTAATTCTTTGATCCTAAACCAGCCGTGAAATTTTTTTCCTTGTCACCACTGGGAATCGAACGCGGGACCTCCGGTCGCTGGAGGAAGCATGCTGACCACTTTGCCACCGGGGCGACAATCTCAGTCGCGAGCTAACGAATTTAATGCGGAAAAGGGTAAACTATTAAGCCCGAAACTACTATCTGAAAAAGCAGAGGATTAGAATGACTTCGAACAAATCGTATGGTAGATGTCCGACTGTATAATGAAAGAATAGAGTGTGTAAATTTGACTACCTAGGTATTTGGGAATCTGGATTGATAAGCGATTGAATTTTCGAGTACATATGGATAAATTAGCCGATAATTGCAAGAGCAGATTGAATATGATTAAAAGGGTGAGCAAACCGAAATGGGGAGCTCATCCTTGTGTGACTGATATGTTACGAAAGGCGCTAGTGTCATCGAAAGTTGCGTATGGAATGAGTATTTATGGTGATGGGTCTAAAGTCGGGTTTAAAAAGTTGATGACTGTGGAGAATGTTTGTGCTAGAGTGGTATTGGGGGCGATTAATTCAACCCCAATACACATTCTATGGTCTGAATTGGGTGACTCACCTCTCAATTATAAGAGGGAATGGATCACCGTGCGAGAGACTGTGCGGATGTTGACTAAGGACAATAATTTGGGGAATGAAATGAAAGAGAGATTGGAAAGAGGGACGGATTACCAAAGGACACAAAGGTCAAGGGTGATCTTGGAGAATATGAATGTATTCCCCAAGATTCGGCCCGTAAATCCGAAAGTCCCTCCGAGCAATCTAATTGTGCGTTTGAAGCTGTGTGAGTTTTAATTGTGCGTTTAAAGCAATGATGAATGAGTTATCGGTTAAGAGTGAGTTTTTAAAAATGCGAAGAAATTATTTTGCACATGTGGAAGTTTATACAGATGCTAGTGTGAGTGGTGATCGAGTAGGTGTAGGAATTTTTATTCCTTCAATAGGGAAAAGAGAAAATGGTAAGAGTGCATGAAAGTATCTGTATATAATGAATGCAGAGTTGATTGGAATTATGGAAGGGATCAAGTTGACACAAGGGAGGAGGAGAGTAGTGTTATTCTCCGACTCCCGGAGTGGGTTAGAATTGATTAGTAAGGGTGGGGGAACTCATGAAAATGTGTATGTGGAAATGTTGTATGAATACCTTCAATCTTGTGGGAATGAGGTCATTCTTCAATGGATACCTTCACACCTACAAATTGAAGTTAATGAAAGAGCCGATATGCTTGCGAAACGGGGTTGCTTGGTTGAAGGTATAAATGAATATGAATTCATGGATGCAAGAGATGTACTTCGCATGTTTCAGATGAATCTGTGGAGAAAATGAGAGAGCGAGTTTATTGGAAAATGTCAGGTGAAAGGCAAGAAGTACTTTGAGCTCTTCTCCTTTGAAGCGACCTTTTTTAAGGAGATCAAAGGAGATGCTAGAATGTTACGAACAATGGAACGTGTGAGATTGAATCATGGTAATTGGAAAGAGTGTTTGAAGAAACGCAATTTGATTAAGTGTGAATTATGTGAAAGCTGTTTGGTTGTGGAGGAAATCGAGCATTTGATTCTGAAATGTTCTTCATTCAATCAGAACAGACACATGTTCGATGGCCTCATGAGCGCAAGGAATATGACTGAATTATTACGAATGGGGGATGCAAGTATATAAGAATGTGTATGATTTTATAAGAATGAATCAGATAGAAGTATGAAAGGGGATCGATGCGTGAAAGATGAATAAAAGATCAAACAAAAAAAATAAAAATGCAAAATTTGAAAATTTGTTAAATTTGTGAAATTTGAATGAAAATTATAAAAATTGTAGATGTTGAAACCGGGCCAAATGGCACCATATTTTGGGGCTAGTGCAAAATAAATAAATAAAAAAAAACAAAAGCAGAAGTTTCATAACCTAAGCTTAATAATTAAACTGGGTAAACTTGCTGGTTTTGATTTAAAAAAAAACTTGAAGTGAGCATTAGTATCATACGTTTTCGTTGCCGTTATAATGGTCTAAGAGTACAGGGTTAAGCCACATTTTCAAAGCGAAAAGTAATTATATCGGACCACCAGCTTGGATTAAGGGACGAGCATACAGAGGGTATAAACTTGTATTAGAATAACTTCACAACAATAATTATAGACATTATTATCACCCTTTCGATCAAGTGTGGCATACAAAGCTTATAGAAGTTAGAACATAGATACCGATAAATATTATGCAACAATTATTTAGCTTGAAAATTTAGTGAAGGTGAAAACTGGTATTACTAATTTTAAATGAATTTTGGTGGAGAGCATGATTGTTTATTACCGACTCGATTTATTTAACGGGTTTAGGATTTCGTTTGGGGCGTCTAAGAATAATCTAAATATACCAAATAGTTTCTACAAAACAGTAATGATCAACTTTTTTTTTAAAAGGAGATGGGTCCGTTTAAGTTAAATAAAGCGATGCTATGCCACAGTGTTTCCACAAACATTCCTTCCAATTTCCATGGTTCAGCCTGTTTCTCTCAATCGTTCGCAACATTTGCGTATCTCCTTTGAGCACCTAGAAAGAAGTACCATCGAGTGTAGAGTACTTCGTTCCTTTCGTTAGACTTCTCTCTTTAAATTCACTCACCTATTTCCTTCCGGTTTTCATAATCTCGCCCCTGATTTTTCTCAGAGAATAAGGATTTAAAAAAAAATATTTTCATAGTATTTGTGTCCTTAGACCCATCCGAATACCGTGAAAATTATTTCTACTGAAATAATTTTGACAGTGTGCTGAATGCCATCAAATTATTACAACAGCTATGTGTTGTAATTTTTGACACAATCGAAATATGTAGTATTTTGTTCACGTTGAGAATGCGCCATATTTTGATTTGCAAAATTATAATTGCTACGGTTATGAATTCAAATAATGATTAATTTTTAAACTCAATTAACACATTTAATTTAATATTTAAACCAAAATAAGCTTCAGTCGCCATATTTTCTATTTACAATTACAATTATTCCAATTTTTTAAAAATATCAAAAATATTATATTTTAGAGCAAAGTGTGCTAAGAATTAAGAATTCGAGCACAGAGGAAAAGCGTTTTAATATGTATTTGCATCATATATGAAGCTACTTATTAAAATGTTTAACCAATTTACAATTTTGCGAATGTAACATAATTTACAGCACATATTATACCTAAATACAAATCTTTGGGTACATTACCCACGATAACCGAGATTAAACATTCATCATCGTTTTTTATACATACTCGTACATATATGCTGGTTCTTGAATAAAGAAAACATAACCACACAAGGTTGTTTACAGTTACTGATAACACGACAGAGAAAAGTGCGCAAAATACAATAAACTACTGCTTTCTTATTTAAATTTAATTAACCACAAATAAGAAACCACAATTGTCGGTTAGACGTGTGTAACGATTTGTATTTTGCATGCTATTTTGGGTTTGAGTTACTCATTCGTGTGTATTTTCTTGTGTTTCACGATTAGGATTAATATGCAAATTGCATTTCGGGGTCTTGATAAATAATTCCAGGTATATCCTCATTGGTTGTTTTAAAACTGTGGCAACTTAGCGAAACACACTTCTTACACGTAATAAACACATTTTATTAAACACTTGTTTTTGCGAAATAGAAAAACATGTGTTTAATAAAATGTGTTTGTGTGTTAGTATTTTGAGATTTATGTTGTTTTAACGAATTTTGTTTAAAACATTATATACTTTGTCGTCTAAACCAAAAAGTAAAGATTTCTGATTCCGGATCTTGAGGTTTTACCATTTCTCAAAAATAAATCGAGTTCCTCTTATCTCGAATGCAAAATAATATGTATATTTGTATTAAAGCAAATCATACAATACAACTATTGAATTTAGTTTTAGTTTAAATGAGACTGTGAAATGTGATAGTTGATTTGGATACAATTAAGAAAATATAAAGTCCTTAAAAATGTCGGGCAAGAGTTATAACATTAATCACGCAACAAATACAGCGAGTATAAAGGATCATTCCTTTTGGAGTTTTATAAAAGTTTTGGCATTGGCCGCACTTACATTTTTTATTGTAACGGTTTTGATTTTATGCTGGTTAAACCGATCAAATGCAATAGAACCAAAGGTAATGTTATAAATTGATATTGCGTTGGAGTGATCTGTGAAATTATAAATGTATATATTGTGAGTGTAATATCACTTTCAAATAGTGGTTTCAGTTAATATGTAAAAATCATAATATTGTTACAACTATGTTTTTGGGCGCGACACATCCCCAACGTCCTACATTACGTAGTTACCAACCAAATCGAGGACTTACGGATATACATATTTAATAATAATATCAGTGCATTGCCTAGCTACATTATGGAAGATTATGGTCGACCAACCAATAATGAGTTCTGCACTTCACAATCGGAACATCTTTAACCACGAACATGCATAACAGAACGTTTGTTTCATGCTAAGAAATTTTGATTTATTTCAAAATGGTTGGAAACCGAGATTCCGAGAACAAGTTTTATATTGGACAGGATTCCTGAAATATCTCTTACTTACCGTGGGAAGTTAATTATTTTCTTTGAAATACTACTTAAGTGAATTAGTTTATTAATTTACTAAAGATAGGAAAAATTCTTTCGTTGTGGAATTTTTCGTTACAGATATTACAGTAGGTACGGCATAGAGAAGTGTGCGAAGAACCGAAACATGCAGTTCTTTTGCAATCAGAGATTATTAGGGCAACTGCCATTAATTAGAAGAGAATAATTATAATTAATTTTTTATCAGATTACATCTTTTCAAACAAACGTTCATCATATATCATTGATCAACAGTTTTTAGAAGGTTGGACGAACGATTGCTTTGCTAGATTTGGCAGCCATAACTCTAAGAAAATTGTGGGAAAAATAATAAACGGTGTACTTCCAACTTGTAATTTCAAATAATTCAGGGAATTTTTTTGAGCAACATGGGTAGATGATACACAAAATTAAAACTTTAAATCGATGTTAAAATGGATTCAAGTTTGTTTGAGTGTACCATGTCTAAACCATTTGGATTAGAAATGCCGGATAGAGTCGACTTCAAAATACTATTTAGATCAAATTTAAATTTTAAAAGTTTTCTCGTCATATTACAATCACCGCTCCATCAGTCAAGTGTTACAATTCTGTTTTGTCGAATGATGTCGGGTGAGAAAATCTCCAGGAACTAATCTTGATCTTTATTGTCACATTTAGCAGATTTTTTTTATTCGATTTCGATCAAAATATTGGGATAACATTTTACTATTGAGACCTGTACCTCTGTGCTCTCACGGAAAAATATGATACTACGAACAAGAGTTTAGTTAGCGTCGTCCAGGAATTTTCTATTGGCCTTTTAATCACCGCCTAGTTGGCGCTACTTCCTGTGCGAGCGAAAGGTGATATTTGTTTATACGAGGAAAAGCCTCATTTCATTTTATTATTATTTCATCATTTGTTACATTAATTGTAAACTAATTGAACATTTTACATAATATTCAGTTGAATTATAGTCATCTATGAAGTTTATATTACATTTAAACTAGTTTTTTGAGAAGTCGATCACCTTTCCCTCTAGTTTCAAAATATATGCCGTCAGCTGTCAGCCACTTTGCGTTAAAAGACGAATAGACTACTATAAGCGGATCTGACGGCAAAAAATTAAACTTGTTGGGTATATTTTTGTATGTTAATTTTTATATTCATAAAGTATGCCGTGCTAAAATTTCATGAAAAAAACCCTCAATACGCCATTCCACACTTTGATTCTTTCGTCGTAATTCATTCCTCGTTTCCTTCCCCTTCACCAACAAACTGTTGTTAGTTTGTTGGTGAAGGGGAAGTAAACGAGGAAAGAATCACGACGAAAGAATCAAAGTATGGAATGGCGGAATGAGCTTATTTTAATGCACTAGATGTCACATTCCCAGCTTTAACAGTCGTCAACAAAAAGTAGTCTTGAAAAGTTATACTACTAGGAAAATAATTTAAATTGGCATCTTGAAGTGTCAGCATATTTATAGGGACTTATGATTCTGGAAGTGAGGTTGGGCACAGAGCTGTCGTTGCATTAATGACTCATTAAGAAATCACTACCTTGATAATTCGGATTCCTCTATGTGCTGTTTACTCGAATACATGACTGATTATTATTTTACTGGCCTGATAGCTACTGCCCTCCGATATTGCGATATGCTATGGTCATCGTTTACTAACGAATTTTTAAAGTCTTCGTTTACTGGCAGAACACCTTGTTGAGCCAAAAATGAGCCTAATCGTAGTAAATTCCTGTTTTTGTGTACGGGTATCGTAGTACTTTCCACCATAAATTGTGATTCATGAGTTCTCTCGTTGCCATACTCCGACTAGCGCAATCGGTTTGATTGTAATTTGATTTGGTAGCACTGGTCGTCACACAATAATGTATTTGTAGTGGAATAGAATTTTTATTATGGATTGGAATCAGTTCGTGTGTAAGTTGGAAGACTGTTGTATATTCAGTGCCATCTTATCAATTTAAAGTAATCTTGATTCTAGGAGGTTTCCATATAATTAGAGCGTCGATAGTGTCATTTTCAGTTTCGTTGGTGCCGCTCTGGTTTTGAATGACATATGGCTACTTTTTTTTTGTTTTTTACTCGGTATCGCTTAATCCGTGAACTTATATAAGAGATACATTAGAGAAGTTTGAGATTTTCAAGGCGTTGGGCAAGATAACTTTGTTCATGTAAGTTAATTCGTTCATTGTTAAATGAAATTATTGTGAAGAACTTATCTGAGAAGGGTTTATTACTGAGCCAATATGTGTTAAGTCAAAGGCTTCAGTTTTAGGAGTCGACTCCGAATTGTCAACGATCTATTGTCGTGTTTTATCCTCTCGTCAAATCATCGACATAAAGATGGTTCTTTATACTTAGTAGGTATAGATAGATGAAAATTCGTAGTTCTCGTTAGCGTGCTGATAGTGTTCTCACTACAAATCAGGCACATCACTTGCAGCATCATCAAAAATCACTTTTAATTGGCTGTGGTGATGAAATGTATTTTGAAAGCGCTGTATACAAGAAGAATTGTTTCGATTAGAATCGAAAGCAACTGATGAATATTATTGTCACAACATTTTTTCCTTTTCTCCTTTACGTCGCCCAATTTGGCTTTATGGCACACTATCCACTCCTAGAAGTACCTTAAAAGGTAATAAAGTTCCATCTGTAGGTCAACAAAACTACTAAAATAACAGAACGGGTATGGCATGTGGCGTCATCTTGTTGAAACCAAAGGTTCTTCACATCCATCCAAGTTGGTCAGCATGGCTCTGTAATGGTCGTCATTGACAGTAAAGGCGTTTCCAGCAGCGTTTTCGAAGAAAAATGGGCCAATTATGAGATGGAAAGACCAGGGCTAAGCGCTATATTTAAAAACATTATTGAAATTGACAGTCGAAGGACATAGTCCTTGCATAGTATAACCTAAGCAATAATGTTCAAGTCGTTCATCGTACGATAAAAGCAAGAATGGATTACTTCCCTTCTTTTACATTCAATTTGTCTTTTGCAAAATAAAACGTGAGCTGCTGGAGTGACCATTTATAGAAATAGAGCTATCTTAGAATATTAAACTTAGCGGAGGGCTAATCAAAAATCATTAGGTGTAGCATTACAACACATCTGGGCAACTGAATTGAAATTCCACATTAAAACGCCTCATTTGTATTTTATTACGAAAGTACAGAGAGCAACACAAGTTTGGTTGCATGTTTGATACAACTTGAGGTTGCTGATATTAGTCATATGTAATTTTGATAATTAATGCTTATCGTTATATAAACATTGCATTGAGATGTTTAATGTTTTAATTGTTTGCAGTAAATACTGACCCCCCAAAACATAAACATAATAATCTAATGAATATATTCTGTTTATAGAGCAACAAAACTACAGAAAATTACGGCGCGCAAGACAAAGTAATTCAAGGAGCATTTAAAGTATCTAATGTTGGAACTAATCGTCGAATAAAATCTACCACACCACGTCCTATTTTCGACAGGACACCTTACCAATATATACCAAGTTCTAATGATGCACATTTGCATGGGCCGGACATTGATGATCCTTTGCGAGATGATAACGACTCATTGTACGATGACAATACTCCTGAGCTTGAAACCGATATACTAGAAAATAAAACAACAATTAATTTGCGAAACATGGATGTTCGTTTTGATATACCAAAAGTTACTACCCCCGAAGATACTGGCAAAGCAATAACGCATAAAAACAATACAACCAGTACATCGGCTCCAATTAAATCCCAACGGTTATTAGCTGTACTAGCCCAACCAACTACCACTGTATCTATTGAAAACATAATTACTACTACACCTATTTCTTCGGAATTAGAAGCAACCACCACAGAAATAACATACACGTCGTCGGTTATCGCTGCGAATGAAACCACAACTAAATATAATGTACCACCGCAAACAAGCACACTGACGGATGTGCTAGAAGTAAATCAAAATTCAACCACAATCTCAGTTCCGACTTGCCCATCGATACCAAGTATAATTCCTAAATGTCCAACACCTTTACCGGTTTGCGAAACAGTCGAATGTAAAAAATCGGCCAGTAAAATTTTGTCACTGCTAAATCACGAAAGTGATCCATGTGATGATTTTTATGCATTTACATGTTCCGGATCGCATTTAAATAAAGTGGATTTAAATTCAGAGATGTATGAGGATGATGACATCTATGGCATTGACTTAAGTAAACTCGACTCGAATGTTCAATACATGAAAATTTACAAACGTTTCTATAAAAGTTGTGTCGATTATGATAAACATGTTGAATTACCGTTATGTAAGTATAATTTATGGTTTATGTAATACACGCAGGTATGTAATGCATTTGGCATTTACAGTACAAAAACATATGAAAGAGATTCATATTGAGAATGTCACCCTGACGGATAAAGCATCACAACTAGCAGATCTGCTAGCAGATATTTTAAAGTTTGGTGTACTTGGATCTACATCAAAGACCATACCAATTGTTGATATTGTCATGGACGCCGATCAGAATGGGTAAGCTGAGAACACAAAATTTTTTTATTGTATTTTATCATAACTGTAAATTTTATTCCAGAAAATTCATTCCAGTAATTACAATCCCAATGGATAAATCTCCTATACTGGAGGCTGGCGATGGAGATTTTTACGAGAAATATTGCCTAACATTTACCGAAGTACGATCGAAGGAAATCGATGAGGTCGATAAAATTTATGAAATTTTTGAGGAATGTATGCAAAACCATACACTTTACGAGACTGTGCTACAAAAATCTATTGAAAAATTACGGCTTTTTTCGGAACTATCCGAGTACGACAGTAAACAGAAAGCAGGTAAAATAATTACGGATATTATGTGGGATATAATTGATGAAATTGGCGCCGTATCGAAAGTGGACAAAATTAAGCTGGCCGATATGTATGATCCGGTTTATTACAGTTTAAGTGATTTACAAATTCAGCATCCGGAAATCAATTGGCAACGTTTTTTTACGGCGGTCTTTAATGATCTATCGTTCGTGTTCGACAAGGTCAAGGTTATGTATCCAAGTTATTTGAAGAAAATTTTTGATTTTTACAAGAAAAATGATTTTGAGTGAGTATTTTACGCCTCCAATAATGTCGCGAATTGCAAATACATTTTACAATCTTATTTCAGTAAAATTAAATCGAGTCTATTAGCCATGATTGCTCACGATTTTTATATTGAGTACATAAGCGGATCTGCTTTAGCAAGGGGTGCTGCTCGCAAACCATTTTGTTCAAAACTAACGATTAACACAATGAAAGAGATAAGTACCAAAGTTTTAGTAAACCAATACAGTGAACAACAGATCACATTTAAAGAGAAAATGACTGAAAAAATATTTTTGGAATCAAAAGCATCGTTTTCAGAATCAATCGGAAATTCGAGTTGGCTTAGTTCGGGCGAGAAAGAGCTATTCTTGCACAAAGTTAAACATATTAAAATGTTTGCCCAGAGTACTGAAATTTATAAAGATCCAAATAAAATAGCGCAACTGTATGCCGATATCGATATAAAAGACAGTTTGGTAAACAATTCGCTAGTCATGATGAAATTTAGACGGAAGTCTATGTATGATTTAATGTCAAAGGATTTCTTAGAAAACCAATATTTTTGGACATACCTGGCATCACCATTGGAAAAATCGGCTCGTGCTATCATTGAATTAAATACAATTGTAGTTCCGTTCCGATTATTATCAAGATCGATTCCAAACGCCCACAAAATGAAACAAAAATATGAAATTTATAGCAAACTATCGTTCGAAATTTCTTCCGAACTAGCAAGTTTCTTTAGTCCGACGAATATTCGAAAATTTTGGACCGAGCGAAATGAAGTGTACAAAACATTTGCTAACATAAACTTAATTGATCCGTATATTACGCAGATTGCAAATCAATACGAATTAGAGATGGACAAAAATGTTGGTATAGCTTAGATTATTATAGAATGTCTAAATAACAATTTTTTTCATATTTTTTCAGGTAATCAAATACACGTTAAACTCAAGATTTAACGATGACGCTGCCATTCGAAATGCTTGGGAAACTTATCGCTGGAAGAGTCTCAACACCGATCTTCCATTACCGTGGCTGAATTTAACGATACCCCAATTATTTTATGTAACATTTGCGCAACAATTTTGTCATATTGAGCCTAATCGTGTGAAAACGTCTATTGATATGGTCCAATCTGATAAGTTGCAAAATTATTTTAGACTAAATTCAGTTATTATGAATTCGAAAAATTTCCCCGAAGAATTTGAATGCAACCGTGGCACCAATATGCATCCATCATTAAAAATTGAACAGTTTCCGCATATTTTTGATGCCGAGTCATATGACGAGGACATTACGGACAACACAACTTAAAATATTTATAAAAATTTTATTTTATTATTATCTATAGAAATAAATGAATGTGGTATGTATTTTTATTTTAACCAAATTTTTCACTACCCGAAGAATCACTGTATACTCTTACTGATTGAACAGGAGCGGCTAGAGCGAATTGGATAGATTTGATCTGTCTGCAGTACTGGAAGATGTCATTTGACTCTTTAATGCTATGAGGAGTGTCGTAGTCTTTGTTACGCCAATATTGATTAGCTATGATGCACGGTCACACTCGCTTGAGTATTTCTCCCTATAGAGGTTTGATTTCTAATGCTAAACTGTATTCCACATTTCCACATAACATAAGCGTAGAGTAAGTAATGATATAAAGAGTAACGAAACAGAGGAAAAATGTTCATCAACAATTTTTTATTGTATTTGTATCGAATATTGACATATAAATGTGACTAGACAATAAAAATGTGTAAGTGTATCGTTTAACTCATTTAAATTGCTTGACACATGCAATTTTTGTTGTAAATTTTTCCATCTGAGCTAATTTTTGACGATTTGAATAACTTAATAAAATCGCAGATACAATTAAAATATTTTGTCGTAGGACGTGGGCCGTTATGGCGATTTTTAGAGAATGTAAATAGCGTTGCTTTTTACAATTATAAGTGGGGCGAGAAATGTCAAAACAAGATCAAAACTGTAATAGAATGTTATGACAGTTTTAGTCCCCCTTGCTTCATTATAAACTGTGATTCACGTTCTGTTCACCAGATATCAGCAGAGATGGGCGTCTACGCGTTATCTACCAATTTTTACTAAATGGCCACTAATCGTAGACATGTCGACGGTGTGATTTAATGATCAACATATTTTAAACTTTTGTTTTCGGAGATTTTAGTTAGTGAAAATTATTACTGTTTATCAGTAAAACCTCACTAAGTTAACTTAAAAAACCGAGTTTCTTGGCCAATTTACGATGTCAATTTCGATTGAAATCAAGTTCCTAATGGAATTCAAACTACTCTATTCTATAAAATTAAATATTTGATTTGTCTGTTCCGTAACACTGCCATATTCTTGTTTGTAGTGGAACGGTTTCATTTTTGATTATCGTCATTGTATGTTCCTGCAAACAAAAAAAAAACGTTCAAGAGACGTTCATTTAGAAATATATTTTCAACGCTTACTGTCTAGAGTTGAAAACAACGGCGACTAATAAAATAAATTAAGTAAAAATGATGTGATTAAACAGTCTTTTCCCGTGAAACTATGAATTACCTCTGCGATTCGGCTAGAAAAACCTACAGCTATTTATAAGACATCAACGGGAATATCTACATAGCAGAAGAGATGCCGTTTATGACTCTACTTTCTCTCTATTAATGAACCGGACATAATTCCTTCACTCGATTTATTTGGAAACGACATCAACCAACAGACAATTGCGAATGCACTAGAGAACCAACAAAATTTTACACGACAGTAATTGGACTATGTCGGTATTGAAATTGTATTGAGACTAGTTCTGGTCCCATCGAATCAAGCTATAGTATCTTCATAATTGCCAACGGATAAACCGAAGCATGTGATCCACTCACTATATATTGAAACAATTTGTATAACAACCAATATTACACCAGTTTTGTTCAAAAATTCTATACAAACTTTGTGTCACATCGGATGAAGTCATTCGCGGCTTGAATGTACTTGGCGTAGAAGTTGGACAATGATTCGAAAGAAGCGTGGGCTCATGAAACCGCCGAAGTGGATTTTCCTTCTCTACAATTCTTTTCGAAGTTTTTGAACAAAAAACGTGATGCACTTGAAATCAATCCTAAATACAATGCAATCCTAAATACAGGACGGAGGAATAGTAGCAGCAGAGTATAAATTTGTGGTTTTAATTGTTTATCAAAGAGTAATTATATGTAAATCAAGTTTCAATTGCGGCAAACGTCGAAGGCGATATCTTGTGAATTTCAACGTATTGATCAACCTCAGAACAAGTACAAGCGATTTTACCAACTGCAAGTGTCGTCATAAAACATCAATTCGAAAGACCACATAAATGCCCAGCGTTTCTGGATTGTGGGTCACAATCTTCAATTGTATCAGAAGATTGTGTTCAGAGACTACACTTGAAAAGAAATAAAGCCAACGTGAATATTAATGGCATATTTCAAATAAACTTCCACAGAGAATTCCAGGATACCACATTAATATCAAAGAGATTCCATAAGAGAAGAATATGTGGTCAGCAGATCGAGATTTCAAACAACCATCGACATACGGATCGGTGCAGATAAATTTTTTACGGTTCTTAGCGAGTAAAATTAACAAAACATTTCGGACTCCACAACGCTCATGACATCAACCTTTCAATACGATATGGACATTGAAAAAACATTGGGACATAAATATCTCAACTTCCTTTTCGAACGTCTTCATCCAAACTATAGGGAATTCATTATTGGCAACGAGAAGACGATAACTCCCATTAGAGTGGGAGGGCAAAATACACAGAACAAGGTTTGTCTGTTCTAACGACACGAATTATCAGAGATTATTATGTTTGGATTATCTATCTAGTAATTCGTATTCTCCAAGAATTGTCCTACGACTTTGGGGACAAAAGTAATACAATTTTTTCCAGAATGTCGATTTTTCTAAACCTTTTTTGTAATTAATCCCAGAATTTGCTTCTCGTCTTTCTCCATTTATTCGAATTTGTGACGAAGGCATGTAGATCGTGATCACACGCAAAAATTGTATTTTACAGTCATTTAATTGTGCGGAGTAACGAACTTTTACCTAAAATATAAGGAACCGATGGATTTCGCATATAAACGATAAAGTATAGTATGTGAAAAAATGTTATCAAACGATTTATCTTTATAAGAAAGTAATCGCCTGCAATTGGGAATAAATTCGCCTCAGTGAGCATAAGGGAAGGGAATACTGTAAATATTGTACAAAACGAATTGCGTTATCATAATCAGTTCGATCGAACTTTCGAAAAGAAGTACTTCTTCCAGAGCGGCTGAAATAAGTGAACAGAGTGAGACATGTCTGGAATACAATTGTTTACGATATCGCCGATCAATAGAATTTTTCAAAGCTCGATTGAAAGTTAGTATAGCATTCAATTACGATAATATGATTATAGCATGCAGTTCGCAATGGTTCAATTTGGCAAATGAATAACATTTCTTAAGTTTTAAAATTTAACATTTCTTACGTTTTAAAATCGCTTGGAATGTGTTGTCCGATTTAAAATCATACCTATCGGGTCAGTATTGACTGATATACATGAGCGCGTTCATATTCATTTCTTAGATATGTTTTAAATGAAAATGCGTTAAATTGCAACCCTTCACTTGAAGGACACCTCAAACTTGATCACCAAAGAAATCGCACGACATTAGTTTTAGATCAATGAGATTATTTAACGCAGTTAAGGTCATTAAATCCATGAACGACATCCAACAGTTGTCGATTTGGCAGTGCACTTCGAAAATGTTGTACAGCGCGTGTACTTGTACTAACAAAATCTCTGGAATGGGTAAAGTACTGCAATCATGTGAACTCATCATGTGGAACAAGTGTACTATGGCGCACAAAAAAGCATTGGAAGCGCTTCATCGTACACCAAAAGATTTGAGAGAATATGTACAGCTTTTCAGCGGCGCGTAATACAGTGTATCACATTGCCAACAAACTTCAGAAAAATCACAGTAATCACAGACGAAATTGATACACATAATTTTCTCAAATATCGAACAGAATTACAAAAATTATATCATCAGTGGCTCAGTGCACGTGCTAAAACAACAATGTCATTGCCATCAAAACGATATAAGATGCGAGACAACAGCAATCAAGACGAAGTTGTCAATTATCCAACCGAACTCTTGAATTCACTTGATTTGCTAGGCATACGTTATAATATTGAAAATTGGCGTGCCTATCATTCTTCTCCGAAACATCAATCCACCACCAATGTGCAACAGGCATTTAGTGAAACAGGTGATTAGTAGAGCAGTCGCATCGAAGCTAAAATTTTAAGTGGAAAATTTAAAAGAAAAAATGCACTGCTCAGACAGATTTGCAATTCTATTCGAATTCAAATGTTTGCAGTTTCTAATGTGACTCGCATTTGCAATTACTATCAACAAAGCACCGTTACAATCGGTGCAAGTGTGTTGACTAAATTTGAAAAATCTATGCTTCTCACATGGACAGCTGTATATGGCCTCCTCGCACGTGACGGAAAACCTTCTGATTTATTTGTATACGCACCAGATGAAAAAACAAAAAATATTGTGTATCCAAAAGCACTTCAATAAACAGAATTAAAGCACAAACACTTTCTTTCTTTGAATAGCGTGCACGGTACTCGTATAGTAAATATATTATCGCATTAAATTCACCGCTAGTAGGTCCAAATACTAACGAATAATTAATGTGGTTTGATATTAAAAAGCAAACTTATTTGGCCTCTAGGATAATTAGATAATTATGTAATAGCTAGACAGCATCTTTATCAGACTGGCTAACGAAAAATATAGAGAAAATAATAAGAAAATTCAGTTTTTAATATCATTTCCTACCTTGTTGACGTTGCTTACATTGTCGATGGCAGCGATGGAAAAAATTGCTGTGTAATCTACGTAATAGATTACGTGTCGACAACCGCGTAGCTCGAACTGAGTAAGCCACGCGCGAATGTATATATCGAACATCCAAGAAGTGGAATTCGTTAAACGGTTTTGGATTTCCGTTGGACTATAAAATCTACAAATTTAAGTCGGTAATCAACCTTCACTTGAAGGATCATGCTTTGGGTGCAGGAACTCTGACAGTTACTAGGAGCTAGGAAGAACTGTCGACATTGGGTGATCTATTTTGAACGAAGAAGCTTCGGTAGTGATACTGTGACAAATTTCACTACATTACAGTATAACACTTGGTGATCGAGTGTTTTCCTTATGTTTTCATCCAAATAGTTGCAGGTTCTAGCCCATATTTGTAGTACAACAAATTTGTGGTAAAGGTTAACTATCTTAAATAAGAAAGTATAAAACTTAACACTGAGTATTCGTTTGAAAATTCGTGATACTTGGAATGAACTCATCAGTCTGCAGAAATTAGGTTGATATCGTTGGTTTGGGACGCATATTTCACCAATACCTTAATTTGTATTCGAAACTCCAAAACTTTTCTGATGTATATACAGTTTCATATACATCCAGTTCCTTTGTATAGATTCAGGTTTCAACGCGATTTGTACAAATAGCCTTAATATTCCCGCTTTAAATTATTATACCGAAAATATCGATGAAATTAAATTCACCCTTACATCTCAAAGTATACATAAAAATAAGGATAAGAATCTTAATATTTATGTGTAGGTAGTTTATTATATTTTTTAACATCTTCCATTCACAAAACTAAGTTGCTCAAATACAATTTGTGTGTTTGATGAAGGGGGGTGATTTTCATTCAATATACAAAAAAAAAACTTTTCTTTAAAATGTTTTTCTTATAAACAAAACGAATTTTCCTACACAAAAAAATATTAATAATAATAATAAAGCCATATGAATGATTTACGGGCAAAGAATTTGAGATCCTTTATCGAAAATAAATTGATATCTCCTCGGTTAGATTGGATTATAATTTTAAATCTTTCTTTTGGTACGATGGCAAATAGATAAAATAAGATAAACATTTTCTTTAAAAAGGATTTAATAGTTTCTTTCTATCGAAGGTATACCAAAAAAAAAAAAAAGTTTTTTTTTTGTTCGGAAGATATCGGTACTCGATAAGTTCAATAAATATTTGGCATTGGCAAATTTATGTTTATTGAAAAATATTGAAACAAGTTCAAGCGAAATGTAATGTTTTGATAAATTTATGCGATTTAGTTTTACATAAAAATGGATTTATGACTTTGATAACTAACTAATTCGTGCCATAATCGACCCTTCATACAAATGCACATTAAATCAAAATTATCCGCTCAAGTGAAAATTTTATTAATTTTTATTATCATTTATCTGTGTACGGAATCCTTGGGTATGGTTCCATTGTTTTACATGGCACAATCCCCAGTGTTTGGGTATTTAGTGGTATGTTAAATAAACATTTCATTTAATTCACACACACACACACACACACACACACATCTTAACCCTCCATTAAACGATTATTAGCCCGACAACATTAGAGAAGTAAACGTAAATAGGAAATTAAATTTGGTTTGATCCCTGGTGGGATTATTATTACGACCGACTATTACCCCATTATCTGCGGATAAATTTGTGGTTTAATATTCTCTGGGTGTTTCTTTTTGCGGTATTTCGAAAATGATAATTTTTATTCGAGTTTAATTAATGTACACGAGTATATCACATTTATGTGTGCCGGTAATTTGATAAAGAATTGGTTTATCTTATTTCGGTTGTGGTCCCTTCTTTCCTAGATTTCTTTTCTAGGTAATCGAATAAATTCTCCAGCACAATAAAATATATTATAACTTGTCAAATTTTTTTTGCCTTAATTAAATCGATTTTATTTCACCTTTTTCATCTGCTAAATTACGAAATCGTCTCCTCATTCGTTTACTACTGTACATATGTACGAAGCATTCGCCTTCATCATATAGAAAATTCAATTTTTCCTTATCAATTTTGAATTACGTCAACTGAATAACAAATCAATAAGTAACCACCGCATACACAATTGAATAGCCAATCAGTCCATATATGTACCTACATAAGTAAGAAATGAGATTATTATTTATTCGTATGAGGTAAAATATAACATTTTCTGTTAATATCCAGGACGATGATATACCATGATTGTTATTGTCAATGACATTTACACATTTTATCACATCTAATGATTACACAAAAATATATCGATTTAGGAATTCACGCATGCATCACACCAGCATCCAGCAACCAGCAAACACGTTCAAATTAAACAAATTATGCGGTGTCAAAATTTTAAAAGTAAACAGAAGTCATCGAGATCCCTTAAGATAAATATAAGATACACAGAAAATACATGACGAAAGGACAACTAATTTTTTGGTCCTTGTTTTGATTCAGTCGGGGGTTATTTTTTTTTGTGTGTGTCGTTCTGATCGATTGTTTAAATTTACTCAAGGGAAATGGAAAAAAGTGCTGTTTTCGTGTTCTAATTTTTGCTTAAATCAAAAAGTAAATGTTCTAATCCAATCATTCTTTCGATGATGAAGATTTCCTTTCTGTTTTACGTTTTTTTGGGGTGGATAAATTTATTAGGCAAACAAAATCTCATGTAATGTAAAATGTAGGTTAAATATTTTTGATGTATTGTAGTAATAATAAATAACACAAACATATGGACACTTTTTATATGAAGAGTGATGTGATCATGTTTATGTCAAAGAAATATAACAATCAGGTTTCAGTGGCATAAAAATTGGGCAACGGTTTGCCAACAATGCTAACAAGATTTGACATATTTTAAATTTTAGCATATTCGGATTCTCGAAGGGAAAAGTAGTGCCTTGATATTAAAATAAACAGAGATCACAAATG
Source organism: Nephrotoma appendiculata (assembly GCA_947310385.1). Classification (NCBI taxonomy): domain Eukaryota; kingdom Metazoa; phylum Arthropoda; class Insecta; order Diptera; family Tipulidae; genus Nephrotoma; species Nephrotoma appendiculata. The sequence continues at coordinate 13,858,181 of OX371224.1, read as the reverse complement.
TTTTTTCTCATAAAGTTAAAACTTAGTCCGGGGTTATTTCTTAAATTTAAACGGTGTATATTACTCTCCCAAGTCTGCTCTGTATATTGGTACGCTTTAGGCCATAACTATATGAGTATATACTGTTAATTGTGTGAGATGGCCTTAATTATATGAGTATATACTCTTTGTGTAGACAGCGCCTGCTTCGCGTCAACTGTTAATAAAAGATACAGCTAACTATATACCAACTTGCTGGTGAAGTAATGTGCTAATTTATACCAGCAAAAATTTTTAAATTTCTTAAATTTGAACTTTTGATCTTCTCGAAGGACACACCCTAAAAAAAGAATTGAGTAAAATTTCAGAAACAGTTTTTCAGTAACGGTTCTGATAATAATTTAGTTTAAACCTAACAAATAAATTGGTTGAAATCAGATGTTTTCTAAAAATTCGAAACGCATTATGCTTGTTATAGTAGTGTTCAACTCGTTGTAATGGATGACTTAATTTGATCAATTGGGTCTGATAAAGTTCAGCTGTAACAGTTTGACCATGTTCCGGAAGCTCGAAGTAAATGACTGATTTCCAACCCCAGCAGACACACAGTAACGCTTTCTTGACATGAACATTTATTTTTGCAACTGATGTTGATGGCTGGCCTGGATCAGCCCACGTTTTTCTGCGTTTAAGATTATCGTACAAAATCCACTTTTGCTGACCCGAGGAAGCAAATTTATGCAGATGTCAACTCTTCGGTTTTTGTTTTCTTTGGTTAGTTTATATGAGGAATTTATTTTCCTCCCTTCTGTATTATTCCATTGCATGTATTCGAAGTGATATTACTTGGTGAGTAACTGCTAGTTGTTCTGCAAGCTCTTTTTGAGTTTGACACGGATTTTCATCCATAGTAAAACTTTGAGTTCTTCGTCTTTAAATTGTTTTACTGTACCAGGGCTTGCGGAACGTCCTCAAGACTAAAATTACCATCATGAAATCCTGCAAACCAATTTTTTTACCGTTGAATGATTCACAGAATGTTTACTCAAAATCGAATTAATCAATGGATGGATTGAGCAGCAGAAACACTGTATTGAGGAAAACAAAATAGAATGCAATAATGAAAATGTTGCTTATCGAGATCCATCTCTTAAAATTTATGTACAAAGAACGACAGCTTGGAAATGACTGAAATTTATGTTATAAAAACAGCAATGACTGAGCCACATAGAATTAAAATGCCGAGCGATTTGGATGCGTTCAAGTACATTTTAATGCAATTAACTTCTGAGTCGAGTTTCTACTTTCTCTCTCTCTCTCTCTCTCTCTGGCTTTCACATCCCATGAAGGGATTTCGCCGCTTGCACTATGGCCCTCAAATCATCTTGATCCATCGCTCTCATCCTCCAGTTTCGACATCCTAATGTTCGTAAATCTTGTTCGATGTTGTCACGCCGGCGTAGTCGGGGTCTTCCTCTACGTGAGTTTCTCATTCCATGATTTGTTTAAATCCACAATACATACATGAAAGGCCTGGTCTTTCCCCATCAAAAAAATTTCATAATTTAACGAAGAGCCATTTCATCATTAACACGTTTCTACAGCTTTATTGACCAACCTTGAATCACTAAAGCCACCTCATCAAGTATAGCTGTAATTCACAATATATGTGACAAAGTAGTTTGTATGCCGGCAAGGCAATTGAATCAGATCCGGATGAACGAGATCCCTGATTAATATATTTGGCTCTTCAAAAACTAGATCCCGAAACCCAACAGATGTGGCGGGTCAAAACTGCAGAGAAAGGTTTTAACAAAATTCAAGAATTTTTCTACTTAATAAGTGTTTGTATGAACTCACTTAAAGGTGTCAAGTCGGAACCGAAGTTAAGACCAAACAGTATCTCCAGAAATACATTAAAAGTATTGTATGGTAGCACTGCGATTCCATGTGTCACAAACTTTACAGTTTCAAACAATTTTTAATCTAAGTATTACAGATCGCAGGCAGTTAGTCAAAACAAATGCTGGTTTTCACTGCCTCAGCGCTAAACACCAAGTTGACCAAAGCAGATCTAAGGCAAAATGTTCTGAATTCATTAAGCGAGTAATACCTTACTTCATATTCATGAGGTCCAGGGTACAAACGACAGAAGAAGCCAACTGTCAGGCGTTCACTATGCATTATAATAATTTCGTGACAAAAGTTAAAGATATTAGTGAACAATGGTTGACTTACCGCGCTATATTAGACTCTGCGGGTCGCAGAAAACGTTCGTATCAGAATCCTTAATAATTCGTCTGTACCTTCCAAGAAATAAATTGAAGCGTCTCTATAAAGAGTGTAAGTGACCAAAATGCAGGAATTTCAAGACGAATTACGGATCAATGATGACAAACAATTTCCATCTAAATGTAAAAGCTTTGATACGTCCTAAAATCTCGAATTATGAACCATCACGAATATTAGAACAGTCGTGTTTGATGGTACTCTCCGGGGTCGGCGATCGATCGTCGTACGAGAAAGACGCGTTTTTGTCTTTCTCTGTATAGAAAAATTAAAACTTAAATTTTATGTGATTTAAATAAATAAATAAATAAATAATATGTTATATATAAAAGTTATTAATTAAATTAAATAAAATATATAATATAAAGTGTTATTAAATAAATATTAGTGAATTAAAATTAAAATTAAATTAATGTGAAAATATGTCAATATACATATAAATAAAATAATTTGTGTGACGCAGTGACGCAGCAATGATGAACATCATAAGATAAGTGTTTTTTGTTATTTAAATTTTAAATTTTTGTGTTTTTAAATATTTTTTATTTATATTTTGTTTAATTTATATTTTTTATAAAAATCTATCTAAATTTTAATTTTATTAATATAAATATGTTTTACTATTTGCATTTGTAATATGTGTCGTAGTAATGTTGTGGTATGGTTTACGGTGTGTGTGTGTGTATGTGTGTGTGTGCACAGCAACATTAGTTTTTATATCCCTTTTCCTGACTGCCCACACAACTCTGTCGGTAAGGCAGGAAAACCATGTCAAAAATTTATTTTTGTATGTGTTTTGGACCAACCTACACATTTGTGCATTCCTTTCAAACTTATTTTCGTTCTGAAAAAACACTATGACTAAACACACAATTGTGTTGATTGTACTTCAAATCAAGCGAAATTTTTAATTATTGTGGTAGAAAAAGGGATGTATATGTACATACATTCACGCAGTCAAATATAACGCAGTCTAGTTTAAAGACAAATAAGACAAAAAGGATGAAAATAAAAATACTCTTCAGTTGCTTATCATTCATTTTCCGTTCATTTTCATATGAATTTTTTATGCTAATTTCTCTTCGCTCTTGAATAGTAAAATGAATTTTCAGAAATGTTATGCAGTAAAAAATGAATAGTGTCTAGTGAGCGAATAATGAGAAACTAAAAAGGTTGATCTTATTTTTTGTGTTAGCGTACGGGATCTACTGCTCTTTTGATTTTACTTTTCTATTCTAATAAGAAAGCGAAAATTCATTGTAGTACTGATTGGATAAAATGTATTGTTGCCTGTATTGAACGATCGAATAGATGATACATATCATTTCTTTCTACTTTATTCTTGATAAGTGAATAGTAAAACAAAATATGTATTTTTTGTTCCTTTACATATTTCTTGTTGAGATCAGTTTTACAAATAATGCATTAAGTCCGTGGAAAGATTTGCTGACAGCAATTTTTTTACTGATAATACGCAAAAAAAAAAAAACTTTAAAATTTCATAAGAGTGATAAAGAACAGAAATATTTTTTATTTTCATTTTATAGTAAAATTTTATGGTTTTACATTTTCGCATAACCTATAAATTTCTTAAAATTTTTAATTTGTACATTATTTCGTACAATTCGATTTTTGTTTTTTATATATTTTAATTTTAATATCCTATACCACTAAAAACCTCTAACATTAACAAATTTCAACACAAAAAAAAACAAATCGACATCTGAGTATAAAAATGGCGGACGACTTATTTTGTATGAGTGTGACAAAAATTTCTTATCTTTACATACATTTTTTGTACATATGTATGTGAAAAATACTGCCATAAAAAAAGTCCAATTTACATTTTTATGGCAGTATTATGCTAGTAAACTACCACCATCACAACTATTCTCTCAGTAAAATTTTACTGACAACATGTTTTGTTTCGTACACAACCATTAAAATCTATATTTTTTTGCTCGCTTTTATTTTTACTGACAGCAGATTTTTCCCATGGAATAGGAACATGACACTGTTCGATCGGTGTAGAGTGAATAATACATTTTAACGAGCGACTTTTTTAAACCCTGATATAGGCGTATGTGTGGATTTGTGTGCATATGCATGTGTGTGTAGATTCATATGTATTTATACTTATGTATATGTTTAGTTATATATACGCATGTGTATATTTATATAATATGATTGAATGTTTTTACCTTTTTATAATCATTTTAATATTTTAAAATATTAATATTTTAAATGTGTATGTATGTAAATGTATGTGTATATATGTATGTAAGTGTGTATGTGTATATATGTATATGTATGTATGTATTGTATGTGTGTATGTATGTATGTGTGTATATATGTATATGTATGTATATGTGTATATGTGTGTGTATGTGTGTATATATGTATGTATATGTGTATATATATATATAAATATTCATGACTTTTTTGTAGATTGATTTAAAGGGATGAAACCTCATATGTGGTACGGCATGGCAAAGGGAAAATGGTTTTTAATTTTTTATTTCTATTTGTAATGACAATTAAATCTTTGATGTGATATCCTTCGGCCTTTTAATGTTGACTGTTTTTTTTTAAGTTGCTTACTGCTGGCACTGTTTTATCTAAAAGAATTTCTGGCTCAATAATATTTCTTGAAACAGGTTCGTCTTTGCATGGGAATGATATATACGAATATCGATTGATTTGGATTCTAAATCCTAATCAACGACCTGCTCATGCACCAATTGTGTAAAAAGCCTTCCGCGTGGTTCTATCTTCCGTTCGTGTCATCACCTCACATAAATCATGATCGTTTTTGTTTGATTGAGACAGTATACTGCGGAAGATGCATAAAATCATTTTTGGGCTTAATTGGAATTCTAGCAAATCGCAATTCTAGCAATTAGCATTAATTTGGGAGAGGCTTAGTTCGGCTGGGTCATCTGTCAACTGGTTGTTTTGACGGGTAATTGGAAGAATAGGAAAATTCCTTGGCCGATTATTTTCGGATTTATTTTGTTGAAAAATCCAGTACTTCACCCGGGATTTATGTTGAAATCCCGGTTCAGCTCAACATATCAGATTCGAACATGATTAGTTAAGACATTGCTTAGCACGGCCGAACTCCAGAACTTCTCTAAAATCCATTTTTACATTCACATTTAATTCTGCTTACCTGATTTGACAATAATTGGTCGGGGTATGGCCAAGTTCCATTCAGAATTATCGAATTTTAGAACTTTATCAAAAAGACACATTAAAATCCCAATACAAGTTGATCCTAATTTATTAGAATCATAGCCCAGCTCTACAATCTGAACTGGAAAATTTCGGTTGGAAACGGCCTATTTCATTCATTATAGCTGAATCCGAAAATTTCGTCAAATTCGGCTTTGCACCCCGAATTTGATCATCATTTGTTTTGAGTTTGCTTAGTTCCATTGAACATGCTAGAGTGCCAATCCAATTCTGCGTACCATATTTAACAGTTATTGGTTGAGGAATAGTAAAGTTCCATTGAGCATGATATAAATATCCTGTGCACTATAATTATACTTGGTAATTAATCGAATATTCTTTTCTTTGGTGAACAAAACTAATAAAATATTTGAAATTTTTGCGAATTAAATTAAAATTGTTTGAAATATCCTATCTGTTAGTTAATCTGGTATTGAATAACATTGATATTTTTCCGGGAACCATTGCCTTTGGGATGCCTTACATATGAAATTTTTTGTTTATATATTTTTTTTTAAATTTTTTTTTTTATTTTTTTATTTTTATTATTATTATTATTATTTTTTTTTTTTTTTTTTTCGATTTAAGGGTTAAATACTAATGAATTTTAGACTAAGTTTGATATAATTTAAATAATTATGGTTTCAGGAAATCCTATTGTAAGTCGTGTAATTGCAGGAGGATTAAATTAATAAATGTTTATATTATATTTAGGAAGCCGGAAAATATTAATTTAGAATTAAATTTCAGAAAATCTACAGACGTGAAATAATATTTCTTTGAAATATTAATTTGTTGATTGTGTAGATTAGAATGGTGTTGTCATTGCATTAATAACTATCGACTTTATTTAGGGGTCTGCAACTAGGCCGATTTAATCAATTAAATTTTGCATTAATTTACAATTACATTTCAGGAAATTTCCAGATGTCCGTGAAATAATACAAATTTTTTCTCAGGTTGCTGATTTAGAGAAGCAATTGTTGAAGACCAATACCATCGTTATCCATTAAACCTATTAAACCTTTATCCTTCCTTAGTAGATTAGTATTGTGCTGTCTTTGTGTTACTAACTATCGGCTATACCTAGGTGTCTGTAACCGGGCCGATTCTGTCCCACTTAACTAACCTATCCAATCCTTCGGTTTTGTTATATGTAAAAAAGAGTGTACGGTGGGCCCGGCGTCACCCGGGAGCTCCTGTGTAAGAACTTGGTCGTGCATTCAGAATCAATCAATCAATCAAGTCGTGTTTGATGGTACTCTCCAGACTACAAATGGCAGACTCAGATTTCCTTGAAACCAATAAGGTGAATATACTAAGCGACTATTTCTTTGATTTACTATGTGATGGGCAAGAATGAAACGGCACCAGGGTGATAGCACAAAATACGAAATTCGGTTGGGTAGTTACTGGTGGACCAAATATTGGTGAAGGAAGTCAAACACAAACAAGTTTATTAATAGATATCAATGCTAGTTTAAGACGATTTTGGGAAATAGAGGAGGCATCGGTGGCAAAGTGGTCAGCATGCTTGCTTCAGCGACCGGAGGTTGGTGTAGGATTAATGAATTAATCACTCATTATCCGAAATGATAATATGATTATGAAACCTCATTTGAGGCGGCCTCATTTGAGAGAGAGAGAGAGAGCGTATGTATGTAGTTGGTTTACCATTTCGAGTGGAGTTTCAGCTGGGACAGTCAAGACATATGGCACTAAAACGATTTAATACTTTAGAAAATAGACTAGAGAAAAATAATGTCCTAAGAGTCAATTCCGTCTATACCAGGCTACTGTCTACCACGCCATTTTCAAACCAGGAAATACCACTACGAAGGTGAAGGTGGTGTTTGACGGTTCGGCTGTTACAACAAACAAGAAATCATTAAACGATACTACAGTCAGCAGTAGATTGCAAGAATCTAAACGCGATTTCTACATGGATGACTTAATGTGCAGTCGAGATGATCTACAAGAAACAAAATTACTAATAAAACAATTTATTACGTTGCTAGCTTATGGTGGGTTTCCCTTAAGAAAATAGACATCAAATAATGATGAACTAATAAAGTCGATTCCATAAGATATTAAAGAAATAACCGCTCGCAATATCACAGAAAAGGACGATGTCACTGTAAAGGTTCAGTTTTTAAAATTGTACACAACATACAAAACCAACACTACTATCAGAAGCTTCAAGGCTATTCGACCCAATGATTCTCTTTCAAAGGTTATGGATGGAGAAACCGTGGAGTAGGATTGCCAACCGGTATTCAAGAAACTTGGTTAAGGATTCGGACAGAAATGCAAATGCTGGAAAATATCAAGGTTAATCGGTGGCTAAATTTAAACTCATAGATCAGGTTTGATCTCCATGGTTTTTCGGATGCCTCGGAAAGTGCTTATGGTGCCGTCATTTATAGTAGAGTGAATGTTGGTGGCATAAAGAAAACAAATATTGTAGTGGCAAAATACGTTTTATTCGACTGATTCCCAAATAGTCCTCGATTGGCTATCCAGTTTGCAATAATACTGATACTTAATAGTAAAAATCAATGGTTTCATGGAGTCGTCTATAAGTAATCCTGCAGGTTAGGCATTTGATTTATGGTGGAATGGTCCGGAATGGCTGAAAAGTCACCAAACGAACAAAGTTGGTCAATAAACATGTGGTTACAGATGAAAATGTCATTCGTACTTTATTGATTAAGTTCTCCAGCATCGGAAAAATTTTAAGAATTGTGGCTTATATGTACCGCTTTACTGATAAAGTAAAATCTATGAACGAGAGTGATGAGAAAAAGGATTCGTCAATTAATCATGCACTCAATTCAGACGGAACGCTTCTTTACCGGCCACTAGGGTGACGTCAATAACGTTCTTGTTGGGATGTTACTTCCGAAAAACATTTGTGGTTAAAACAATCCGGTAATTTAACTGAAATTGGTGCTGAAAGATACCTAACATGTTTGTTTATTCGAATTTACTGGAAAATAATTAGAACGCCTTTAAAACAGTTGTACCTAAATCGCATTAAACATTTAAATTTTTTTAATATGATGGAATGCTCTGTGTTTAAACCAATTAAAACTTCGTAGAACTTCCTAAGTTGCCTCTTCTGGATCTTAGACGACCGGAGATACCACTGAAGTGGATGGTAAACGCGTGGAAAATAATTATATGAAAAATAAGCATATTTAATTTATGTAAAGTTTATGCAGACTCGCTATTCTACACCACGTTGTTAATTTTAAAGTATTGAACAAAAATAATTCAAAACGTTTTAGCTTTGTTTGTTCTAGGCAAACCGAGCTCTTTTAGGAATGAAGAAAACGAACGTTCCAAATTCGCAATACCTTTAAATGAATACAACATTTACGTGAAATTCTCTAATTCGAAAAACCATTTAATTTGTATAAAAAGAAAAAATTAAACATGTACGAGAACCAGATTCTTATAAACGGAAAAATTATAAAAGAAAATCTCCCTTTATCTTTTCTTAATTTTATTTTACATTATCGATTCTCATTTTCCTATTTTCCATTCAGAATATTTTTTTGGTTATAAACCGAAAGCAAAAAAAGCATATCCCCCAGAGAAGTTTAAGTCAATTTGTTCGAAAATTTTAGTGATCATTGGGAAATACAGTTGAAATTGATATGGACTTGTATTTTCCTTATTACTGTTGTTATTTTTATTATTATTGACGATATTATTTTATTACCATTACTGTAATAAGTGTCTTCATATACAATACATAAATACGAGCACGAAATGAAAAGTTGGAAATGAACTCATCCTCATATAATATAAGAGTGTCGAAGGACGAAATTGATTCGTTTATAACAAAAAAAATCTTTAGATTTCTTGTTAGGTTTCTGGCCTTTATTCACTGTATAATTCAGGTCAATTGGGAGTTTGCTTTAAACTAAATCGTTCGTAACTAATGATGACGATTGATTTGATGTGTTCATTCAATATATTAGATTGTGTTGGGGCCATTGCATCCATACGTAGACGGAGAACGATTTATATGCTGGTTAAAGCGAAAAAGGACTTGCCATAGTAGTTTACATAATGACGGTTTTTCTTATCTGTGAAACACAACAACCGATATAAATTTTAATCCTAGCTTTTCTTAATTTCATATTTAATTTTTTAAATTTTATTTCTCGTTAATTTCTTCAAGTCCGTTTTAAGGAATTTTATTTTATATTTAATTTTGTAGAGTAAATTGAAATTACAAAAAAAAAAAAAAATCATCGTGATTGTGGTAAACGCATTATAAAATAATGAAAATAATAATAAACCGTAGGATGAAAAAAAAAGAAAATACCCATTATCAGTATCACCCCGCACTGTGCTGTCGCTTTTTCCTTTTGTACAGTAGCTATATATATACGAGTAGTTAATACCATAAAAAGGAAAATCTCAAATGAAATGAAAATGTGGAGAAACGTAAATCAGAATTACAGAATTATTATTTAAATTAAAATGAAACTTTTATTATTTGTCATCTTAATTTTTAAGAACTTAAATGAAAATATTAAGAATATATTGCTTTATTTATGTATAAGACGTTTATTGTATAAAACATTGGTTGAATAAACGGGAGAGATGCTCCTTTAGACTAGATTTATTATTATTCAAATTTAGTCACTTATTTTATTAACTCTACAAATTTAGCAGGAAAAATTTAATAAAGTATTTTTCTCTTCTTGTTTGGTGAGAATAAGATATATTTGCTGCTAGTAGTTTACAGTTATTTTCGACTACTCAGATAAGCGGAAGTGACCTGAAACTACGAAGGACGGATAAAAAAATATTTCAAAGTGATCGATTGGTCAGTATAGCGCCTATACAAAACATTTAAAATGTTTGGAACTATTCAAATCCTCGTACAACACTTTTTCACAATACTTAGATTGTTGGTTAAGGTGTATTCCACTTAAGGGTTAACATTCAGAAATTCGCTAGTTCGAGTTCAGCTGGAGGTGTTTGTAATTGCTACAGAAAAGCTTTCGACCTTCAAAATAAAACTTAGGGTTCCTTTACAGCCCGATTTGTTTTAGTTATTGCTGGAACGGAAAAAACTAATGCTAGATAAGCTGATTCCTAGTGAGATCTCATTTATCCGTTGGGAGTTGTCTAATATTCTCGAATGACGGACAAGCCGATACAATTTGTTACCCAATTCTATTGAACAACAAAAAAACAAACTGAAATTGATCATAAGCACAATCAATGATCATCTTACAAGTTCTAACAAATTACATCTTAAACGTGTTTTATGGTCAACGTGGTAGTATTAAAAGTCTGTATTCACTTGCAATTGCTCAAGAACTAATTTTTATTATATTTTGGGGCTACTTCATTGAGCATATAGTTCATTGAACTGCTGCTGCTAATAAAACTGGTAGAAAAACAGCCACCAAATACTGAACACACTTTTTAATTGTTCGGGAACTCGGTCTTGTGCTTAGAGATTGCAACAATTGAGATTTCATCAGCAAAGTAAACTACCTTCACCTCATTCAGGTGAATAGTTCAAATAATGTGACCGAGTACAGTGCCATACTGGATCACAGAAGTTATTCTTTTCTCCTTACACCTTTTCTCGCTCTTTCCTTCTCTCTCTCTCTCTCTCTCTCTCTCTCTCTGTGCAGTACTGTAATACCTGTGACAGACTAGGGATTTTCAAAACGAGATTAGTTAATCTCGTTTAGCTAATCGATCATAAATCCTCTTGCGTTGACATACTACTGTTTAGCTAATCGCGGTGTAAATGTCAAATACTATAGTGTAATATTATAACAAATGCCATATCATTTGAATTTATTATTTATTTATTTCATTCAATAAATATTTCAATTAATTATTTAATAACAAACATCGTAAATATCCATTTACAATTATTTGTTATGTAATTAAATAACGAATAAACTCATCATCTTCAGTTTTAGAATAAACAGGGTTTACTGCAATTCACAAGTATATTTTTTGTTTGTTTAATTTTACTACTATTCGAATCAAATGCACACAAACAATGAAATGTCAGTTAAAATCTCCGACGTGTAATGGCGCTACTTGTAGTCCGTCCCACTAATCTCATAAATATGATAAATCTTCAAAAAATTGGAAGATTAGTTGACTAAACCAGTTTAGTCACTAAACCTCAAACCAATTCGAGATTATTTAATCTTCTACTTGACACACTAGCGCTTAACTCGAAAAAATCACTAATCGCGTTTTATTAATCCATAGTCTGTCACAGGTATAAGATACGCAAGGCACTTTCCTGGTATTATGGGTGTTCATAATCTGTTTCCATTTTGCTGTGTTACATATATTTTTAATCACTTGTTTAACAATGGCGCGGTGTTTTTTATGGGCTCCTAGCCATCTCCTACCACTCCTAGCTCAATCTATCAGTAAAATCATAAGAAATGATGATAAGTCTGCTGATTGTGTTTTGTCCTTGAGATGCAATGCAATATACCTTAGAAATTAATTATTTAATTTTACACAAACGAACTATAATTTAATTTTAGTAAATAAATTATACAAGATTTTTAAACTCAAGTTTATTAACGAAACAAACCTTCATTGCATATAGGATGATGTGACCTTACGGTTAAATGTTCGTCTGATTAGCTTGTTTTACGATTAATACTGTTTGACTCACACCGATTTCCTTGTCTAAATTTCCGACTAATTAAATGATGGTTATTTCATACCAGCCGTTCATAGATGGCACGAAGCAACCTGCATCTTATATTTAATGAAAATTTGCTAAATAGATTAAGATTTATCAATCTGCACCATATTATTAATCAGCGATTGATAAATCTAAACTAAGTTTGCTGTTTACAGCTAAATATCAAAGAAATTTTGGAACAGGAATATTATAGCAATTTCTTTCCAAAAAAAGATTGATTTATAAATCAAAAAAATTGATTTGAGATCAAAAATTTTTGATCGAAAAACCGTTGCAATTTCTTTCCAAGTAAAAAAATTGATTTTTTTTTTGATCGCAATCAATTTTGAAAAATCTCAACATTTCGTTAGATTTTTTATTGACATTTACAAACACATAAATATGTTTATGTCAAAAATATAAACATAAACACTTCAACAAATATAAACATAAACATTATAATTTTTTTGACTAGTTGACCGTGATATTTTGACATACAAAATTTATTTTTCACTATAAAAATTGTCTTGCATTGTATCAAATTATTATTTGTATTATTATTTGTATTATATTATTTGTAATCTGTCAATCAAAATTTTTGACAGTAAACTCAAGTCAAACTGGAATGTCATTTTTTCACAGATACACTACCAAAAAAAATCAATCGTGTATCGTGTTCTTTGACATACAAAAAAAATCAATTTATTTTTTATTTTTGGAAAGAAATTGCTATTAGAGACATCTATGAATTGTGATCAAACCATCAATTTAGTAAGCCGGAAATTTAGACAACAAAATCGGTGTCAGACACACACAATACTTTAATAAAAAAAAAAATCCATTTCCTATCGAATGTCGCAAATTCGTAACAACCCAATCTTTTGCCTTTTTATATGGTATGAGAAGTAAAGCTTGCCCGAAGTAATCAAAATATTGTTACGGTGACACCTAGATTAGAATAGAATAAGTTAATTTCATTAATTGTTCAATTACGTGTATAATTTATACTCAACATTTAGGGGCATTTCTATACTAACATATTTGCTGCGCATTTAGGATTATTCTAGAAACAAATATTTTGGTATATAAAGGCGCGCGTTGACGTGTATTGCTGAGTATTATTTTAAACGTGATACAGTGAAGGTTAAATAGAAAGATTATTAAAGTGATTATTAAAGTGATTATTAAAGCGATTATTAAAGTGATAATTAAAAAGTGTGTTATAATTATAATAATTAATTGTGAAAATTGTGTTGTATAATAAATTGTGTTGTGTAAATAAAATTGTGTGAGTTAAAATTGAAGCAGTGTATTTATTCACAATCCAGTGATTCGAACCTTGATTGACAAGGCAAAATCGTAACAATTGGTGACAGCGGTGGGATTGTGAATAATAAGGAAAATGATTCTCTACGGATTAAAGCTTGCGCAATTAAAGGAGCAACTGACACGGCGAGGTTTGACCAGTGAAGGCACAAAAGCTAGTTTGGTGGAGCGACTACGTGAGGCCATGGAGAAGGAAGGTTTAGATCCAGACGTGTTTGATTTCGAGGAGGAAAAAACGGATGAGATCAGTATGGATAAGAAACAAAAGGACGTACAAACGGTGGTCGAAACAACGCAAAACCCATCTGGAAGTTTCGATTTTTCGCAGTTGATGGCTGCTATGAATATGATGGGACAACAGTTGAAACAACAGATGTTACAAGTGGAGCAACAAGGGGCGGACATTAAACATCAAATGAAACAGCAGATGGAGCAACAAGGAGCGGACATTAAACAATCGAACCAGGAAATGAAACAGCAGATGGAGCAACAAGGGGCGGACATTAAAAACCAAATCGAAGTTGGCCAAAAGAAAATAGACAAGAGGTTTCTGGAGTTATCTTCTACACTACACGGTAAAGTGGAAAAACTGCAAACGGAAGTACACGCAGAAATTCAAAATGTTAAACAAGATCTACAAACGGAAGTTAAACGTCTCGAGAAGGAGCTCCAAGATGTCAAGTCAAATGGAACAACAGGTCAAGTGATCCAGACAGTTAACGCAGTTAAGATAAAACCACCAACATTTGATGGAACAACATCCTTCAGTATTTTTAAGTTCCAATTCGAAACTGCGATTAAGCAAAATCAGTGGACTGAAGAACAATGTGTTGCAGCATTAATTGTGGCTCTTAAAAGCGAAGCGGCAGAAACACTACAAATCATTCCCGAGCAGGAACGGAACGTTTACATGGGAATTATGAAGGCGTTAGATCGAAAATACGGAAGTGACCACAAACGAGAAATCTATCGCATGGAATTGAAGGGTCGATACCAAAGAGGAGGAGAATCGCTACAGGAATTTTCATCGGCAATTGAGCGGCTCGCACATTTAGCACATTCAAATATGTCGGCCGATTACATGGAGCGAATTAAAATGGATGCATTCATTGACGGTATTCGAGATCCTGAGACGCGCAGAGCGGTGATGTTGTCACCTAAGGCAACTTTCACGGAAACCATCGCTTGTGCGTTAACAAACGAAACTGCGCAAACCATCATCAAACCAGCAATGAAAATTCGTCGAATGGAGATTGATTCCAGAATGGACACCGAGCGGGCTACACCAAGGTTCAGATATGGAAGAAGCAGGATTAAATGCTGGTTATGTAATAGAATGGGTCACATCTCACGGGACTGTTGGGAGATTAAGAACAAACGAGGAAGATCGCCATCTCCTATGAAGCGTAGACCAAACGAACAGCAGAGAGAGGCCAGAAAGGAGGGTCGGACGACATTGGAGTCGTTAAAAAGAGAGAGCTTGAAGGAGCAAACGCTGACTCCCACAATCGATTGCCCCATAACATCCATCCAAGTTTCGAGATTAAAAGGAAGCGGTGAGAGCTTGACAAAAGAAGCCGATATTGAACATCGGAAGGGAAGTGCACATAAAAATGCTGACGCGTTATTAAGAAGACCATGTCCCGCGGAATGCAAGAATTGTGGGCACGTGGAGGTTAAGGAAAACATCATTGATATTCGGCTTATGCAAGTGCTACCTGATGAGGAATGGACTGATGAAATGATC